>OZ059835.1:6352610-7003861 GCA_964057195.1 Orthosia cruda | reverse complement strand
AATAGGCAATCTGGCTAGTGTCATACAAGTTCTTGCCGTGCAAATTGAATAAATATTAAAATTTTGTCTGATTCTATGCGACTGCCACAAATAAGAACACAGTAGGTGACATTTTGAACCAACTTCTTTATGATGGTTTTATACCCAGATACTCAAATTTATAGCAGAGTAGACCCATCAAATTTTGAATAAAGGTACTTTTGGGCTCCACCGCAGTTACGTAAAAAAAAACTAACTTACTAGGCTTTGAAATGGTTAGTTGCTCTATTTAGGCAAGCTTTTCAACCTAGTAAAGGTTTATAAAACTACGTAAGAATATGGAGAAAATGTTTACTATGATTATTAGATAATATGTGTGTGCGTATTTTTGTATGGGTTATTTTAATATTATAACTCTATCACTATAAGTGTTATAATTTTATGTAGTTACCGAACACAAGATTATTTTCCAAAAGTCTTTTCAATTTATATAATTTTACATATTTTTTGCTTTCTCCTGGAAAATATTGTTCGAAAAAGTTATATACTGGGTTTTTGTGTATAGCGTGCAACAGCCGTGATACTGTCTGTTCACATGTTGCATTTTTACATAGAGTTAACAAGTAATAGACAGGGCGAAAAAAATACGAGCAATTTTATTAACATTACATTTTATTTACAAACAATTGATAATGATAAATGATTTTATTTCTGTAAGTTGGTTTGTACAAACACTTTTACATGTCGAACATATTTTTTAAAACTAGATGAGGTCGGCGTTTACCATCTGACTACTCTGAGAAGAAAGGCCGAAACAAACTCAGAGGTCACAGTCTCTTTTAAAGTCCAGACAAAATATTGGTTAGATCATGTGAAGACCATGTAGACTGATGTCTGAAATGGTCTTTTGAGGAAAGAACCAGCCAGATTGAGTGGACCCGTCCAGTCAGTGCACGCATTTGTCAATAACCAAGCAGCTAAACTCAAAATTTAAGGAGCTCAACGATTCAACGAACAATACCAAAAAAAGGACATCCGGGTAGGCCGCATAAACTACTCAAACTGCCAGACCATGATTAAAAACTAAGATAAATTTAAATTAAAACAAACAAAAAAGAATGATCCAGATAGTCTTCACATTCACAATAATTAAAATAAAATAATATAATACTTTAAAAAGTAAATATTCTTGTCATTGCAAGAAAACCAAAAAAAAATTATTAAAAAATATAATAACAAAATTCACGGTGCAAAATATAATAAAAAAACAAAATTAATTGGAGCAGCTCAATAAGTACCTACTTGCAGGCGTGGTCCCAGGGGGTTATTTATCATTCGGGCTGTCGAGAACCACGACTCAGATTGTTTGGAACATGGCCGGACCCAAAAACATCAAGACATAAAAACACGAACGTGCCAGAATACTACTTACGTGGTAGGTGTAAAACGACTTTTTTTACTAAAAAATACAATCGACTTCCAAATAAAAACACTTTAAAGTGAAAAATAACTTCAAAGTAAAAACTTACTTCACTTTCGGAAGGCGGTGTAAAAAAACGAAGAAACGAAAAACGGAACACTGACTTCCGAAATTGAAGTTATTTGTAATTTTTTTTTTGATGTGGATGTCGGGTTGTATTTTTTGTAAAATGTTTTTATTTTTTCTTTTAGTTGTGGTACCTAGTGGCCATGTTCTATAGTGATGCACAATAAACATAAATGCGGTTGCAGCAATCCTGAGAGATTTGCCGTCATTTATTGAAGAGTTATGTTTTATATAGCTCCGAAGTTCTTCATCAGATCTTTACCAAGTTTAAATGGGACCATATCGGAATAAACTTCTTTGGCGAACCCACGGACCTGATAATTTGGAAAAGTCTTATTCCTCATCTCTGGTTTGCATTTATTAACTGGCTTGAGTGGAGATTCGCAAAGGCAACCGTACTCGGAGTAGAAAGTATTTCAGTAAGGGCTGGTACGGACTTAGCCATGATTATTTCTTAAGAAATATGTAACAATGTATATGAAAGTTATATAAACGAAACAATAATAATGTCAGGTTCAAGCGATACTTATATAATAATAACTTACTCGTTAAAACCAATCTCCGATGCTTCACCTGCTTCTAAATTGGCCAAACGTCTTCTTATACTGTTAAGAAAAATCATTCATTCATATGTCTGTTCCATGGACCCGGACGGTACTCGTATTATGGGTAATCTATCTAAATCTATACTCATATATATTTTATACGATAGGATGGACTAGATTGGATGCATTGGATGTACTGACCAGATTACAAACATTCTTGGACTATTAAAAAACCGGCCAAGTGCGAGTCGGACTCGCGCACGAAGGGTTCCATACCATTATCGACAAAAAACGGCAAAAAAAATCACGTTGTATGGGAGCCCCACTTAAATATTTATTTATTCTGTTTTGAGTATTTGTTGTTAAAGCGGCTACAGAAATATATACAGCCTGGTGACAGACAGACAGACGGACAGTGGAGTCTTAGTAAAAGGGTCCCTTTGGCTACGGAACCCTAAAAACGAAAGCGTTGGGCTAAAAAAGCTAGCTACCAATATAACAATTATTTAAAAAATGTGTAGGTACTTACATTACCTCTTCCATATGTTTTTGTCTGTTAGAATACAAAAGCTTTTTTGCTGATTTGAGACATTTTTGTTTGTTCCCATTTGGCACGGAATTATAATATCATTTACACGGCTTAGTTTTGTACTTTACAACTTATACCTACTAACAAAATAAAATATAAACAAGACTTACTAACTTAAAAAAAAAACGAAAATAAATAAGTAAACGAAATATGGGAATCTGATATTATCTAAAACTATATTTTCTCGAATTAATCACGCCTCAACGTCAACGGGACGAACATTCCATGTTCTGTGTTTTTTCCTTCTATTGTTTTTACATCAACGAAGAAGGTTGAAATCGTATTCGACCTCCCACCCTATTTTAAATATTTTAATTCAAATTGAGATAACATAAGTTGTATTTTCAAAGAGGTTTAAATACTTTTTAGTTATGGACTTAGTAAGTAAACTAACCGACGTGAGTTGTTTATAATACAACAAAAATATAGATGCCAGTGACAGCGGTAGTGCCAGAAAATAAAAATAATACAAACTTTGACAATATTACTTGTGATTTCGTTAGTTCCAATTAAAGCCACCAGGCTACATGATCTGGCTGCATTATACCTGATATTTTTTTGACAGATTGAATTGACGAGAAATAAATTAAATATTATTTTTGCTTTTTGCGGAAAAAAGCGACATACGTCCACCTAGCAACGCCGCAAAGCGGTCACTGTCGAATTGCACTGGATGGAAAGAGAAGCACGATGGAATTTGTATAGATTTTTTTATAAAACATAATAATATGAATTACTTAAAAATAATGAATGAAACTTCAAAATCTACGACAATGAAGTTTTGCGTCCTGTTATGATACGTTATTGTTGTTAATTGTACAAACGTACGCTGGTCAGTATTACCGGAAAAATCTTTTGAAGATCACGGTAAGAGGTTACTTTGCCATTCAATTGTATCGAGGTTTTTGTGCGTAAACGTGTTTCGGCCACAACAAAGTTTTCGGAAATATGATCAAGATTAACATATATTTTTTCCGCTGCCACATATTCAATGGATTTGGCTAAAAAATGTTTAAAAGAAAGCCTATTTTGAGTATTCAGCCCCTTAAGTCACAATGACCGCTTTTGTGTCCTGAATGAGATCGCCGGTAGAAACAAAAGTTGGTTACATTCGTATTTTAGTATTAATTCTAATTCAAATAAATAGTTTAACAAATTGGTAGGTAGGTAGGTAGGGTAGGGTAAGTAGGGTATGTAGGATAGGGTAGGGTAGGTAGGTATGTAGGATAGGGGGAATGAAGGTTGTCTGTAAGAGATTGCCCTGTGCGATAAGACCACCCATTGTACATGCCTACTGCTTTGCTTTTATAATTTTTTGTCCTGTATATAAATTTGTGTGGTGTACAATTAAGAATATAATAAATAAATATATAGGATAGGGTAGGTAGGTTGATCGGTAGGGGAGCTGAGTAGTTTAGTAGGTAGGTAAGTAGGGTAGACAGGTAGATAGCCAGTTGACGGGGGCAAAGCCGCGGGGGTCAGCTAGTAATGTATACCTAAGTACAATTTGAAATATATCACGGATCAAGTGATTTAACATGGCACTATGTATAATGCCCGGGCAAAATGAATCAAGTCCAGTCAAATCGGGAAATGTAATGAATACTGATTTAAAATTCTATATTTATCACATTGTCTGGTCATTGTGAATATTGCTACTTTACCGTTGGGCAATTCGATAATTATATTATACTAGCTCCTTCCAGCGGCTTCACTCGCGTTTATTATACATATAAACCTTCCTCTTGAATCACTCTATCTATTAAAAAAAAACCGCATCAATATCCGTTGCGTAGTTTTAAAGATCTAAGCATATACATAGGGTCAGACAGCGGGAAGCGACTTTGTTTTATACTATCTAAGGATAAGGATTAGTATGATTTTTATTTTAAAATTCGGTCAGCAAGAAATTTCAGTTTGAGTGAAAAAAAAACACAGCATGATTATATTATATGGTCAGCAGGATTATACAATCGGTTAGTATAAAATAATATTTGTAAGCATCGCCGCTATTTTCAATTAATTAGTCCAAGATCGAGCGAAGCGAGCTTAAGAGCATAGGGTACCCCGACACGGATAGGTTAGGTTCGAAGGGGGTGACGGAAGCTGAAGTGAGCGAGCAAAGCGAGCGAATTTAGCTCCCGTCATCTCCTTCATGTAAGGTTGCTTCAGACCCTGCAGACAGAAATATGAGCCCAGCGCTGCCGGTCTCTGTCGACTTTGTTGCTTAAAATAGTAATGGTACTTACCTATTCTATAATAAAATCAATGTCAACATTAAAATAATTTAAAAGTAAACTAATCTTTTTATTACTCGGCCCAATAAGTGATGGGCATTATTCAGAAAGCCAGGTCAATTTAATTCAATAGTTTTTAG
Organism: Orthosia cruda; assembly: GCA_964057195.1. Classification (NCBI taxonomy): domain Eukaryota; kingdom Metazoa; phylum Arthropoda; class Insecta; order Lepidoptera; family Noctuidae; genus Orthosia; species Orthosia cruda. The sequence goes on along the minus strand of OZ059835.1, from coordinate 6,998,825 downwards.
CAAATTGCCAACTCATATTAGGCATTTCTACAATTGTCTGGGCATTACACATCATCATCATCAGCCTATTAATGTTCCCACTGCTGGGACACAGGCCTCCCCTCTGTGAGAGGGAGTGGTCATAATCCACCACGCGGGCCCAGTGCGGGTTGGTGGACTACATATACTTCGCTTAAATACACAACTACATATAACGCAAAAAAACCAAATAATAATATAACACAATACATGCTAAGCCTCATAACAGAATCAATTTTTGATTAATTGTAAAATGTATCTTATGAAAGGTATAGGTTCTATCTTATAATCTTAGCTGGATGCGTTACTATCTATCCCATGGACAAAAGCATGAAGTTATTTGTAGCATGTCTGTATTTTATCACTTATCAACGGGAATCATCAGTTTAGAATCACTTATATTTCAGACACTCCAAAATATATTATCTGAATGAATGTGGAGGAGTACTTCGACGGCTAAGTATATTTTCTCTCTGAATATAATATATTAAAGTTAATGTAAATATTACTATTATAACAACATGTACGGTAGCGTCCAGTCTGCAGGCTCGTGGTATCACTAATTAATCAGAACAATATTCACTACAAAAAATAATTAAAAATAAACAAACAAGCTCTGAAATAAGAATAATTATTTTCATAATAAAGTTCCCAGTAACAGAGTGCTAACACAAACACCCACATCTTTTAGAGTAACTAAACCTTATATTTACATTCAGTCTATGTTAATTACTAAAATTTATTTACGGAACATGTCCCGGACCCTAAAATTCTGCCATCCCTAAAAAGGATAACCACAACATAAATACAAGCATGCAAAATTAAATTAAACAAAGAGGTGGCAAAAACTAATTGAAAATTATTAGCAAGCTTATTAAAAAAATAATTACACAGCAAAAAGTGAGTAAATATAATTACAAGTAATAATTATATGACAAAATATGACGGTGGGGTTCAAAAGGCTCTAGTCCCGAGTTCCTTTGCAAAGAAAAAACAAATAAATAAAAAAGGAATTTGAAGGTGTAAAAGGGAGTGGGCCGTTATCCACCACGCGGGCCCAGTGCGGGTTGATAGATGGCACATGGTCGCGTCAAAGCTCCAGAGCCTCGAACATCGATGCCGAGTTACCAGCTTGTCGGTTTTTTATTGGTTACATTTCGGGGAGTGTGCAACGGAACTGCACAATATGATTCCGCCTAGCTCTTTCCATCATCGGACTACAAGACGTACGGCCATGCGTCAGCGGTACGTGATGGACATCCCACCCATACGCACAAAGCGTTTTACTAATACTTTCATTGTGCGCACAGCTAAGGAGTGGAATTCCCTTCCGGGGTCTTTGTTTCCTGATAGCTACAACTTTAGGGTATTTAAGTCAAGAGTGAATAGGTTACTTCTGGGCAAGCGTGCTTCACCGTAGACCACATCATCGCTTACCATCAGGCGAGGCTCGCGTTCAAACTTCAAAGCTGGTCGTAGAAACTTCGTAATTCAGCCAACACATTTTGCTTCTCATAAACCTGTCAAATCAACGACTTCCCATTACCCACCTTCGTTTAGATGATCCCTACAACCTCATAGGGCTATATATAGAGCATTGAGTATTCTTGATGGCCACTGCTAGAGACAGCATTGTCAAAACTTACCGAACAAAACAAGCGTGCCATGTCACCGTTAAGGGTTTAAACACACACATCGGTGTGTGTTTAAACTACTTACGACTAACTTGGGGAGCCATGATCTACGAATGCTACGCACCTTTATTGCTTATTTTTACCGACTTCAAAAAAAGGAGATAATCAATTCCACACGTAAGTATGTAACATTGTTGGAACTGCACAATATTCACATATGTTACTTTATGTGGGCTTTTGAACACGTGTGCCATATTTTATAAGTGTATGTATGTTTGTTTGTGTGTATGTATGTTTGTCCACGTATTTCGCCGAAACTACTTATCAGATTGTGATTACTCTTTTTATGTTGGATTGAGTATCTTTCAACTTAGGGAATAGTGCAAGTTTCATCAAAATAGGACCAGCAGTTTTCAAAATATGGAGCATTCAAGAGAACTCCTCAGCGATAAACAGCACGAGTGTGTAAATTGAGTTATTATGGGTATTTATTCAATCCTTTAGGTACCTATTTGTAGAAATTTCTTATTTTTAGTAATTGTGTACTAAAAATAAAAAGAGAGACTAAAACTTATCATAAAAAAATAAACCGACTTCAAAAGCAAAACACAAAAAAGTGCAAAATAAGTTTTGTTTCGGAAGTTGGTATCAAACTATTATAAAAACAGGAGGAAAAACACCGACTTCCTAAACGAAAGTTATTTTGCACTTTTTAGTGTTTTGCTTTTGAAGTCGGTTTATTTTTCTGTACAAATGTTCCGTCGAAGTGACGGTGACGCTTTGACGGACTGTGACAACTCTGATTATGGCTATGATAGCTGAAACTTGTGGTTGGAGAAGGTTGCGCGCGCACGCTTATTATTAACAGCTTATCCGACAACCGTTGTCATATCCAACTGAGTGCATAATTCCATAAAAATCGATGAAAAGTGAACGCTCAGGTTTTTAATTTATTTACATTCTTGGTAATTTTTCTTATATTTCATATCTAAGAACCTTACACGGACTTGTCAAAAGATTAAAAAAAATATCAAACGTTCTCAAAGGCTATGCTGACCAACGAAATGCACTTAATTTTTATTTTTAACCAACTTCCCAAAAAGTAGGAGGTTCTCAATTCGGATGTTTATATATATTATTATTGTATGTATGTTTGGGCACAACTCCATCATATACATATAATCGGATTTGCAAAATTATTTGTTCGAAAGAAGTTTATACCGAAAAGGACCCATTAAAATTTGGTAATGATCTGATGAAGAACTTCGGCAATATATAACATAGCTCTTCAATAAATGACGGCAAATCTCTTGGGATTGCTGCAATCGCTTGTATGTTTATACACCATTTCATTACATATCATCACGCCAGTATGCTCTAAACGGGTACGCAGATGTGTACAGTTCACCTTAGTACACTCTCATTCCACCGGTTATGTTCAAGTTACAAGTTTTTCGGGAAATCTATTCTGGCATCACTTTGGGCAGGTACCTGTATACCTTACTATAGAACTTGTTCATTATGTACCCTTTAAAAGTGAAAAAATTGAAAACTTTTAAACAAAAAGTCGGTTGGACTTCCAAATAAAAACACTACAAAGTGAAAAATAATTTCAATTTCGGCAGGCGGTGTCAAAAAACGAGGATACGAAAACAGGAACACAGACTTCTAATCCAAAATTGAAGTTATGTTTCACTTTGAAGTGTTTTATTTGGGAAAAAAAGTACAAACAACTTTTTTACAAAACTTTTAACAAAGTCAAATATATTTTTTCAACTAGGCCAATAAGCGGCACTTTTGTACGTCAAACAATTAGAAATTTAAATTTACGAGTAATATAAATTGATTCTACCGTGCATTCAGAAAAGTAGATTGTTGTGGAGAAGAATGCACAAGAAACTCCATTGCCTTCTCTAGTCGTCATCTTCTCAGTCAGTTTATTTATATAATTAGATGCCATCTCTAGTCACAGCCAGCGCGTCGGTTCCTTGATCTATGAGGCTATAAAACTCAGGGCTATTCTAAACCAAAGTCACATACCCATTCGCGCAATTATTAGCGACACGACAGTGCAAGATAGCCGACTGTAGTTGAGAACAAACTTCAGAACAGTAATACCCGTGGATATCATTCTACGGAGACTGATAAAAGCTATGCTGACGATCGCTGAATTTCAATGGCAGCTTTTTATCCTGGCAAATATGATCCCATGTTACCTGTGAGATGATAGTCTCTGAGAGCGAAACTGTGGGAAAAACTAGATTAAAGTAAAACTAGAAAGATATTATCAGAATGTTTCAAAGCCTCATTTGCCGAGTACCTAAGTGCTCATTCACACAGAGGTTTTTTACAGGTCCACTTTATCGTATACGTGTGTATATATTCGGCGCTGACGTATATAGTTGTATTAACGAGTTCACATACACACCACTATTCTATGTGGTGCGAACATTACCCAGTCCGGATCCGATAAAACGGTACTGTAAATTCGAAGTAAACATCACCTGCAGTAGCGACGGATCCGATAAAATCGATCCTAGAAATACAGATGTTCTGTGTGAACGTACCCTAAGTTTTTTTTTTATCTTCTATTTTTTAACCCACCAGTCAAAACGAGCGTAAATACATGATTTACTACAAAACCTCCCTCTCCTCCGTAATCGGGTATGCAAAACTAATTTCCTGTGAGACACCAAACGTCATCTCTTCATCATTATCATCGTCATATCAGCCAAAAGACGTCCACTAATGGACATAGGCCTCCTCCAAGCGTCACAACATTGACCGATCCCGTGCGTTTCGCATACAGCGGATCCCCGTAACCTTCACCAGTTCATCGGTCCACCTGGTAGGAGGCCTTCCAACGCAACGTCTTCCGGTTCGCGGTCGCCACTCCGGAAAATTTTGCCCTATCGGCCATCCATTCTGCGAGCAATGTGCCCTGCCCACTGCCACTTAATTTTGGCAATTCTTCGGGCTATACCGGAAACCCTGGTTCTCTTGCGGATCTCTACATTTCTGATTCGATTACGCAAGGAAACTCCGAGCAACGCCCCCTCCATTGCCCTTTGAGTGACTGTAAGCTTTCTTATGAGGCCCATTGTAAGAGAACATGTCTCAGAGCCATATGTCAACACCTCTTAATCTGATGGAAATACGGCGTATTGGGAGGCATTAAATGAAGGCTTATGTGGAACATAATAAAAATAGAGGTAAGTCAGTATAGCAATTGATATTATAACTATTAACTGGGACGTGATATTGGAGTTGAAGTAACGTAAATGGATGAAGTAATATACAAATGTAATTTACAAAATTGGAGATGGCGTCAGTGAAAGAAAAGTTATCAAAAATCTACAATTTATACGCTACCGAAGTGTGAAAAATTATTGAACCATAGTCAATCCCTTTTTTTTTTCTTATGACAAGTATACCTCATAGACTTTTGTATATTACATTTGATAATAACTTCAACCATTTACGTTATTTCAACTCCAATATCAAGTCCCTGTTAAGAGTATAATATCTTGCTATTTTTTATCATGTTTCACATGAGCCTTCATTTAAAGCCACCCTGTACTCCGTATTTCCATCAGATTAAGAGATGACGTTTGGTGTCTCACAGGAAATTAGTTTTGCATACCCGATTATAGAGGAGGATATATGAAGTAAATCCTGGGTTTACGCTCGTTTTGACTGATGGGTTAAAAAAGCGGTAGTAAGGCAGTAAAAAAAAGGATAGGTTCACACAGAATATCTGTATTTCCAGGATCGTTTTTATCGGATCCGTCACTACGAGAGGTAATGTTCACACCATATTTAGTCATTGTACCACCAAGTTTCAAACAAAACGAATCAGTATTTCAATAATGTTTCGAGTGTGCCCTCGCTCATACAACTACCTACGTCATTGCCGAATAAAAATGTATACGATAAAACGGACCTGTCATTTTATAATGGATCTGGAATACTGCCATGTGTGTGAGAGGACTCATACAACTGCATACGTCGGCGCCGGGTAAAAACGTATACGATAAAGGTGCACATAGGTACTTGGAAAATGAGGCTTTGAAACATTATGAAATATTCTTTCTAGTTTTCTTTAATCTAGGTTTTCCTACAGTTTAGCTCTCGGAGACTAACATCCCACAGGAAACGTGGAATAATATTTTCCGGAATAAAAAGCTGTCTATGATACTGTCGCTCTAGAAGGACATACCGAGGATCTTATTGGCGATGCTCTTCAGAAAGGCCAGTTGCGCAGTACACATAATCAGCGTGCGTGTATGACTAGATGTTCGAAACCAATAAAGGTTACGACCTTTTTTTTGTTATTTTGATGCAACACTGTGTCAACTCGCTGTCATCGATATTGACAGTTTTTGGTTGGGTTCAAGTTGGCATCACTTGAAAAATTGTCATTGATATCGCGAGACGTAAACGTTGGTCTTGATTTAGTTTTGTTGAAATTGGTTTATAGCCAACCAATCGTTATCCGAAATTACGTTCGTGACCCGCGAGTGGTAATGTGAAATGGAAACTATTAATTGCTACATATCTGCATCTCACAGCAACCTAATATTCGAGGGCACACGAACCAGGTTCTAGGTGTTATATATCCTGTGTAATAGATCGTGGGTTACTTTTTCCAAATTATTTTATCACCACTGATCCAAATATGGTGAAGGAACATAGTGAGGCAACCGGCATGCCCTAGAACCAAAAATTCGAAGATATGAGACATCCATCCACACAGTCCCTCTCATAAAGAGGAGGCCTGTGTTCCAGCAGTGGGCTCGTTAAAACGCTAATGATGAGCCAGGTTTCAAACCCGCTAATTCAAATACCTAGTAACCACTACGTTCTGACGAAACTACTTTTTTCTAACACACAGCTTCATCTTACAACAATTTAATATTCAGGTGGGGGCACACGAACTATATTCCAGGTGTTATAACCTGCAGCACTCCCTGGAGTGTAGCCTAAGGCTAATCTAGATTGGATTGCGACTCAAAGCCTGCATCTGAGCTAGGATAACAAGGTATGTGAAGTGTTTTGTGAAAACATTGCACTTTTTTACTGGATACTCTGTTTCTGTGTTAATTAATTTGTTACAAGCTTTTTGTAGTTTTTTATTAATTAAGTCGTTGTTTTTATGCACCCCACATTGAATGAATATTGTCTGTTTATGTTTTTGTCTCTAACCAAGCCAAAAACAAACTATAAAAGTAACATTTTTTTTTTAAATAAATGTATACTGTCTCACTGCTGGGCAAAGGAATCCATAGCCAACCCAATGTTTTGCCTTCTCCGACCATTCTCGTGTATACGCCTCTTAGGTCCAGTTTATTTAATCCGGAATTATCTATACTTCTATTATAAAGAGGAAAGATTTGTATTTTTGTATATAACGAATAAACTTAAAAAATACTGGACTGAATTTAAAAATTATTAAGCCGTTGGGAAGCTACACTATCCCCGGGCTAAGCTACCATAGGCTACTTTTTATCCCTGTATTCCCACGGAAACGGGAACTACGCGATTGAAACCACGAGGCGTCTGCTATCTCAACTAAATTCGGTAAGAAAGCATTATTGATTCATCAAATATAAGCAGAAAGAAAAATAAATGGTCGAATAAGTTGAAGTTAATTAAAATTATTATTAATTGATAAATTGATAGACTAAAAATGTATGTGAAGACGCTTTTTACCAACTTTGTATGAAACCATTGGTTCAGTTAACAACGGATACAAAAACTAGGCTTTAGTCGAAATAGTGTACTTAATTACTTACTTTTTGCAAACATTTTAAAGAAAGGTAAACACTAAATACCCCATTTAACATACACAAAAGCTTGCCTTTCTATGAACCTGAAACCTGGGGCCTTTAGAATTTACTCAACGAACATTTTTCATAATAAAAACAAATTCAATCACAGAGATAATGGGATTTTCGCGAAGAAATCCATTCAGAGAGCGAGCTATACGGTACCTACTCTACAAAGAAAAATATTTCAAAAACAAACTAAGAGAAATCCTTTGAACTTCATAACTTGTGTTTGTGCGTGTTATGTGTACTATCGTCGAGAGAAGTCATTTATTTTTCGTTTAGATTAACGCATGACTTATTTTTTTTTGACTTCAGTTTTATCTAAATCTTAACCAAAAATAATTTTATGAGAGGATCACTTGTCTTTTCCTGGTCTGTCCATCTATTATAGTCTATACTAATATTATAAAGAGGAAAGATTTGTATTTATGAATTTTTGTATGTAACTAATAAACTTAAAAACTACTGAAACGATTTCAAAAATTATTTCACCGATGGGAAGCTACACTATCCACCGTGACAAAGGCTATTTTTTATCCCTGTATTTCCACGAGAACGGGAACTACGCGGGTGAAACCGCGAGGCGTCCGCTAGTATTTTATAAATGTTTATCATGCTCTACGAGTATGTGTTACAGTGATTTTACGCAACCGGAAAAAGCAGAGAAATTACTGAGTACTTACCAGCCATGCAAGGTCAAGGTTAAGTAGAGACTTATCACTAGTTGGCCTTGACTCAATCAATTCATGTCAAATGTCTACGAATATTTGGCTCTAGAACATGCCGATATCCTTACCAGATATTCCTTCAGCGTTACTTTCTTTCTTCGAACTAAGCCCAATAATCATAACATAATCATCATTTCAGCCGAAATACGTCCGTTGCTGACCATAGGCTTCCCATAAGTGCCACCACATTGACCGATCCCGACCGGTCTACTTAGACTTTGGAGGAAGGCCTTCCTATTTTGCATCTTCCGGTTCGCTGTTGCCAGAACCCCCATCGACCACCCATTTTCTGCAAGCAATTTACCCTGCCCACTGCCATATAATATGTTATGTTATAAACATGACCTTGAATAATAATTTGGTAACAAAAAATGAATTCCATTATCTCAAAACCAACACAAAACATCTAAATAAAATGATCTGTCCTCAGTCATGTCATGACATTGAGCTTCAGTATGAACAATTTAATATTGTCTATAATACGTAGTACTGCGCAGCGGACAAACCATTTGTAGCCAGCGCTGAGGGCATAGTGCTATACGGATTATTTGCGACTGTTTATCTTCAAAGCTCTTCGTCTCGAAAGAACGGACGATAGTGTTTTGTTTGAAGTGAAAAGAATGAGAAGATCTTTAGCAGTAAAACAATATTAGATAGTTATTAACAGACTTCCTTTTTACAAGGCATTTATGCCTCATTCACAATAGGAAAAACAGCCTTGTTAGTCTTGTGCAGAGGCGTAGCTAGGTAGCCAAAGGGCCCGGGACAAAAAGTAACTGGGGTCTTAGCTGAACTGTTTAGGTTTGATCAAGGCAAAATATAAATAATTTTAAGGTGCAGAGCTACTTTATCATCAGCAAGGACTAAAAATTTTAGCACCTTGCCTTGGATCGATCATCTAGGTATATGTATGTATCACAGATATCGTAAGTTTCGAACAGAAATTCGTGACTTGTTGGGGAGGATGCCCAGTCGTGTTGTGACCTTTATTAATTTGTTGCCGAAGATGCGAGAATGTTTCGATAGTTGAGGTTTGCTGGTCAGGATCCGAGGGTCCCCTGAGCTTTTGGAAGTCGGTGGTATTATTTTGAAAAAATCTTTTTATTGAAAAATAAAAAGATTTTTTTCAATAAAATAAAAAAAGAATCCTTTTTAGATGTACCTAGCTAATAGGCAAGTTTTTTAGTAAGTTACCTATAACGCCAGAATAGATTACCCGAATGTCATGAAACTTGAACATAACCGGTGAAATGAGAGTGTACCAAGGTGAACTGTACACATCTGTGTACCCCTTTAGAGCAAACTGGCGTGATGTTATGTTATGAAATGGTATACAATATAAACAGACGTACCATTGCAGCAATTCAGAGAGATTTGCCGTTATTTATTAAAGAGTTCTGTTGTATATCTCCGAAGTCCTTCATCAGATCTTCATCAATTAAAGTGGGACCAATTTCAAAACAAATAAAATAATTTTCAAAATCGGTCCACAATTGACGGAGATATCGGTGAACATACACAAAAAAGATATATGAAGTCGAACATAGAACCTCCTCCTTTTTGATAAGTCGGTTAAAAAGATTTCACTTTAAAAAGCCGCTCAATTTCCTGCTCCGCTTATCACAAACCTCCCACCGCAACAAACGCGCAATACATGTATGTATCGTAGATGTGAAACTGCAGACACGAGAGTGCTAATACATCTACAGCACTGCAAGTTAGTATTTTCTGTACGACTGTACAATATACATACGGGTACAGACACGTACAGTTATCTTGACTTCATCTAACATGTGTGAGTTGGTTACAAGCAAGGATGTTAGGGGTGTGAAATTTCGGATCTGGATACGGATACGGATAGAGACATTACTGATACTTAAAATAAAACATAACATAGAGTAGACAAATTGCTATGATTAGGACAAATATGCTTATTTATATTGCAACTTAACGGGTAGCTCTTATTTTTTTTGAGTAGATTAGAAATAATATATTGTACCGGTTTCGAATACGGTTACTGATTTGAACTTTTTTCAGATTATCCGTTAGTTTCTGATAGTTTCGGTCACAGATATTGGATTTTTATCAATATACATGATGCGCGCAGCTAGTGTATCGGATAGGCCGAGCATAACAACCTGTCATATCGTATCTCATTTAGACTTTTACAACACTTTTCTTAAATATGGTTTATTGTATATCAGATTCGGTTACGGTTACGGATACATTTTATTTTGGATATCCGACAGTTTCGGTTATGGTTACGGAGCTGCTTAACATACCTGGTTACCAGACTCATAAGTTTTGTTATTTTAACTTTAAAGCTCAGGAATCTTAGAAAATCTTTGCTTATTAATTAAGTGGAAAATGGGAGTACGTAATCAGTTTACCCATGTTTGTTGCTGTTGCTATCTCAGAGATGTCAATTAAGAATGATAAGACATTTAATTTCGGGGAATCGGGAGGAATATATCAGTTGTGTTGTTAATATTTATGTACAAGATAATGCGTAGCACTCATAACTGGCGTGTGTGTATGACTAGATGTATGAACGAAATTAAGCAAAACGAGTACGTAATGTAATGTAGCAGGAGGCGTTCTGTAGTTTCTGCCTACCCCCATGTGAAAAAGGCGTGAGTTTATTTATGTATATAAAATAATCTAAGTAGGAATATTTTGAAACAATCACTAAATAAGTACTAACTACACTATAAGATTCGTTCTAGACTCTTGTCACAAAAGTTGAACCAGTGGGCTTATTGCGAGTTTTTATTCGTGTTCAATCGTGTTAACGCTCTGAAAAATCAATTGCTGTTCGTTATTCTCGCTAATACTAAAAAACCAGCCAAGTGTGAGTCGGACTTGCGCACGAAGGGCCAAGTACCATTATCGCAAAAAACGCTTAAATATTTATTTTATTCTATTTTTAGTATTTGTTGTTATAGCGGCAACAGAAATACACCATCTGTGAAAATTTCAACTGTCTAGATATCACGGTTCATGAAATACGGCCTGATGACAGATAGAAAGACGGATCGCAGAGTCTTAGTAATAGAGTCCCGTTTTTACCCTTTGGGTACGGAACCCTAAAAACGAAGGATTGTCGATCGAAGCGTGTTTACTACTAGATAAATGATGTAGAGTAAAGAGGTGTTTGATTCGGGGTTTCTTTTTATTTAACCACAGGAACTGTGAATATTTCCAGTATAAAAAGTAGCCTATGTTACTCCTTATAACATCACCATTGAAAGTCCCGTCAACATCAGTTCAGCCGTTTCGGTGATTACCTGGAACAAACAAACAGACGTATAGACAAAAATCTTAAAAACTGCTTATTTGTTATAAGTACCGTATATACTTTCACATGCATTCAATAAAACGTTGTTATCTTGATATTTACATACAGACACTTCAATTTTATTTTTTTGTATAGATGTCTTAGTTGAAATAATAACGTACTCTTTAAGTTAACGACAGGCAGTGAAGAAAGATATCTTGACTTTGAGGAAACCTGGGCCTAATAGCCTGCGAACCCTCTTGAACAAAGTTAAGAGTACCTATAACTTTTCCATATATAATATACGAATAATAATAATATCATTGGTGTCACATTTCATTAAAAGATGTCTTTACAAGGCCTCTACTAGTTGGCTCCGGCCCCTGGCACGCCTTTCAAAGGGCCAGGACCCCAGGGTCCTGAGATGTTTAAAGACATATAAATAATAATAATAATACTGACGGAGCTACTGAAGGTAACTGAAACCTTCAGTAACTCCATCAGGATGGAATTTGGTGTGGACAAATGTGCAGTCATGCATGTAAAGCAAGGGGAGATTATGGAATCCGAGGGAATTCAACTCTCTGATTCCATACACCTCAGACACGTCTCCTCGACCAAAACTTACAAGTATTTGGGTATGTCGGAAGCGTTGGGCATCAACAGTTCTGACATGAAGCAACTGCTGAAGGAGCGGTTCTTTGGCCGCCTGAAAAAGGTATTAAATAGCCTTTTGTCAGGCGGAAATAAGATGCGCGCCTTCAACAGTTGGGTCATGCCGGTTTTGATGTACTCTTTCGGCATACTCAAATGGACTCAGACCGAGCTTGACGCCCTCGATAGGAGGGTCCGGACACTGCTGACCGCAAACCCGATGCATCACCCACGATCATCAGTGATGAGACTGTACATCCCGCGGAAGTGTGGTGGTCGAGGCTTTTTAAACGCCAAGACTCTTCACAACCGCGAGGTGTGCAGCCTCAGAGAATATTTTTTTAAATCTGAAGTGGGTATGCACAGGGATGTGGTCGCAGTGGACAAGGGACTCACCCCGTTGTCCATGGCTAAAGAGAACTGGCGCAAGCCTGTAATACTAACTACTGATGAACGCAAAGAAGTATGGCAAGGCAAGGAGCTACACGGGCGCTTCTATCGGGCTCTACATGGGACCGATGTAGATTTCCCAGCGTCCGTATCCTGGCTACGTTTCGGTGACCTTTTTGGGGAAACTGAAGGTTTTGTCTGTGCAATTATGGACGAAGTTATCCTGACGAATAACTACCGGAGACATATAATGAAGGACGGCACGGTTGACATATGTCGGGCATGCCACCGTCCGGGTGAATCCATCAGACATATTATCTCTGGTTGTTCTCGTCTCGCTAACGGCGAGTACTTGCACAGGCATAATCAAGTGGCCAGGATTATTCACCAGCAACTTGCTTTGAAGTACAATCTAGTGGAATCGGAGGTACCGTATTACAAGTATGTGCCCGACCCAGTTCTCGAAAATGACCATGTCACGTTGTACTGGGATCGGTCTATCATCACTGATAGGACTATTGTTGCTAATAAGCCAGATATAGTGGTGATAGACCGATTAGCGCGCCGCACAATGATAATCGATGTCACCATTCCGCATGACGAGAACCTCGTGAAAGCTGAGAAAGAGAAACAAATCAAGTATCTCGACTTAGCACACGAGGTTGTCGATATGTGGAATGTGGACTCGGCGATCATTGTGCCGATTGTCATTACGGCCAACGGCCTGATGGCCAAGAGCCTCGACGACCATCTGTCGAGGCTGTCACTGCACGGTTGGATCAAGGGCCTGATACAGAAGGCAGTACTCCTCGATACGGCTCGCATTGTGAGGAGGTTCCTGTCTCTGTAGCCCTAACCACCGGTAGCTTGGACCCTGCTCCCGACACCGGTGGATAACCATTTTTGTTATATTTTTAAATGTTTTTTTTAATGATTTGTTTTTTATAAAGAAATATTTAAAAATGTAAATATAAAGTGTGTACAAAGCTAAATAAACGGAATAATAATAATACCAAGCTGTAACTGTCCCACTGTAGGGCAAAGGCATAGATTACTAAATAGTTCCTGGCAAAGGCCTCTTCTCATACAGAGAAGGCACGAGCATTGATCACCACGCTTGCTCAAGACGGGTTGGTGATTTCAAAATGATATTAACTTTAAGGTTTCCTCAGGTTTCCTCACGACGTTGCCCTTCACTGTTGTTAGTGATAAACCAAATTTTACAATAAAAGAGACTGATTATTGTCTACATCTTTGATTGTCCGGTCTTCTTCACGTAGGTATTTTCCGAACGGATGATAGAATCTTTTATTCAAGATCCAGCTCTAGTTGTCCCCCCAGCGATGCCCTGAGCCGAGGTTCATATCCCTTAGGGGATAGCCCTCAGCGCTCGCTTAGGTTAAGTTTTGTGTCTGGCTAGAGGCTCTAGCTTAGTCTCCATAGGGAAAGCCTGGTTAAGCAGTAGTCATCTTTTTTTTTGAAATGCGAGTCGGCTCGCAAAATAATTCAACAAAAATCTACATCTTTGTCTCATTCTGTTCAAACAACAGTTCAAAGTCTTATTCAAGAAAGACGTCCTTCATTCGATTTCTAAGTCGAGCAAAATTTTATGAACTGTTTCTTTCAGGATTGTTCCTGTTACAATCCAGAATCTATGCCTGGTTGCTGGCAAAAGTCTGACATACTATTATATAAGATTTAAAAAACTAACAAAATTGGGCTAATTGTAGGTATACTTCTCCTTGACCCTTCGCTGAACACAAGCGAGTTGTTATGTAATAAAAATTGCACAGGATCCCCCCAAAAAATATTCGCACTCCTTAAAATCTAACACACTTACACATTTTAGTTCCACTATACCCGGTCCCTATAAATTGGGGAGCCCCCATCAATAAGTCCTGCAACACACATCAATCGAAAGGCATTACGGTGAAATATTTAGAGTATGACACTAATCGCATGTAGGAACGCTACACACGAACGAGAGATATTGCTCGACCGGTTTTCTTATCCAAAATCAGTTTTACCCTTTCGCCCTTAATGGACTTTGGGAAAGTTATGTAGGTGTAGGGATCCTATAGTTTGTAGAGTGAAGGGTAATTGGGGAATTAGTTGCTTGGGGTACAAAAAATGGATTTAGCTTACGAGATGCCTGCAAAAAACTAGTTGTAAAATTTGTCTACTATTTAGGGTTTCTTGAATTTTAATCCGTACTGATTATATAAATGCGAAAGTAACTCTGTCTGTCTGTTACCTTTCACGCCTAAACGGCTGACTGGATTTGAATGAAACTTGTTTTAGAGATAGACCATGACCTGAATTAGGACTCGAATGTCACGAGGGCGAAGCCGCTAGAAGTTCTACTTACCTATTTCTGAAGCGCACCTAGAAATCTCAATCGTATGCCATAAAAACTCTAGTACAAAACCAAAAAAAAAAATTACTAGGTCCAAATCGTCCTTAAAGCAACACTCAAATATTTATTACCCTATCTCCACTTCCTTGATTTACAATTATATGCTCTAACTACATAAAATCTAATACGAATATCCTTTAGCAATTAAGTATATATGGTTGAAACTGCACTAAGCGTAAAGCCGAATGGTTTCTGGCATTGAAAAATTTTGCTAACTCTGTCGGGATTGCAGCGAATTGGAACAGTGTCACATGCAGATGTTATGTGTTCATTCATTTCAGAGGATCATTTGTGTGGGGATGAGCAGACTTCGAACATTAGATTGTAACTCTTTAGTTTAAAGGGGGATTTGTGGGCCAGTGGCCGAAAGCATTACTGTTAAGCAAAAGGTCGTGAGTTCTATTCTCAGGTCGGCAAAAGTGTTATTAAAATTCTTAGTCCCGGAGACCGTCCCGTAGTCTCAGGCCCAAAGTCTAGATTTGTCTTGAAGTCTGGTTGTCGGTATTGGGCTTGTCATCTTTTTAAATTGTAATTAAACATAACTTACATAAAAAGAGTTAATCCAAAAAATCAAACAACCCGACTGCTTAAAAAGTGGTGTGTGCAGTTGGAGAATACATCCGGTTTTGGTCAGCCAGCTCGCGAATATTTATCCTCCGACTGCACTGCATGATTTTCTTCTTGTTTACATCTTTTTAGTTCGCTTTTTAAGCAACTTTTTTTATTTATAGCTTTTTTGTGAATTTTTTTTTCGCATCCAGTTACATTTGAACATATAAGTGTTATATATTTTTGAAATCACCTCTTAAAACCCTATATTTAGATACCCCACACAATGAGTATGGAAGAAAAAAATATTTAGAACCCCACAATATGGCGCCCAAAATCTGCCATTTTTCTATTTTAAAATTTTAATGTAGCCAGTGACACTCGCAAGGTTAAGACGAATCGATTGACGTAAGAATCAATCAAAATCGGCCGACGCGTTTGGTCTCTGGAACGGCACATAGGAACAAACATACAGACATACATGCATTCGTAGGCTGATAAACACATTACCCTCTTTCGGCAGTCGGGTAAAAATGTGAGTAAACTAAGGATTCCTCTGTCTAGCCCAATGTTGTCATGCTAATGAAATACATGATTATTTGTGCTTTGTGCAGAACCCACCCGTGTTCCTTCAGTTGCTTGTGCCAGGGCCGCGGTAACTCTCTTTCAAATTTTCCGCGACCCAGACAGACATCGGCCCGTCAGTTTTCGCTGACATCTCTTTGAGGCGCGCATGGAACAATATGCGCCGTCAACTCAGGCCTGGTCCTTATTGGACGGCTAGCTACCCATCACTCGCCGTCCGCATGCCCGCGCCTACGGTGGCCGGGAATCGGCTTGTGACTCCCGACGCCCAGGGCGTCTCCTGCGGTGACTAGGGGCGCGAGGGAGTCTCCGTCACGCGTTTCGCCTTCTCCTTCGCGAGCATTACTGCTTCGCAGAAGGAGGTGACAGCTACCCATGCTCTCTCGCTGCGTACCTTGGTCTAAACCAGGGCTGGACGCGAAAGGTCGCCTCCGCTGATCGCCTCCACGAGGACACGGCGGTGCTCCGCCCAAGCGGGGCAGACCTCCACCGTATGCTCCACCGTGAACTCCAGGCGATCCACACAATGGTGACACCCGGGCGTTTCCGCCTGCCTTATCCAGGACAGGAACCTTCCTGCATCAGGCGGAAGGTGAGGACGCCGTGGCGCCTATCAAGCCACTCCTCAAAGAGGGGCCTTATCGCTGCAATTGTGGCGTGCCCAGCACTGGGTTGCGACAGTCGGTCTCTGCATGTCGCCATGAGATCCTGCCGGAGCGCTGTCCGCCGAGCCGCGATTTGTCGTGGCAGCGGAGTTATGGCCCGGCGTTTCGCCTCCTCGCGCCACTCCCGAATGTGCGCGAGGACTTTTGCCTCCAGATCCCATTGCGTACCTACCCTACCTACCTAATAATTTGTATCTATTATCAATCGTTTTCTCAGCGCACGCCAATGAATGAATTTTATATAATTTTATAAACTTTTTGCTGCATTGGTTTACATTATTGCAATTTTATTAAGGATCTCTAATTTTATGACATTCTATGTCACTCAGGAATAATATAGCTTTCTACTGGTGAAAGAATTTTCAGAATCGGTTCAGTAGATCCAGAGATTACCCCTTACAACGTCACAAACTCACAAAATTTACCTCTTTATAATATTAATATAGATGTTGTACTTTGACATTAGTATTGTATATTTATATCGGTTTTTTTATATTGACATTAGTATTGTATATTAACATTAATATTGTTTATTGACTTTTGTTCTTATATTGATATAGTCTTATTATTTGCTTTCAGTCATTGCCTTGACGTGTACTGTATTGGCATTTTGTTTTTATATTATTGTTATTATTATTTTGTTTCTATTTTTATTGACATTTATTTCTATTGATATTTAATTAATATTAATTAATTTGTATTATGCAATTCTTCATAATTGTGTTTTTACGGTCCAGGCTTAGTTTTATTTAATTATTGAGATTTGGCTGGCTTGTTTCTTTGTTTTTTTATCATTTGTACGCTCTCTGGCATAACATAGCGCACTCTTTATTACCTTGATATACGATTATTATTGTCACAAATGACTTATGACTTATGAGGAATATAGACGAGATGGATGTATTTATAGATCATGACCAAAT
Source organism: Orthosia cruda (assembly GCA_964057195.1). NCBI lineage: Eukaryota > Metazoa > Arthropoda > Insecta > Lepidoptera > Noctuidae > Orthosia > Orthosia cruda. The sequence continues at coordinate 6,981,155 of OZ059835.1, read as the reverse complement.
ATCTACTACCAGTACATCTTTTATTCCATTTTATACTCCTTCAAACTCCAGAATCTACCCCAAAAGCCATTTTACACATGCTTACAACACACGAACATACCCAGCACTTTTTAGCCAAAGTCTTTGATATTATAATTTTCAAAGAGCGAGCGTTCCCTAGCTCCCAAAGCTAGTAACTGGACAACGTACCTAAGATCTCAAAAGTTAAATTCGGAATGTTAATACGAGGAATGGAGAGTTTAGTGTACTTTAGATATTTTCATAGTGTAATGTCGTACGGTATTCTGTTGTGGGGAAATGCCACCGACAGGCAGACTATCTTTGTTTTGCAGAAAAGAGCTGTTCGGTCAATTTATAAATTAAGCCCGAAACACTCTCAGACAGAAATTTACGGATATTAATGTTATGAATGTGACTTCTCAGTATTTTTATGAAAATCTTTTATATGGCCATAAAAATATAAAATTGTTAAAAAAATACAGTGATATCCATAACATAAATACTAGAAACAAACACAAATTTGTAGTACCTACAACAATGCTCAAGAAAACAGGTGGCTCGTTTAGATGTCAATGTGTGCGCTTTTATAATAAGCTTCCAAGCCACGTACAAGATTGAAGTCTAAATAAATTAAAATCTTTCATTAAACGTAAGTTGTGCCAGAAAGCGTTTTATACAATTAAATATTACCTTGAGGACAAAACGGCTTGGGATTGAGCTGCTCCAATAAATTTTGTTTTTTTATTATATTTTGCACCATGAATTTTGTTATTACAATTTTTTTTTTGTTTTTTTGCAATGATAAGAATATTTACTTTTTAAAGTATTATATTTTTTTTTTTATTATTGTGAATGTGAAGACTTTGTGGATCATTCTTTTTTTTTGTTTTAAATGAAATTTATCTTAGTTTTTAATCATGGTCTGGCAGTTTGATTAGTTTATGCGGCCTACCCGAATGTCCTTTCTTTGGTATTGTTCGTCGAATCGTTGAGCTCCTTAATTTCTGAGTTGAGCTGCGTGCACTGACTGGACAGGTCCACTCAATCTGGCTGGTTCTTTACTCAAAAGACCATTTCAGACATTAGTCTACATGGTCTTCACATGATCTAACGAAGATTTTGTCTGGCCTGTAAAAGAGACTGTGACCTCTGAGTTTATTTCGGCCTTTCTTCTCAGAGTAGTTAGATAGGAAACGCCGACCTCATCTAGTCTAAAAAAATATGTTAGACATGTGAAAGTGTTTGTACAAACCAACTTACTGAAATAAAATCATTTATCATAATTAATTGCAATAATTTATATTTATAATCAATCAAATAAGTGCATGAGGTGTTTGCTTGTAATTAATTGTTGCACTTATAAATGTATATCGTGTAATTATATGAAATGTAATGTGTAAAAAATCTAATATATAATATAAGCTAACCTGAAATAAATAAATAAATAAACAGATTTTTATATTATAGAATAACTTATAGCCTGCGTCTTCACCCGCGTGAAACGGGTTTTCTTTTCTCAAGGGAATATTATAGAGGGATTAAAAATAGCCTATGTGCTATTCCAGACCATAATCTATAATTATGGCTAATTTCATCCAGATCCGTTCAGCCGTTCTGGCTTGATTGAGTAACAAACATACCTCCATCCATCCAACCATTCTCATTTATAATATTAGTAACATAGATCTAATATTCCAGGTTTCCTCACGATTACCGATGTCCAAAATAAACTTAGAAAGTACATATAGGTAAATGAAAAAAGTCAAAAACAAAAAGACGTAAACAAGAAGAAAATCATGCTGTGCAGTCGGAGGATACATATTCGCGAGCTGGCTGACCAAAACCAGATGTATCGTGCGACTGTACAGCATGATTTTCTTCTTGTTTATGTCTTTTTGTTTCGCTTTTTAAGCAGTCGGGTTTTTTGATTTTTTTAATTAACTTTTTTTATTTACATCTTTTTAGTTTTTTTTTTGATTAGGTACATTTGAACATATACGTGTTATATATTTTTGAAATCACCTCTTAAAACCCTTTATTCTGACCCACACGATGAGAATCATCCGAAGAAAAAAAAATTCCCCACAAAATGGCGCCCAAAATCCGCCATTCTTTCTTTTTCAATTGTTATGTAGCCTACGACACTCGCAGGGTTAAGACGAATCGATTGACATAAGAATCATCAAAATCGGCCATCGCGTTTGGTCTCTAGAACGCTACATAGGAACAAACATACATACATAGACTGATAAACACATTACCTCCTTCGGCAGTCGGGTAAAAATAGTAAGCACCCAGAAATATTCAACTAATGTACCTACACCTATAAATAATTTAAGAACATAAGATATCAGTTCAGCAAAAATATATCTTCGAGTCACGGAGGCGCTGATACGTAATTCTTTTGTCGGCTAATCTTTTATGAAAGATAGCTTTGTTGGAGTGAACGGTGTATCGTTTTCGGATAAATTCCTTGACCATCAATATTATGTTTTGTATGAACTTTTTGCTTAGACGGAGGGTGTAGTCAGCTTTTCTTTCTGACCCGATGAAACCGTATAATCCTACTAAAGTTGTCGCCAGATAACAAAAAAATAAAAGTTGTTAACACTTGTCTACCTATGTATTCCAATATTTCAAAACGATACGAAAAATCTAATCTAAAAAAAAACTAAACGGTCAATTTCATTATTACAATAATTTTATATTTCCTGCTCATTTTGGGCATTTTTCAAATTGCCCGGGCATTATGAATAATGCCGTATTTATCACTTAGTCATGATATTATATTATACATAACATGTATATTATCTGTGCCACATCCCGGCAAAAAGTCTTATGAATAAGGCGACAGGAACGAAGCTGCAAGAAAAAGCATTTGTGTTATACAAAATTACAATTAACTCTTTTTGTGTAAGAATTCTCTGAAAACCGCAAAATTCTTTGTAGTCAAGAAATATTACGCGGACAAACAGATAGACTCTAAAAACGACTTCGTTCCATACTGTTTATGGTCAAGCGTGGCAGGGTATGTCAACCTTCCTGGTCGTTACAGAATTAAACTGACGTGGGTTTCTCATTTTGTTAGGGGCCAGATATACGCGTTTCCTAAACGAAAGTGTGCACGCGTATTGAATTTTTAATCTGAAATATTGTGGTTATGCGAAAAATGTAATATTGTTATGTTTCTGTTGTCGGGTATAGTTTATTTTTTTACAAGCTTTATCCGGTGGAAGCGAGCAGTGGTGGCTCAGTGGTATCGGCCACGACTTACGTGTCGTAGGTTCGAACCCAGGCAGGCCCTTTACTTTGTGTAAATTATTTCATCACCACTGTTCTACAAATGGTGAAGGATAACATCGTGAGGAAACCGGCATGTCCTAGAACCAAAAAATCAAAGACATGTGACATCCACCAACTCGCACTAGGCCCGCGTGGTGGATTAAGGCCCATCCCCTCTCACAGAGAGGAGGCCTGTTCCCAGCAGTGGGAACATTAAAAGGCGGATGATAATCCGATTGAAAGCTGTAATTACCGAAAAAATTCAAAAGCCATTTTGTCTCGCGTGGATCCACATTTTAGGCACCCGAGGGGTCAAATTACCTTGTTTTCGTATGTGTGCCCGGCAACTAATAATCGAATTTTCAAGCACTTTAATCGGAGATTAATTGGATGCTACGATTAATCTAAGACTTGGAAACATTGAAAAAATTTGGTACTATGGAGCTGGTCTCATGTTGGAGCCCGAAGGTGGCCATAGCATCTCCTCGACCAGACAAGAAAGCAACATCATGTTTGGGATCATTGACAAGCGACATTACATTTAAAAGACTTATCTGGATCTGTCTATCATAAGTTTGTTTGAAAAGATTTTGACTTTTAACTATTATAGTAATTTTGGTTTTATGGGTAAAAAATTGCTTACTTTTGACACAGGTTTCACTACCAAGAGTCGCTTGATATCAAAAGGTTTTATTAATTTGTTCAAAAGACGTACACTGCTGGACATTTTCCTCCCCTAGCCTAATAGAGCAGCGTGACGCTAATCACTGTGGTGATCCACAGTGATTAGCGTCACGCTGCTCTATTCTGTAAACTAAAGGGTCAAAATTTTAGGAAGATAATCTCTTAAAGAACCAGAACCTGGATGAGTTTGGCGAAGGAGCGTGAGGGTAGGCATAAGAAAAGTGAGGGCATTGCTCGGCAGTGTGCGAAATCGGGCTGCGGACGATGATGATGATGAATCTCTGATAGTACCAGGCCGAATGAATTTTCTTTCACCGATTGAAAATACACTATAAGAAACCCGAGTGTCAAAGACTACATTATCATCAACCGACATCAAAAGGTAGGAGGTTCTCAATTCGGCTGTATGTTTTTGTATGTCATGTTCGTTACGGGATTACTCAGCCAATTACAAACCGATTTGATGGTTCTTTTTTTGAAAGCTAGTGTTTCTCATGTGGTCCTATTTAAATTTGGTCAAGATCTGATGAGTAGTTTTTATGTTATCCTTAATAATGCGTATTTTCATGGTAATAGGTACCAAAACTAAACGGTGAAAAATAAAAAACCATTTAACAAAAAAAAAAAATTATTACTTGGTCGTGCTTTCTGCTGATCTACTACTGAGCCAAGACCTCACTCCACTCCTTTCAACCTTGCCAACATTTACTCCTTCCAACGGTCACAAATATGTTCTACTTCTTTCCAATTCTTAAGGAGGACTACCAGTTCCGCCATATCCTTCGTGTTTGCTTTAGTTTTCCTGGAGAAATGGTTTCTGTAGAATAGGCCACGGAAGCAAAGGTGCGGGGAAACGCAAGAAAAAACATACAGTTGCAAATAATTTAAGAAAATTGTTATTTTCTAAAAAAATTGAGGTATGGTAATTAGAATTTGTTGGAAAAATATGTGGATTAAGCTACTAGCGGAAGACTCGCGGTTTCACCCGAATCACCCGCGTAGTTCTCGTTCCCGTGGGAACACAGCTATAAAAAGTAGCCTATGTCACACGGGTATAGTGTAGCTTTACAAACGAACGGTAAAAGAATTTTTGAAATCGGTCCAGTAGTTTTTAAGTTTATTCGTTACATATAAAAATACAAATATACAAATCTTTCCTCTTTTTAATATTATAAGTATAGATATAAAAGTATAGATAAAAACTGAGTAAGTGCAAGTCGGACTTGCGCACGAAGTGTTCCGTACCATTATCACAAAAAACGGCAAAAAATACACGTTTGTATGGGACCCCCACTTAAATATTTAGTTTATTGTGTTTTTAGTATTTGGTGCTACAGCGGCAACAGAAATATATCATCTGTGAAAATTTCAATTGTCTAGCTATCACGGTTCATGGGATACAGCCTGGTGACGGACATACAGACAGACAGACGGATCGTGGAGTCTTAGTAATAGGGTCCCGTTTTTACCCTTTGGGTACGGAACCCTAAAAAACATCATCGTCAATACCAGAAGCTAAGACTGTCACACCCTAAATTACACGAAGTCTACCACATATTATTCGTATACCCCTTTTTGGTCTGGAAATTGTCCTAGATATGAACGAAGGCACTAGGCAAACTAATACAGCACGTAATATGGGTTTAGGAGCTTATAACTACTCACATATATCCTCACAAAGTCCAATTTCACGAACGCAATATAAAATATTGCAGAGTATTCTAAAATATTGTTTTTGTATGGTAGAGAATGTTGTTGTATTACTTCTATATCTATACAAATAATACGGTTAACGGTACTTAATTAAAACAACAACATCAACATCTTTATTATAACATCGTGAGCAAACCTGGACTTACATAGTTAATGTAAGTCTAAAATAGGCAAGACAGAGACCTGTGGGGTTCCTACAGGCGGCTTAACTGACACCAGAGGTCACGTCCTCACACGAAAACGAAAGAAGATTATAACAAAAATCAATTTTTAAATCTTTTGTCTTTTTGTGCCGGGTAATCTCCGAAACCGCTGGACCAATTTTGACGAGACTTTCACTGCTTGATAGTTATGTTATAAGAAGTAACAGAAACTACTTGTACACTGGAAAATGAAAAAAAAGCCTTATTTTTTTATTTTCGACTCGGACAAAGTCGCGGGTAACGGATAGTCATTTATAATTGCCTAAAGAGATTCAAAATCTATTTTATAAACCTAATAAAAGTTAGTTTCCAACAAAATTAGCATCATAAAACATACCTATAAAAGACGGTCACTAAACACCACTGAAGCGATTAAAAGGCCTCAAAATAATAGTCCTTTCAAAAAGAAACTGTTACCCAACTGACAATTACGGCAAGCCATAATAGACTCTATAAACATTAGAATAAAGTGGAAAAATGAAAATGAGATGATCTAAATTATTTTTGTAATGAATAAGCAAATAAAACCACAGGGGCGGACGGTAAACAGGTTGATAATTTTAATCTACCCACCTTTACAAAGGGATGTTTACTGAGCGCGCTGAAAGGGATGCCAACTCAAATTAAGGGTCCTTTTAGTTTTCGTGTTAGGTACTGGACATGGTGGAGTGTTTGAAGATTTTTTTATGGCCCCTTCTTCGGCGGAAATGAAGGTGATTTTCAAAAAAACCTTTTCACAAAAAATAAACCGACTTCAAAAGCAAAACAGTAAAAAGTGCGAAAATGAAAGTTATTTTGCGCTTTTAGTGTTTTGCTTTTGAAGTCGGTTTATGTTTTGAGTAAAAGTTTTATTTGACGGCGCATTGCTAGCGCCACATATAGAGAGATACGTCGGAACGAGATTTGACAGCTGTCAGTCTGGCGGAGCGTCGAGGCGATGGTCAGCGCAGCCGTTTGGAACGTCTCTGGTTTTATTGTACGTCAACGGCGTGTGCACCACGTATCCGATGAATCGCTTTTGTTCCGAGTAATCTTGTCCTATTTTGTTTCAAAAGTAATTAACACTGATTGATTAAGTGATTTTCTAATTACTAGTGAATAGATTTTAGTGAAATTCTGGAAAGAAGATATTTTGTGCGATTAAATAACTTTTGATTGTGACTCGAGTGATTCTTTGTTGGTTCCTACCCACATTAGCACTTATTGAAGAAATGGCCGATTCTGATGATTACGGGCAAATGCCCATATCAGGAGTGGGATCCCATGTGCTACCAACCGAGGAAAAACGATCGCCTGACGAAAATAGCGCCTTGAAGTTGTTGAGTAATATGGAAGCCCTACTTACTCGTATGTTAGCAACGTCGCAACCACCGGTGGCAATTCCTAGCGCCCAGTCCAGTGCAGTGCAGCTCGTACAGTTTAATCCGGAAGATGCTGACGCGGATATAGAAGGTTGGTGTAAGATTACAGAACTTATAGTCTTGAGTAAACATCTAGAGGGTGTCGATTTGCTTGTGGCTCTTACCGGTGCACTAAAAGGCCGCGCAGCCTCTTGCTTGACCAAGTTAAATTTGAATGAGCTTACATGGGAGGCTGTAAAACAAAGTTTAATGGCCAGATTTTGTAGACCAAAATTATTTCAAGACTACTTTGATGAAGTATTGCGATTTCAAATTGGAGCAAAGGAAACCGCATCAGAAACTGGCCTACGATTGTGGAATATGATCGAATGTATACCTAAGACCCAAATGCCAGAAGATGTTATAACCGGATTCGTCATATCGGTTTTAGAAGGATGGTTTGATACGCCGTGAGTTAAACGCACATGCTGTCACTACCAAAGCTCAGCTATTTAGAATCTTGAGCGGTATTTCACTAAAGCGAAGATTGGAGGTTACTGAAATCCAAGAACCTGATTTCATGCGCCCTAGAATTGCGGATGTAAGATTTCCCGGTAAATGTCATTGGTGTGGAATCCCTGGACATCGGCAAGCTGACTGTAGAAAGCGACGAGAAGATTCTTCTGCGGTGACTAAACAGCAAGATCCCTCAACTGCCGCACGTTTCCCCGAGAAGACTTCGACCGTAACTTGCTACATTTGCGGTAATCCAGGACACATAGCAACGAATTGTCAAGAAAAGGGGAAAGGTGGTGTAGCTGTTGCAAGGAAAGTGGTCAATCTCTGCGAACAACGATTGTCGAGGGGTACCTTGACGACGTCATCCGGTGATCCAGTCTCCTTTTTATTTGATAGTGGATCGTCTTCATCATATCAGCCGAAAGACGTCCACTGCTGGACATAGGCCTCCCCCAAGCGTCGCCACTTTGACCGGTCCCGTGCGTCTCGCAACCAACGTATCCCTGCTACCTTCACCAGGTCGTCGGTCCACCTGGTGGGAGGCCTTCCAACGCAACGTCTTCCGGTTCGCGGTCGCCACTCCAGAACCTTTCTGCCCCATCGGCCATCCGTTCTGCGAGCAATGTGCCCTGCCCACTGCCACTTAAGTTTGGCAATTCTCCGGGATATGTCGGTAACCCTGGTTCTCTTGCGGATCTCTACATTTCTGATTCGATCACGTAAGGAAACTCCGAGCATAGCCCTCTCCATTGCCCTTTGGGTGACTGTAAGCTTTCTGATGAGGCCCATTGTAAGCGACCACGTCTCAGAGCCATAAGTCATCACTGGCAACACACACTGGTCATAGACTTTCGTCTTGAGACACTGTGGTAAGTTAGACGAGAAGATACCGCGCAACTTCCCGAACGCTGCCCAGCCGAGTCGGATTCGACGGTTGACCTCTTTCTCGAAGTTGGCCCTACCCAACTGGATCGTTTGTCCCAGGTAGACATAGTCGCCCACAACTTCGAGTGTATAGTCTCCGACCTTAATAGGAGTGGGTGTAACATGGGCATTCATCATCACTTTGGTTTTGTCCATGTTCATCCTAAGACCCACTCTTTCGGAAGCTCTACTGAGGTCATCGAGCATTATATTGAGGTCCTCCATGGTCTCAGCCATAACCACTATATCGTCGGTAAACCGAAGGTGAGTGATGTACTCGCCATTGACGTTGATGCCTAGTCCTCTCCAGTCCAGAACCTTGAAGACGTCCTCCAGTGCAGCGGTGAACAGCTTCGGAGATATGACGTCTCCCTGTCTCACACCTCGCTGCAAATGTACGGGTTCCGAGGTCTGATCCTGAAGTCGAACTGACATGGTGGCGTTTTTGTATAAACACTTCAACACCTCGATGTACCGGTAGTCGATTTGGCACCGTTGGAGAGACTGCAGTACAGCCCAAGTCTCGATCGAATCGAAGGCTTTCTCGTAGTCCACAAACGCTAAACAGAGAGGCAGGTTGTACTCTTCGGTTTTCTGTATAACCTGCCGCAGCGTATGTATGTGGTCTACGGTGCTGAAGCCTTTACGGAATCAGGCTGGAAATCGTCAAACCTGCGCGCGAGACGATTCGTGATGACTCTTGAAAACAGCTTGTAGACATGGCTAAGAAGTGAGATGGGCCTATAGTTCTTCAGTAAGGCATTGTCACCCTTCTTGAAGAAGAGTACCACCACACCCCTGCACCATGCCTGTGGCGTCCTCCCCTCGAGTATGACGGAATCAAACAGCTTCTGAAGGGCCTTAAGGACCGGTTTCCCACCCGCCTTCAGGAGTTCGGCCGTGATTCCGTCATCACCCGGCGCCTTGTTGTTCTTAAGCTGTTTCAGAGCCATCCTAATCTCATACAGGCTGACGTCCGGAATGTCTTCGGTATAGTGTCGGGTCAACCTAGCTCTAGGGTCATTGGCTAGATTTGCGACGGGTTTACTGGTTGACGTGTACAACTGCCCATAGAATCTCTCGATTTCCCTCAGAAGCTCCGGTTTGGCAGATACGATCCTGCCATCATTGGTCCTCAGTTTCGTGAGCTGGCTCTGCCCAATAGACAGATCTCTTGCAAAGACCTTGGAGCCCTTATTCCGCTCAATCGCGTCTTTAATACTTTCGGTATTAAAGCGGCGGAGATCGCTTTTCAAGGACTTTGAGATCCGTCTATTTAGCTGCCGGTATTTCAACGCATCGTCTGAAGACTGCAGAATCATATCACGCCTCTCCTTCATGAGCTTGAGAGTAGGACCAGAGAGCTTTCTGTTCCTATCTGTACGGCGGGTCTTGAAAAACTTAGACCCGACCGTATGGACAGCTTCCACGAACCCATCGCTGTATTCGTCCACGGAGCTCCCTAGGCACTCGAAACGATTCTGGAGTTCGAGTTGAAAGGTTTCGGGGTTTTGGACCTGGATTTGTGCTGGGCGGAGCGTGGACTTCATCAGTCGAGACCTTTCAAGCTTGACATTAATGTTCAATGTGCCTCTTACCAAGCGGTGATCGCTCCCGGTTTTCACCGAGTTGATCACAGAGACATCATTGAACATTTGCTTCTTGGTTGACATGATGAAGTCGATCTCGTTTTTAGTTGCACCATCGGGGCTTTGCCAGGTCCACTTCCTGTGCTCACGCTTTCTGAAGAAGGAGTTCATCATATAGAGGCCCTCCTTCTCCATAAAACTGGCCAGTAGGTGTCCCCGGTGGTTCCGACGTCCAACTCCAAATTGCCCCACTTGCAGCTCATCCTCGTCTCGTTTGCCCAGTTTCGCGTTGAAGTCCCCCATGACAACGGTGAAGTAAGTTTTAGAACCATGTATGGCTCTAGAGATATCCTCATACATGGTCTCTACCTCGTCGTCGGGGTGTGCCGAGGTCGGGGCGTAGACCTGTATGACCTTCAGCGAATATCTTGCGGATATTCTGAGTATAAGGTACGCCACCCTGGTCGACACACTCTCGATCTTCACCACGTTGTTCACAAGGGACTTGTGGACGATAAAGCCGACACCACCCTGGGACTGCCGGTCACCCTCTCGGAAATAGAGCAGGTTACCGGATTTGAGGATTATCGAATCCTCCCCCTCTCTTCGGACTTCAGATAACCCTATAATGCTCCATCGTAACCTGCTCAATTCTTCCTCGAGTTCGGCTATCTTCTCGTCGGTCCGGAGTGTTCGTGTGTTATACGTTGCCAGGTCCAGTCGTCGGTGCTTATTGGGGTAGCCGGGTCCACTCCGGAGATTCTTTGCACCCCTTGCCACGCCATCACCTCGACCGCTACCGTAGCCGAGGGTAGACGGGCTGCCGGGCACTCGGGGCCGTTTTTTTGTTGTGCTATTCATATTGGTTTGGGGGGGTTTGCCATAATCGCCACGCTTGGCAGACGGGTTGGCGATCGCAGTTGGTTGGTAAAGTGCACAGAGAACGCTGCTGCCCATTCTCTGGTGTGTCCCTTAGTCTTCGTCTTCATCGTCTTGCTCTTTGATAAAAAAAAGCTTCTCTAGTAAGTTCCCAGGTACTGTGCGCAATAATCTCGTGTATCTTTCGGGCATTGGCGGCGATGAAATAAAATGTACGTCACAAATTTCGAGCGAAGTAAATCTTGGAGAAATTTTACAGTTCTTGACATTTCATGTAGTACCAGACTCTTGTCTTATGGACCCTGTTATAATAGGTAGGGACATTTTAGAAAACGGTGTGAGCGTCAAAATTAATAATGATAACTTGATATTTAATTTCAAGGAACAAGCTAGTGTTTGCGAGTCGATGGCTACCCAGCCAGATTTTACTCAGATAGATACGGATTTGACAGGTGATGATAGAGACGCCCTTATTAAACTTTTGAACCAATATAGTAGCTGCTTCGTAGAGGGTGTTCCCCATAGGCGCGTGAGCACAGGAGAGTTAGAAATTGATTTAGTAGACCAACATAAAACTGTACAAAGACGCCCATATAGGCTAGCACCAATTGAAAAGCAAATTGTTAGGGAAAAGGTTCAAGAGCTCCTCGATGCAGGTGTAATTCGGGAAAGCTCATCACCATTTGCAAGTCCAATTCTCTTGGTAAAAAAAAAAGATAACACCGAGATAATGTGTGTCGATTATCGGGAGCTTAACTCCAATACACGACCCGAACACTACCCCCTACCTCGTATTGAGGAACAAATAGATCTGCTCAGTGGGGCCCATTATTTCACATCTTTAGATATGGCTTCAGGATTTCACCAAATTCCTATCCACCATGACTCAGTACAAAAGACAGCGTTTGTAACGCCCGAGGGGCAGTACGAATATCTCGCAATGCCCTTCGGGTTACGCAATGCCCCTTCGGTTTATCAACGCTGCATCACAAGGGCTGTCCATCAGCTGAAGGATAAGCCTCTCATTTATATGGATGACGTATTATGTTATTCTGATGACATATCCGAGGGTATTAAACGTCTTGATGAAGTCTTAAATGCTCTCTCTACCGCTGGTTTCTCATTAAACCTTAAAAAATGTAAGTTTATGAAAAAGAAAATTGATTTCTTGGGTTATTCTATCCAGTGCGGAGAGGTGGGACCAAACTCGCGCAAGATACAGGCTTTAATGGACTCTCCCCAGCCGAAAACTGCGACGCAAGTACGTCAATTTTTAGGCCTTGCGTCGTATTTCCGAAAATTCATACCTGAATTTACAAAGATTGTTGGCCCATTGTATCCTATAACAAAACTGAAAGGTCCTGTAAAATGGGAAGAAAAACATGAAAAGATCCGTAATACCATTATAGAGATACTTACCTCCGAACCAGTTCTGATGATCTTTGACCCGGACTTACCCGTTGAATTGCATTGCGACGCCAGCTCCGAGGGCTATGGGGCAATCCTAATACAGAAAAAGAAAGACCTGCCTCATGTTGTAGAATACTTTAGCCGACGTACATCTGAAGTAGAGTCCCGCTACCACTCCTACGAACTAGAAACGCTGGCAGTCGTACGAGCGGTAGAACACTTTCGGCATTATTTATACGGCCGACGTTTCAAGGTTTTCACGGACTGTAACTCACTTAAGGCATCGAAATCTAAAACTGATCTAACCCCGCGTGTTCATCGCTGGTGGGCGTTTTTGCAAGCCTACGATTTCGACATCGTATATCGCGAAGGTCGTCGCATGGAACACGCGGATTACCTCTCTAGAAATCCCTTGCCAGACCCCAATAGCGTAGCTTCCACATCGCAAGTTTCTTCAAAATCCACAACCAAGACAGTACAGTTTGTAGAATTGCATCAAGGTTGGCTTTCTGTAGAACAAAAGCGTGATGCAGAGATCCAAGACTTGATCAACAAGCACAATAATAACGATTTTCCCGAAACAGTTGGTCAGACATATGACGTGAGGGATGGCATTCTTTATAGGAAAATTGTAAGAAACAGGATTATTTCATGGCTGCCAGTCGTCCCTCGTTCCTTAATATGGACCTTGATCAGTCACATTCATAATGAAATACAACATCTGGGTAGTGACAAAACACTGGACAAACTGTATGACCAGTACTGGTTCCCTTGGACATCTTCCTAACGCACTTGGACATCTTCCAAGTGCGTTAGGAAATTCATTGATTCGTGCATTGTCTGTAAGGCATCAAAAGGTCCCTCAGGTGCTCAGCCTGTGCAGCTACACTCCATTCCAAAAGTTTCGGTACCGTGGCACACGATTCATATAGACTTCACCGGGAAACTAAGTGGAAAAAGTGACCGTAAGGAATATTGTTCGGTAATTATCGACGCGTTCACTAAATACGTGTTATTAGAGCACACCTCTTCATTAGACGCAGCCAGTGCAGTTCGAGCCCTTAAAAATGCCGTTTGCCTTTTTGGAGCACCTAAGCGCATAATAGCCGATCAGGGCAGGTGTTACATTGGCCAGGCTTTTAAGAACTTTTGTTCAGACTATAATATTAAGCTACATTTTATAGCAACGGGCTCCAGCAGGGCGAACGGTCAAGTAGAACGCGTAATGCGCACCTTGAAAAGTCTGCTAACGATTATCGAAAACGATCCCAACAAAGCGTGGCGTGACGAGTTAGGAAATGTTCAGTTAGCGCTTAACAGTACTAAGTCTTCAGTCACCAAATTTACGCCAACAGAACTCATGTTCGGAATTCATTCCCAATCTCTAGGTATGTCAAAAATTAGGTCTTCAAGTCCAGATCCAGAACAAGAACAGCGAATTGACCTAGAGTCAGTTAGGCAAGATGCGTCCAATAACATACAAAGAGCAGCCGCGTCCGATACTTTACGATATAACGAAGGTCGAGCCACTATCAAACCGTTTTTTAAAGGCGATTTCGTATTTATCAAAAACAGCGAAAGAAACCAAACCAAATTAGATAGGAAGTTGCCCCTAAACTTCCTATCTGTATATATGTAATAACTGCAGTATTAGAAAATGATCGTTACCAGTTGAAAAGCATAGCCGGTTCACATCGTACTTTTAAATACGCGCATGAGAATTTGCGTCCAGTACCTCGAGGCCATGACGGTTTAATTGAAATATCTACTAGATTGATGATTGAGGAGGAGGCCATGACGGCGCCGGAAAACGTTGAACTCGATATGGGTCACCTCGACAGACTACGTAATTCTGATACATTAACTGCAAGCTCCGATACCCTTTCCGCAGAATCAAACACACTTACAGCAGGATCTGATACCCTTTCCGCAGAATCAAACACACTTACAGCAGAGTCTGATACCCTTAGTAACATCTCAGATCATGAAGTCCAAATTCACGCAGAGCAAGACAGTCCGTAACTTATAGGTATGTGTAATCTGTAAGCATTATTTGCGTGAAGTCTACATAACTATGTTGGGACGTTGGGAGTAGTCATCGAATAATGTGAAGGTGGTCGAAGGGATAATGTCGTCCGGGCCATGCAGCTGATAGCGGCTGGTTGAGGGGAAACATTCATCCGGTCCAACCTTAAGTATTTACTGGTCGAAGGGACAGTGTCGTCCGGGCCATGCACGGGTGGCTGGTCGAAAGGACACACTCGTCCGGTCCAGTTTAATATTATGTGGAAATTTGATTGCAACACGACGGTATCGTCCGGGCCAGACCTAAGGGTTAGTTGATAGGACATGCTGATCGAGTTTAGAGTGCATTGCTTGTTAACCGTGTAAAGAAAGGTGCCGTCCGGTCCACGAGTGGTCGAAAGGACACACGCTTTCTTTTGTTCTGAGACAGTTACAGTTACTATGAGAGTAGTGTTATGTCTACTAGTCATAGTTTGTCAGGTTGGGCGAGCGGGTTGATTACTGATACCCGTTCGA
The DNA here is from genome assembly GCA_964057195.1 of Orthosia cruda. Lineage (NCBI taxonomy): Eukaryota > Metazoa > Arthropoda > Insecta > Lepidoptera > Noctuidae > Orthosia > Orthosia cruda. Next base: position 6,966,071 of record OZ059835.1, on the reverse strand, counting down.
TTGAATATGTGATTGTTACAGGACTGCAATATGATGCGCCCGAGGACGGTCGAAAGTCAGTCCGGCCGTGACGGTGAATTGCTAGCGCCACATATAGAGAGATACGTCGGAACGAGATTTGACAGCTGTCAGTCTGGCGGAGCGTCGAGGCGATGGTCAGCGCAGCCGTTTGGAACGTCACTGGTTTTATCGTACGTCAACGGCGTGTGCACCACGTATCCGACGAATCGCTTTTGTTCCGAGTAATCTTGTCCTATTTTGTTTCAAAAGTAATTAACACTGATTGATTAAGCAGTGGCGGTAGCTTCATAGAAGCCCAAAAGCCTGGCTTGCCTTACTAAAATGCTCGATAGAGAATCAATATCAAACCTGAACTATTTAAAAGTTCGCGCGCTTAATTCTTATCAAAATAACACAAAGTATCTACCTATGCCACACTACTTCACATAGCGATTGGTCGCGCGCAGAGTTTCGCATTTGCAGTTGTAGCATCTACATATAGCTATCTCGCTTACACGCACCGGCTTTTACCGGGCTTTCAAATACTATATCTGTCTCTTTCGCACTTATAGCGATGTGTCGTATAACGAGTTAGAAACTTGTGCGTCTTTGTAGACGTTCAGTTTGAAGATTTAAGCAGGGCTTTGCATGTGAAGTTGTACGCGTATCCGTGACCTTGTCACCTTGCCAACTCTGCAGTGTTGCCGTTTTAGCGACGTTGTGAGATCTTGGAGATTTTTAACGAGTTTGGTGACTTTTTTAAGATTTAGCAAAAATAAAAACCAGCGACTTTTGAAAATAACGAATATAAATATTCAAGCAATATCTTAAAAATAAAAAATTTGCGACATCTAGCTAGATTTTTCATATAACTGGCGACTTATTTTTGCCAAATGACAACACTGCAATGACCCGAGTGCAACTCACTTCAGTTCATATCTCTTAGTACACGGTTACCAACTTAGGGATTTTGTCCCTAAATTTAGGGACTAGAAGTGTTAAAAGGGAAATTTTTGGGGACTGGAATATTTTGGGGATTTTTTTAGGGATTTCGAACAAAACTTACCAAATCGAAAACAAAGCGTGTGTTTTCTGTTTTGTGCGTAGAAAGGAACGCACGATATGTAATTCATATCCCCTAAAAAGGTACATAGTATCATGATGGTACGATTTTCCTTATAAATCGGGATTATGGATCGTGAGTAAAACTTAATCATACTGTGGACACGATCAAGAACTTCATCGTACATATGTATGACTTCAAAAATGAGACGTCAAATGAAAGGAGCAACAGGATGATGATGTGGTTCTAGAAATAATTAACAAGTTTGCATAGTTGTATTTTTCATTTTTTTTTATCAACTTAATATGTAACGTTATATTTACCTACGAAATAATTTAGGTACTAAATAAGTATGTAGGTATAACACATATAAAATTCTATTTAGGGATTTTTAGGGAAATTCGGAAAAATTGGGGAATATTTTTGTTTATAACACAACAACACAGGTAACACTGTCTTAGTAGTCTGTGCCATTGTCATTGTCAGTTTCATTTGCTTGAGTGGGAAAAGTTAGAGTTTTTTGTGTTTTCTTAGATTTTCTCGGTGATACAATTGTTTTGGTGACTTACCTACAACAATGGAGGTAATTGTACCTTGTGAGGATTTAAAATGCGTTCAAGTTTTGATTGGCGAAGATAAGGTAAAATCTTTAAACTTTGCTCAGAAAAAACAGTTAATTTCTTCATTAAAACCGACGCCTAATCTGTCTATTTCTCAGACTAGTAAATCGCATAAACGAAAATTTAATAGATCAGTGTATAAAACTAGTTGGATTGTTGGCTGTTCGCACACTAATAAGTTGTATTGCTGGTGCTGCATATTTTTTTCGAATGAAGATTCCGTTTGGAATACATCTGGTTATAATGATTTAAATAACATATCTGGCGCCATTAAAAGGCACGCAAATTCCCATAAACACCTGTGTGCAATGGTTTCTTTCGGAAATTTTGGTAAACAACGAATTGAGACATCTATATCACGCCAGATATCTGAGGAAATTTCAAAATATAACACGCGCGTTGATAACAACCGTAGTGTATTTCAAAGATTAGTCGATATTGTTTGTCATTTAGCACAACAAGAACTTCCTTTAAGAGGTCATGATGAGTCCAAAACTTCATTAAATAAAGGCAATTTTTTAGAACTGGTCTCGTTAATTTCAAAATACGATGTCGTTTTAGAAAAGCATATGCAGCATCAGGAAACTGACAAACCGGGGCCGAGTTATTTATCTAACAAAATTCAAAACGATATTATTCATTCCGTAGCCGATGTGATGCAAACTTGCATCGATTACGAAGTTAGGCATACAAAATTTGTTTCAATTATTATTGACGAAACCCCCGATGTTAGTCATAGAGAACAACTGTGCTTGATTCTGAGATATTATTATAAAAATGAAATTCATGACCGTTTTTTGGGCTTTCTTAATGTTTCGGAAAGTCGCACAGCAGACTCACTCTCTAATATTATTTTAGAATTATTGAATAGACATGATTGCATCGCTAAATTAGTAGCGCAAAGCTATGACGGTGCTAGTGTAATGTCTGGTGTAAGAAATGGAGTGCAACAAAAAGTTAAAGATGTTTGTCCACAAGCAATTTACATTTGGTGTAATGCACATATTTTGGCCTTAGTGTTGTCTAAATCATGCAATAGAATTCAGGAGGTTAGTTTATTTTTTTCAGCCCTTCAGGCTTTGTGTAATTTTTTTAGTAATAGTACAAAACGAGCTGCTTTTTACGATACTCATTGCAGCAAAAAATTGCCTAATGCTCCCGCAACTCGTTGGACATACATGTCGCGAGTTGTAAACACGGTTTTTGAACAAAAAATTAAACTTATTGAGTTGTTTTCTGATCTGTGCGACAATCCACAGAACTGGGACGGGGATACGATTTTAGCTGCGGAGAATTTTGAAAACACTTTGCGATCTTTTAATTTCAATTTTTTTCTTTTTATTTTTCATCGGATATTTGAAAAAACTGACTGCTTGTACAATATTCTACAAAAATCACAAGTTGATGTCGGTTATTGTATTAATAAAATAAAGGATTTTCAGGCATGGTTACGTGCTGAATTTCAATCCGAATTTGATCAAATTTATGAGAATACTTTGCAAAATAACTCGGCTCCTCGTTTGAGACGCAACGTACGCTGTGCAAAAACGGAATACAGACGACTTTTTGTAGAAGTAATTGATAACATTAATACCGAAATTACTGACCGATATTCTGAAATTTATAAATTAAAGTTTTTCCAACTGCTCAACAACAAAAAATTTGACAATTATCACTCACATTTTCCTACAGAGGAATTAGATTCATTATTTGACATTTATGCAAACTATTTCGACAAACAAACATTAAAAAGCCAATTGATTTGCTTGTATTCTAGTCCTGATCTGAAAGATCGTAATGTTTTCGAATTAATTGATTTCATTCATGAGAATAACCTCGAAGATGCCTTTCCCGAGCTGTTAAAGTTAGCGTATCTTGTTGTAACTATTCCGGCTACCAGTTCTTCCGCGGAACGTGCTTTTTCGTCTCTTAAACGTATCCATACCTATCTGAGAAATACACAAGGTCAAGAGCGTCTTTCCGAATTATCAATGATAGCTATTGAAAAACAGTTGTTGGTAGAATTAAAACGATCACCAACATTTTACTCTGATGTAATTAAATCATTTCTTAAGAAAGATAGACGATTCCAATTAGAATATAAATAATTTATTTAAATTCCTTTTTACATTCTATCTAGCTATTTTTTAACTTTCGGTTTTGTTTTTTTTTTCGTCTGTAACCTGTTAGTCCTGTTACGAAGCAAGCAACTACTTACCATTACTTTGTTCCCTCAAGCAATGAAGCAAACCAAACGGCTTTTTTAAAAGCCACCGGAGGTATGCAATTGCTGATATGTTTATTATATTCAATCTAGCACTAGCATGCCTTCAGTGTGCTTTGGTTACCTCATTCACCGCACGATGGCGTAGAGCTAAATTGTATAAATAATGGGTGGCTTGCTGCAAATTTGTCATTCAACATTTCGTCACTCAACCATCAGCAGCAAGCCACTCCTGGGAATAAATTAAGAAACAAGAAGCCCGAAGTTTTACTCATCAATCAACAATTCAACATACATACAGTCCACCCTGACCCAGTAGTTTATGAGAAAATTGCGATGATACATATGTAGGTACCTACATACACAGACGAAAAGATTTTTTTTTTTTTTTTTTTTTTTTTTTTTTTTTTTTTTTTTTTTTTTTGAAATCTTTTTAAATTTTAGTGGGCTTGCCTTATTTTGAAACCCTAGGCACGCCACTGTGATTAAGTGATTTTCTAATTACTAGTGAATAGATTTTAGTGAAATTCTGGAAAGAAGATATTTTGTGCGATTAAATAACTTTTGATTGTGACTCGAGTGATTCTTTGTTGGTTCCTACCCACATTACCACTTATTGAAGAAATGGCCGATTCTGATGATTACGGGCAAATGCCCATATATTTTATTTTTTTATTTTTAGTACACTGTCACCAAAATGAGCAAGTTCTATAGTAAGGTAAATAAGGATTGACAAAATACCCATACTCATTTTACACATTTATGCTGTTTGTCACTAAGGAGTTCGGTTGTATACTCCATATCTTAAAAACTGCTGAACTGATTTTGATGAAACTTGCACTATTCCTTAAGTTGAAAGAAAACCAACACAAAAAGAATGATCACGATCTGATAAGTAATTTCGAAGAAATGCGTTGACAAACATACATACATACACATGTGTTTAGAAGCCCACATAGGTATACAAACATATTTGAATATTGTGCAGTTCCAACAATTATACTATCTAATAACAACCTAATACCCAATAATACTACTGCTATAATTACCAACTTCAAAAAAACTTTTTTGTAGTCAGTCATTAATAATACTTAGTTTTGATAGAATGCAAAAAAATATCCAACTAGCTTCAGCCCACGTCTTCGGCCGTGTGAAAAGCATTTTATTTATACCAAGGAAGGAAAATTATATAGGGATTCAAAGTATCGTAAGTCCCAATTTAGGTTCTGGTCTATTCGTAGTGGTATCCAAATCCATTAAGGCGTAAAAAGGGAACAAACAGACAGACAGACCGCATTTATGATATTTGAATTGATGACTGGTCGGTTGGTAAGACTGAAATTTTTCTATCTATTATGAACTTTATCAACAGAAGCTTGCGCTTGTGAAAAGAGAATCTGAATCAGAATCATTTATTGCTAATAATTTAGGTATATATATAAGATGGTAATTTTTTGTAGACAGTCCCGGTACATTTTACCTTACGGCATGCAAAATTGTTCAGTTGAATGTAACAATTAAAAATATATTGTTATTAATACAACAATAATACAAAACATTCAGATCATTATGTCAACAAAATAATAAGTCATAACAATAGGTAATCAAAGCATTATAGATTAAAAATAATAGTGTCAACTAAATAGTTAATTAAATGCAATTATAGTAAAAAGAAAATAGGAATAAAAAATAATCATGTCAGCAAAATAATAAATTAAATGCAATCATAGTCAATTTCATTAGGAATACAAAATAATCATGAAAGCAAACTAATAAATTACAGACCATCATAGTAACAACTTTAGAAATAAAAATAATCTGAGTCTGTGTTTCCCGATAGCTACAATTTAGGGGTCTTTAAGTCAAGAGTGAATAGGTTACTTCTAGGCAAGCGTGCTCCACCATCGACCACATCATCGCTTACTATCAGGTGAGATAGTGGTCAAGCGCGAGCCTAAATTAGATAAAAAGAATAAAAAAATCATGTCAACAAAATAATTAATTCAATGCAACCCTAGTCAAAACCATTAGAATTAAAAATAATCATTTTAACAAAATAATAAATTAAATGCAATTATAGTCAATATCATTAGGAACAAGAAATCATCATGTCAACAAAATAATTAATTAAATACAATCATATTCAAAAACATTAGGAATACAAAAATAAATAAATAGGCATGTCAACAAATTATATTAATAATTTAAGTACAGTCGTAGTCAAAAACATCAGAAAAAAAAATATTCTTGGAAGCAGTGGAGGAAGACTTTTGCCCGGTCTCTGTGGGTCAGACCAGGCTCGCAAAGAAAATGATGAACTTACTCTTTAATACTATTTTTAAATTGACTAGGTTTAATTTTACAAATCAAACCGCTATCGCGTTCCTCCACTCTATGGTCTGCCCCGAAAGCGCGATTTTATTGCGTAGGCCGGTACTTGAGAGCTCAACATGTCTGCAATTACCTACCTTGCCCATGAGCTCAATGTTAATATTTCCCGCCAACGATTTAAGTGCTTAATTAGAACAGAATGGTTTTCCATCTTTTATTGTATACAATACGGGGAGCTTAGGGCTAAATAATAACAGCCACACAGTTTGATCTTCAAGGTTATAATAATATAACCTTGAATATAATATATAACTTGCCGAGGTCGGTCTGTGGATGAGTGACCTTATACCGAGATTCCTCCGTGCCTCGTAAAGCACGCTAAGCCGTTGGTTCCGACTTTCATTTGTAGATTTGTAAATCTTAAAAAACCTTAAGACCCACGGATGCCCCTCAAGTTAAAAGGGGAAATTTGCAAGTCCTTGATTAGGCCTGTAGTACTGTATGGATCAAAATGTTGGGCTGTGAAAAAGATGGACGAAAAGAGATTAGGAATGGGAATGAGAGAGACATGAGAATGTTGAGATGGATGTGCGGAGTGACGAGAATGGATAAAGTGAGAAATGAGTATATTAGAAGAAGTTTGAAAGTGGCGCCAGTGACAGAAAAGTTGAAAGGAAACCGTTTGTCCTGGTATGGTCATGTGATGAGGAGGGATGAAACGCATGTTACTAAAAGAGTTATGAATATAAATGTGGATGGATGCAGTGGGAGGGGATGGCCAAAGAAAAGTTGGATGGACTGTGTGAGGAGTGATATGAAAGAAAAGAGAATCAGTGGTGGCGTGACGGGGGACTGGACGGTATGGAAGAAGAAAAGGTGTTGCGCCGACCCCAAGTAACATGGGACAAGGGCAGGAAGATGATGATTTGTAAATCAGACAACAGACTTGCCTAGGGGTATCGTGTTACCCAGTTACTGGGTTGTAGATGTCAGATTAGTCGCTGGCATATAAAATACTGGTACTCAGCTGCATCTGGTTAGACTAAAAGCCGAGCCCATAGTTGAGACAAAGCTATAACTTCAATAGAGATAACATTAGACATTTAAATAATCCCATTTCACAGCCCGTTCAACCGATTTCGACTTCTACTGCTTTGGTGATATGAAAAATGGCAGCTGTAGTAAACATTTAGTTTTGGTAACAAGTTTATGCTTTTTATGCTATCCTTATACTTACGGGATAGAACTCAAAATCGGTTTAACGGACTGTAATAAAGGGTTGTAGAATTTTCTAATGTTATTTCAAATGGAGTATAGACAGACTGATTGTATATATGGTGTTTCATAAAAATTTCTGGAAAAATTTACCGACTTTAATTTCGCGTGTAATACAGGTTAAGTGTTAGGTCCGAAATTGGACCTTGGCGTGGGATGTCCAGGTAGCAAGTTGTTTGGAGTGTGTGCCGTGTTTACCTTTGATAGCTAAAAATATCTGATCAGAAGATGAATCGGAAACCTGGATTAACTATTGGACATTCTCCTTTTATCTATAATAATATTTTTTGCTTAGGTAGATAGATAGATAAAACATTTATATATTGCACACAAAAGACACAGCACAACACAAAAAATCACAGTTAAATTTTTAATGTACACGAGGTATATAAAAACAAGTTGCCAACATACAAAAAAAAAGAAAATGGAAAACATAATTATATAAATAAAAGTGACACTAGTAACATACCTACTTCAAATAGTAGGTATAACGATTATAACACTGCGGTACAGTATAAATATGGACGTACAGTACGGAAACTACAAACTAAGCAGTTTTCACGATTCTGTCAGTAGTGCGGGCCGCTAAAGGGTCTCGTCGATGCGCATGTTTGTGCGTGTGCCGTTTCGAGCGTGTGTAGGAAGTTTCCGTACTGTTTGTCCATATTTAAACTGTGACTGCGGTGTGCGTCTCAAGGTTGCACCAAATGATTACGAAAGGTTCTAGACAAACTGTTATTCTATCGGCAATGGCGATTGTCGAAATGCTTAAATGCAAGGGATTGATCACATTATGGAACTTGAACAGTCCCATACATTTATACAAGCTTTTACCTAACTTGGCTTGTTATTTTGTATCTATGGGTAATTTTTTTAAATTGTCATCCCCAACTAATAAAGTGGAAATTTTGAAAAAGGAAAAACAAACACATTTAATTGTCACAGGCCACTAGAGCACACAACATTAAATTAAAAAAACTTAAGACTAAATAAAAAACAACAAAAAAGAGGGAAATCAATGTAAATATAACAATAAGACCAATTCAGTTTTAGATACACGTTTGTTTGGATAATACTTTCATTGAGCGTACAGCTAAGGAGTGGAATTCCCTGCCGAAGTCTGTGTTTCCTGATAGCTACAACCGAGGGATCTTTAAGTCAACAGTGAATAGGTTACTTGTAGGCAAGATTGCTTCACCATCTACAACATCATCGCTTATCATCTAGTGAGTTGGAGGTCAAACGCGAGCATAAAAAATTTAAACTCGAGAAATCACAAGGATTTAACAGTAAATACAATTATCCTCAAAAAGCAGTCACATCTATAACCTTTCACTTACATTCACCAACCACCATCATCATCTGCCCTTGATACCATAATGATCCCACTTCTTGGTCACAGGCCTCCACTCTGTGAGAAAGGCCCATTCCCATAATCCACCACGCGGGCCAATGCGGGCTGATGGATGTCACATGTCTTCGAATTTTTGGTTCTAGGATATGCCGATTTCCTCACGATGTTTTCAATCACCGTTTTTAGAGAGATGGTGATGAAATAATTTACACACGTTAAAGCGCCACTGAACCAAAAAACCTCTACAACCAAAAAAAAAAAACAAAGCAGGAAGAACCGAGTGACCTAACAGAGGTCAAGTAACAAAATACTTAATTACTTGCATTTCAACATGACTCGGCAATGCGATGGTGAGCAAGTCACCGCGAAAATTACTATTCAGCTGACGTCATTTTGCCGTCCGCCCGCCCTGTTCCCCTCCCTGGCTGTTGGTAGCAGCGAGCATGGATAGTGGAGGGTAGAACAGAAGGTTTGATAACCGAACAGGTATATTTTCTGTTCTAGTTTTATTTTATTTCCCAATCTCGTAGATTGAGCAGTGGTGGCCCATTCAAATTCAGTCAACGGCCTCGACTTACGTGAGGGAGGTCATGGATTCAAACCCAGGCAGGCGCATTACTTTTTGTAAATTGTTTCATCACCACTGCTCTATAAACGTTGAAGTAAAACATCGTGAGGAAACCGGCATGTTCTAGAACCAAAAATTAGAAGATATGTGACATCTACAAACCCGCACTGGGCTCGCCAGGTGGATTATGGCCTATTCCCTCTCTGACAGAGAGGAGGCCTGTGTCCCAGCAGTGGGAACTTTAAAACTCTGATCATGACGATGATGATGATGATCTTGCAGATTGATTTTATTGGTATCATACATTGATAACGTGTTTCAATTGTTGAGGGTGGAATTCTGGTGTCCGTTGACAGGTTTTCACTATCTACCGAAGGACTAGCGTTTCACGACAATTTGTTTTTGTGTACTTGGTTGATGCCAATAAAAATATTATTTACTAGCTTCCGCCTGTGGCTTCGCCCGCGTGCTAAGTATTTTCTTATCCCGAGGGAACATTATGACGGGATTAAAAGTACCCAATGTGCTATTTCAGACTATACTCTATATCCGTGCCGAATTTCATCCAGATCCGTTCAGCTGTTCTGGCGTGATTGAGTAATAACCATACATCCATCCAAACAGTCGTATTTATTATATTATAAGTAAGATATTTATAATATTTTATAATAGTAAGATTCATTTGCAGTGAATACGTTTGATACAGAACAAACAAGAAAAGAGCCAGATGTCCAGTAAGGGTCGAAGTTAAGGTTGACTGCTGAGCAAAATGGATCCGGCCGGCGTCAGTAACGCAGCAATACTGGAAATGTGTGTTGTGTACTACCATAGTACCATAACATCCCTCTGGCGCAGCGTCAATTCCGCTGGGCCGCTTTGCTCGGAAGTGTATCTTTAACTTGTGAATGAAAGAACAAACCTTTTTCACATAGTAGCTGGAAAAGAGGTGACTATTGAGATGATAGCAAATGGAGTTGTACGGAAGAAGAAGACAAGCTGCTTCCAGTATTTATAAATACCACAGAGCAAGCGTAATAGGGATGTTTCCTGGGTAGAAGAAATGATAATTATATTTAGTTCGTCAGTGAGATTATCAAATAATATTGGACACTATTTTTTGCTTTACCAAATCAATGAAAAGTGACAAAGATAAAGCGCATCAAAGTTCTGGAGAGGGTTTTTGTGACGTCACTATGTCAGTATAAAGTGTACTAACGGCGTGACGTCACACGATATTTCAACGGATTATATCATCGTCACTTTATGTTTACGTAACAAAAGAAAAAATTGGTGTCCAATATTTTTTTATTAATGTACCTGACGGATTAAAAATGAATTTTTTGTTTTCATCCCTATTGCAGCGACTGCGAATCGCGATAGGCATGTCAGTTTCTGTCACAGATACTTTTTGTTTACCAACCTGTCAAAATACAATGCTGTGTAAAAAAATCTGAAATTTAGTAAAACATCTGACAATTGTATGTATTGTGTGAATTTATATTTTTGGAAGCCGATATTTCGTCTCTTTCATCATAAATATCCGACCCAACACGATAGCAAAAGAAGGTTCCGTGCACCCCACGTTTTTGGATATAAGAAATCCATCATATTTATAATTTTTATATTAAATGTATTATAGTCTCTGTTACCTGGACCACAATAAAGAATTTTGAAAAGTAGTTAAGCCAATGTGTTGCAACATACTTAAACATCTACCCTTCCTTTTGGTTTAGCCGTAGTTGGGAAAAATATTCTGTAACAATCATGGCCGACACGGAGTTAGCTTACTGCAACCTCGCCTATACATCGCGCTATTTACGGAAAACTGTAATTTATCATTGAAATTAAAAGGCGCATTGTTTGAGTCATAATAAAGGCGAATTTAGAATGATCTATTGAGTCTCAACTAATTATTATTCATTTATTTCGCTTTGTAGTTACATTTTCTTTACTAACAAATGACATTCTTCCTGCAAAGAATGTTATTTTGTCAAACTAATTATGTCTTTATTTGGAAGAGAAATTAGCGACCGCTTTTCTTTTGAGGACAATATTGCTGACTAAGAAAGAAAAACAAATAATATTGATATTAATAATAATAATAATAATAGACCAATTACATGTTTACCAACGGTCTATAAGGTTCTTACATCCATTTTGAGAGTAAAAATTAATAAACATGTTGACAATAACTCCATCATGTCGGTCTCTCAGAATGGATGTAGGAACGGGTCCCGCGGTACTAAGGAGCTACTCCTTATTGATATGGCCATTAGCCAACAGGTTCGGCGTTCCCGAAAGGATCTGTCGACATGTTGGATAGATTATAAGAAGGCCTATGACTCGGTGCCGCATACATGGCTCATGAGGGTGCTAGAATTGTATAAAATAGATACAACTCTACGCACCTTCCTGATGAGGTATGAGCACGCACGCACGCATGAGCTACGCACCTTCGTGTATGAGGCAATGGAGCACAGTCCTTCGCTATCCAGGATGTCGAAATATCCAGAGGAATAGCGAACCTGTAAGGATCGAGCGAGGTATATTCCAGGGCGATAGTTTGAGTCCACTTTGGTTTTGCCTAGCCTTGAATCCTCTAAGCATGATGCTGGAGAATTCAGGGCTAGGCTATCGGTTGAAGAGAGGTGGTCAGGTTATATCTCACCTCCTTTACATGGATGACTTGAAGCTTTTTGCCCCCAGCAATCTTCAGCTGATGGAGCTACTAAAGGTAACTGAAACTTTTAGTAGCGCCATCAGGATGGAGTTTGGTGTGGACAAATGTGCGGTCATGCATGTAAAGCGAGGGGAGATTATGGAATCCGTAGGAATTCAACTTGCGGATTCCATAAACCTGAGATCCCTCTCTCCAAACGAAACCTATAAGTATTTGGGTATGTCGGAAGCGTTAGGTATCAGTACTATAGACATGAAGCAATCGTTGAGGGAACGCTTCTTTGGCCGCCTGAAGAAGGTATTCAATAGCCTTCTTTCGGGCGGAAACAAGGTGCGCGCCTTCAACGGTTGGGTCATGCCGGTGCTGATGTACTCTTTCGGCATACTCAAATGGACTCAAACGGAACTTGACGCCCTGGATAGGCGGGTCCGTACACTGCTGACTGCATATCGAATGCATCACCCACGATCGTCAGTCATGAGATTGTATATCCCGCGGAAGTGTGGAGGCCGAGGCTTTTTAAATGCCAAAAATCTCCACAACCGCGAGATATGCAATCTCAGAGAATATTTTCTAAACACCGACGTGGGTATTCATCGAGATGTAGTAGCAGTGGACAAGGGACTCACCCCGATCTCCTTGGCGAATGAGAACTGGCGCAAGCCTGTAGTGCTTGACACTAACGACCGCAGGGAGGTATGGCAGAGTAAGGAGCTTCACGGACGCTTTTTCCGGGCCCTACATGGGTCCGAAGTAGATCAATCAGCGTCCGTAGCCTGGCTGCGATTCGGTGACCTCTTTGGGGAAACCGAAGGTTTCGTCTGTGCAATTATGGACGAAGTTATCATGACGAATAACTACCGGAGATTTATTGTAAAGGATGGCACGGTTGACATCTGTCGGGCATGTCACCGTCCGGGTGAATCGATCCGCCACATTATCTCTGGTTGTTCTCGTCTAGCTAACGAAGAGTACTTGCATAGGCACAACCTTGTAGCCAGGATTATCCATCAGCAACTTGCTCTGAAATACACTCTTGTGGCGTCGGAGGTGCCGTACTACAGGTATGTGCCCGACCCAGTTCTCGAGAATGGCAATATCACATTGTACTGGGATCGGTCCATCATCACTGACAGAACTATTATCGCTAATAAGCCTGATATAGTGGTGGTGGACCGAATCGAGAGGCGTGCAATGATTGTTGACATAACTGTCCCGCATGACGGGAACCTCGTGAAAGCCGAGAAAGATAAGCAAATCAAGTATCTTGACTTGGCTCGCGAGGTTGTCGACATGTGGGATGTGGACTCAGCGATCATTGTACCGATAGTCGTGTCAGCCCATGGCTTAATAGCCACGAGCCTCGACCAACACCTTAGGAGGCTCTCGTTAGGCGGCTGGGTCAAGGGCCTGATCCAGAAAGCAGTACTGCTGGACACGGCTCGTATTGTTAGGAGGTTCCTCTCTCTGGAGCCCTGACCGCCGGTAGCTTGGACCCTGTTCCCGATACCGGTGGGCCTCTATTTTTTATATTTTTAAATGTTTTTCTTTTTTGTGTGTTTTATAAAAATATTTAAAAATGTAATAAATAAGAAAAAAGTTAAATAAAAGACATAATAATAATAAAATATTTTATTGACACAGAAAAAGAGTTATTTATACATTTCCATTTGAAACCAAAAAAATATTAGGTCGTTTGCGTAAATTACAAAATTATGAGAAGTTTTTAACTTTTTTCCAAAGAACATTTACACCAGATTATTATAGACACCGTTTCTGATTCATCTTGCAACATTATAGTCAAATTCTCGATATATTATGAACAGCTCGTTCCAAATACGATAAATCTCATCCAAATTCGATCATTTAAAATATACCTGTGTCTTATTAAGAAGAAAAATCTTACGAGATTTATAATTATAAACTTACGGTGTTTGCAATAATCCGGTGGCATAACATAATTATGAGAAAAACGACGCAAGAATACGACCAATATGCGGTTGACTATGGCTACTAAATGGATGGGATGCTATAAGACTCAGCGTATTATAATGCACTGGCACTGGCACTTCAAGAGCACCAACCAACAACGGAACGGTATAAGTAATTCGTACAACAATAATAAAAAATATCAGTGATTTCGACATTTCAATCCATCAGTTTTAAATCGTATAATACTTGTGATCCAATAACATTATTTCATAAAAAATAACCATGCGATGTATTGTGCTGTTTTATATATTTCTTTTGAATTTTCTTTTTATCGAATCGTTACCTACCGAAACTTCAGAAGCAAGAAGAATTATTGGTGGAAGAAATGCTGACGAAAACGAATACCAATACATCGTGAGACTGCAATATCAAATTATATTGACTGAACATGGTAAAATCATAATACTCGATCAATTACATTCATGTACGGCTGCTGTTTTAACGCCTACTTGGACATTGACAGCTAGTCACTGCTTTGTGTATGAAAATATTGATTTACAATTAGAATACGTTGAAATAAGGCCTATTATATTATACGGCCCACAGAATACCACTTCCTTTAGCGTAGTGATGGACATCTTCAAACACCCTGCGTACAAAATAAGAATGTATGATTTACATAATGACATAGCTTTAATAAGACATGAAACAATCACATTGGACAAATACGCCCGATTGAGTGGATTGGATTTCGCAACTATGATTGGTCAAGAAGTCACTTTAACTGGCTACGGAATAACTACTGCCATCGGAATCATAAAAACAAATATGACTTTTGTTCAAATAGCAAGTGATGCTACTACACTGGGGAAGCCTTTACAATTTTTAGATGCTGTAGTGGTACAGTGTCAAGAAACCGTTGAAATTATGAAACCAGGTATGTGTGTAGCGAGACGATGTGGCAAGTCGAGTGGTTTATGTCCGGGTGATTCGGGCGGGCCAGTGCTTCATTCATCAGGTGTAGTTGCCGTCAACTCTATCGGCTCGCAACAAATACAGACATTTTGTTCTCTGCAACCGTTCTCAACGTTTTATGATCCCGCAGGAGTTACACCAACTAGCCCATACGTTGATTGGATAAGTAGTACAATTAAAAATGAAGTGGCAAAGCGCAAGAAAAATCCATAATGGTATGTATCGGAAAACAGCAAAAGGAACTAACCGGTAAACAAATGTTAACGCGGTAGTCGCAAATCGCAATAAATACTTCATGGGAGGTTAGACTCTCGGGTGGGGTGAACGGGTTAGACACGCAAAAAGCTGTATGTTGACAAGATGTATACACAATGTGTTTTATAAAAGCTACTTGAGATGGCATACATAGTGTATTTTGGAACAACAACGCACTAGTGACCGCACGTTGGATAAACACACGTTGGGCGTTTATGGTCATCTTCGCCTCATCTGAAGATAAGGCAAACTTAGTCTGGCAATAAATAGGTTGAATATGTTTAGTAGTTTTATTACGGTTGTTTTTTACACTATGATATTTTTGTTTAAACATACCTAAAGTGACGAATTCACAAAGGCATGAAACAAGAAGATACCTACACAAGAAGAGGCAAATATAACAGTAAATTGTTTAGACAAATATCAAAGGCAGGCCATCAATTCTGAATAGGTTTTGTTTTAGTCATTTTCGAGGTAGATTATAACTGCTCAATAAAGAATAGATTTTAAATAAAAGTTTGATAAATATGACAAGTTGACAACGCGCGATATTTTAGGACATTATAACGAGCGAGTGCTTAATGGACGTCAAGCGAAAGTCTTATAAGTAGTCCATCGTCACAAACTTTGACAATGAAGGAACTGATTTGAATGTTCTGCTGTTTTAACATAGATCTAGGAAATAACATGCTGTGCAACAAGCCAATAAAATATGAAAACCAATATTTTTTTGATAGGTTACGAAATGATATACAATGTTAAGGGGATTGAACATGCATAATAAATCTAATGTATATTACGCTTCATTACCAAAGTGTAGATAAGTAACTTTAAATATTTAATCCCTCAAATTCAAATGGTAAAATTACTCGTGCTTCAACATAAAATATTTCTAATTAATATTTTCCTCACCATGCGTCTGGATACTATTTAACTACCGATCTTCGGAAGTCTAAAAAATGACATTTCATCCATCTTCGGATGGAAAACATGCAGACAAAATGGATATACATTCTAAGACTGCATAATTTGGTTTGATATTTGCACAAGTGTATAAATATGATAACCTACAATAAATAGGGCTTGTATAAACGCGTTGATAAAATACGCGTTAGAGTATATCATCTGAGCTTAGCTTTACAAACTATCGCTACAAAATTCAACTGGCAATAAACAGATTGAAAATATTGAACAGTTTTATGCTTGCATCTAGCCCATAAACATTGTGCAACAAGTCCATGAAGTAGAAATGAAATTTTCCCCATAACTTTTCAGTTTCAGTTTGGTTAAACAATAATAAACGTTTTGTTTAACTGCTCCGTTGTTCGACTGCAGAGCAAGGAGGCTTGGATACACTTGTTGGTCGGGTTAAAAGTATCATTAAAAACTCTGTGACAACCCGGAGTTTGAAAGGTGGCGGTGTGACACCCCCTTGCCTCAGAAATCACGTTATGCTTTGTTGCGCCTAATCTCTTTCTGGTCTAGTTGGATTGGTGTCCCATCAGAATATGAGAGTGGACGAGACAGAGCACCTGTGTTTGTGCACAAATTTGTGCACTATAATATCCCTGGCGCCGATGCTTAAGTGCGGTGACCCAGTAGTAACGGTCGCGACTTAAAAGTTGTAGGTCGTGGGTTCGAAGGCTTTACTTTGTGAAAATTATTTCATCTCCACTGGCAAAATGGCGAAGGAAAACAACAGAATTCGAAGACATGTGATATCCACCAACCCGCATTGGGCCCGCGTGGTGGATTACGGCCCAGTCCCTTTCACAGAGAGAACCGTGATGATCGACCCGTGCGGCTGTAATTATTCAGCCATGAGCTCCTAGATTAACGATTATTGTCAGATACATCATCATCATCATTTCAGCCGAAAGACGTCCACTACTGGACATAGGCCTCCCCCAAGCGTCGCCACAGTGATCGGTCCTGCGCGTTTCGCATCCACCGGACACTCGCAGCCTTGACTAGGTCGTCGATGCACCTAGAGGGAGACCTTCCAACGCTGCGTCTTCCGGTACGCGGTCGCCACTCTAGAACTTTTCTTATCCGATACATACCAAAAGATAATCGAGGTGTTTTTAATTAAAGAAATGTCACAATTCTCCTTTTAATATCAAAGATAATATTATAAGTTCACCTCATCCGTAAGTTCGTTGCGAAAACTGTTACAGAAAATTCTTTATGAACTAACAAACGTTTGTAACGCTAAAGTTTCCTCATTAACTACACATCCCATGTACTCACATTATATTTACACTCAGAAACGTTGGCACAACGCAAAATGCTAATGTTGTACAAACACATACCCCTTTCACACATTTGCTTACGTTTTAGAATAAATAATTGTTACCAACTTTATTTACTAACAAACTGTCGGTAAAATTTAAATGTGGTTGTGATTGAAACAAGATAGTTAAATAAAATTGTAACTTGAAGAAAGGTAATTTTTCTCAAACATGCTTGGAAATTTGAGCGTTATTTTGATAACATTCTTCGGAGTAAATCGAAATTGCTGAACTGGCCAAATACATGCGAGCAGCGGCCTGAAAAAGTTGTATGAAAATCCATATCTGTCGTGGTTTAGCGGCCAAATAAATTACATAGTAAATTCATATCTACCGTGTTATTTAAAAATGGAACGATGTTTTACTCCGAAACATGGCAACTAAGGAGGTAACCGCCTGTAGGCACCCCACAGGCCTCTGACTTGGCTATTTCAGACCTACATTAACCGTATAAACCCGGGTTTCTTCACGAAGTTTTCCTTTACCGTTGCCTGTGATGTCCAAGATAAACTGTTAGTTGTAATATAAGCTGATAAGCATCCTCTGCTGCAATACGACTAGCTGCATGGGCCAATCGATGGTTAAGCTGAGCATGTTGCATGAGTTCGTGGATTAGTGACGTGCTTACTCAAGCACGGAGGGTATCAGCATACCGAGCACTCTTAGATCCCTGCAAAGCACTTAATCCGTTAGTCCTAGCTGTCATTTGTACATAGATCATTGACAATAGTTACGAGTAGTTTTATTTAATATTTTTTTATTGTTTCTTAACTAAGAACATTTTTACAAACATTTGTTGAATGTAACACAAACCATCGCGGGTTTAACAGCGATTTGTCAGACGCGGCAACTCGGTGCCACAACATACTTTTAAATGAACATTAGGTACACATAGGTCGTCATTTGAAAACACACATTCTAGATCGCATTGCAATGTAGAAAGCATCTTTTCAGCACTCTTAAGCATTTCTTTGCATTTATTGTATTACACATTTCCAGAGGTAAGTCATTCATATTACATAGTAACATGCATTTCCACGTCCGTGCTCCATAAACATTATTAAATTTAGGTACGATTAATGTGGATAAGTATGTTTACGCAACGACTTCAGCCTTTCGTATTTACAAATATTACTTAAATTATGATAATTCTCGCTTATAACACGTAAACGTAACTTGTCAAAGACATTTCCAATTTGACAGTGCTTAAATAAACCTTTGTTATTATCTTGGAATTCATCTTTTCTTCTTTTGGGTACAATCGTTAGTTAGAAGGGCGAAAGTCGACATCCAATCATACCAAGTGATCTCGTGTTATCCAGTCACTGGATTGTGGAGATCAAATAGGCAGGTGCTCCATAAAAATTACTGGCTTTTGCTGCATCTGGTGGAACTGTAAGCCAACCCTAACAAGTTTAACTAAGTGTTCTATATCATTGAAGAGGTAAAACACAGGCTTAAAATAAAATAAAAAAGTTCAATAGAAAAAAAAACAAAAAAAAACTACAAAATAAATGGACACAAGTTGAACTAAATTCCGGTTCGCCATAAGTTCAGCAGTTCGGTACAAAAGCGGAACCGGGTCAAGTGGTAGGTACTTAATATTTTATTCTCCTGCTACTGCTTACAGCGAGTTGAATACTTCATTACAATGGATGTTGTTTAGCTGCGAATGCAAGTGCCTTTTTATTTTGTTTATAAATTATTTATTTGCTAATTTTCGTTTTAAAGTTTGTGTATTGGGTTAAAGTTACTGTATTGGGGATCCAAATAGTATTAGATAGTTATTTCAAGATTTAGAATTTGAATTGTGAACAGCACCGCCATTAATGCTCCGACATAAATAACCAGTTTCTGAATTGAGTTAAGAACAAATATTTGGAGTTAAGGCAGCTGATTTTAAAATGGAAATCACGTGTAAACGGCTAGTCGTATTGTTTTGGAAAAATATATGTTACATGAGACTATTTTCTTGATAATTTGATTTGCGAAAATTTTTAATTTTAATTCGTATAACTTGGTGTTATTAATTTGCAAAGTTAAGTCTAACACAAACAAAAAAAACGACAACCGCACCAAAACCACCGGGCGTATTTTAATGAAATGGTCACCATCTCAAAGACAATTTAATTATCTACATTTTGATCTCAGGCTGTTATTTTTAAAGTCATAGAATAATAAGGAAAACACAAAAAGCTACTGAATATTGGGGCGCGCGGATATGAAACGAGTGCGCGTTTTGGTCCCTCAAGGTCATTGGCGACTGTCGTCGCCATAAGAAAGTGTCAAATCCTACGTAGTGCCAAAGTTTGTGAGGTTTTCAGAATAATGTAGAGTTTGTCAAATACTCAATGTCATAAATCTGAAACCAACCAAAAAATGCTTTCAGGTACAAGCTTTTTCATGGATCTATTTGAGATTGAGCACCTAACACCTATTTAATTCAAGACGCTTGGACGACCAATAGGTATATTTGTGATATCGGAAATAGTACTTAAGTGGTTCCGTTTGCGTTTCCGTTCCGTTGAGATATTCAGCTGCCTGATCAGAGATCGGGTATATATCTACCCGATCTCTCAAACGGTAAAGAGATGGCATGCAAATAGCAGATTGGTGTTTAACTGGCTGGTACAATTTATACTAATACTAGCGACCCGCCCCAGATTCGCACGTAACAAATTACACAAAAACCTGCCTTGTTTCTCACTCTTTCTATTGGTGAAAACCGCATGAAAATCCGTTCAGCACGCGGAGGAGGACTTCAAGTGGTGGACATTGGGAATAATCGATTTTATAATATGTAGTGATAGTGATTTTAAATGTGAAAGTAACTCTGTCTGTCTGTTAGCACGTCTTAAGGGCCTTCATACTACCTTTTCACGTCTTAAGGGCCGAACGGATTTAGTTGATACTTGGCACATAGGCAGACACGGGATACTTTTTATAAAGGGAGTAGGGTAAGATTACCAGTTATTGGCACTTTAAGGAGTCAAAATCAATATCAATTTTTTTATTTTAATTAGGCATAAATGGGCACTTATAAAACGTCGACAAAAGGTGCACGGTTCGGGTTGGTCGTTTCCTATGGAGAAGAACCGGCAAAAAACTCCATGGTTACTCTTTTAAAAAATGGTTTGCATGGTTTTACAATATTTCCATGTTACAGCATTAGTACTATGGGGGGACAAAGTAGGCCTGACAATAAGTCGTAAGAAACTAAAAAAAAAAGATTATATTATATATAACAAATGTTAACTAACATCTAGAAGGCCTACAATGTTCACACATTCACAAAATAATAGGTAAAAGAATTTATACAAAGTTAAAAAAAATATATATATATAACAAGACTAAATTTAACATGTGGCACAAATGTTGTTATCAGTGCTGTAACTATTCTTTTAAAAACGCTTTCAGGCTTTCTTTTGTAACTATTTTTTTTTAAATGGCTATAAAGATGATTGCGAACTATTGTAAAAAGTCCAATTAAAGGAAGAAAAACAAAAAAAAATAATTGAAAAATGAGATTGAGAATAGTTACCAGGGAAGCCGCATGCGGAGAAGGAGCTAAAGCCAACATTTTTATCTTCAACGTAGTCCTTGATATAATATGCTTTTTTAATAAGGAAACGTTTGATGTGATTTTTGAACTTTCCATCGGTCAGTTCTATAACTGACTTTGGCAACTTGTTATAAAAGCGTATACTGTTTATAAGAAAAGACTTGCTAGTTTTAGTTAATCTGAATTTGGGTATTACAATTTCGTGCTTACTGCGTGTATGTAAATTATGGAAGTCGCTTCTAGTTTTGAAAAGTCCTCCATTTTTGCGGACATACAAAATACATTCCAAAATATTAAGTGAAGGTAGAGTCGATCTCTTTAAATTTATCTCTGAGGGACTCGCGAGGACCCATTACATAGATCGCGCGGATTGGCCTCTTTTGTAATATGAAAACTGAGTCAACATCTGCTGCTGATCCCCACAGCAGAATGCCATAAGACATAATACTGTGGAAATAAGCATAGTATACTAACCTAGCTGTGGCTACATCGGTTAACAGCCTTATTTTCCTTACTGCATATGCAGCTGAACTTAACTTTCCCGAAAGAGTTCTAATGTGCGCGCCCCACTGCAATTTTGAATCGATAGTATCCATAAGAATACAGTTTCCGTTATAACTTCTAGATTTTTGCCGTCAAGATTTAAGTTTAGGTCACGTTGAGTGTTGTCACGCAGTGCCTCACCTAGCTTCGTAACCAAATGTCCAGAAAATCATATTGAAATCCACGAGCATACAGAAAGTATAATCGAAGGAAATATTCTTTACTTCATAAAAGATAGCTTGATCTCTGTGAAAGCTGTCAGTATCAATACAGTAACAATAGCGCTTGACAGGCTACAATAACGTGACAATAACGTATACGTCAGTTTGACATAATTATGTCGCAGAGATCAAGCTATCTTTTATGAAGTATAATAAATAATTTAAGAGTTTTTTCATCCAGTGAAATAGTAATTATACTAATATTGTCACTATTTTATAAAAAAGCTAAGATCTAAAATCCTATTTTATAGCAGCATAGAAATTCCAATATTGCGTAATCTATGGTTATCTTATTTTTGGCCTTTAAACTCAGAAGTGCCAATAACAGGAGGGGTGCCAGCGATAGGGTGATTTACCCTATACGTTCCTTGGGATAATGTTTGATATTCACGCGAGTTAAGCCGATGGCAGCAGCTTTCAATAAATAACATGCATGATTCTGTTAAGTAGTACCAAGCTTCTTTAAAAGTTTAATAAACATTAAAAACCGAAATAACTTCTGAGCTCAAAGTTATTCATTAAAACCAAACAGTTCAAAATAAATATATCTCAACCCACTTCAACTATTTACCCATTCAAAACCTAACGAAATAAAAATTCTTTTCTTTCTAATAAAGAAAGGCGTAATTTTAAATCACAGCTGTTCAAAGTTACAGTGATGGCCGCCTAGCCCGTGTATCGTTGAGCGACGCTCAAATTATCATTTTAAAGGACACTTACGTCTCAATAGGTTTCAGCGCGCCTCATTCAGGGTTTCGTTGACGGCTGTGAGATTAGAGCAGTGGTACTCAAAGCTGAGTTTCGAAAAGGCAGTTTTATCAAAGTTGGTATGTGGGTGTTAAAGTTGAAATGTCTGTGTTGTTTTTAAATTAGATCAGGTACTTCTAGTGTAAATTTAATTATTATTAGCGTTACGTTCGTTTTATTAAAAAATTGGGTCCATTATAGGATCTCTCATGAAGTTGTCTGTCCGTCAGTCATGGCCGAATTGCTCCGGATCTAGTGAACCGATGGAGTTGAATTTTGTAATATTTTTTTTTTCCTGAGGGCATCTGTGTTTCCTAATAACCATAACCTGGGGGTCCTCTGGAGAAGAGTGACGAGATTACTTCTAGGCAAACAAGCTCCAAACACATCATCATAACCATCAATGAGTTAATATTCTCAATTTGGAGCTTTGCTAAACACCAGAGTAATATTAAACAAAAAGTCTTGTGAATTGTAATGAAAAGTTGAAACAAGTGTAAACAAGCTGTTAACTGTCACCTTGACCTGCCTTGATATTACACTAATACTTGGAAGTATTTCACTTAAAACACTTAACTCGTTTGTATTCGCTCACCTTAGTTTAAATTAGTTTGGAGTCAGCTTCAGGCTGAAGTTTGACAGTCATTGACGTAACAGAATGAACACATCGCTAGCTACCGTTATTTACAGAAAATTACATTGTTACTTAGATACTGTATCAAAAATAATGTTGTATTTGATACATAACTTGACGCCAGTATTTCTCGACGGGTTAGGTAGGGGTGCACCTATAGCGTGACCACATTTCGCTAGTTATGTTATCGTTCATAATTTCAACCGAAAGACCCCACTGCTGGACATAGGCCTCCTCCAGGCGTCGCCACATTGACCGATCCTGTGCGTCTCGCATCCCGCAACCTTAACCAGGTCATAGATAGTGGGAGGCCTTCCAACGCATCGTCTTCCAGTTCGGCCGCTCCAGAACCTTTCTGCCCCATCGGTCATTCGTTCGGCGAGCAATGTGCTCTGCCCACTGCCGCTTAAGTTTGGCAATTCTTCGGGCTATGTCGGCAACTTTGGTTCTCCTGCGGATATCCTCATTTCTGATGCGATCACGATGCTGTCCCTTACACACTCAAAATAACCTTACTCTAAGAGCCATGGCCTGCTGATATTAAAGAAAAGTGACCACTAATACAAGTCCGTCCATCCTCTTATTATTTCGAGGCCTTATCTAAGATCTTAACTCTACAAGCTTTTTGGCAACTCCAGTAATTTCCCGGCAAAGTTATATCATTTCGGAACGTACCCTTTTAACGAACTCCACATGGCGACCTCCAAACCTAACCCATTCATCATCCATTTGTCTCTTATTTGTATCAAACTTTTTGCTTTCTAAAACATAACACAAGTATATAATCAGTTACATTACAACCTGCGAACACACCAATTTCCTTCGGGCAATTCGGGCAACTTTTAAAACTTGCACCGTTTCTCAAAAACATTTTCCAAACGAATTTCTTCGCTGACTTCCAAATTAGTTGTCGGGCGAGCGTAAACTTTGACAGCCGCTGACACAGAATGAACACGTCACGACACGTCTGTGGAGTATTCAACTATACATGCCTACTTTTAATGCGATTGCTATCGTGCATAATGGCTGCGTTTTTTGTTAGGGTTGGTGTATTTTAGGACAAACATTCCAGTTAGGTTGGTCCAACTTCGAGAAAGAGGTCAACCTTCGAATCTGACACTACACACAATCTACCACAGTGTCTCAAGAAGAAAGTCTTATTGGGACAATCCCACCGCACTATTCCCAACCCACTGCAACTCCTGAAAGCCAGAATCAAAAGTGGCAACCACCAGAAAAGCGCCGAGGCAATGAAGTTCGACGAAGTCCCAGAGAATGAATATTAATGCTAATTTATTTTTATATCCGTGGTGCTCGGCAACTGGGCTTATCACAGTTATTAACAACCCTTTGTGCCTATTGGCCTTGTTTGTTTTATCTCCTGCTTGATATGGAGAGAAGTGGTTTGTATTTATTCCTATACCTCCGTTATTATTTTCTTATTAATTTCGTTGCGGGATCCAAGGCAGTTAAGGGCCTACATACTCGTACCCTTTAGTGCCGTAAAACGGTAACTTTCTAAAACATAAACCTTTTAAAGAACCTTTAAACCTCTTAAAGGTTTAGTAAACCTTTTAAAAGGTTTGAAAAATAATAATTTATTATTGATTCATGTACCTACATAATTTTGAACACAAGGTTTTTTCGTGTAACTAATAGTTTTGCTTTAAAAAATAATTAACAACACGATATTTTTTCGCAACTTTTGGAAACACCTCCACCTCTTCTCTTTTAAGTATTATATTTTGTCAGTGTGGACCTTTTTGTTGTCTGAAATAAATAAAATATTATTATTAAAACGACTTGGATGTTTAAAAATATCTGACATTTCTTCATAACTAACATAGGATATGTAAATCAAATAATATTTTGCAAACATAACTGTTCAAAAGAGGGTTCAACATTGATATTTTGGCATCGAGCGGGCGCACGGCCAGTACTGCGTTAAAATTGGGGCGTATATAGCGCCTTAAGAAGAAAGTCTATGACCTATGTGTGAGTTGACAGTAATAACTTAAGGTACCGTGAGGTGGCCGCTCACAATGGGCCTTATGAGATGGTTTAAAGTCACCCAAAGGGAGGAAAGGGCTATGCTCGGTCTTGCGTGGTCGAATTAGAAATGAAGACATCCACAGGAGAACCAGGGTCACTGACATAGCCCGAAGAATTGCCAAACTGAAGTGGCAGTGGGCAGGGCACATTGCTACCATTGCAGAATCCGGTGGATGTGAGACACACGGATTGCTTGGGGGCGACCTATGTCCAGCAGTGGACAGGTCTTTCGGCTGAAATGATGATGATGATGGTAAATTTTGGCTGCTTTTGTAAAGATAGCTTAACTAAGGGAGGAGCAAATAATAAAAGCCGTATGAGTCGATCTTCAAGCGTCTCTTGTCGAAGTTGGTCCGTGGATGGGTGACCATCTTAACACCTTGAGCCGTTTGTCCCGACTGTCATTTGTAGATTTTTGACAGTAGTTACGGGTAGTCAGAAGCTAGAAACTCTGCCACCTGTCTTGCCAAGGGTATTGTGATACCAGTTACTGGGTTGTGGAGGTCAGATAGACAGTCGCTCCATATAAAATGCTACGGGTGGGTAATGTTACTAAGCTACGGGAAACCTGGAAATCTACCCCAACATAGTTGCGTAAAGGCTAGGCAGATTTTTTGTAAAGAATAAGCTGAAAATCTGTTTAGGTTTTGAAAAACCTCTGTACGAGAACCTATAAAAAATTTAAGAGGAAAAGTCGACAAGTTGCTTGAAAATAGATAATTAGTACAAAAATTATACCAATGGGCGGTAGTTTGAGTAACGAACGTGTCAAAACCTACTTTAAGGACAAAAATAAATTCACCAGAAATAAACCGACTTCTGACGACTTAATTAATTCAGCCGCCTCTTTCAGACTTACATTAACTATATAAGTAAAATTTAAATACCGAAATACAAATTAAGTGATGTATGTACAGTTAATTTGTATACATTATTATATGCAAATCATTTATTCTGTCTCACAAACTACCTGCGATTCGCGATTTCAGGATTAAAATTACTAGGAAACAAGTTAAAGTTTTTGAGTTGCACAGGAATCTCCAATCATTACGTCACTATCTTTCCAAACAAAACTTTAGTTAACACGAACAAATAGAGCTTCAAAGGAAAACCCATATTTAAGCCGTGCATAATTTAAAAAAGTTCATATACCTCGGAATCGATATGGAACGCAAACAGTTTTCATAATCTCGTTACGGGCTCTCGTTAGTTCTCGGATCATGTGAGACCCATGGATCTACGGATCTCCGGATAATTGCCTTTGTTACTGTGGCTTTGCCTCTCCGTAATATTAATTAATTTTGTTCTTGAAGCTTCCTTCACTTATTAAAAGGATGCACTTTAGCAAAATACTTCTTGAGGCAATTACTTTGCTGTCGTGTACTTCCCGCTTTGTATTAAAGAGACTTGTTTAATTTGCTGGTCTTTTAACTTTTTCATCGGTTTTACATGTTTTGTGGCGTTTTTAATTGCAGTTTTGAATTATCTTTTAGCTAGCGGCTTTAGCTTACGGGGTAGTGTTTTACAGATCTTAAAGAACTAAAAATGTTGGTTTTAAGTTAAACTGTCTAAATAGACATTGTTTTTTTTGCCGTCACGGCTGGTACAAGATGGCATAGGAAAGACTTGGGGAGAACTTTGCCAAATGGGATTGTACTGGCCAATTTAAAAAGAATACCTGTTAATGCTTGTAACACTTTAAACCTAAACGTATTATAGTATAGGTGCATCGTCCAAATGTATATGATTTAATGTATTTATGTAAATATAGTAAAAACCTCTTTTTAATCAGTAAGTGTGGCATTTCTTGCCCGTTCTTCTTCATAACAAGCTACTTTTCCGAATGGACGGTATAATCAATTATTATTAGGTATTTGTCGTAATATATTTTTTACGTTAAAAAATGCCGCTTAATGGCCTATTTGAAATAAAGAATTTTGACCTTCGATCAATAATACACTAGACGCCCGGTCAGTGCTTCAAAAACGGGCCGAAAAATATGGACCATTGTAGTCTTATTTCAAATTAGTATGGTCTAATTATAGCCAACATTCAGACGTTTCAAAAATTGTGCAAATAACCACCGTAATACCTTGATTTTGAAAGGACTATCTTTTGTTTGGTAAGTTTATTTCATTAAGTGTTTTTCATAAAGTAAAAGCCGAATTAAACAGTAAATATGAATCAATTACCAAATATTATGTTTGTTTGACCAACATTTGCGTCGACAACAAACATCGACTATTCTGGAACTTTGTAAACTGACTGACTTTATAACATGATTGTAAGACTAAATTTGTTTTGATGTATGTTAAGCAGCGAGCAAGCTCAAAAAATTGTATTGCTTTTTGTACATAGTTTTGTGAATGCAAACATTTACATTGCAGTTATGGTTGAATTGGCATTAATGCATATTTATTTCAACTAGAAACTAGAATTCTTAGAATTACCTAAACACAATTGGCAGAAGTTTTGTATGGGATTGTTTATCTAGTATATTTTTGATCGTATATTATTTTGAATAAGAAAAAATATGGTAAAAGCCGAATGTCAGTAATAATAACAATATAATCTGGCCTCGTGTTCTACTGTAACTCTGTACTACGGTAGGCCAGTTCAAGGTCAAAATATAACTTCTGGAATGCCACCTTCTATATCTATTAAAAAGACATAGGCTTGTCAAACCAGTTAAATAGTAACTAGAGTCCAAAAATAAGCATAGAATTTCATAATTAATTCTAGATATTAATTCTGCTCTTGTCTAGAGCAGAATTAATATCGAAACACACGGTGCAATGTGCCCATGACTTTGTGATAGGCTTACTATAATCCCAGCTGGACAAAATCTTTACGATATTGTTAAGACTAGAATAAAGAACAATACTTAATTCTTAGTTTAAAGTCTCTAATGACAATGCTTTTAGACCTTAATGACGATCCGAAAGAATAAAAAAGTTAATTCAAGCAATTGGAATTTTGATTTTTAGGTTTCCGTACCCAAATGGTAAAAACGGGACCCTATTATGTTACGACTCCGTGGTCCGTCGGTCTGTCTGTCTGTCACCATCCTGTATCTCATGTACAGTGATAGCTAGACAGTTGACATTTTCACAGATGATGTATTTCTGTTGCCGCTATAACAACAAATACTAAAAAGTGAATAAAATAAATATTTAAGTGGGGCTCCAATTTTTTCCGTATTACGATTTGCGATAATGGTACGGCACCATTCGTGCGCGAGTCGGATTCGCACTTGGCCGGTTTTAAATTAACTTTTTTTATTTACAACTTTTTAGTATTTTTTTTTTTCGATTTACTTTTAAACAGTGGTATATATTTTTGTAACCACCTCTTAAAATCCCTTTTTTACACTTTATGGGTTTGAAAGAAAAAATAATTGGTATTCGCACAATATGGCGCCCCAAATCCGCCATGTTTGTTTTTTATTTACGTCACCTGTTTATGAACACTTGGGCGTTCAAGACATCTAACGATGTTTTAATCATATAAATCCGTGTAGCGTTTTGAAAGATTTGAGGTAATAAAGAATATTACATACAAAATACAAGATACGCGCGAAGAAACATAACACTTTCCTTGCAGTCGGGTATTAAAAGAAAAGTATTGAAAATTTAGTTTTTAGCCTTAATTTATTTCAAACTAGCGACCCGCCCCGGCTTTGCCAGTGTCAAATTATATACAAAACCCTTCCTCGTTTCTCACTCTATTGGTGAAAACCGCATGAAAATCCGTTCAGTAGTTTTTGAGTTTATCGCGTACAGACGCGGCGAGGGACTTTATTTTTTAATATGTTTGTGAAGCTAAGAGAAACTGGTATGGCATCTAAAATATCGCTAAGTTAAAATGATTACATGCAATCTGAGACTATAGGTATGTTTTTGGCTAGCCAGTTTGCGCAAATCATAATTCATTTAGTCACCACATTGACCAAATTTATTAAAATACATATGATATAAAGTATGTCACATACAAAGACATCATCATCATAGTTCTGCCCTTGTCCCATGTTACTTAGGGCTGTCCTGTCCAACCGTCCCGCTGTTACTAACTCCCTTTTCTTTCATATCACTCCTTACATAGTACCTTCTTATCTAGCCTTTGACCTTCCCCTCCCTCTCCATCCATCCACATTTATATTTATGACTCTTTTTGTAACATACAAAGATATACGTGGGATGCATAATGCTGTATTTGCTATCGCATCAAATAACCGCATTTAGTTAAAATATCTTCTTTAAAAACGTGCTCAGAAAGATATTTTTTATCGCAAAGAAATATAACCAAAGATTTATCTAAACCACTGACCAGCTAAGCAAGTAATAATCACGTATCTTCACTGAAGTATTACCACAAATGTATTCCACTAATTCCATCAATGGAGGTATAAACCTTTTTAATCTAGGTATCATCTAGGGTTTCAAACTGATACCTAAGTGTATTCAGGTGCTGCGACCGGGCGTAACCTAAGCATATACGGTTTGACTTAGGTGCAAAGAAGGCTTAGTTTCTAATACGCTGTTTATATTTTGTAACTTACAAAGTAATTATTAAATATTTAAGCATTTTAATAAGTGCTCATGGGGATTTTCAGGACATCAGTAAGCATTGAGAAAACTATTCACTTAATAAAAAATCAGTATTGCTATTCAACCTGCTACTACCGTTTCAGGCACTTACCCAGCAATATAAAGGTACTAGCTGACCCCCGCGGCTTCACTCCCGTTAGCTGGCTACCTACCTACCTACCCTACCAACGTACCCTACCTACCTGCCTACCAATTTGTTAAACTATTTATTTAAATAGAATTTAAAATCTGCTATTGTGACTTTACTAAGATAGTTAAATATATTCTATCACAGACTTTTTTGTAGGTAATAATGAGTTCTTTAATCAAGTAGTACATATTTTTTATGTTCCATCAATAGTTTTCTCAGTGCACGCCAAAGAATGATGTTTATAGGCAAAATTTTGCTGCTTTGGGTTATATTATTTCAATTTTCATAAGGATCTCTAATTCTTTTGAAAATAAATTATAGCCTATGACACTCAAATATAATGTAGCTTTCTACTGGTGAAAGAATTTTGAAAACGGTTCCGTAGATCCGGAGATTACCTCCTACAACCTCATAAACTTTACCTCTTTATAAAATTATAGATTGTGTGATACGCAATAGGTTATCCCCTTCCGTATAACTACCTTCTTGTACATAATAAATACATTGTTGGCTTGATATATTGATTGATTCACGTTGAAAAGCCTCGCCCAAAGCAGACCGGTGACTGATCAAAATCGCGACGCTTGAGGCAGAAGACACTACCCAACTAGCACACAAGCTGCTTATACAGGCAATATACAGCCTGGTAGTTGTATAGGAGTCGTTCAAATGCTGTACAATTTTCCTTAAGATGTACAGTAGTATATTTAAAAACCCTTTAACACCTAAGTGGTACAGTAGCCGTTTAGTAGCAAAAATAAATCTTATAGCGATAAAAGAGCATGCAATAGCGTCGGTAGACAGCAATAAGAAGTATAATTGAGTTAATGGAGTCTTTTATACCAGCGTGAGATGTTAAAGAGTACTTTAATAGATAAAGGGGTTTAAAAGGAGTAATAAGTTGCTTTTATAGCGATCAAGGGTATAGGGAGGCATTTGCTAAAGCCTTAGGTTCTATAACGGAGATTTTTACGGCTGTTGTAATACTAATCTATAATAGAGCTGTGTAGCTCCAGAATAGCGCTTTCAGCGCTATATGAGATAATTATATGGCCACTGTACGGCAAATAGCAGTGTAAGGAATCATACGAAACATTTTATACAGCCATGGGGGTACAGAATAGTTTTATAGCACTTTGAGTATTTTAATAGTATTTACTAGCGCTCTTGTAACTCTTATACCTCTATAACGGAGAAAATAAATTATACTAGAGCTCAAAACGCTATATTAGAGATTTATACAGCGAAAATGTGATTTAAAGCTGTACATCTTTGTGTTAATCGGCCAATGGCGGAAAAACTATAACTACTAAATAAACGTATTTTTTTAAGGTTATCACGACATTTTGGAGATCGTATTTATGGATACACTGGTAACTTTTGACGTAATTAAAGTCACCATTTTATACCTGTGGCCCTAATTAAACTATATGCAACCTTCAAAGTTTGATTTATGTTAAAATACAATTTCATAACCAACATATCAATATAATTTTTGCATTAAAAACTGAATATTATGAGGGCGCGTTAAAATTTTGACGCTAATATACATATATATTGACAGCAAACTGGTACTCGCACTGATATTTCACGTACACAAAGAAATAAAACAATGTTAGAGTCACCGTAGTTATTTTAATAATCCAATCTGTAATAATGTTTCCTCACTTGTCACTAAGTGTACGTATGATTAATTTTATTAAAATTGATTTAGCTGACACAACTATAAACCTACCATATTACTTATTTAAAGCATTGACATTTAATATGACGATACATGAGCGCCGAAATAAGGTGAAGATGATATAGTGGCGAGACAAGTGCTTTTTCGAAATCTCATGGTGCTAACCATCGAATTCAAACAACCTCTGTAGAGCCATTATAACTTATATTTATGACCACTGTAGATCCATTGTAGAGCCTGTAAGCTGTATAATATGGGCCTATTTGGCGCTACAAGAGATCTGTAGCCGCTTATAGAACCACTATATTTCTTACTAATAGAGCCGAGGCCGTTTTGAAAATATTTTATCCGGCTACTGTGCAGCTCCTTATAGCGCTTGTGTGCTAGTTGGGTAAACTCACTGTGTCCGCTCGCGAACAGAATCGAGTTGTGAGTGACAGTAGTAGCGGTACCGAGTGCGAAAAACGAACAAGAAAGAGGGTAGACCGGTTTGTCTCCTCATAAACATCCACTCGCAAAAACTTCAGTATATCCGCGATCATGGTGCTTGCAACAGCACCGAAATATCGGAAACTCGCTACAAACAGTAAACATGGTAAATATCCCGCTTATAATGTTAATGTTAGTGACCATGACAGTTTAAAAACTTCCAACCAGTAGTTCCTGAGATTAGCGCGTTCAAACAAACAAACAAACTATTCAGCTTTATAATACTACTAGCTGTCCCACGTGGCTTCGCTCCCGTCAATTGGCTACCTACCTACCCATCTTCCATACCTACCCTACATACATGATTGTTTCGTAACTTAAACCGTTTACGCTCTTAACGAAAGCTCTCAAAAAGGAATATTTCTTCCCGTTTTTGCAACATTTTTCATTTATGCTCCGTATTTTTTTAATTCCGACCAGTATTTCCAGAGACTAGCGCGTTCAAACAAACAAACAAACTCTTCAGCTTTATAATATTAGTATAGATTTAACATGGTTAACTTGCATGTAAAACTCAGGTCCACATTTTAGGTAATAGATAAGAAATGCAGTAAATTGCCAATTTTCCAACATTTAGCAAATGACGTCACCACTACTGGCTGTATAAGAGTCAAAATCTTCTATACATACATACAAATAAATAAACCACCGTTGGGGCCAAAAAGTACTGGAGTGCGCAGCGTTCCGGAAGACGCAGCGATGGAAGGCCTCCCTGTAGGTGGAGCGACGACTTGGTCCAAGGCTGCGGGAGGCGGGTGCGAAGCCCACAGGACCGATCAGTGTGGCGACGCATGGGGGAGGCATATGTCTAGTAGTGGACGTCTTTCAGCTGACATGATGTTGATGATGAATAAATAAAAACAAAGTGTCTGTTTGAAATGTCGAAAGATCAGCTATTTTCTAAATGCATATGAAAGTATATAACAAAAGCAAAATTTATGTCTGTCTATTTGTTTGATTTGGCTAATTTCCGAAACGGCTGGACTAATTTTGACGGGACTATCACTGACAGATATCTAATGTTATTGGGAGTAACTTAGACTAATTTTATTATTGAAACATAATTAGGGCAATGCGCAAAAAATATATTAAAAGCGGACGAAGTCGCGGTAAAGCAGCTAGTTAGTCTATACTAAAGTTTATTTACTATATTTTATTTATTTATTCATTAACACATACATTTGTTTTAACAGGTAAGACCCAAGCTAACAAAAGTAGTCAAAAATTGCTAAACGGGTCTGGGACAACACGCCAAGTGTCACCCTCTGGAATTCCGCCAAAGAGTAAGAAAATATTTCCAAACGCAGAGAGATGCTATTAAGTATTCTTACTGCACGAATCACTGGTGCAAACTTTAATAATAGTTGACTCCTATAGAGCCTGTAGGGGTGAAAAGGTAAAAACCAATTCAAAACACTGCAAGTGCATTCACTAGGTATTGAAATTTTACAAACTTTACAGCTTTTAAAGCAAAACGAGCAATAAACTGAGTTCTTTGTGACTTCATAACAAGCTTCGAGATTTATGAATAGTTACCGTCGACTTGTGCATTTTAATTTATTATGATTAAAATTGTTCACTGTTTTATAATATTCTAGAGCTAAACGGTGCGTAAAAACAAGATGGATAAGACTTGGTTTATGTCTTTTTAAGATAGAGAGAGTTTTTCTTGCATTCTGAAACAGACATTGGTCTTATTACTGTCTTCTATCATATAACTTAATATTGTTGTGATTCTTGCTGCGGTTATATGAAATTTCAGGTACTGTGTACCCGTAAATATTTATTTCGACCAATTAATCAATTCAACTCGTGTCAGAAAGAAACCGGTCTATTGAACCCCCACAGACATGTGCACCGCAAACAACGTGACTTTGATGCGTCGATCATTATCATAGAAATAAATATTATTTATGTATGACAGTTTCTATGAATAAATATGTTCTATGAAAAAATATATGTGGATGGATGGAGAGGGACAGGAAGGCCAAAGAAAAGATGGATGGACTGTTTGGGGAGTGATATGGAAGAAAAGGGAGTCAGTGATAGCGTGACGGTGGACAGGATGGTATGGAAGAAGTAAACGTGTTGCGCCGACCCCAAGTAACATGGGACAAGGGCAGGAGGATGATGAGTGTCTATGAAACGTGAGAAAAGTTTTTAAATATGTATGTGAATGAGTATGGGCGGTGGCTTGGATGGACTGTTTGAAATAAAGACTACTTATAGAGAAGTATGAAAGAAGAAAAAAGAACGATAATATTTTTTTGTGGTCAAGTCAAGGCGATAACGGGACGGGAAGAGACGATGATATAGTGGCCTGGAAGCAGATCGTCAGTGAATTTGTCAATGTTTTCGGGACTGGCACGACCTTCACCAATGAAGATCACGAATAAGAAGAGAAGGGTATGAGAATGATGAGAACAACTTCAATGTCACATCGTCGCGACGCAGTTTTGGCAGCCTTCAAATATTTGATAGTTTACTGAGACATCACTGATAAAAATTTGATAGTTTACTGATATATATAGTATACCATCTAGTGTCTAGACGCTTTAAGAATATGATCTGAAATCTAAAATCCCAATTTCGATGAAAACAACGACGTCAATGAATTTCATATAAGTTTGTTTTCTATGAATATACTCGTACTTGATTGGATTATTTTGTTTTGCCTTTGTATGAAATTCTACGTATTTTTGATTGAAGTAACTTGAGTAGGTGGGTACAGTTTGTAAATTTGATATCTCTAGAGATTTGTTTACCTGCGTAGGTAAATATGATAATATTTAAGTTATTTTTAAATTAAAAAACAGTTTTGAGATTAGTTACTTTTTGAAAATTAAATGAATATTATAAGTTTCAATCACAAAAAGCAACTGTAAAGCACCAGCGTATTTTGAATTGATAACGGAATAAAATTTTGTCTCTAGCTTCCAAAAAACACTTTTTCATTATTCACATAAAATCTGTACCGGACGACGCAGCGGTGTAAGGCCTCCGTCTAGGTAGAGTGACGACCTGGTCAAGCCTGCGGGCGTCCGGTGGATGTGAAACGCACGGGACCGATAAGTGGTTACCCTTGGAGGAGGCCTATGTCCAGCAGTGGACGACTTTCGGCTGAAATGGTGATGATGACATAAAATCCACCCTTTTGCCAACATTTTTATTCTTGATGTACCTACAATAGAGCATTTTATTAAACCAGAACAAAAGTAAGTAAGAACGTGCCTCTATATTTCGCTAAGTAGCTTCAGTTGATCGTATTAAAACTTGCTGACGAGGGAACAGACTTGTCATAAACAAGCTTTGTTGATGAACCTGTTGAAAGATATGCCTTTGAAACAGGTAGATCCTTTCTATCTTAATAATAGCAATATTCTATGAAGTTGATTTATGCTAGTAAGTGTATTCTTAAAACAAATTTCGCACTGTGATTTGGTAACATTTTGGTTCAAAATTTTCACCGGTTCATTCCATATACAATAAACTTTGAAAGTGTTTTTAAATCACGTTGTAAGTTTCTTACCCCACACTACGAATTTATCCTGTGGGTGCGCTTATAACTCACAACGGATCTTTGTGTCTCTGAATTGGCTGCAAGACCCTGCGCAGTAGCTATTTTTGTGTCAATGTTGAAGGTGAAGATAGCATTGTATAACTGTTTCTTTCACTCGTTTACGTTTGTCGCATCATCCTATCTCGCTTATTCTGTGCAGTATAGTCGATGACAAATTGTTTCTTGTGTAATGGTTGGCAGAGTCAATTTCAGAGACACAAAGATCCGCTGTGACCATTATACGTACTTTGTGGCGACACGCAGCGCAGCAGTCAATCGCTCAACCACTACGCCAACCGTGCGCCCATCGCCAACCAATGAATAGGATTTTTTTTTCTGATACGACATAACCGTTAGTCTAGTGGTACGACTGCCTCGATGGTGTAGTGGTTGCGAGCACTACTGCTGAGCATGAAGTCTTGGGTTCGATACCTAAGCAAAGTGTTACTGGGTTATCCATCTGGAATTTCTCAGTAGCATCCCGGAGTCTGGACTATGCACCTGATTGATGGCAATAAGGTAGTGTGCTCAAGAACTCCAAAACCTCATCCCACCGGCCCCATTCTACCATCGGACATCTAGACGCACTGCAAGGTACCATCCTTACCTGGTTACCATTCCACCAATTCGCACCAAGCTCTTCCAAACATGCTTCATAATGCGCACAGCGAATGAGTGGAACTCACTGACTGCGCCTTTCAACCCGAATCTTTTCAAAGTTAGAGTGAACAGGCTTCTTCTGGGTAAGCTCACTCCATCGTTGACTATGTCTCTGTAACCTCTGACCTAGACTAGAGTCAAGAGCAAACCCATAAAAAAATTAAAAACAAATGGTTCGTCGCCTATTACATGGGACAATTGGCGTAATGTTGGTGTATTAATAGGTCACCTCTGCCTAGCCCTTCGGGGAATACAGGCGTGATGAAATGTTTATGAGTATAACTAGCTTCTGCTAGCGGCTTTACCCGCGTGAATGTCGTAATTTATCCAGAGGGAACATATTCCCGGGATAAAATGTATCCTATGTGCTATTTCAGACTATAATCTAAATCTGTGCCAAATTTTATCCAGATCCGTTCAGGCGTTTTGGCGTGATTGAGTAACTCACACACATCCATCCAATTTTTTGCATTTATAATATTAGTAAGAAGTAAAATAAAATATACAATGTGTCCGGACTTATAGTATTAAAACTTTGAGGCTGTAAAATACTCTAAATTTTATCGATAAAGCTATCCCACATAAGGGGTTTAATCCATTTATATTACATTTCCTAAAATTCTCCAAAAAATATAAGGCAAAAATGCGCAGGGTTTCTTTTTAGTCAATAATACAATTAATACTAATTTGCTTTGAGCTGTGATCTCTCTCTCACTCAAAGACTAACAAAAAAAACATAAAAGGCACTTGTCATCCCTGAAAATTTTGTAATATTTTAGGAAATGCAATAAAAATGTGCCAAATTACGTTTAAAAATTGCCTTTTGTGGCTCAATACAAAAATATGTTTTAAGTCAATTTTTTTTTTAAATCTAGGTCCAAAGTTAGTTTAAGTAATAAATAAGTCAGGTACTAAAATTGTTCTATCTTTGAGGGTGTGGTGATTACACCCCTCATCGCGGTGTTTGATCGATAAAATAAAGTATATGTAACGGCTTTAAACTTTTATTACTCCAAGTTCGGACACATTATATAGTAAGATAACGGTTATTCCATACCTTATAATTTTTATTAAGTAATTTCCAGCAGAATTTTATTTTGTTTAACGAAAGAAAACGAAAAAACAAAATAAAATTCTGCTGGCAATTACTTCTTAATAACTAACGTGAATTTAAGTGAAGAAGGCTAAGTCAACCTCGACTTAGACTTCTTCACTTAAATTCACGTTAGTTATTGAGTAGTTGTTAAGTTGATATTAATCGAAGGTTTTCAGTGTTTTAATGGATTTAGATAAAAGTAGCCAGCACTTGAATGCTTACGTATATTCATTATTAGCTTATACCAAGCGGTGACTTTGACGTCCCATTCTGTGTTGTCTACTTTCTGATTTAATCCCCGGCACGTAAGTTGGCAAGAGTCTTTAGATGCGCATAAGTCGTTTTTTTAGGTATCTTTGGTAGTGAAGCGGGGCGCGGGGAACGTTTAGGACCGTTCTGAGCGCGTGATTGGTTGGTCAGCTGTTACAAGGATCGACTGTTCAATCGTGTACCGTCCACGTTCCGTTCGCTTTATATTCGTTGGTCAGTTCGCGGTATATGCGTAAATAACCCCCACAACGCCAAAACCTTGCCAACTTATGTGCCGGGCACTATAACTCTGGTTGTTTTACTATAAAACCCAAATCCTAACTTGTGTTACTAGTGAACACCACATAAATATAGGTGTGTTGCTAAGAAATAGTAAACTATTTAATTAATCTACAAAACAGGGCGAGGAAATCTTATATTGGATCTTCTTCCTCCAAATATTCTCCTGAAATCAAGAGGTAATTCATTAAATGAGAATTAGATCTCGGTATTTATATAAAATACCTTTGAAATGTAGACATTTTATCTGGGTGAGCAGTTTGGAGATAAATCTGTCTGTTTGTTAAGTCGGCTTTCTCCTTTCTGTGAATTCGGTGAATTTTAGTATTAAACGGATGAAAGGTCACCGAAGATCTAAGCTTGGACTTAATAATGAAATTAATTGGAGCAGTTTTAGATTTTAATGGGTCAGACTGTGTTTTAAGAAATACTCGCTTATTTTTTTTTTTGATTATTCTCGTTTTCTAAACGAAGTCTACGAATCCGAAGCTATGAATTCCTGAATGAGTTTGAGGGAGGTCATTGCTAAGCAGTGCGACAGTGTCATCAACCTACTTTAAAAAAATCTCTTGCTTTAAAGGTTAAAAATGTACCTTTAAGGTTGTCCTAGTCCATTCTTCCTTACAAACGTAGTCTCGCGTTGACGCCACCGTTTGACAGTGTACGTTCAAATTAAAAAAAAAATGTTACAAAATAGGCCAACGCCATCTAGTAACGAGAGGAAGAACTAGGTAGTAACTAGAGGCGCCATCTAGTATTGAATAGCGGAACTAATGTTCTCGAAAGCTCGTGTCGAATGGAATTTTCCAGAAGGTTCGAACCGAACATTCTGGATGTTTCTAGTGCGAAGTAATAGAATTGTTTAAGTAGTGTTTTTGTAATAAACAGTGATTAATAGTCTGCTGTTTATATAATTTATCCCTGAACCCCAGCTCGTAACAAATTGGTGTCAGAAGTGCGGGATAAATTATGCCGGTTCTACCGAAGGAAAAAACGGAGGGGATGCGCACCAGGAGTCAGCGCCAGCAAGACGTAGACCAGAGGCGCTTTGGAGACGCTCCCTCACCGTCATCAAGTGGACAACGAGACTCCGCGGCGGCAGCGGCATCAGCTCAATCTCCGGTGACCACTGACCTCGCTGCTCTGATGATTTTTATGCAAGAGCAGGCTCGCCGCTTGGAAGAGCAGCTGCAGTGCGAAAAGGACGAACAGGCTCGCCGTCAGGAGGAGCAGGCTCGCCGCTTGGAAGAGCAGTTGCAGCGCGACAAGGAGGAGCAGGCTCGCCGTCAGGAGGAGCAGATTTGCCGTCAGGAGGAGCAGTTCATTTTAATCAAGCACCTACGCACTGCAATTGGTAAGGAGATGAAAGAGGTAAAGGACCGGGTCCAGCAACATGAGACCCGCATTATCAAGATGGAGAAGACAATATGTGGGCTCAAGTCTGGAGGTGGGACCATGGCAGCTGCGGTTGGGGCGCCTTCGCCACGTGGTTTCAAAGTGCCACCATTTGATGGCTCTTCGTCATGGTCCGCCTACAAAATTCAGTTTGAGGCCGTGATGAAATCGAATGGATGGACTAAAGAACAGGCCTTGACTGCTCTAACCTTGGGCCTTCGCGACCAGGCCTTGACTGTGTTAGAGGCGCTGGGACAAGACGTCACTTTCGAGAAGCTTCTGGAAGCATTAGAAGCTAGATACGGCGACGCACACCTTGAACATGTGTTTCGGGCCCAACTGAAAGACCGGTCGCAACGAGTTGGTGAAACTCTTCAGCAGTGGGCTCTGGAGGTGGAAAAGCTGGTTCGGGAGGCTTACCAGTTGTTACCTGTGCTGATCGACGGGAACCTCGTACAGGCGTTCACGGATGGGATCCGCGACCTGAGGTTAGGGCTGCAGTAAGGCTAGGTCATTTTAAGGACCTCAAGGATGCTCCAGCCCATGCTTTGGAGGTGGAGGCAGTACGGCGGGACGAACGAACTCACCGAATCAGGGAGGTTGCAACTTCACCCCAATGCTATGGCTGCGGAGAGAGAGGCCACATCCGATTGAGCTGCCCAAAGCGAAGGCCTCCCCACGGTGGTAAGCAATCACCATTGGTAGGATCATCTGACGTCCCTGCTGGGCAACAGCAGCAGGGAAACGAGTAGATGCCTGGACTAAGGGGCGGGTGCTGGCTGGATATCGAAGAGCCCCAAGGATCTCGATCTCACAATCCTGTGACGGAAACAGCCTGATCATCGAGGGCGAAATTAACAGAACACCATGCAAGCTGACATTGGATACTGGGGCTTCTCGGACAGTTGTCAGTTTCCAACTAGCTAGACGGTTTCTTGGGGACTTCTTCGGGAGCCATGAAGGAGTACATCAGAGAACAGCCACCGGTCAGCACATAACCGTCCGAGGTGAGAAGGAGGTGGACATGAAGTTAGGAAACAAAGTTTACCGTCACAATGTTATCGTAGCCGACATAGTGGACGACTGCATTCTGGGTTTGGACTTCATGAGAAAGCATCACTGTGAGATCGACGTTTATCAAGGAGTATTGAAGTGTGGCTCAGAGGAAGTCTTCATGGAAGGTGCAGCATCGGCAAAAGTGTACTGCTTAGAAAAGGTTATTCTTCGTCCAAGGTCAGAATCACTCATACCAGTTTGTCTACCAAGGAAATCTGGCCGGTAAAACCGATGTGTACTTATAGAAGGTTTAGATAACGATGCTTCATGGAAAATTGCACGCACATTGGTAAGAGGTACGAGTGTTTCATCGGTACGCGCACTCAACACAAGTAACCAGGACCTGGTGCTCAAGAAAGGCACATTATTAGGCACTTGTGACGGAGTGGTTTGGATGCGTAGATGCCACGAACACCCAACCAACACCAAAGCTAGTGCAAGATTCGATGTGAATCGTGCAGTGCAAGATCGCTTTTGAAGAACAGCCAGGATAACTTGTCGGAAGAAGAAAAGAACAAGGCTAAGAAGATGTTAAACAAGTTCGCCGACATTTTCTCGACAAATAATGCCGACATAGGGAAGACTGCGTTAGTTCAACACAGAATAAATACAGGAAATGAGGTACCAATCCGCCAGCGACCAAGACGTGTTCCAGTGGCACGGGAACGGGAAGTGGACGACATGATCAAGGGTATGGTGAAAGACGGCGTGATTGAACCTTCATCCAGTCCATGGTGTTCACCGGTAGTATTGGTGAAAAAGAAGGACGGCAGCATGCGCTTCTGTGTAGACTATCGCCGACTAAACGACATCACGAAGAAGGACAGTTATCCGTTGCCAAGAATCGATGACACGCTGGATACGCTATCGGGAATGAAGTGTTTTTCCACCTTAGACTTAAAGAGTGGCTTCTGGCAGGTCGAGTTAGACCCTCAAGATAAGGAAAAGACAGCGTTCTCTACAGGCAATGGATTG
Source organism: Orthosia cruda (assembly GCA_964057195.1). Taxonomy (NCBI): domain Eukaryota; kingdom Metazoa; phylum Arthropoda; class Insecta; order Lepidoptera; family Noctuidae; genus Orthosia; species Orthosia cruda. The sequence continues at coordinate 6,924,544 of OZ059835.1, read as the reverse complement.
TGGCAATTCAACGTTATGCCATTTGGACTGTGTAATGCGCCTGCCACCTTTGAGAGATTGATGGAGCGGGTACTTACTGGGCTGATTGGTGACGCCTGCTTAGTCTACTTGGATGACATTATAATCGTGGGACGGACGTTTGAAGATCACCTCCGCAATTTGGAACGTGTGCTGTCAAAGATACGACAAGCCAATCTAAAGCTAAGTCCAAAGAAGTGCGCGTTGTTCAGGCGGCATGTGAACTTTTTAGGACACGTGGTTTCCGAAGAAGGTATTCAAACGGACCCGGATAAGCTCGTTGCCGTCAAGGATTGGCCAGTTCCGGAGAACAAAACGCAAGTCATTTCTCGGTTTGTGCTCCTACTATCGGCGGTTTGTGAAGAGCTTTGCTGACATTGCCCGACCTCTTCATAAGCTAACTGAAGACAAGATACAGTTCTGCTGGAATGAGAGCTGTGACGTCGCATTTCAGAAGCTAAAGGAACATCTGTGCAATGCACCCATCCTAGGCTATCCTGACAATGAAAATGAATTCATAGTTGACACAGATGCCAGCAATACTGGAATCGGCGGGGTATTGTCTCAACGAAAAGGAGATCATGAGGTTGTAATTGCGTACTTCAGCAAAACCTTATCCAAACCTGAGAGGAACTACTGTGTCACTCGAAGGGAGCTTCTAGCTGTAGTAAAGACATTGCAGCATTTCAATAAATATTTGTTGGGGCGGAAATTTTTCCTGCGAACGGACCACGCTGCTTTGAAATGGCTACAGCAATTTAAGAACCCAGAAGGACAGGTAGCAAGATGGATTGAGCTACTGCAAGAGTTTGATTTCGTAATTCAACATCGCAGCGGAACGTCGCACGGTAATGCTGATGCTCTCTCGCGAAGACCGTGTCCAGACCAATGTAAACATTGTGCAAGACAAGAAGCTAAGCAGGTAACGCTAGTGCGGGTTTTGGGGACGGATCTTAGCGAAGAGTGGAAGGAAACCTTGCAGAGTGCTCAACAAGAAGACAGAGAACTAAAACCGATTCTTGAATGGAAGAAATCAGGTGCTCCTAGGCCTCACTGGAGTGATGTCGCAGCAACCAGTTCCATCACCAAGAGTTATTGGGCACAGTGGGAAAGCTTGGTTATCCAGGATGGAGTTCTGTGCAGGAAATGGGAGAACGCTCGCGGTGACCAGTGTCATCTACAAATGGTCGTACCTAAAGTTAAGGTGCCGGAGATCCTACAGCTCTACCACAATGGATGTTCAGGGGGTCACATGGGAGTAAAGAGGACTTTAATCAAGATCCGAGAACTATTTTACTGGATCCATTGTCGAGAGGACGTTGAGGAATGGTGCCGCAAATGCACAAGTTGTGCGGCTGTGAAAGGACCACAAACTCGTAGCAGAGGGGCACTAAAGGTTTACAATGTTGGTGCACCGTGGGAACGTATAGCGTTGGATGTTGCTGGATCATTTCCAGAAAGCCAAAGCGGAAACAAGTACTTCTTGGTCGTCATGGACTACTTCACAAAATGGCCGGAAGTGTTTGCAATACCCAATCAAGAAGCCGTTACGGTGGCTGATAAGTTAGTTCACGAAGTGTTTTGTCGGTTCGGGGTACCCTTGGAAATCCACAGTGACCAAGGCCGGAACTTCGAGTCAGAAGTGTTCAAGGAGACGTGTCGTGTGATGGGTGCTCACAAAACCAGAACTACTGCTTATCATCCGCAATCAGACGGGATGGTTTAACGATTCAACCAGTCACTAGAGAGATATCTTGCAAAGGTTGTAGAAAACAGACAGAAGGATTGGGACAAACACATTCAACCATATCTCATGGCATATCGCAGTGCTATTCATGAAACTACAACGGTAACACCAGCTTTTGCTAATTTCGGCAGAGAACTACGATCACCGGTATCCCGCCTGAGTCTCCACGCAATGTAACAGATTATGCGAATGAGCTACGAAACAGGATGGATGATGTATATGAGCATATGAGACAGACAGGTCACCAGGTGTCTGAGAGGATGAAGACCCGCTACGATCGGAAAGCGAACAATAAGGGCTTCGATGAAGGATCTCTTGTATGGTTACATAATCCGGCACGGAGCAAAGGAAAATCGCCTAAATTACAAGCAAAATGGGATGGACCTTATCGCGTAGTCACCAAGATCAATGACGTCACCTACCGAATTCAAAAGGGAGCCCGAGATGCATCAAAGGTCGTTCATGTGGATCGGTTGGCCCGTTATCATGGGTCTAACAATGCTCGGGACGAGTATGTCTAAGAGGGAGGCAATGTTACAAGATAGGCCAACGCCATCTAGTAACGAGAGGAAGAACTTGGCGCCTCTAGTTACTACCTAGGTAGTAACTAGAGGCGCCATCTAGTATTGTAATAGCGGAACTAATGTTCTTGAAAGCTCGTGTCGAATGGAATTTTCCAGAAGGTTCGAACCGAACATTCTGGATGTTTCTAGTCGCTTCGGTAACAAGGAGTTCGAAAGTCGATTGTTCTGGAAGTTTCTCGAATTATCTAGAACAGTATGGAACGTTCCAGAAACTTCTTCCGTGCTATATAAAGAGCGGTCGGATTCGTCGTGGGTTAGTTTCTATTGAGAAGCGATACAGAGCGATCAAAACGGAAAATAGTGCGAAGTAATAGAATTGTTTAAGTAGTGTTTTTGTAATAAACAGTGATTAATTGAAGTCTGCTGTTTAAATAATTTATCCCTGAACCCCAGCTCGTAACAATATATGAATTGGTCTCATCATTTAGCCCTGTAAGGAAACAAAAAGAAAGTTATGAGCGTCGAAAGTTCCATATTTTAACACTAATTTTAACAACGCATATTTAAATACCATAAGAAGAAGGGACATTGCAAAACAGCCACCATATAGGGATAGATAAGTAGTTCAACAATGCAAATACTTTTATTTTGAACAGATACATTAGATAAGATTATATCAGATTAAGACGGGGGCACGACTCCACGTCTAAGCGCGTATTTTGCGTACAACAGATACATTAAGTTGTTTTTTCATGACATCCATACTCCCAAAGGTCTGTTTATAAAATTTCGCGCGCTCGTTTTCGTCCTAAATCGTCATCCATTTCGCTACAACTTTGCAAAAGTGTGTACGCGAACTAGCTTCTTACTGCTCATCACAGCATCTATCTCTTTCGCACGTCGGGTCGTAGGATGAGAAAGCATACATTTTAACCCCGCGTACAAAATAGTTCGTGCCGTCAACTCGTGCAACCTAAATCAAATCTGTTTAATTGGTGTGTCTGACAATTAATGAAATTAGCAGACTAAGCATCTCAGGCAAATAATTGTAATTTCGAAGAAAAAAGACGAAATTAAATTAGTAGTTAGAGAAGTAGAGCTGTTGGAAATCGTACACCAGATGAAGCGTCGCAAGTGGAGATCGTTTAGCCACACGCTCTGAAGGGGTAAGGCCCCGATCACATACCTTAGCGGGATTTGGACTGGCATCCCTAAGAGATAAAAAAACGTAGCCGTCCCCTTCATTCCTTGTGACGCACCGTATACCATGTTTGGCATAACGTTTATTAGTATAATAATACTGTGTAATAATAAAACTTTGGCATAATGCAAAGGTTTGCAAAACTGTAATTTTTTCTAATTTCTTTTGTTTAATTTTGAGTTGCGTAAGTCTTTAAGGCATAATATTTTTTTGCATATGAAAAATAAAGAAATATGTTTTTCTCAAAAATGGTATGTAATATTGCCATAACATCTCTAAAAAGTCTCCAGAAAGTGAATTCTACCGGAGACTTATTCACAACTGTCCAGTAAGTAAGTATGTAATTTACTTACTGGACAGTAGTAGGGATAGGTCCGATATATCAAAACGTAACTTATATCGGATATGTGTTAGATATCATATCATATCGATATCAATATCAAAATAACCGATATTACAAAAACTATATCTAATATAACTGTACTACTAATACCGATATCTGAAAACCGAACCAAACCATTTACTTTTCAAAATCAATGACGAACAACGAACAAAAATAATTACCCCCGCGTTAGGCCTTTTTATTCGCGCGATTTTTCGCTCATTCTGCGGCCTATGGAATTGTATGAAGCTGCACGCATTGCGGTAAAAAACTACATAAATCCGCGCAAATAAAATCGCAGTGCCAGCCTTAAAGTGTTCATTTGTTTTTTTTTCAATAAACAGCTTTCTATTAGCAAGCCAGTTCGAATTTTAAATAAAACCTTTGATAAGTTACCTCCTTGGTTGCCATGTTTCGGTGAAAAAGTCCGTTCCATTTTTAAATTACACGACAGATATGAGTTTACTATGTACTTTATTTGGCCGCTACACACGGCAGATATGGATTTTCATACAACTTTTGCCGGCCGCTGCTCTCATGTATTTGGTCTGTACTGCAATTTCGATTTTTCTCGAAGAAGGTTGTCAAAATAATTCTCAAATTTCCAAGCATGTTTGAGAAAATATAAATAAATGCCCCCGGTAAATCGATCACAATATCTATTAGTAATTGCCCTAATATGAATGTAACCTAAAATATTAATTAAACGAATTTGTTGTTAAACTTTCTTTCATTTTTGAGAAAAGCATTATACAAGCCTCAACCAGTAAGAAAGACATCCTGGCCTCGTATATAACCGGACCTCACCTGCGGTTCGGTCCGGTTAACTCATACTTGGCCAGGAAGTCTTACTTACTGGATTCTGCAGTAATGTACTATTATTTACTCACAATATCTATACTAATATAGTAATGTAAAGTGCACTTTTTGTCGACGTTTTATAAGTGCCCATGTAGGCCTATGTAAATAAAAAGTTTGATTTTGATTTTGAATAATATTATAAAGAGGTAAACTTTGTGAGTTTGTGAGGTTCTAGGGGATAATCTCTGGATCTACAGAACCGATATAGATGAAATTTGATATGGAGATAGTTTTAGACCCTGGGAGGCCATAAGATGGTTTGTATTCCCTTGGGGTGATAAAACACTTTTTGACGCGGGCGAAGACGCGGGCAGAAGCTAGTTTATAATAATTTGGGAATTATTCTATTGGATAAGGTAAGGTGCGGCGGGGGTTGCCCTTGGACCACCCTTGTGCCTTGAGATGCGAACAATGGAGGACATCCGTGGACGCCTTCCGCCACATCCAGGGGCATTAAGTAAAGCAAGTCATGAGCAATGATGTAGGCCTTTATTCTTTATTTGAAGAAAACTTCCACCACTCCAATTGAGGCAGTCGCCGTGACAACGTGGAAAGTCAGTATAACCATGACACAAGCTATAACGGTCAATTTTATTGAGTCAAGAAGATGAAATGATTTAATATACGGCTGTACGATTCAAACTTAATGGCGGCTTCAAACACGAGGCGAGTCGCAGCGCCTGTAGAAAATTCATGCGACAACAGGGGTGAAAGGTGGGACACTTTGCAGTGAGAAGCACGCGTCATAGCCACCATTAAGGGCTTCTAAAGATAATGTATAATCAAAAATGAAAACAAAGACTAAAAAACAAATGAAACAACAGTATGTATCTTTATTTTTCAGTATATAGAATATCTTTTAAATTGGTCCAATACTGGAGGAGGAAATAGGGAAGAGCCGAATCTCGAATTATTACTTTTCTACTTAGAAAATTCAGTCGGAGGTCTCTGCCCGCATTTTCTCTTAAGTTTTACACTTACTGTATCTATTGCATTACTGTCAAAGACAGAATTTGTCAATTTAACATGTATTTAGTCATGAGCTTTTACTCAAGCTAAGAAGTTTAATCGCTGACTCAAAAAAAACATGTGAAGAAGTTAGGTAACGTTGCGGACAAAGTTCTTTTGGATAGACCTGTTACGAGACAAGCATATTTCTAGATTTTATTTGAGACCTAAATTTTCTGATAATCTGCGATAAAAATCAGTAGTTTCGACATAAAAAGGAGCGAGTGACACTTTTGTTCTTGAAAAGTTTTGTACTTCTAAAGAAGTCAAGGCTATAAAAACGTACTTCAAGACTAAGTTTATAAATGTTTTCATCTCATATTCAGTTTGTGAGATGTTGGTCAGCAGTTTAGCTTTTTAACGATGTCTTTTGAACTATCAAGTAGGTCTTAGAAGTTACCGAATTATACAACTAATGGAATTAACTTTTCTCAAATTGTATAATTTTGTAGCATTTCCTATAAACTCAAATATAAGTATTAGAAAGGATAAGAATACGTATTCTTCCCTGTTAACTATCATGGTATCATCATTATCATGATTACAACTGAAAGACGTCCACTACAGACTGGACATAAGAAAAGTGTCGTCACATCGACCGGTCAGACCTCACTGCTTTATGTTATCTATCATACTCAAATGGAAATCAAAAGCGAACACATTATGAACATCCAAGCTAGATTGAATACAATTATCTTTATTCAAGAATCATATGACTCAAATTAGTAAGACTTACAACTATATTAGTAAGAACGTACACTTCACAAAAAAAAACAAATGGTTGTGGATCACTGTTGTGGCAACCCATGTGAAATGGAACAACAGACACCCACGAAAACACAGTTTAGACTACTTGAAATTATACTTCGGATACTGTTGGAGCTGCTCCACACCCCGTGCACCATGGAAACGCACCTTTTGCGCATGGTTGTGTAGAAACAATTCATTCTAACCGAGAATGCTCTCGGCTCCCGTTCAATGTCGACATCGAGTTTGAGATTGGGTGTTAATATATGATCTAGATACTTAAAACCCTACTACCTAACTAGATATTTATATGAAGGCAGTCCCCCAAAACGCACGCCCGTCACCAGTTCCTAGTATTTCAGGCTCTAGACAGACGGACTGCATTTCAACTGCATTCTGACTGAAAATTTACAGTTTGAATGCATTTAGCACGATGGCAATAAAACTACAAAGCAACCATGCAGCCCGATTGAAGTCGGTTTGAAAGAAAAGAAAGAAAGAAAGAAAAGAAAGAAAGAAAAGAAAGAAAGAAAAGAAAGAAAGAAAAGAAAGAAAGAAAAGAAACGAAAGAAAAAAAAGAAAAGAAAGAAAAGAAAGGAAAGAAAGAAAAGAAAGAAAAGAAAGAAAAGAAAGAAAAGAAAGAAAAGAAAGAAAAGAAAGAAAAGAAAGAAAAGAAAGAAAAGAAAGAAAAGAAAGAAAAGAAAGAAAAGAAAGAAAAGAAAGAAAAGAAAGAAAAGAAAGAAAAGAAAGAAAAGAAAGAAAAGAAAGAAAAGAAAGAAAAGAAAGAAAAGAAAGAAAAGAAAGAAAAGAAAGAAAAGAAAGAAAAGAAAAGAAAGAAAGAAAATTCATTTATTTAGCACAGACTAAAAGGCACACAATAAAGGTACTGGATTCATAATAGCAGTTCCGACGACTGACTACAAGCTAGCTGCACGGTCAACGTGCAGTTCAAATGCTGTTGGAGCAACTACATTAGGACTGCTATAGAATTGCATTTGAACTTCAAGGTAGTTTATGTTAGTATTCAAAGAAATTTGATAGAGCATACAAGTGAATTATAAATATTATTATGAGATTTGACTAAGCAGGAGCAGGCGGCCTAAGTACATCCTAGCACGCGGTCTGCGTCCAAATACTGCTTATGAAAAGCACGTCGACTGTGCAGCGAGCTTGCTGTCAGCGTGCAATCATTGGAACTGCACCCAAACTGCACACCGACTGCAATCGGGCTTCACGGTTGGTTTGCAGTTTTATTGCATACATACTAACTGCATTCAAACTGCAAATTAACAGTCTGAGTGCAGTTTAAATGAAATCAGTCTGTCAAGACCCTAAGCTGGTAAAAATAAGCAGCACAACAAACTCCCTAATCAATAAACATCAAAAGTACGTATAATAAATGCTCTCGTTAATATCAAACCTACCTATCATACCATACCAAACCATACCTATACCTATCATATGCCCAAAACGATGTTTTCTTCCAACCACCTATCTGGGAAGATTAAAAACAATACAGTTCCCAGGAGTGGAGGTCCGCCATTAAAATGGGGATAGCATGAGGTATTTTATGAAGCCATAACTGAGATCGTTACAGATCTTGCACGACTAGCCTTTTGGGGACATTTGCGGGTGTAGTCTAAGGCATAATCTTTAGCGTTTATATTAATTAGTTACTAATGAAAAGCGTGACAAAAGTTGTTGTTATAAGATTAGCAAATTAATTTGCATGACGATTTTTTTCTGTAGTCATAACTAATTTATATAAAAGTTAAATAGTTCATATATTTGTAAATGGTAATCTCTGTAATAAATGATCCCGATTACATTTATTTTACTGATGACAAAAACAAACTAATATTTATTTTACCACAGAGTGATTAGGCTACTTTTAATTTCGGAAAAATTACGAAAAGCATAGTTATTATCTTCGTTACCCTTTGTACCACACTAAAGCGGCAGTCTTAAATTCGTATCCAAGACGGTACTAACGTAACAAATAAAAGTAACTTGGAACCTTGCCCCTTGTGTTGACGACCCCTCCCGGAACGCCCGAACACTTTTTAAACCACTTTCATGTTCATTGTAACTCTTAAAATAAATGTCATTTAAAATTTTGTGACCCCTGTTTTGGGGATCAGATCTGCCTTGTCACGAAAAATAAGTAATCTGTTTTTTTTATTGTATTTTTCCGTGATTCTAAAGATTATCTATATCATGATAGATAATAATGCATATTATATATGTTCAATTCATATTTTTGCAAAAAATATATTTTAGTTTTAGTTGTACCGCAGGCTTATTACGTATCTTGCAAGAGCTTATCGATAGCGTTTTTTAACCGACTGCAAAAATGAGGAGGTTCTCAATTCAATAGTATTTTTTTTACGTTTCAGAAGTTTTTACTAGGCGATTTTGATAATTCCTTTTAAACCCTATTACTAAGACTCCACGATCCGTCTGTCTGTCTGTATTTCCGTCTGTCACCAGGATGTATCTCATAAACCGTGATAGCGAGACAGTTGAAATTTTCATAGATAGGTATAACAACAAATACTAAAAACAGAATAAAACCCCCATACAACAAACGTGATATATTTGCCTTTTTTTGCGATAATGTTACGGCACCCATCGTGCGTGAGTCCGACTCGCACCCTGGCCGGTTTTTATTTAAAATCTGTTGCTTTCATGAGGTTCCATTTATATTTGTGTATGTAAACAAGCACTTATAAAACTTGTTCTGATTATAACGGAGTCAAATTAAGTTCACTAGCAAAACGTGTACCTTATCGATATCTAATGACGATAAAATACTTAAAGAAAAAAAATATTGTTATTTGTCCGATAGGAGCGTTACACCTAGGTCCCCGTGTGGAACAACGTGAAGCACCTTGCTATGTATGTGATTTGGACCCAAGTGTAGATTTCGTCAGTACCTTTTCTTGCATAAAAGTCAGTGATGTCTTGAATGAACTTTGAAAGTATAAAGATATATTAAAATCCTATATACCAGGTGTTGCAGGTAATATAGAGCCTTATTTATGAAGAACTTTTTTACCGACTTGCCAAAAAGGAGGAGGTTCTATGTTCGAATTTATGTTTTTTTTTGTATTTTTACCGATTACTCCGACAAGATTTCGAATTATTTTTTCGTTTGAAAGGATATACTTTCTAGGTGGTCCCATTGTCACAATATCAGGATCTGATGAGGGGATCTCATGGAAGCCGAGGGAAATCATCAAATTTTATAGGCATACATCTATATGTATAAAATCCTTATGGATTTTGGTATTTTCATCAACATGGCAAGCATTTGCATTCAGAAACTATCATTTGGTGAAGTGGAACTGATGAAGAAAACCACAGATGGCCACTGGAACTTCTCAATGTTAAGTATATTTTCGGTATAAGATATTCCGATTAGTTAAATGACTGTGATGACTTAAATTTAAATAAATGGTTCTAATGAAAATGGTAACATTGAACTGCTCTGGTGATGAAGCTGGAAGGTAGGCACCGGAACTCCGTAATAAAACAATGTATCCCAGGCGTGTTTACGCTTGTTGGCATTGTTATTAGAAGCGCTCTGGCTATAAAAGATGTTTATGGTAATATAAGGTAACTACCAAAAACTAAAAAGACGAAAAACAAAAACATTTAACAAAAAAACTAAACCGACTTCCAAAACAAAACACTACACAGTGAAAAATAACTTGTTCTTCGGCAGTTGGTGTCGAAAAAGATTTTTAATAAAAAAGATTTTTATTTTTTTGTGTATTTGTCAAAAAGTATTTGATAAATAAGGGCCCTAGTGTTTAAAACCGCAGACGGAAGCAGCTATGACAGTTGTTAGTTGTTACATGATATTCTTACATTTTATTTTAAATGCTCCCGCTTAGAAACACAAATAATCCACGCCTAAATTCGTAACACAAATAAAATTCAAAGCCCAACGTTAAAACTTACGAGCTCGTATTCAAGTAGAAATTGAACAATAAAAGGCTTTAGGAACAGCCCACTTTGAAGATCTGCTAACTGTAAGCGCTTTGCAGCAGGCTGCTATAACTGATGATATGTCATCATTCCAGGAACGAGACACTTCATAAAAAGTTTCATTCACACGCCTGTGACACACTGGGAGCGTTGTATAGGTTAGCGCTTTCAGCGGCTTTGTAAAGCAATGAAATTAGAAAACATTTTTTTTGTATGTTTTTTTATTTGTGCCAAATTAGAAGACAGTGAAATAATATTTAAAGTAATTATAATTATTTTATGTAATTTATCACTATGTGATTAAGTAATTCTAATTACTTGTTTTTTTCTGGGATTATTTTGCGGCACTTCTTCTGCTCAGCTAAAATATTAGGAAGTGGTAAGGGGCAGGAATTTTAGAGGACAGTCGTCAGCCGTTGTTTGAAATTATGTTTTTTTTAATTACTTACCCTTACTTACTTTAAATGTCATAACTCACCCCTTGCCACTTAGTAGTGTCAAATAATAACCAATTTTGACATAATTATCATTAAATAAGTAAAATTCATCATCATCTGCCCAGCCTTTTACCAACTATATTGGGGTTGGCTTCAATTCCAACCGTATTTAGCTGAGTACCAATGTTTTAAATGGAGCGACTGCCTATCTGACCTTCACAACCCAGTAATTGGGTAACACGATACCTCTTGGCTAGACTGGTGGCAGATCTCAGGCTTCTGACTAACGACTATCAAAGATCTTCAAATGACAGCCGTGACCAACGGCTTAAAGTGCTTTCCGAGACACGGAAGAAACTCGCTACGAAAAGATGGTCACCCATCCACGGACCGACCTCGGCAAGCGTTGCTTAACCTTGAAGATCGACCCGTGCGGCTGTTATTATTTAGACACGAGCTGTCTCATAATAAGTAAAATTAACAAGTAGAAATCAATCATCGTTAGGTTGATTGGTAGAGAATGCCTTGCTGCATTAAGTCCGCCTATGTATCACCATTGTATATGAAATTTTAAATAAATAATTACGTTACAGCAATTATTACAATCATGGAATCCGCTGGATTCAAGACGCAAAGGAACGATCGAGGTGGCGACCCATGGGGGCGTCCTATGTCCAGCAGTGGACGTCCTTCGGCTGAAATGATGATGATAATTAATTACATTTTCATTTTGATTTGCATGTTCCGATAATTAACGGAACCGGTGTAAATTAATGATTTTGAACATTGCAGGAGCGTTTTTTGAATTTGAGACATTACAACGCTACAGCAATGTTGTTGGAACTTTTAATAAATTAAATGTATCATATAAAAAATATGTTTTATTTTCCTGCATTATTTTGACAAAAGCACTACTTAAGCCTCGGTGGAAATGGCAATTGCCTGTCTCGTATTAGTGAAGTCCTCGCCTACGGCTAGGCCTTCAATCTCATACTCGACTTGCATTTGCCTATTTCCCGGCCTTTGCAATAATGTGCTATTCCCGCGTTAAAGTGTTCATTTTTTTTTCAGTACACAGCTTTCTATTTGCAAGCCAGTACGAAATTTAAATAAAACTTTGACAAGTTACCTACTTGGTGGCCATGTTTTGGAGTAAAATATTGTTCCATTTTTAAACTATATGACAGATATGCGTTTACTATGTAATTTACTAATTTATTTGGCCGCTAAACCACGACTGATATGGATTTTTATACAACTTTTGCCGGCCACTGCTCGTATGTATTTGGCCAGTACAGCAATTTCGATTTATCTCGAAGAAGGTTGCCAAAATAATGCTCAAGTTTCCAAGCATGTTTGAGAAAAAACTCTAGACACTATAGATAACATACCTATATTAGTAGGTATAAGTACAATGAACAACAGCTTGTTGAAAATCTAATAAGTTTATCTCTTGCTATGCGGCATAACATTATGCAGAAATCAGACTCATTAGCATTCAAGACAGCCTAAGACAAAAACAGCATAAAATGCTGCAAAAAGCGATACCAATCTCTACACAAAACCACCCAATCAAAAAGGTCCAGCGCAAAAAAGCGCAAAAATCAAGCGCTTACCGCTTTACCGCTACAGTTTCAGATGTTATAGATGCAAAGGCATCGTCTCGCAAGTAATGAATAGGACTAATTAGTGAGACTGCTATTTCAACGACCCTCAGGGAGATATTAACAGGGAACGCGTGAAAGGGCAAAAATGTGTGCGTATAAGTTCAAAATGGCTGCCAGCCTGGGTAAATTAATTCTAAGTTTAATAAGAGACGGGTTAGACAAAGAACTAGTATGGCGGATAGACGCCTTTCGGGAGTTTCTTTTTTAATGTGGTATGTAAGTATGGATGGATGTATAAAAGCGATGTAAGGCCTTACAAAGGGTATGGAGGAGTCACAGTTATATAGGATGGTTTACGGTAAGGCATGACACTCTAGACAATGGTGTTTTAAAGTGAGCTATTATTTTTATGGTTTTACTTTCCAGCAGCTTTACAAATGTTTATGATTTTGCATTTATTTAGTGATGTACAGTATAACTATTTTCTTAATGTCCCTCGGCAAACTTCGTGTTTCGTCAGTCTTCGGAATTCTACCAGTTGCCCTTTGCACTTTGTGCAGACCGGACGCTCTCAATCAACTTTTATTTATTTATTTATTAATTAACACATACATTTGTTTTAACAGGTAAGACCCAAGCTAACAAAAGTAGTCATACATTCTAATAGTACAGTCCCAAGTAACGGGTCTGGGTAGAAGCACAAGTTACACAGTGGACAAAACACTAAGTGTCACCCTCTGGAATTCCGCCAAAGAGCAAGAAAATATGTCCAAACGCAGAGAGATGCTATTAAGTATTCTAACTGCACGAATCACTGGTGCAAACTTTAATAAATTTGTACGGGTTGCCGGTACATTAAAAAGCCCCTCCCTAGGTCCTAACCGTAGCCTCCTGTTTGGAACGAGCAATCCCAACGATTCCAATATTTGTGGATTATTCAGCATGCCACGAAAAACCATAAAAACATATTTTGCAAGAGCTAGGTTGCGCCTTACTTCCAACTTATAGTACCCAACCATCCCTATAACAAAAAGAGTTGGATACATAAGAGGGTAGAAGGGGTAGACACCAAATTGCTTCATATAAAGATATCGGGTAAATTTGTTCTGCATCTTTTCCAGCATCTGAGAATACTTCACTTCATAAGGATTCCAGATGATAGCACTAGTTTCCAAGTTGCTTCGTACCAACGCATTATAAAGTGATTTCACTGCCGCCATGTTAGTGAAGTCACGGGTTTCACGCATGACAAAACCAAGATTTTTAAACGCTTTTTTGCACACCTGCACTAAATGCGCACGAAACGAAAGATCCCCAGAAAAAGTAACACCGAGATCTCGTACTAACTCTACCCGCGGTATGACGTGACCACCCATGCAATAATCGTGACGTCGAGGTACCACGGCCCGCGTGAAGGACATTACGTTACACTTCGTCACATTGAAGAGTAGTTTATTCTCTTCACTCCACGCTACCACCCGATCGATGTCTCGCTGGTGCATTCCGTAGTGTGACTCGTCTGTGATCCGTAGGAATAGCTTGAGATCGTCCGCAAATAATAAACAGCCAGCATCTTTAATGACTTCTGGAAGATCATTAATCATAATAATAAATTCTAAAGGTCCTAAGTTTGTGCCCTGACTTACCCCCGTAAGGGTGAAATACGAGTTCGAGGTGTAACCTGCATATTCTACCATTTGCTTGCGGTTGCCTAAGTAGCTAGCAAAGAACTCTAGGAGGGCTGGGGTAAAACCGACCCTCGCAAATTTACTTAAAAGTATGTCATTATCCACACTATCAAATGCCTTCCTGAAATCGTAGTAAGCGACGTCCAGTTGGGCACCAGTCTCCGAGTCCAGCACTGTGGTGGCCTGATTTAAAAAACACATTAAATTTGAGTTCGTGCTGCGGCCCGCACGGAAACTATGCTGCGCGTCGTTGAGCTGTGAGGCTACTTGCGAGTGGATAGTTGAACACAACGCGGACTCGAAGACTTTAGCAAATGCTGACAGTACTGTTACTGGTCTATACCCGCCAACATCCGAGCTTGGAGCCCCTTTCGGTACCGGAGTAACCCTAGTCAATTTCCAGCCGTCCGGATACGAGCATTCACGTAAAAAGCTATTAAATAAATGCATGAGCGGCCGTGCCAGTACTGTCCTACAATCCCTAACGATGAAAGGTGGCACCCCGTCTGGCCCAACCGAACGCTTGGGCTTGAGGCGCGTGAGCGCGGCACTCACCTCGCCGAGAGACAGCTGCCTCACGTGATTGCGGGCGCCGCGCTCGGGAACCGTCTGCCCAGCGGCAGCCGCATCCAACTGCGGTGCCACCGCCCCATAAACCGAATGAAAGTAATCAGCGAATGCCTGAGCGCACTCGTGCTCTGGCAAAAGCTCGCCATTCTTAACTATCTTCGGTCTACTACGTTTCGAACGCTTGCCCCCAATAAAACCCCAAAAAGACCTCGGTTCCTTTACAAATTGTTGCTCAGTACGCCTCTGAAAATCGCAGTATGCGGTACTGATTTCTACTTTGACAATTGAACGGTAGTGCGAAAATTTAAAATAGTCGTTGACCGAACCCGTCTTCTTAAAAGATTTGTGCCAAAAAGCTTTCTTCTTAATATGACCTATTATGTCAGCAGTGAACCATTCAGGGTAGTGATAACGAAAGCAATCACCCTTGAAGCTCTTTCTCGGAGTGATATCATCCAAAATCCTGTAAAATATGTCGTAAAATATTCTATATGCTTCGTCGGCACTACTCGTTTCATACAGGGCGCTCCAGTCTATCCCTGCAAGTCCCAAATACAAACAATGGAAGTCCGCCTTGCTATAATTCCATCGTGGTAGGGAGGTGGAAGCATGCGGTATATGGTAACCAGGGCTAGAAGTCGCTCGCACACGACTTATACTTACTCGTAGCGGCGGATGCTGTGGGTCTATGCGTGACAAACACTCCTCACATTCCTCGCTTACGACAATATCACCTTCGGGTAAAGTTGTTAGGACTACATCGAGTCTGCGATTGTTGCAATTAAGAATATTGTTACTTTGGCGAAACCCACAAAAGGTGACAAAGTATTCATAATAACATTGTACATCTTGATTTGCTGAATACATATTTAAATCAGCCACTAAAACAACTTTGTCATATCTAACACATAACTGCTCCAGTAAATGAAACATATACATATATTCCCTTTCAATAGTCTTAGGTGGAATATACGCAACACAACACAAAAATAAAAAAACATTTTGGCGGTATACCGTCGCACATACGATTTCGAACGGGTGGTAGCTCAAGCTACTGTTATCAGATAACGGTACACTGCGTAACTCGAGAACGCCGCGCGGGGTGGCGATCAGCATGACCCCTCCGTGTTTACGGCCATCCTCGCGGTCACATCTGATTATTGTGTAACCGCTCGGAGCCAGTTCACCATCATGTATCGCGTCATTAATTCCAGTCTCGGTTATGGCTACTAAATCAAACATACATTCTAAAATATTATTACAAAAGGATTTTAACTTCGTACGTAAGCCTCTAACGTTTTGGTAGAACAGATCTAACGAGCACTTGGGTTTCTTGCCACTAGCTTGAACCACATTCACACCATTCGAGCGCACCAGTCCCATAGTTTGCGAGTGGGAACTATTTAAATCACTAGCATACCGACACTGTAAGTCATTCGTATTTCGTCGTTTAGTGCGATGTTCACTGGGAGAAACACCTGCGCGTGCACTGTCGCCGGTGCGAATCTCGGAGCTTGTGTCCCCCCGCTGCCCGCGGGGACGCCTCGGAAACCAGTCAGACAACTTCACTCCTGCGGGCCACGCCGTCGGCGTGTTTATGCGCTCATTTAAGCTCTCAGGAAAAGCAATTACGAAAGCCGCGTGTCTTGTAGTCTTAATTAATCGTTTCTCCACAATATATTGGTCACAATCTTGAAGCTTTTTCAAATATGTGAGCACGTTTTGCTCCGTTGTCTCTGGCTTAAAAGACCAAGCCTGCAAATATTTAAGCTTTTCAACAGTTTTAAGCTCGTCATCCTCTTGTCCGCTGCCAGTGACCACTCGTCGTTTAGAATTACGTGCTTTGCGCGCCGGTTGCCACCCATCATCGGAGATAATGTTTTCATGAAGATTATCTCTTGTGTCAACCGTGCGCGTTTCCGCTGAATTTGTGGCCCGACACTCCAATGATGATAAAATTGCTTTTGTGGGTAGATTGGGATTTTCACTCGTAGCTGTCACCGTGGGAGTCTTCGGCAAGTTATTTGTCTCCCCTACGTTACCATCCGTCCTAGGTTTTGCAACGGCTGACTTTTTTGCAGCGACTGCGTATCCACTTTTGGTTTGAGCGATAGAATTAACTCGCGCTTGACGCAAGGGACGCTGCGTAGTCGCTGGAATCGCTGGATGCTCTTGACCGCCGTCGGCGTCCAATAGTTTCGGAGCATCGGAGGGACTAATTTCGTTGTACCCTCAACAGCTAATGTTAACAAGCTCAACGATTGCGCTTGCTTAACAGTTATAGCAGTTTGCTCATCAATTTTGCACTCGAGAGCACTGACTTTTGACGCAAGATCAGTCACTACTTTATGTAGCTCGCGCCCTACACCTTCAAGGGCCTTTTGGGGCATTATTATATTTTAAAAACACGTAAATACTGGGAGCTGTACTACACTGCGTGAAGTACCCACAGTGGGTAATGTCACATGTGACTTTAAGTTAACTTGGAAGTATATAGAGTTGATAATAATCTTTTTCAACACACTTGCTCATAAAGTGGCTCTAATCTCACCGCAATTAGGCAAATAATGACACCTGTTATCAAACTGTGACTTTTCAATTGCTATTATTCACTAGTGAGTTATAGAGTTTATTTTTAATTTATTGGTTGAGTTGCTTTGTTCTTAAAAAAGTTTCGATACAAAAATATCTTGGTCAATAGTACAAATGCAACACATTTCATGCAACTTCGTATTTAAATAGATAATTTCAACTTGTACGTGTTTAACAAATAAAACTTTCACTCAAATATAACTTTTGTTTTTGTCTGTAATAAAGAAAACTTGAAATTCCCCATTTTGTACGTGGCTAAAACGCTATCCACGAAAAACCAAAAAAAAACTCATTATTTTAGTCTATGGCCGATCGCCATTGTTAGATGCGCGCGCTTAAGAAAACTGATTAATTTTGCCCACCATTGCGAAAAAAAATTCACAACTCGTTTTCACTGTTGGAAATGATATTTTAGTATTATTTTCTTCACAAGTGTGTTGAAACACGTCGTATGATACACGTGTGTATTGATGGTTACTGTCTTCGGCTCTCTTAAGACCCTCACCTAACGGCTCGGGTCTCTATGGCGCCTCAGCGGTAATCACCAACATTACACACTTGTACCATAATGTACTATTAACATTTTTTTTTAATAATCTGTATTCTCGCGCTTGACTATTATCTCACCTGATGGTAAGCCATGATGTGGTCGATGGTGAATCTCGCTTTCATAGAAAAAACCTATTCACTCTGGACTTAAAGATTCCTAGATTGTAGCTATCGGGAAACAGACTTCGGCAGGGAATTCCACTCCTTAGCTGTACGTTTAATAGATTAGATTAAGATTTTAGTACGATCTAGATTTCAAAAATGGGAGGAAAAACGCTGAAGTCTCATAATTGCCGAGGGGCATTAAGAAAATAGTTGTACTGTACCAGATAGTAGGTTCACGCATATTAAATTAGTTATATGTTAGGTCTTATATAGGACCCAATATCACTTCATAAATCTTGCGAACTTCACGCCAATTTCTTTTTCTTGACGTTTGTTATATACATATATATTTTTCCTTTTTCCCATGTGGGTAGGCAGAAACTGCAGAACCTAATCTGCTGCGATCCTTTAGTACCCTTTTGCATCATTTACATTCATAGATCTAGTTATACACTCAAGCCGGTTATGATTTCTATGAACTTGTCCCGTTCTGAGCAACTTTAAACTAATATATACTCGTATTTAAAGCAAATAATTTCCAGAAGTATTTTTTCATTGGAAAACAAATGCAAAGCAATATTAAAGTAGGCCCTAACATTATTTTACCACTAATTTGATCCGTAAATTATAACTTTTCCCCGGCGTGACCATTCTTCACCAGTATTACGGAGTTTTTAATTTTTCTGAACAAAAATCATTAAAACTTGCACAACATCAGTTCCTTGTGATTTAGATACTTTTTTTTCTTTCATTCTTTTTTTATTTAAAGGGCTTTTTTTATTCCCGATGGACGATTAAAACTATGGTTAAAGATTTGTTTTTTCTATTCTAAAAGTGTGGATCTTTATCGTGAATTCTATCACCATTCGACATCTCGCTAACCTAACCTTCTTGACCCACTTTTATAGATTCACTATTTTTGACCATTATTTATGTATATTGAACTATATTTCTGTTAATCATTGCCGTCATTATAAACAAGTTTTTGAACACATTAAAATCGTAAACGTACTTTTGTTTCATTCTTATTAGCATTATTCATTACAAATCTCTCATTTAATTTACCACTCTTACAAATAGAAAAGTATTTTGCAAAAAACTACAACCGACTGACTGACTTCCAAATAAAAACACTAAAAAGTGAATAAAAACTTCAATTTCGGAAGTCGGTGTTCCTGTTTTAGTTTCTTCTTTTTTTAACACCGACTTCCGAAATTGAAGTTACTTTTCAATAATAAACAAGTAAAATTTCAAAATTTAAAGAACTCCTGACACATTTATCTTGCGAAAACATCACGATCTAAACAGTAAAACGCGCATAACGTTTGAACGTCTGAACCGATTTTATTCAAACATAGCAAAGAACACTCTCGATACAATCACATTTCAAACAAAAAAAACTAAATCAAAATCGGTTCATCCGTTGAGGCGCTATAATGCCACAGACAGACACACAGATACACAGATACACAGATACACAGACACACAGACACACAGATACACAGCAACACACCTCAAACTTATAACACCCCTCTTTTTCCGTCGGGGGTTAAAAATACATTCGAATTGATAACCTCCTCATTTTTGAAGTCTATTAAAATAAGCAGTCATGGAAACTGCTGACAGAAGTGAAAACTTAAAACTTTGGAATAACTGGCCGCTAATAATAAGAACAGACCAAAATGTTATTCAAAAGTACTACTAAGAAGTAAATAAATAGTAATAATAATAGTAAGTACATATATATAAATATATATCATTTATATTTTTAAATGTTATTTTTATATTTAAAAATGTATTAAGTAAGAATGAAGATAAATAAAGGAAATAGTAAGTACTACCTAAGTACTAGTAGGAGTAGTAGTAATACTAATACCAGTTATTCAAAAGTTATTATCCCTGGCGTAACATTGTCACATTATCATGTCGGTAACTAAATCAATTTTCACTTCTAAAATATTCTCCATAAGCCACGATACGCCCCTTATAATCTTTGATTATTATTTGTTATGAAAACAGGCAGAAATATGAGGACATTATTTATAATTTCAAATCTTCAAGTGCGATAACCGAAACGAATTTTAAAAACTTGGGTTCTTTACCTAAAACTTAAGTGAGATTTTTTCTATCTGGAATATTCAACCTTTCAAATCATCATCATCATTTCAGCCGAAAGGCGTTCAATGCTGGGCTTAGGCTACACTACATTATTCGGTCCTGTTTGTCTCGGATCCAGCGGATTCCTGCAGCATTTACCAAGTTATCTTTCCACCTAGAGCAAGGCTTTCCAACGTTGCGACTTTCAGTTCACAGTCGCCATTTCGGAACTTTTTTAAAGGTTTTCAAATAGCTGCAGTGCATTCAACATAATATACACAACTTAATAAAAAAAAGCTTAAGGAGATATATGGCTCCACGGCAGTGAAGTTAGGCTCCAAGTTGAGTTTGTAAGTATGTGAGAACCATGTTCCTATTTATCAAATGAATTAATTTACCTGTTAATCCTTTTAATACTTTATACCTAAACGTAGTATAATAGTGCAATTTTGGGTGCATCGTCCTCACGTATATTAATTAATGTATGTATGTAAATATAGTAACATATTTTTTTAAGAGTATTATGAGGCGTTTCTAGTCCGTTCTTCTCCATAACAAGCTACTTTGCCGAATGGACGGTAGAATCAATTATTATCACTTGTAAATTTTATTGTTGACGTTCAAAAGTGCCACTTAGTGGCCTTATTTGAAATAGTTTTGACTTTGAATTCGAAGTAGAGTCCAAGGACTGAAAGAAGAAGGGTTGGTTGCTGGACAACAGTAACGGCGAGGTAAACTGACCATATTTTTGCTATAGCAGCTAAAATCTGGATGAAGATGGCAAAAGAGAGCGGGGATTCGCGTGAGAAAAGAGAGGCCTGAGTCCAACAGTGGATGGCGATAGTTAATTAAGAGACAGTTAATGATCATGAGGAGTGAAAACAAAAGACAAAGGCATATAGGTAATCAATGATTGGCAAAATAAATACAAATTCATCACTAACATATCTTTTCAAACAATTAGTATTAAAAAAATATAGCCGAATTATTTTTGTATTGGCTTCTCTAAAAGAAAAGTCACATAAAGTCCTTCAAAGGAAAAGTTACACACTGAAAATTTTCCAACTTCACAACGTCACACGTTACGCAGTCGTAATTAAAATTAGTACAACAATAAAACATAAGGTACTTATCCCAGTTTCCGACCCACGGAACCCGAATCCTTGAAACTCTCGCGACGAACACTTGAAAAAGAAAATTGTTCTGACGTCTAGAGACTGACATAAATTCATAGCTCTACATCATCATTTAAAAAACAGAAAATATGGGGTGTAGCTGACAAGATACCCTTACTTTTCCAAACCAAAATCAACCTTGTACAAGATAATTTACAGTTGGTTTTCAGCTAGGGAATTTTTTCAGGACAGCCCAACTTCTTTTTTCGTCTGTACAAAGTTGGATGTAATAATAAATATAATTCAGTATTTTTTACAAGGAAATAAATTGGCTGTAGCAGAGATTTTTAGAACATTTAATAATAATTATAAGCAAAAATATTATTGAGGTACTTTATTACCATTGAAGGCTAATTGGCAGCTATGTAGTTGGAAAATATGAAGTAATTTTCTATTTTTGTACGAACATTTTAGTTTTGTATTCTTTGTTCGATAGTTCCGGGAATCTGTTTACGATTCAGGGAAAATGAACGAACCGTTTTCAAAGAAAGGAACGGTTTTAGTTTTCTCATGAGTATAAATTAACAAAAAAGAGATTTATTTATTGTAATCAAAAACTCTTCCTCATCGTCGCCGTTACATTTTCTACATATGTTCATAATCACCACTTCTGGCAAGGGTACACAAACAAAAACCCTGACGAAACTGGAAAAACCCGGCAAATTACAGAAAATTGTATGAGTTGCGGACACAAGCCACTTCAAAGTCCTTTCAACCCTTTAAAAAGGTCACTGGCTGCAAAATTCAGCCGTCATTAGTTTTTATTTTTCCCAAAACAAAATTACGTTAGATGATTTAAATAAAGAACTCGAATTTAACAAACTGCTGACATTAGTTTAGAGGTTAACGTTTACACTACAACTAGCATGATACAGAGTCTATTCCCGCCCTTACTTTTGATATAAAAACAACCCTGTATTATTTGCGCTAACCATATCAGTTCACGGTGCAAATTCTTTTACAGTACCATCCATTGCGTGCTTTTTTCTGCTCTTCAATTCAAGTGACTCTACTTAAAGAGCAATGGATGTTAAAGTCAAGTTTGTGAGCGGTATTATCGAGTGCTTCTGGTATGTTAAACTGACCGCAGTTCTCATTACGTCGTCAGCAAATAGTTGTGAGTGTTGGGTTGCGACCTGCAACACCGTGAGCGGGGCGATAAGCGGTAGCGAGCTGTGTTGCAGAAACGGAAGCGACAAACACGCTGAACGTCGCAATAGCCACGTTGCGGGACTTATGTCGCTTAAGCTGGCCTTAAACTCGACAAAGCTTTGTTGGAATCCAAATATTGTTAAATATGCACAATTAGGGCACTTCATTGTTCAACAAATTAATACTCGACATGATGTTTGTACGACTGACAAAGACTGACAGTGAGTTGTGATTTCAATTCATATATTTAGACGCAAGAAAAAATTGTCTAGAAGAATAGGGGAAGGGGTTTGCTAATCAGTCTGACATTTTAGGTCAATAAAACACGCCTGAACAGCTGCTCAACTTGTATAAAGCACAAGTTCGGTCATGCATGGACTACAGCTCTTACCTCTGGGATGGATCTGCCAAATACTAGCTTAATGCACTTGAGTCTATTGACAGACGGGCCAAAAGGCTTATTGGCAACGATGCACTGGTCGCATCAAAGCTCCAGAGCCTCGAACATCGACGCCGAGTCGCCAGTCTGTCGGTTTTTTATCAGTTACATTTCGGGGAGTGTGCGACGGAACTGCACAATTTGATTCCGCCTAGCCCTTTCCATCATCGGACTACAAGGCGTACGGCCATGCGCCATCGGTACATGGTAGAAATCCCTCCCATACGCACAAAGCATTTTGCTAATACTTTCATTGTGCGCACAGTTAAGGAGTGGAATTCCCTTCCGGAGACTTTGTTCCCTGATAGCTATAACCTAGATTTTTAAGTCAAGAGTGAATAGGTTTCTTTTAGGCATGCGTGCTTCACTGTAGACCACATCATCGCTTAAAATCAGGCGAGATGGTGGTCAAACGCTAGACTATAGTTTATAAAAAAAAAAAAACATCAATCGAGTTAACTTCCAATCAGTTGGAAATTTACCTACACATCTAAATGTGCCCTCGAAAACTAAGACTGTGGGACGGCTTTAATTTCTAACATCCATATTCACAGTCATTTTCTCCACACGATTCAGCCTGGAAATTGAGAGCCACATAGTTTTATTAAATAGTTTTTTTTTTCGTTGACATGGTGATTCCGTTGAATTGAGTGAAGGAAGTTTCCTTCAAAAGGTAGTTAGTATGTGTACATAAGCTACGGCAATTCGTTGGCAGTGACCGCCGTCCGCCTATGAATTGGTCGCAGCCTAAAGCGCAATGTCAAATGATATTCCACAGCAGACCAGTTAGTCGCAGTTCTAATGATCACTGTGTAAACATTAAGGGCCTTATGATAGTTGGTTTCCTTATCTTGTGCCGGAAGAGCACTATCTGTATTTACATTGAAATTATTGTAATATTCAGTAGTAGTGAGAGCAGTGGTGGCCTATTGGTAACGCCCGCGACTTACAAGTTGTAGGGATGGGTACGAACCCAGGCCGGCTCTTTACGTTTTGTAAATTATATCACACCGCTGTTCTCAACATGGTGAAGGAAAACCTCGTGAGGAAACGTCTTACAACCAAAAATTCGAAGACACGTGACATCCACCAAAATGCAATGGGCCCGCATGATGGATTACGGCCCATTCCCTCTCATAGAGCGGAGGCCTGCACGCACAACGGGCCAATGTGGGGAAAAGGGATCGGTGGTAAGTGCGAGAGAGGGAAGGGGGGGATCTATCCTATTCTAATATTCAGTAGTTTATTTACTATCAAAATAATGTTGGATGTAGATCTAAATAGATTCGAGAATTGACAAGAGTGACCGGACGCTTTAGACAAAATATCATTCTTCCAGCAAAAGCGATAACAAAACGAAAGGAATTGGTCACGTGACATTTCGATAGCGTTTGATATTTCCATATATTTTTGACATTTTTCCAATCGCTATCACGACGCTGTCGTTGATAGAATATCACTTGTCTAAAGCCGGCGGCGATAAGGCCCCTCTTTGAGGAGTGGCTTAAGAGGCGCCACGTCGTAATCCGCAAAAATACAAGACAACATCACTGCCTTCCGCGTGACGCAGGTCCTCACCGGACACATCTGTTTTGTTTAGGTTTCTGCTCAGTATAAGGCGGGAGGAAACGTCCGGGTGTCACCATCGCGTTGATCACCGGGAGGACACCGTGGAGCATACGGTGCAGGTCTGTCCTAATGGAGGCGATCGGCAGTGGCGAACTCTCGCGTCCGGCCCTAATCCAGGCCATGGTACGGAGCGAGAGGGCAAGGGAAGCGACGCTGTCACCTCCTTCTGCGAAGCAGTAATTTCTCGCGAATGAGGAGGTGTAACGCGTGAGGGCGACGCAACGGAGACGCCCTTACGCCGATAGCCACCGCAGGAGACGGTCAGGACCAGGCAGGCCAAATCCCGGCCACCATAGGTGATTAATGGCTAGCTCGCCATCCGATAAGTACCAGGCCCGAGTCGACGGCGCGTAGTGTTCCACGCGCGGCTCAAAGAGATTTCAGCCAACGTGGTCCGCTAGGGCCGATGCCTGTCTGGGTTGCAGAAAAAATTGAAAGAGAGTTACTGCGGCCCTGGCACAAGCGACTGAAGGAACACGGGTGGATTTTAGGAGAAGTCATTAGATGAAGTCCAAATTCAAAAAAATAAGGTCTATACTGCATTCAATCAACGATAACGATTGTCCAAAATTCAAGACGTTTGTCTAGTATAGCTCCTATATTTTAATTCATAATTCGATATTATCAAATTTTGGAACAACAGACTCTATGTCATAAGACAAATTTCAAAATACATTGCAACTTGTATAGGGTAGCTAACATTTTTATTAATCAACTATAAAACACAACGCCAAATTCAACACTTAAGATGGTCACAGATTGAAATTATGATTATTATTGTCAAGTCTAAATAGTTTTTCAACTAAGCACAAGCTTAACTTAATAATTAAGTATCATTAGCCTTAAAATAATCTCTTACCGCCTTTTCACCTGCTCGCACCTCAAGGGACATAAAAAGTAATGACACTTAAACACCTTACGTACAATTTTGCCTCCAAGTACTTTCAAAATAGTCTGCAACGCAATCTCAGGAAGTAATTAAAGCATCTTCCTTACGTATTCTGCAAGCCTGGTGTTGGGTTTAATCACTTCTTGTTACTTTAATAACCTATTTTTGGAATCACAAACTTGTTTTTGTAGTTGCATTGATGTAGTTAAGTACACTTCTTTGAAATTACAACCAAAGTCGTTGAGTGCTACTGAACGTTGTTTGGTTCAAAGACTTTGGTTGTGTCGTCGTTTTGGCCTTTTAGAATGACAAAGGTAGAGCAATATTGTTTAGAGCATACCTAAGCGTTTGTTGTTTTAGTATTTACAAAGCGCCGATACATAGAAATGGAAAAATTTCTAGGGATATATTACCAAGTTCTACATAATGATCCTATTTAAAAATGCATAATTTTGGTTAAATATATTATTACTAATTTTGATAGTACCTTGGGTAGATTTCAATGTTTCAGAGACATGCAAGAATCTAGAAATATTTCTTAAGCATAAATCAGCCTTCAAATATCCTACGTTGTGTCCAATGTCTCTCACAGTGACCTGTGAGAGACTTTGGACAAACATAATTTAATTTTCTCAAAAATGGTATGTAATATTGCCATAACATCTCTAAAAAGTCTCCAGAAAGTGAATTCTACCGGAGACTTATTCACAACTGTCCAGTAAGTAAGTATGTAATTTACTTACTGGACAGTAGTAGGGATAGGTCCGATATATCAAAACGTAACTTATATCGGATATGTGTTAGATATCATATCATATCGATATCAATATCAATATCAAAATAACCGATATTACAAAAACTATATCTAATATAACTGTACTACTAATACCGATATCTGAAAACCGAACCAAACCATTTACTTTTCAAAATCAATGACGAACAACGAAAAAAAATAATTATGCCCGCGTTAGGCATTTTTATTCGCGCGATTTTTCGCTCATTCTGCGGCCTATGGAATTGTATGAAGCTGCACGCATTGCGGTAAAAAACTACATAAATCCACGCAAATAAAATTGCAGTGCCTGCTAAGCCTTGAAGTGTTCATTTGTTTTTTTTTTTTCAATAAACAGCTTTCTATTAGCAATCCAGTTCGAAATTTAAATAAAACCTTTGATAAGTTACCTCCTTGGTTGCCATGTTTCGGTGAAAAAGATCGTTCCATTTTTAAATTACACGACAGATATGATTTACTATGTACTTTATTTGGCCGCTACACACGGCAGATATGGATTTTCATACAACTTTTGCCGGCCGCTGCTCTCATGTATTTGGTCTGTACTGCAATTTCGATTTTTCTCGAAGAAGGTTGTCAGAATAATTCTCAAATTTCCAAGCATGTTTGAGAAAATATAAATAAATGCCCCCGGTAAATCGATCACATTATCTAACAGTAATTGCCCTAATATGAATGTAACCTAAAATATTAATTAAACGAATTTGTTGTTAAACTTTCATTCATTTTTGAGAAAAGCATTATACAAGCCTCAACCAGTAAGAAAGACATCCTGGCCTCGTATATAACCGGACCTCACCTGCGGTTCGGTCCGGTTAACTCATACTTGGCCAGGAAGTCTTACTTACTGGATTCTGCAGTAATGTACTATTACTGAAAATATAGGTGCTTTCTTAAGATATAAAACTTGTTAATTATACATTTTATATTAAAAAAACAAAATATGAGCTAATAGGATAACGTCACACTCTGCCAAACTGATATTTGTTTCGAACTTACTCCGCTAACAGAACGCAGTTCATATCATTTTACATTATAGAAAAAAGTGCTTAGCTAAGAAGCTAAGTATGGGCTATGACCACAGCATTACGCTTTTTAAATAATGTGTGAAATAAAGTACATTAAATTTTTTACTTGTTTCGTTTGAATCCCTGATGGTAGTGGAGTGGAGGCTAAGTGAGAATGATTACCCATGCAGGAGTCGTGCCTCGTTTAGAAGTATAGTTACTGGAGCTGTTTGAATGGATGTTTTAACAGCAACGGAATAGGAATTGAAATTAAGATAAGTTCAGGGAGTGTTTATTTTGTTGATTTTAATTGTTGTCGTTTTTACGTTACCGTTAAAAAGAATAGATACAATTAAATTCAAGAACTTTTGAAAAATGGATACAACAACATGCAGAACTGTGGGTCTCACATATACACAGAAATCTGCATTTTAACAAAAACAGTATATATAATTTAATAAGTTTATAAAATCATTGCCATTACAAGATGATATTTTTCTATATCAATGATCAAGTAATTAGTAATTTTTGACAAAGATAGCTGCAAAGTTTTTAAAGGTGATTTAAACATAAGCTCTAACTGTGAAACTCTTATACTGATAGGTAGTGTTATAATGGTCTATATATTACAGTCTATATTTATCAGGGCAATAAAGCAATGATTGTGAATGGTAATTTAAAGCTGAGTGCACACGAACTGTGTCATCGTAGGCTAAGGCATTTAAACCGGGTTCAGATGCAAAGGACATTATTCTGAATCAATAATGCAGATATACTGTGTGCCTATATTATTTGAGCCCACCTAGGCAAACATTTTATAAATGCCCACAATATCTATATTAAGAGGACCTATCCACTTATTTACTTTGCCCCCAACTGTCACTAAACCACAACTTCATTAAGGCGAGTAACTCCCCTGCGGTGGAACTTCAAACGCAGCACAGCATTGTAAAAGGTTTCTCTGATACAATATTAATCTCACTAGACTCAGTTATAACATGAGAAATTAATTTATAACCGGTATTAGTTCGCCTGCATTTCAAGGAGAACTGTTCAGCAGAACGTTCGTTTAGCTATGCGGCTTGATAAGGCTAATACTCGGTTTCAAGAGGCTAATAACGATAAATTCTGCAGTTTCTACTTAGATTTAATATGCTTTATGAAGTCTGAGGGAAATGAAAAGCTTGTTTGAATTTTTCAGTAGGTAAGGTGAGTCTGTGACGTCAAAATTAGTTCGGATCACACCTTGAAAAAAAAAATACTAATAAATAGGTATTACAATTTTTTTTTGTAAAAATGGTTTTTATTTTTCACTTTTTAGTTGTAATAGGCAAGTTCTTTAGTAGGGTACCTGTAATGACGGAATAGATTACCCGAATATCATGAAACTTGAACATAACCGTTGAAATGAGACAGTACCTACCTAGGTGAACTGTACATATCTGCGTACCCCTTTATAGCGTACTGGTGTGATTTTATGTTATGAAATGGTAAAAACAATAGACAGAAATGCGACTGCAGCAATCTCGAGAGATTTGCCGTCATTTATTTAAGAGTTCTATTGTATATCTCCGAAGTTCTATCAGACCTTCACAAAATTTTAATGGAACCGATATGGGAACATACTGTTTCAAACAAAAAAGAATTTTCAAAATCGGTCCACAATTGACGGAGAAATCGGTGAACATACAAAAAATAACATAAAGTTGAACATACTATCTCCTCTTTTTTGGGGATTAATTTTTCTGTATTTTGAAGTCGGTAAAAAATAAAGAAAGAATTATATGGTTCACTACGGCCTTAGAAAACCATCAATATGCCCAGCCATTCCCCTACTATGTTGGGGTTGGCTTAAAGTCTAAGCGGATTCATCTAAATACCAGTATTCTACATGGAACAACTGCCAATCTGACCGCCACAACCCAATAACTGGGTAATACGAAAACGCAACTGTTTTTGGGAATTGCGTATGATTTCCTTGGAGAAAGTTTTTCATTTACATGTGTGCAAGGAGTATTTTAAATATGATCACACCTTTTCATAACATTCTATATAGTAATTTATAATTAGACATCGGATTATATGCATTTTACTGTTTGCATATGAATCAATCAATCTGCCTAGTCTTTTCCCAACTGTGTTGGGGTCGGCTCCCAGTCTAACCGGATTCAGCTGAGCACTAGTGTTTTACATGGAGCTGCCTATCTGACCTCCACGACTCAGTACCTGGGTAACACGGTACCCCTTGGCTAGACTGGTGTCAGATCTCAAGCTTCTGACTACTCGTAACGACTGTCAAAGATCTTCAAATGACAGCCGGGATCAACTTAACGTGCTTTCTTTTTCTTTACTCGGTATGTAGAAATGGTCACCCATCCACGGACCGACCTCGTCAAGCATTGCTTGACCTTTAAGATCCACCCGTGCGGCTGTTATTATTTAGCCACGAGCTGTTTGCATATGAATAAAACCCAAATTTTATAGCGTTAGTTAGTAGCGGATGCCTTGCTGTGTCACCCGAGTAGTTCCCGTTTCCGTGGGAATACAGGGATAAAATGTAGCCTATGTCACCCGCGGATAGTGTGGCTTCCTAAAGGTGAAAGAATTTTTGAAATCAGTCTAGCCGTTTTGGAGTCTATAAAGAACAAACATACAAACTTTCTCTTTTATATTTATAGTTTGCATATTTTAGCACTTTTTCTTTGATAGTGTTTATTTCAGTAGTTAAATGTATTATCGTTGTTGTATTATTAATTAAATGCTGTTCTATATAAAAACCCCAGGTCATGCCTGAATTTTTTTTTCCGCCATTACAGCGCCAAATTTAATGTTCTTTCTAATAACTTCAGTGGACGTAAAGGTCATTTTCAGCCTACAAATTTAAAATAACAATCTTCACAAATTTTGCAATAGAAATACAAGAAAATATTTGTTTGTATGTTCACAGAAATTAAAAGTGATCACACTAATATTATAAAGGCAAAAGTCTGTGAGTGTGTTTGTATGTTTGTTACTTCTTCACGCTCAAATGGCTGGACGGATCCGGATGAAATTTGGCACAGAGATAGATTATAGTCTGGAATAGCACATAGGATTTTACCCCGGGAATATATTCCCTTAGGATAATTTTCGACAATCACGCGGGCGAACCCGCTGGCAGAAGCTAGTAATTAAATATATGTGACAACTAGCTTCTGCCAGCAGCTTCGCCTGCAAGAAAGTCGAAAATTATCCTAAGGTATACATATAAAAAACAGGAATAAAAAGTATTAAATGTGCTATTTCTGACTAGTAACTGTCTCTGGGCCAAATTTCATCTAGATCCGTCCAGCCATTTGAGCGTGAAGAAGTAACAAACATACAAACACACACACACACTCACAATCTTTCACCTTTATTATATGAGTGTGATAAACGTGATAAAAGTGTGTTATATGAAAAAAAAGGTAGTGTAAGTATAATTTGCCGTTTTAAGTGCATATTTGCAAACTTATATTGGCTTTTTGATAGTGCATATTATCCGATGTCTAGTATAATGTTTCAACTTCCAAAATGAAGGTTTACTATAGGTGTACCGCTGCCTATCTCTTATGAAAATACTGGCGTGATATTATGTTACAATGTTTGTTATTACTCACATAACTTTTCTTAATATTTAAATAACAAACGTACCAAATTTAAATCGTAAGAGATGTTTGCAAATCACATCATAACCCTGTTAATATTTCAAATCGTTAAAGGATTTTTTTTTTTTTAACTAGCACAATTGTAGTCACGAACATTCCCAGGCCTAGGTTTAAGCTTAGCACGCGATGAATTTATTACGCAATTTTAGTCGCAAAAAAATCTTATTTCAGTGTAATTGTTACTTAGAAAGCATTAATTTTGATTTAAAATGAGTTGGGACTATTTTAATAATGTATAATTGTAGGTTATGTAATTAGTTCAGACCGTAAAATAAACTCATATCTGATGGAAATTAACATAAAAACAAATGTGAACATTAAATAATTAAACAAAGAAAATAATAGTTTTGTTTTAAAATGTATGGTCGAAGGGGTTTGGAAGTTTTGAAATTAAATCCCGGAAGACGCGCGAAGATCCGCTGGACGCAAGGAGGGTCAAACCAGTTTTGAAAAACAATCAAAAGTTCAGCTTCATAAGTTACGAGTATCTTTAGTCCACCCTAAATACCAAGCATGAATATACCATTAAACAAAAACTAGTATTACTTTGTGACAGTTCAGCTTATAAAAACAAACAACCAATGATTAAAATATATATTGCGTCAAGTGCAACCCCATGTCGTGTCCAGGCTATCTCTCTCCATTCTGGATTGCCTGGAAGAGATCGCAGAACGCGATAAGGCCGTCTGTTGTATGTTTGTTGTTATTTTAATGTTTCCGTATGTAATGTGTTTATCTTGGTGTACAATAAAGTGTATATAAATAAATAAAATAGGATTTTAGGAACCAGCAAGGCAGCAACAGGAACCCAATTGCGGAACACACCTATCACTCCAAGCTTCATTGTTGAAAGTTCGTCTGCCCGATAAAGTAAATAAATGTTGCAATGAATACTATTGAACTGTCAAAATAAAAGGCACAGCCATTATTTGGTGTAGTCTGAATGGCTGGTTGTCTGTTTCGGGTCGCGTCAGGCTGGTGACCAAAAGTTACTACTTTTTACTAGCTGTAGTCACGGAGTCTCAGCGCCAAGAAAGAAAATTTGATTCAAATAGATCTCACTAGACGGCGCGATATGCACCTATGCATCTGTTATTGAATGTGTGTAAAATTAACATTTTCCGGAATTGAACATAAAAATGATATGTTCGTGTTTAATCAATTCTCCTAAGCACAAAATTATGGAAAATTGGGGTCTTAATTCACACTTCAAAGATTATTTGAACGGATCATTTAAAATTGTTTTGAATTTCTGAGAATTTCCACTCGATTGTTTAAATTTGCAAAGTAACATATTATGTTGCAAAGAAAACAAATACTAAAAAATAAACATTCACTGTATTTAAAGAAAAATATTAACGAACCGAGTAAACCCTTTTACTTGCAAGTTGCTGCTAACACCATCTATATATCGCCGTGGAACGGAACCGAAAGCGATTGATGGACAAAAAATAAACGGTTTAATCAGACGAAAATCGCTAGTTACGTCGGCACGGGTTCTTTGTATGGGATGAGGCATCTGTATGCTAGTATTATATTATCACTTATCATCATCATTATATTATCTGTGCTATAGTGTAGCTATAGTCAATTAATTGCTACAAAACTTTAAAATGACCAGCCATTCTGATATCTTTATATATAAACTATTCAAATTCATCTTATTGTTCTTACTTGAGTAATTACTACCTCATTTCTACCCTCCCGTTATGATTGTACTACGCAATACCTCACAGGCAATAGATTACGAAGTTTCCTTCCCACTGATCTTCTAAGAAACTATCTAACCTCCCACATTCTTTCAAATCAGCACACTGACCCAAAACGTAGGTGGTGTAATGACTTTCGTAGGCTTTCTTTTTGAAAAAAAACACAATTAAAGGCCTCGAAAGACAAAAGAAGCGAAATTATTTACGACATCAACCTACGAACTGTATTTTTTGCCACTCTTTATAGGAGAGGGAGGGAGGGTCTAATTTATCATTCGACCTTCTGTTTAGGGTTGAAACCACGACAGAGTTAATTATGTAATACAATGCTACTGAGAAGGGTTAAATTAAAAAAGAATGATGCTGTTAAACATATTGTCGTGTTTAATGTTTGTAAAGACACGTTTCACTGAGTTTGTTTATTGTGTTTCTTTTCATGTTTTTGTTTGATTTGTTTTTGATTTGATGTTGGTTGAATCTGTTTTAAAGGGGTAATGGGTTGGGTTTTGCGTTTCGCGTTTTGGTTATAGATAGTCGGTTAATTTATTTGATTTTTTATATAATGTCGGTGTACTTTAGGTGCGTATCTACCTAACCCTGCTGGCAATACTGCCGTGATGTTATGTGTGTATGTAGCTTAAGGACAAAAAAGGTGAAGTGTAACTTTCTTTTATAAAAGATTTCCTAAAATTACCCTCTTGCTCTCTCAGAGTTCCTTATAATGATCGGCCCTTAATCAACCATGTGAGCCCAGTGTACTTGTTCCTTAGTAGGGTTCACTTTAATGGTTAAACAGAACTAAAAAGTTAATAAGTATTTTAATCTATACTAATATTATAAAGAGGTAAAGTTTGTGAGTTTGTGACGTTGTAAGGGGTAATGTCTGCATCCACTGAAGCGATTTTGAAAATTCTTTCACCAGTAGAAAGCTACATTATTCCTAAGTGGCTATAATATATTTTCGAAAAAAATAGATTTTCTTTTGAAAATTGCAATAATGTAACCCACGGTAGCAAAATGTTGCCTATAAAATTCATTCTTTGGCGTACGCTGAGAAAACTAGTGATGATACATAATAGTACATTATTGCAAAGGCCGGGTAATAGGCAATCGCAGGTCGAGTATGAGTTTGAAGGCTTCACTAATACGAGACAGGCAATTGATGCAGTGTAGGCTGGGTAGGCAGGGTAGGAATGATATGCAAGGTAGGCAGGGTAGGCAGGGTGGGCAGGGTACCCAGTTGACGGGAGCGAAGCCCCGGGGGTCAGCAAGTAGTGTTTAAAGAATGAGGATGCTCGATATAAGTTGTAGTAAATATTCCATTAGTATAATTTTTGAATATAGTTAGTATAAAAATATGATAAAAAGCACTCTAAACTTTTTTTAATGAATGAACATTGTTAATAAACAGGACTATGAAATGATAATTTATTATCGGTAGTTGAAAAATGTGCAGTTTTTTTATTTAATCTGACGTTTTGAAGTGGGTGAAAATCACGTTCAAAGATTCCTTTACATACAGTGAAACTAATAAAAGCGTATCAAAAAAGATTTTTGACATAAATAAACAAAAACACAGCACGGCCATTTAATATAGCACTCAGGATACGGATCCTTAAAAATGGGTCACCAAATAAAAAAGAACAACACCAAAACTAAAATAATAGAACATCTACAAACAAAATATTATTCCAACGGCACCCCAAAATGTAACCAATTCAAAAATAAAACTGACCTACCCACAGAAATAGAATTACAAGTAATACTCGAA
Source organism: Orthosia cruda (assembly GCA_964057195.1). Taxonomy (NCBI): domain Eukaryota; kingdom Metazoa; phylum Arthropoda; class Insecta; order Lepidoptera; family Noctuidae; genus Orthosia; species Orthosia cruda. The sequence goes on along the minus strand of OZ059835.1, from coordinate 6,890,168 downwards.
CACTTTAGCTGGCATCCCTTCTCGTAAACTGACCGGTATACTGGCGTACCCATTGCAGGTGCCGCGACTGTCGTGACTCTTGCTCAATGTAGCAGTGACATACGCGTGGCAAGAACTGGCCACATTTATTTTTCAAAAAGTGTTTTTTACAGTTTTAACAGTTATGTATCTTAATGATACCAAACAAGTGGAATAAAGGCTGGTTTCGGAATTGAGTATTTGGAGTTAAGAACGTGTCAAACACAAGTTCAATGAAAAAACTTTTACAGCTTTTCAGGTTAAAGAAGACTTTAACAAACTCTCAACTTCAAATTTTTAATTCAGAAATCAGGGATGGGTAATTCCTAATTTTTTAAATAGGGAAGCCAGTGCCCTGGAATACATTGAAACTTTAAAATATAGATAGTGCAGTTATGTGGGACTCCAACCCACTAAAATTCCACGGTGTCCTCCTGTGCCGCTTATAACGGGAACACAGGCACGTCCCTAGCGCAGAACTCATTGCACACCATGACCAACTCAGGGACCGTGGCGACCCCGTCCAGGCCACTGAAGGTAAGGGGAGCGGCGGTCCGCTATACCGGCACTCCTCTCTGCCTCCGCTATGCCTCCCATACAACTTCGCGGCTCGCCTCAGTTGCGATGTCGCCCAAGCGGAACCGCAACCTACTTGTCGGCCGCAATGTCGTCGGCTTATCGGCAAAAGCCCTGACGAGTGAACCCTCCTCGGTTTCCTCTTTGCTTCACCGTGGGTGACCAAGCCACGGCTAATGAGGCCCCCCGCCTCGACAATGCGGGACTCCACCGGGGGAAGAACATGAGGTGCTGGGTTCGATTTCCAGGCCAGGCAAGTCTTATTGGGTTTTTCTAGAATTTCTCAGTTGCATCCCGGAGTCTGGAGTTACGTCTGGTTGATGCCAATCAGACTCGACCCCTAAACATATCTGGCGAAAACTTCTTCTTTTTCGTGTGCGGATGTGGCCACCTCTGGTGTCAGAGTTAATTAAGCCGTCTCCGGGATCCCCACAGGCCTATAACTTGGCTATTTTTCATTGGATGTTTTCTTTCACCGTTGCCTGTTATGTCCAAGATAAACTTAGAAAGTACATACGTGTTTACGCACAAGATTGGAATTTCTTTAAGAAAAACTCATGGATAACTTGAATACGTATAATTTTGATTAATTACAACTTTCTTTTTTGGAGCCGAAATGATGAGTGAAATTTTTCTCTGGCCAACCACCTACCGCCAAATTATTTTATATAAAAAAAAAAAAAATGCCTGCGACGCAAAACACACAATTATGAATTGCTCTCAAAATATGAGCAGGCGCGTACATAAGCTCCCCCCGTTGAAGAACGTAGATCTTCAACCTTGAAAATCTTCACACGTAGGTAGAGGACACAGACGAACTAGAGATCGACGCACGCTGCCCTTGGTGGTGTTGATGTCTGCGACTCGGGATATGCCGTCTGGTCCAGGGAAAAGTCTGGTAACACGTCCGAGACGCCAATTTAGTGGTGGTGTATTGTCCTCTTGTACAATGACAAGGTCTCCGATGTTTAGCTTCTTATCATCAATTTTCCATTTGGTGCGTTGCTGAAGTTCGGAAATATATTCCTTTTGCCAGCGCCTCCAGAAGTTTTGCCTTATTTGCTCAAGGCGAGCGTACCGGTTATGATGGGTTGTGTTGCAGTCTTCTTGAATTACTGGAGTTGGCAGCGCATTCAGTGGTCTGCCAATCAGGAAGTGCCCTGGGGATAAGGACAGGAAATCGTCAGGGGATGAAGACATTGGACACAAGGGGCGACTATTTAAAACTGCCTCTACTTGTGCGAATAAAGTACATATTTCTTCGAACGAAAGATGGGAATTTCCCAAAACTCTTTTGACATGATATTTAGCAGCTTTTATTCCAGCTTCCCAAATTCCACCGAAATGAGGGCTATAAGCAGGTATAAATGAAAATTTTATTCCTTCCTCTGCTGCAAACTGAGAAAGAGATTCACTGTTTAATTTTAGAAAATTGCTAATTTCCTTAGCAGCGGCAACGAAATTTCGTCCGTTGTCAGAGTAAACCTCCGCTGGTCTGCCACGGCGGGCAACGAATCGTCGAAATGTCATAATAAAAGCTTCTTTTGTCATGTCAGTGACGGGTTCTAAATGAACGCATTTGAAACGTAAACAAATAAATAGACATAAGTAGCATTTTACTAGCCTAGCACCACGTCCTTTGCGATTTAATATTAAAAATGGACCGGCGTAGTCAATTCCAACAGATTTGAAAGGAAAGTCAACGGAAACACGATTTGTTGGTAAGTTGCCCATTTTTGGGGCTATGGTTTGCCCACGAACACGCACACAAGTAACACATTGCCTTACAACGCTTCTAGCTAATCTTCTTCCGTTTATGGGCCATACAGATTCTCTGACCGTTGCTAGCAATAGCTGTGGACCAGCATGTAAGTTTCGTAAATGTTCGTGTACAAAATAAAGTTTTGTTACATAATGAGAAGAATCCAAGAGTATTGGATGTTTTTTATTAAATGAATAATTAGAATTATGTAGTCTCCCCCCAACTCTTATTAGATTAGTTGTGGGTTCAAAAAATGGAGACAAGCATAATAATTTAGATTTAGGCAATAATGATAATTTTGATTGAATTATTTTATATTCAAGAGGAAACGATTGTTTCTGTGAAACTCGACAAATAAAAACAAAGGAATTACTTAATTCATGGACTGTTAAAGAGCCAGATAATCGATTAAGCCTATTTGATCGTTTTGAATTGTGTAAAAAGCGTAGAACATACGCAAAGATTCTTTGTAATTTTGAAAATTTTGAAAATACCTTGAAATCGAATGTAGATTCAGGTAAATTAATATAATGAACCTTTATTTCAGGTAAATCAATGCTTTCATTTTGATGCAGTTTAGGCCATTTTGTTTCATCGTTGTGCAAGAATGACGGGCCTTGCCACCACATCAAATTGTCGCGAAGCTGATGAGCATTTACACCTCGAGAAATTAGGTCAGCGGGATTAACGTCAGTGGGAACATGACGCCAATCCTTGCGATTAGTAAGATCTAAAATCTCAGCTATTCTATTCGCCACAAAAGTTTTTAGTTTACTTGGGTCATTGTTTATCCAGCATAGTACGATATTAGAATCGCACCAATGCGTAATTTTTGTAGTTCTAAGTCTTAAAGAATCAGTAACTGACTGACACAAATTAGCTGATAACAACGCTGCGCAAAGTTCGAGGCGAGGTATGGTGGTGGGCTTTATAGGAGCCACCTTGGATTTCGAACATAATAATCTCACAGTCACCTCATCGTTTTCGTTCAGCGTTCGCATGTAGATACAAGCTCCATAGGCAACTTGTGAGGCGTCGCTGAATGAATGCAGTTCTATGGACTTTGGTGAGTCACCGATTACTCGACGTGGAATATGAAGATCTGCAAGTAATGGTAAGTTTTTTGAAATTTCATTCCAGTTTTTCTGTATATCTTCAGGTACAGGTTGATCCCAATCAATTCCCTTGATGCAGGGGCTTATTAATCCAAGTGGATCAAAAGTACGAAGTGATTGCGACATTATAAATCTTTTTGTAATTATTGGATTGTTTATATAATTATTTTTTACAGGAAAACTGAACGTGTCATCACTTGGATGCCACCCTAGACCAAGAGTACTGGAGGATTCACTCAAGGTAAGTTTTTCTTTTGTATTAATTTCTATGTTATTGAATAGTTTAGGTAAATTAGTTTTGTATTTTCGTAAGGGAAAACAAGCTGCATTTAGAGCAGTAGAGAGTGCCTTTTGTATGTATATTAATTGATCTTCATTGTCTGACCCTGTAATGACATCATCAACGAAGAAGTCATTTTGTATTATGGATTTAATTAATTCGTCATCACACTCTTCTCCTACCTGCCACAGACATTTAGTGCTAAGATAGCTGGCACTTGCAGTACCGTAAGTGACAGTATCTAATCGCAACGTTTGGATGGGATGCGACTCATCTTCTCTCCATAATATTAATTGAAGATCGCAATCAATTGGATCCATAGCAATTTGTCTATACATTTTAGCTATGTCTCCAGTCAAAATGTACTTATATTGACGTGCTCTTATTAGAATGGAGAATAGAGAATTTTGCAGATTAGGCCCAACCATTAAGATGTCATTTAGAGAGTAGCCCGAGGTTGTAGGAGTTGAGCCGTCAAATACTACTCGAATCTTGGTGGACTCACTGTCCTCTTTAAATACAGCATGATGGCATAAAAAATATGAAGGATTGGGTATTGCAACAGGTGACTCTGAGAGATGTCCTAGATTTGAATATTCACGTATAAATTCTACGTAATGCGACTTTAGTGTCGGGTTTTTGCTAAATCTTTTTTCAAGATTTTTGAAACGTTTTTTAGCTTGATTATAAGAATCACCGAGGCAGTCGGGTGAGGCCTTTAGTGGTAACTTCACTCTGAATCTGCCATTACTCAAACGAGTTGTGGTTTGGTGAAAGTGTTTTTCACATGTTATTTCGTTGGGACTGAGAATCCTTCTTTGAGGAAGACTCTCGAGTTCCCAGAATTTAGTGAGCATTTCATCCAAATTGTTGTTTGGAACAATTGCATGATTGCATTGAATATTTTGAGTGTATTTTTGTGCATTAATAGGGCCGGCTATAAGCCAACCTAATTTAGAATTTTGTAATTTAGGATTATTCGGGCCTAGCGAGCGTTGTCCGCAAGCTAGTATATCCCAGAAGATATCTGCACCAATGAGTATCTCAATGGAGGCAGGTTCATTGAATTTAGGATCAGCTAATATAATACCCTTTGGTATTTTCAGATGATGTATATCGACGGAAATCTTTGGAATATCTCCGGTAAGTTGGTTTAGAACATAGCAAGACAACTTAACTTGGTAAGTGCCATGGATTGATTTTAGGTGAGTAACACAACTTTCTGATATTGTGTCACATTGATTATTTCCTATTCCTATAACATTTAATGCATTTAACGGATTGCACATTAAGCCTAATTTTTGTTGCAGAGATTTTGTAATGAAAGTGGATTGACTGCCACTATCTAACAGCGCGCGAACCCTTTCGGTTTTGTTATTTAGAGGATTGTGAACTTCTATAATAGCCGTAGACAAAAATACATGACCATTATTACCTTGTTGAGAGAAAACCACTACAGTCTCCCCTTTACCATCGTTATTAGCATTTTTTGTGTTACAGTTAGCTGATACGCTAGGATCGTGGAGAAGAGTATTATGCCTTTGGTTGCAATGCCGACACGAACCCATGCTGCACCCAGACGCAGGATGACCTTGGCGCAGACAATTTGTACACAATTTATATTGGGATATGCATGACATTTTCTCTTGAAAGGATTTTGATTTAAAAGTTGGACAATCATAAATCCTATGATTTCCATTGCATACTACACACAGATAAACTGTTGAAGAATTATTACGAGCTTGTGAAGTAGATGTAAAGACATTGGTATTTTGGTTACGGTTTGATTTAGAAGAAGAATATTTATTAATATTTGGTTGAGATTGATTCGACGAGACACGTGGGTTTTGTTGTGATTTAGAATTATTGTTATTGTTTATAGATTTATTCTGATTAAATGATTCTAGTACATTAGCGCGATCAATTAAGAATCTATTAAATTGCTCCAAAGTGGGCACGTCATTTACGCAATCTATCGTGTTGCGATATTCTTCCCATTTCAATATGGTACGACTATCCAATTTAAGCAAGAAAATAAATATCAGCAACATGTCCCAGTGATCTGTAGGTAGACCTAAACTCTTTAAAGCTCTTAGATTTTTAGTGACGTTATCAACAAAACATCGAAGAGAACTGTCTGATTCACGCGTGATTAGTTGAATGTTGATTAAAGAATCTAAGTGATGATTTATGAGAATTCTTTTGTTATCGTAACGCTCGCAAACCTGTTTCCAAGCCTCCTGGTAATTAGCCGAAGATACTTCGAGATTTGATATAACACGCGCAGCGTCACCATCCAGATAAGAAACCAAATAATGAAACTTATGTATATCTTGAATGCGCTCATTTTTATGAATCAAACTAAGAAATGTGTCCCGAAATTCGAGCCAGCGGAAGTGTGATCCATCAAACTTAGAAATTTGTATTTGAGGTAATCTAAAACCCACGTTTTGATGCTCCGAGTCCGCATTTACAAGAATAGATTGACGGCGCTTACCATCATCATCACTACTATATTGTTGTAGTTCTGTTTTAGCTATAGCTATATTTTGAACTATATCTTGTTCAATGCGTTCTCGCTCATCAAGTTCTACTAGAATATTTGGAGCATTTAGAACTTCAATCTCTGTTTGCAAATCATCAAACCTTGTCGACAATCCTTGAAGCTTATTTAATCTAAGACTCAATTCCGCAAGTTCTATATTCGATAAATCAGGTAGTTTACTAATTTTATCTAAATAGTTTTTAAATTTTGTAATTTGTCCTTTAATTGAACTACGTTTTACTAGTAATTCCTTTAAAGACCCCTTGGCAGAGGATTTATCGCCACCCTCATGCGTCATTCTGAAATGTAAATCAAATAAATCAAGCGTATAACTTTAGTATTATACCTACTTCACTAACTAACGGAATTGAATATATCGACAATGTTCAAACGATTCGAGAAAGGAATAAAACAATGATATTCTCACGCTCCTCCTTTCGGTGGCGAATCCCTGGGAAACTAGTCTCGGCTGGCTGCAGTGCCTCACTCAGCTAGCGGGCAATGATGGCTGCAGTCTCAATCAAGCGAATTGGGCCTCAGGATAACGCCTGAAAATTTCGGCAAATCGGCTTAAATATAGGGAAAATACCGAATATATCGAGGTAGGAGTATGACAATTAGGATTATGATTTATTTACTTAGCAATACGCTATTTTGACAATAAATTTAATGAACAAGACATGAATTTGGAAAAATAAATTCAACAATTTTATAGTGGAACGGTCTATGTGGGTACCTTTACCCATACACTTATTTAGCACGATAAAACCTATAAATTTAAGAATTAGGCACAAGTAAAGGTCAAACAATTGGACTAGAGGTGTTTTAGGAACGGATTATGTGTGGAATTTGGAAATTGGTTGTACTTTGGTGGATATAACGGAACAAAGGAAGGCACTTAACTTCGTGATATGATGACTCGATGGAACTCCGGCACGATCTTTAGCTGATTCGTTGGCACGGAACACCAGCCTGGCTGCTGTTACTGTAGTAACTTCCAATTTTCGGTCTTCTTATAACGCCGAGTATGATGCAACTCGTTTACTACGTTACTGGTACTGAATTTTTGAAATAATTGTCCTGTCACGGTCGCCAAACTTCTTGTTTACGCACAAGATTGGAATTTCTTTAAGAAAAACTCATGGATAACTTGAATACGTATAATTTTGATTAATTACAACTTTCTTTTTTGGAGCCGAAATGATGAGTGAAATTTTTCTCTGGCCAACCACCTACCGCCAAATTATTTTATATAAAAAAAAATAAAATGCCTGCGACGCAAAACACACAATTATGAATTGCTCTCAAAATATGAGCAGGCGCGTACAATATGAATTTGAAAAAGTCACATTAGTTTTTGCCCGGATTTGAACCGATGACCTCAAGCACGAGGGCCTTCCGATAATACAGTCATGATGGTATGTCTTTCACAAATATTCGTTAAAGTACCAACAACCAACATGTTGGCCAACCTAACCGTCCGTACCCAAATCGTTTAAGAAATACATTGAAGAGTCTTTGGGTCCGTTAGACCCTTGTTACAATATCTCTACGGGACCCGAATGTTTCCCTGTTCTCACGTACGTAAGTACAAGCTGAAGGGATCAGCCTGTATTAATGAAAATAGAATGGTTATTGTGTCTATAGAATCGTCTACGGTTGTTGAAAAGGCGAACCTTTTTTTCGGATGTAAATGTCGTATTGGTATTTCGGTTTGAATGTAAAAATTCATGATATTTTCTTATGTTCTAGACAAGTGATATTATATCAACTAAGGACTTTTAGTTCTTGCAGTCCAAGGCTAGTGTGGACTTTAAGACAGGCAGAATAAGTTACTTTGTCCTACCGGCGCGCCGACGAGTAAGCGATTAGCTATCGACTATTTTCTCGCTGAAGAAACGTACAAATGATATACGATCCCGTGTCAATAAAAGACACATATAGTAATAGTTGGTCGCTGGCAGCTCACACTGCCGGCGAGTACTCTATCACCACAAGTTTGTTGCAGCGTCAAGGGCTTTCGAAGTTATAGTCGCTCAGCGATGCTCGCTTGGCGATAAAAACTTACGCCGAGAGACCAACCAGTGGCAGTGGTCATTTCTACCTACAATGCTTCCGCCCCTAGCGAGTGGTGCGAGTAATCGCCCGTCGCGCGTCACACAAATAGCCAAGCGACAAAACCATCGGAATTACCCACTCGCTACTCGCTGCTTGCCAAATTGTTTTTAGTTTCTAGCTTTACTCGCTACACGCTGATCGTCGGCTGTGGGAAGTGCCTAAGCAACCGAATTATAGTTATTTTTCTTAGTACTTTCATACTGGACAATATAAATATAATTAGTCGAACTTTGACGATAAATCTTTCTAAATATTCATATTTCTTACGTCTCTTCTTATAAATAGAAAAAGGTTAAGTCTTTTTCTAAAATACAAACCAGCCAAGTTTACAAAATACGGATGGCGTATTTATTTAATCTTACACTAATTGGGCATATTCCACATATACCATCTACCCACGTTCGTTAAATACAACATCATCTATACACACAACAATTTACTTACGGTATTAATAAATAAATAACATAAAACCAAAACTTACAACTTTAATTAATACTGTAACCTCTCTCAAAAACCGCTTAACCCTTAAATACAAAAATAAGTTTACAGGATTAATCCGCTTTCGATAAAATTAGGCCGCCTACAAACTTGCGTTATTTCCTCCTCAATACCGCTGAATCGTTCAGGTGTGCGACGTGCTTATCGTGCCGTGCAAATTGTAAGGAAAACTGGGGTTTCACCTAACCAACGTTGACTTTGAAAGGGTTGTTTATTGTAGACGATTTTATAGTGCCACGATGTTGATACGTCGAGTGGCGAAATAATTTAAGATTAAGTTTTGGTGGTACTTACAGGGGAGGCTTGTGTCTAAGTAACAACCGAGGCTTGGATCAATCCAACAATTGCACGCAGATCCGTGCAATTGTTGGATTGATCCAAGCCTCCTCCTTCAATTTTATACCGAAATCCCTCCGTACCTTAGAAGTTAAGCTGTTGGTCCCGACTGTCTTTTGTAGATCTTTATTTATTTATTAATATATCCTTTAAGCTAAAAAAATCCTCCAAGTTAAAACATAGAAAAGGAACATACAACGGGCGGCCTTATCGCATACCGCGATTTCTTCCAGGCAACCTGGAATGGACAGTGATACCCTGGACATGAAACGGGGTTGACATTGGTGTAACACATAACATTATGAATATTTAGTTTAATTATACAATAATATTATAATAGATACACAAATACGTACATATGTTATATATTCATACATATGTTGTTTCTCTAGAAATATGCAGCAGCACCTTTGTGCTCTTCTATCTGTATATTTATTTTCTCTGTTGTGTCTCAGATGTGCCAACATGTGTTCGATCATTCGGTTTCCTTCATGATGGTTGAGCTGAGTGGTGCCAATCCATGCGTCTTGTTCGTGAACAGGCGCCACCAGTTAGTCATAACTTAGCTGCCTCAGCCTGTTTTAATTACTTATTGTATGTTTAACCCCCGACGGAAAAAGAGGGGTGTTATAAGTTTGACTTGTGTTGCTGTGTATCTGTGTGTCTGCCTGTGGCATCATAGCGCCTCAACGAATGAACTGATTTTGATTTAGTTTTTTTTTGTTTGAAAGGTGATTGTGTCGAGAGTGTATGAAATCGGTTCAGCTGTTCAAAAGTTAGGGGCGTTTTACTGTTTGAATCGGGATGTTTTCGCAAGATAAATGTGTCGGGGGATATTTTTAAATTTTATTGTATTGTTGGTTTTACTCTAGACGCTTTTACGCATATCGTTCTCACATAATATGTAATATTCCAACAATAATGATGTAACTAAATACTTGTAATTAAAACTGATGGAATAGATTGTTCGTGGAGTTTCTTGCACATTCTTCTCCATAGAGACTACTGAGGCTGCGAATGTGTACTATTCATCTTTTGTTTGAAAATTGAAAAATACCTTTAAATGGTTTAGTTGAAAATATTTTGATTTTGGTTTTGAAGTGCGTTGAGCTACCGGCCGATGACTTCAAAGTCGCAGGAATCGTCTAGACCAGAGATGCACGGGGTTATGAAAGCAGCAGATGTACGTGTATGCAGTCAAGAGAAATGGCAATCGAAGTCAGCGAAGGCGATAGTGGAAAATCGCTATCGCCACGCTTTCGATGAAAGAATGTCACTTGTCTAGGACCACAGAGCTTTCTGAATCTTATGATACCAAATCAATCATCTAGTAACTGTATCGTAAGATCTAAAAAGTCTGAAAGGCCTTTAGAAATGTAGGCAGCCTAGCTATATGTTTACAGTACCTGTGTAATTATTTGCACTACATAAATGTCGCGTTAATAAATAGTGTGAGTGTCATATGAGTGTTGGTAGAATATGTTTCAGACCGGTTAATTCTAATTTATCATCATCATATCAGCCGAAAGACGTCCACTGCCGGACATAGGCCTACCCCAAGCGTCGCCACATTGACCGGTCCCGTGCGTCCCATAATTGCTTGCGTAATTCTAAATATAGAACTATTAAAGCACTAGCTTACGAAGAGACTTTTCCTTGTATTCGTCTAGTTAAATTAAAAAAAACTTTTTAGTCAATAAAAAATAAACTGACTTCCAAAACAAAACACAACAAAGTGAAAATTGACTTTCTTTTCCGAAGTCGATGTCTTTGGTACCTTTTTTTTTTAGTTATTGATAATGCCGAGAAGATAGTTATTTTTCTCTTTGTAGTGTTTTGTTTTGGAGTTCGGTTTAATTTTTGTGTTAAAAAGTTTATTTTCCTCTTTTTAGATTTGGTACCTTATATTACCATGAAAATACGCTTTATTAAGGATAACTTAAATATTTAATGGACCACATGAGAAGCACCAACTTTCAAAATAAATGTATTTTCTTTCTGTCTTTCATTATATTTCCGAATAAAAAAATGTTTTTTATATGATCACACCTTTCTGAATACATCCTGTAAACAATTAATTCTCATTATTATAAAAGCCGCACGGGACTATCAAAAGCTTAAAATGAATCCACACAAAATAATGTTTAAACTCAAAACATATTTACATTTGAAAAACACTCCACTTTATAATTTTAATTATATTTTATAAAGAAAACCAACATGTTTACATTTTATGATTAAAGCAAACGCATAATAAAGATACCACAGTTTCTATGTATACTTAATTCAGCCAGCGCATACAAACTAAATTAAAAATAATATCTTTAAAAATAATAATTACAAGAAAAATGAAAGCCCGCCAAAATTGTCCCACGTGAAGCTTCTTCCAGAGTGTTGCCATATAAATTTATTCTAATTTATATTTTTCTTTAATTAAATAAGACATGGCCGAAGTGCTGGGAACGTGACCGGGAGGTGGAAACCATTAGACGTTAGGTGCAGGTCCCACTGTAAGCGACTAGCAATTTTTAGGTGAAATAAGTTTCTAGATGATATCTTTTTAATTATAAAGTTATCATAAAGATGAGATATTTAATATAATCGAGTTTCTTCCTAAGTTATTTAATACAGATATTAAATAACTTAGAAAGAAACTCGATTCTCTTATCTGGCTTTCCCTTTTCTTTCAGTCGTGTTCACATTATTGAAGTGCAGAGCGTCGTAATGTGCCTGACTTAACTAAACCCGACAATCTCCCTCCACTTCTTACGATCCTTGGCGTATGTAATCGTCGGTTATCTTGATTTATATGTTGCTTATTTAGGTGAGACAAGGGACTATTCTTTTTTTTTTTTTATCCTGCGTCTTTTTCCTTCCATCTTCCCTTAACCTTTAGTTGACCGGCTCTAGAGTGTAATTAATTTCACTAAAATTTTTACTGACTATCTCCAATTTCAACCCTAAGATAAACCAAGGGAAAGCGAGTTTAAAAATTTATAAACCATGTTATCAAATTCTTAATTTTGAAACCGGTAGTTTGTATAATACAGCAACTATTACATTTTTCTATTAAATTTTTACAAAATTAAAAAAAATAAGGCAAAACAACAGACTAGACCGTGACATGTAACGGATCGCGGATAAATTTGAAAGATACTCGTAGTTACTGCAGCCCTGGCACAAGCAACTGAAGGAACAGGGTTGGGTTTTAGTAAGTAAAAGTCTGACACGCCCTCTCGCTTCACTCAGAGCGGGTGAAGTCATTGGATGACTTGGCAAAACAAAAAATTGCGTGTCTGTAAAGTCGGTTTACGGACGATAGTTTCACGTGACAACGTCATAACAACGACATAATAAGAGTAACGGGACACTTTTTCGTGCATTGTGCCGGCTTTCATCGATTTTTAGACGTTGTCACGTCAAAAAGGTCTAGCAAAAGATTAAATAACAGTACTCTGTTTAGCTTTTACGTGTTGGGTAAGCGTATCGTTAATCGCTGACAAAGTGATCTCACCCCTACCACCTTCTAAAACGAGGGAGAGAAAGAAAGTAAAGTGCTTCAAAATAGCGCCGTAGATAAGTGTAAATATTCGGTGTCTTATTTAATTTTTCTAAACGCGAAAGGGCCATTTTGTCGTCTAAGTGACTGAGGGAATCTCGCCCGGGCCTTTCTTTTTGTCAAACAAATTAGTTTTTTGATCAGAAAGGGAATTTCGACAAAAACAGTTCTCTAATTTGAGTTTTTCTCGTCTAGTAGATATTTTTGTAATTAAATGGTATTTTGATTTGATTGAAGATTTTCACTTAGCTTAAGGGTTGGCAGAGATTTTAAAGGCTTTTTTATTTGAAAATCTCTGGGTATTACGAATTGTTACTAAGCAGGCACAGTTTTCTCTTTCTAAACTTAAGATGGTGTCAAGGATATTCTTATAAAAAAAATAACCCCCCATTATTAATTTATTACCCTTCCTCACACGTTTCAATGTTTTTAAAATGCTCGTTTCCGTGTTTATTTACTAAATTTACTTGCCTGATAGCTATTCTGTGCCGGGTCGTGGTGACTGCGAACCGGCAGACACAGCGTTGGAAGGCCTCCCTCTAGAAGAACCATCCACCTGGTTGAGGCTGCGGGAATCGAATAGACGCACAGTTCCAATCAGTATGGCAACTCTTGGGGATGAAAAAAATCCTACAGGGGAAGCTTTTCGGCTTCAATGATGATGATTATGAAGCAGGTTCGATTAACATATTCGAGTGGATGTTGTACGCCCACCCTAACATACGTCACGTAAGGCCGCATAGTACATGAACGTATATGATAAGTTAAAGGACCCACTAAGACCTTACAGCCTAACTGTCCCTTCGACCCTAAGAACTATAAGCCCTACAGCCCTAACCTACCATATACCTAGTGTGTGATAAATAAATATATAGATAAGTTCAGGATGTCTGAACCATGTGACCTAAGGTTACAGACGGATACTGGGCAGGAATTACAGGTTCGGGAAGGACACACTCACTGCTAGTCCAGCAGACTCACGGGACTGATCAGAGATGGCTAAAGGTGTCTTGGCCACAGTGAGGGGTAATGGGATAAGAATATAAATTCAAATCTGATTTAATAACAATATTTTACAGCTTATATACTATTTTGTCTTAATACACACTAATATACAAATGTATGTGTGTCCTATGCGTGTAAGATGCAACCAAACAGTATTTTATCTGGGCCGCGCGTCAGCCGGGCCGAGTGCTGAGTCAATGCCCAAAGGTAAGTTTGAACTAAGGTTTGAGCAGATGTTAAAGTCAAAAAACAGTTTACTAAAGCCATAATACATATACACATATCACTTTTTGATCGCCAAAACAGAAACAAGTTGATATAGTTAAAATAAAGTAACTACTGTTATATGCCGAGTCACTTGACCGCCCTGAAAGTTTCAGGAGCACGCGACGACTTGATACTTGCCATGTAAACATTGATTGCTCTTTCGTGGCGCTCTTTAACCCACGACGGAAAAAGAGGAGTGTTATAAGTTTGACGTGTGTATTTGTGAATCTGTGTGTCATTCTGTGGCAACGTAGCTCCTAAATGGATGAACCGATTTTGATTTAGTTTATTTAGGTTTTGATTTAGTCGAGAGTATTCCTAGCTATATGTTCAACGGTTGAAAAATTATGCGCATTGTGTACTCTTTGAATTGTTTTTTTTCGCAATATATCGTTCATAATTACATTTTTCTGTAGATTTATCGACCGAAGTGTGTCTACTACTATTTATTAGATATTTATTTTAAAAAGCATATAATAAAAATTAAATTTAATATTAAAAATCCACAAAAAAGTAAAAAAATAAACCTCGTACTCGCGTCGAGGGATTGCCAAAGATAACAAATATCAATCACACAGTCTCATATGAACTCAAAATTAGACCTGACCAGAGTTATCCGTAGGTACGACTAGAATAATTATGTTAATACAATGGATGATAAAAAATGACGTGCACGCCTGTAACTGCCCTATTTGCACAGAACTGTCTATGTGCCTTATGGAATAAATAACACTTGTCACAATATCACAGTATAAATATGGACGAACAGTACGGATAATTACCTACAAACGCTCGACGCAGCACACTCACACAAACATATGCATCGACCAGACCCCTAAGCGGCTCGCACTACTGACAGAATCGCGACAACCGCTTAGGGATTTCGTTGATGCGCATGTTTGTGTGCAGCGACCACAGAGCCCCCTGTAACTCTGTGTTCGAAGTTTTTGTGATTGTGCCTTTTCGAGCGTTTGTAGGTAGTTTCCGTACTGTTCATCCATATTTATACTGTGCTAATATTATAAAGGCGAAAGTTTGTGAGTGTGTGTGTGTGTTTGTTACTCTTTCACGGAAAAACTACTGAACAACTACTGAACAGATCTGGATGAAATTTGGCACAGAGATAGAATATAGTCTGGAATAGCACATAGCATACACATAGGATTTTATCCCCGGAAAAAAGATCGCTTGGGATAATTTTTGCCATACACGCGGGCGAAGCTGCTGGCAGAAGCTAGTAAGTAGATAAATACTAGGTATAGCCCGACCACAACCAGCGGGCAATTGCCCACCAGACCCTAGGTTTTCTATGGAGGATATGGAACTTTTCACTCTGTTCCTCATACATCTCTAGTAAGTATGTATAGGCGGCTAAGTCAAGCTATAGTCGTAGAACATGCAGAGAACTGAAGCCGTTGGATAAGATGTGTTAGAGTGGTGATCGTGAATTGATAAACGGTAGTTATGACGCCTTCTTCGAGGTGTAGAATCAATCTTCGCAAGGAGGCTGGTAGCAATTTTAAAAGTCGTGGTTCTAATAGAAAGATAACAGGAATGCGCCCTCTGGCGACGACGGATTCGTGTTTGCTGTATGAGGGCTATCGCCTTTGATTTATCCACTAGGGGCGCTGATGTAGAGTGAGGTTTTCAAAATGGCAAATTTCATAGATTTTTAGTTTTAGCGCGAGTTTATTTACTACTTGTTTTGAATATTTTCCAGATATGGTAGATTAAGATAAATACGAGTTTTTCCAACAACTGCTATTAGAGTTTTATGTTTTCGAAAATATAATCCTCATTTTTGTAATCATAATATACAAAACATACAACAATAACAAAGTAATATCATCCCAAAAAAATGGGATGCGCGAAACTCGATTTTATATTTAAACTAAAAACCTTTCTTCTGTGCGCGTTATAACACCTTACTCGCCAGTGGCGCCAACTGGTGGGCACAAAAACGGAAGCCCTGCGATCGTATAGTCGCACAGTGATGGCTTTCTATTAAAGTTACACTAGTCGATTATTCTTCCATACAAACGTAGTCTAGCGATTACTCCACTGTTTCACGAGATACATTCAAAATAAAAAATAAAATATTTAAAAGTTATGAGCGCCGTAAGTTCCATATTTCAACACTAATTTTAACGCATCTTTGGGCGGAAATAAATACCTTAAGAAGAAGGAAAGTTGCAAAACGGCCTCCATACATTGAGTTAATATGTACGTACATTATTACCTCAATGGGGATAGATTAGTAATTCAACAATGCAATAATTTTATTTGGAAAATATAATTTTGTAGTTTTTTCACGATATCTAGACTGCCAATGGTCTGTTTATAAAATTTCGCGCGCTCGTTTTCGTCCTAAATCATCATCGATTTCGATACTAATTTGCAAAAGTGCTAATTCGTACGCGAACTAGCTCTTACTGCTCATCACAGCATCTATCTCATTCGCACGTGTTGTCGGATGAGATGGCATGCATTTTAACCTCGCGCACAAAATAGTTCGTGCCGTCGACTAGTAGAACCTTAAGACGACGCGATGCCTGAGACTAACCGAGTATTGTATAGTACTCTTACTGACAATCTGATCAAGATAAAGTCTGGACCTTTAAAAGATACTGCAGCCTCTGTGTTAATTTACTTCAGAATTTATACTCATGGAAAAACCGACCTCACCTTGTTTTAAAACGATGTTTTTTTTGGTATGACATATAGGCGATAGGAGCGTGATTTAGGTACCCATGCAATACCTAAATCATGTTCTTATCGCAGCTATTTTCATTAAATTATTTTATCTTTTTTTGTCCACGGAAATTAAAAGAAAACATAAAATAGATGGTCCAGATAGGACACTTAATTTTTTCGTCGGACACGAAATTCGGATACGGTGCGGATATTATCCGCAATCGTTAAAATCCCATTTTATGTTGACCGATCAGTAAAGTTTTTTTTATCGTTGGTTATAAAATTGACGTAGTCTACTGGCAAGATAACATTGATGTAATATTAGGTACTAGATTTTTGCCATGGCTTTGCTCGCGGGTGGCATATCTCACAAGAACCGCGCTTTTTTGTAAAAATATGTAACCTGTGGCAATTGGCAATAGAGTAGCAATCTATTAGTATTTCTATTTTTGTAATCGAATCAGTACTCATGGAGAATAGACCTTTAAAAATATTTTATATTAAAAATTGTATTGTCTCGAGAACCAAATGTGTATGTAAAATGTCAGCTAAATCGGACACTGGAAAGTAGATCTGGGACAGGTGAAAATAAACATGTTTGCATGTTAAAACAAGATTTTATAAATAAAATTGCATTGTCACGAGAACCATACGTGTGTCAAATTTGAGCTCAATTGGACACTGGGAAGTGGTTCAAATTTTACTTGCAAGATTTGATTACAGACATTGGGACAAGTAAAAGTAAATAAAAGCTTGTTAAGCAGTTTTTATTTAAACAAAGTTTTATATAAAAAATCGCATTGTCACGAGAACCAAATATGATTGTGTGTCAAATTTTAGCTCAACTGGACACTGGGCAGTGGATCAAATGTACCTAACTTGCAAGATTTGATTACAGACACCGGTACAGGTGGAAGTCAATAAAAGCTTATAAAAAACATCCATACAATCAATTTGGCCTCTTTATAATATTAGCTAAAAGTTGTATAGTTGCCAATTTGAACATCTTTGTTCGCATACAAAATTCAACACCCCTTTGGCCCAGTCAGGGGTTGAGTTTCGAAAGATCCTTACATATTTCACTGCTACACTTTCTAAGTAAAGTCGTTTCTTCTGAACGTTTCCTATCTTTAGATTTTACTAGGTACTAGCCTGGATTTTCCCAGGCTTATTTGGAACCGGACTTTATCAAAGGAGTCTAGATTATTGCGCCATCTTTGGTCCTGTCTGCCACGATGTGGCTTGCCGTGTTACTTATTTAAAACTACTACTACTTTACCTATATTTAAAACAACCTTACCTTAAGTAGTTAAGAAAACTAAACCAGGAAGGACAGAAATCCTATGACTAGATGTATGAACGTGAGTGAAGCAAAAGGATTATGTAAGGATCGTAACAGGTGGCGTCCTGTAGTTGCTGCCCCTCTCATTTTAAACCCCCGACGGAAAAAGAGGTGTCTTATAAGTTTGACGTGTGTACCTGTGAGTTTGTGTATTTGTATATATGTGTATCATAGCTCCTAAATGGATGAACCGATTTTTGTTTGGACGGTGAATTTATCGTGTTTTTAGAGTGTTCTTAGCTATGTTTGATGAAAATGGTTTCAGCCGTTCAAAAGTTATGGGCGTTTTACAGTTTAATGGTTTTTGCAAGATATCGAGTCATAATTACGTGTGCAATAGATTGTTAATCGAAGCGTGTCGCCTACTAGTTCAGTAAGAAATAAAAAAAAGATCGGGTTAAAAAAAAATACTTTTCATAAACTAGTATCCCAACAGAGCTACTGTACATTTATTTATCCTTTTCTCCTACACACAATATAAATAAGACATACCTACCTATACTTCCTACATAGAAACCAAAATGTAGATAAGTGTTCCTCATTACAAGTTCACGCAATGCAACTCGTTGACAGCTATCAAAAGAAGCGCGAAAACGAGAAAATTATGTAAAATATAATACTGTACTAAATTATTATTCTTGAAATATGAAATAGGAACTACTTTTCCGCGTGGCGGGCGGAGTGTGTTCAAACTAGCGTCCCGGCGGTCCACACGTCTTTCCAGCACATCTTAGTTCTACAGAGTTCGTGTTTTGAATACTTGAGTTACTAGTTTAGCATATATATATATTTTTTAGACGTAACAAGTCCACCTCAAATGCAGTCTTAGACCTTACCAACCATATCGTCAAAAACCTGGACAGTAAGAAAAAAGTCCTCACTATTTTCCTAGACCTTGCGAAGGCATTTGATACAGTTTCCATACCCCTCTTGCTTTTCAAATTAGAAAAGATCGGTGTTAGGGGTCAATCTCTCGCGATTTTAAGTGATTACCTAAATAAAAGAACTCAGTGTGTTAAAATTGATAATCACATGAGTAGTGAACTTCCTATAACATTCGGAGTCCCACAAGGTAGTGTGCTCGGGCCAACGCTGTTCCTTGTATACATTAATGAACTTTGTCAAATAAAACTAGATGACACCAAGGTAACGGCGTTTGCGGACGACACAGCACTTACGTTCATTGGTGACTCGTGGCCGGAAGTCTTCATTAAGGCGCAGACTGGTTTTAATGTCATTAAGACGTGGTTAGCTGGCAACTCGTTGACTCTCAACACAGACAAAACAAACTACATGACTTTTTCGTTCCGTGAGTCTGCCCAACCTCCGCCCTCACTATCACTTATCGCCCATTTGTGCTCTTCTTCCCCTAACCAGACCTGTGACTGTCCCAGACTAACACAAGTAAAAAATACCAAATATTTAGGCATAACAATTGATAATAATCTTTCATTCTCTCTTCACATTGAGCTTCTACAAAATAGAATTAGAAAACTAATCTACATCTTCAAAACCCTACGCCACGTAGCTCCTGCCCGAATCCTGAAAAAAGTTTATTTTGCGCTATGCCAATCTCTCCTAAGTTACTGCATATCGTCTTGGGGTGGTGCGCCTAAAACGCTCCTTCTAAAACTGGAGAGAGCCCAAAGAGCCATTCTAAAAGTCAGTAATTTAAAAAAAATCACGTTCCCGACTGCTGACCTATACAAATATTGTCAAGTATTGACGGTCAGACAACTTTTTATTTTAAATACTGTTCTTATTCAGCATGCTGCGACCCCATACCGAGTTATCACTAAAAGACGTAAGGACCTAATTTGTGAAAGTAAAAAGTGTAATTTCACCCAATCCAAAAGATACAACTATTTCCTTGCTCCGACGTTATATAATAAAGTAAATAAGCTACTGCCTGTTTATCAACTCCCTAGCCAGGCCTGTAAAAAAGAAGTTAATAAGTGGCTCCTTTGCTTAACCTACGACGAGACAGAGAGTCTGTTGGTCTTTTAGATGGTCTTAGTGTTCATCAACATCAACACATATTACCCTCATCAAATACATAAACAGCTACACAAACACACCATCACTGTTACACACGCACCACAATGGAAAGTATTTTTTTTTTTTGTTTTGAATTTTTTTTTTTGTTGTTTTCTTTTAATTATTGTTATATACAAATTTCAATTTTAAATAGGCTAAAGCACAATTAATTTCTGATATTTTAATTGCAAAATCATTAAATTCCCACTCCATTATAAATTATTATATATTTTAGTTTTTATTTAATCCATGAAATAATTGAATGTTTCAAACTAAGATACATTTATGAATGAATGAATGATTTATTTTTACCAATTACCCACAAAATTATTATCATTGTTTTATATTAATTCAAATTTAATGCCATTTTATGTTGACTTTAATTTTAAATTGTTATGTCTGGTAAGAACTCAAACTTAATACCGTTTTATTTTTATTTTAAATTATTATGTTTTATTTTAATTCTTATTTAATTGCATTTTATTTTAAATTGTGATGTTTTATTTTAATTCTTATTCAATTTCATTTTATTTTTATTTTAAATTGTGATGTTATATATTAATTTTTAGTTTAATTTTAAGCTGTGAAAGCCCTAGATTTCAATCACTTTGCACTTAAATTGTCATATCTTTAATGTTAACCTTTTGGGGAATGGAACTGGTATCCTTAACACAGGTTATTTTGTAACCTAGCTAGGATGCCAGTTGCGATTCTTATAGCGAATTCAAAACCAGATCTACGGCTCTTATGAATGTATAATTATCTTTTTTGTAATTTGATTGTTGGTTTTAATTGTGTTTTTTAACAAATAAATAAATAAAATAAATATAGTACGGTTTTTATTGGCAAGGCTCTGGTGGATCGTGTTTTAATTTATTTAGTTTGGAGTGCCTTTTAAAAGTTAACTACTAACTATGAAGGCGTTATTCAAGGACCTGAATACGCCCAGCTTTTGCGATATTATTCTCACTTTTTTGGCTGGTTTACTGTGCATGCTTGCAGTGGAATTTTTATATGAAAAGATTAACAAAGTGAAGGTAACTAACGAGACTCATTCACGCCTTGGAAAGTATGATAAGGTGTTGATCCTCGCTATCATTAGTAGATCTATTAATAATCGTTATACAGGGTGTTTGGAAGGGAGCTGTACATACGCCTAGGGTAGAAACTAGGGATAGTCTGCTACCTACCCCCGCCCATTATATTGACCTTGGCCTCAAGGTTTTTTTTTAATTTATTTTTATTTTTTATTTGACTTTTTTGTGATTTTTTGACTAAAACTACCTGTAGCTCAAAATCTATCCATGGGACCGGTCGGCTAATGGTCTTGTTTTAATCGTTAGAGTCTTAGGGTCCTGCAAAAAATTATTTTACACCAGAAAATTGTGGAGAAGAAAAGTTATGGGGCCTGAAGTACCATAGTAAGGTAAAGAAATAATTTTAAGGGCAACTTTCTATGGGGTTTAAAAAAAACTAACAGGGTTGGAGTTCTTCTGATTTTTTTAAAACATCCTCAGTCCATGCCCTTTCTAACGATATGCTAAAAGTGTATTTATCACTTTTAGTTTTAAAGTTATTAATTAATTTCCGCAACTAGGGCACTTTTACCACCACGAGTCGACATTTGTAAGACAAATGTAATTTCCAGAATTTAAACCAGTTTGGCCTACAGTTGGCAAATTTGTTGTCTCACTCTTACACGAGAGCAACATGTAAGAGACAAAACATGTCATGTCATGTCTCTTTCGCTCTTGGGTCGACGGGGCCGGGCAGGTAACTCGTTGGGGTCTTTGTTAGTCAGTCGAGATTTACCCATCTTAGCTAACTTACGTACTTGCCGTTACGACGCTCCACTGTTTTCGTTAATTTTGTTGAGTTTGTTATTACTTCGTTTTTGTTAAGTTTTGTTATTTGTTACCTTGTTGTTGGCAAAATGGCTGGATTTACCAGTGAAGAGTACACCGACATGCTGGTGGTGTATGGAATGGCTGATTGCAATGGGCGCGAGGCACGGAGGATTTATCAAGAACGGTATCCTAACCGGCGAGTGCCTAACCACCAAACGTTTGGCTCAACTTATCGGCGTCTGCGAGAAACCGGAAATTTAAATTTCCGGGAACCAGCCGTGAACAGATTTCAACCAAATTTGGCTGCGGAAGAACGCATATTGGCTGAATTTGAGGAAGATCCGACCAGAAGCGTAAGAACCGTAGCCCGGACGCTTGGTTTAAGCGTGTGGAAAGTCTGGTCGGTTCTTCGCGAAAATGGACGTCATCCTTTCCACTACACCCCTGTTCAAGGTAATTTTTTACATAAAGTTTTTGTTTTTAGCTCTTATGTAATGAACTAGCATGTGAATTTCATAGGCAATTTTTAAATTAACATGAGCATGTGTGTGAGAGAGAGAGAAATGGAAAGACAGAGATAGCAATCAATGTTACATAGCTACTAATTCATAAGGAAACCGCTAACGTTGATATTTTTATTGTTTTAGGCTTAGAGGATAACGACTATGCAAGAAGGGTGGAGTTTTGCCGCCACTTGCTCCATACGGACGTGGAAGATATTAATTTTTTACGGAGTATTCTCTGGACTGACGAGTCCAAGTTTGACAAGGAAGGAATTGTAAATTACCACAATCTCCATCACTGGGCACCCAGAGATCAAAACCCGAGAGTCAAGAGGCACAGAGGTTTTCAACGAAGGTTCTCCGTGAACGTATGGGCAGGCGTCATCGGTAATCGGTTGATAGGGCCGCACTTTTGCCAGACAACCTAAACGGGCAAAACTACTTAGATTTCCTCGAAAACGATTTGCCTGATTTAGCGGAAGAAGTGTTTGACGAAGATCGGCCCATAGTCTTCCAGCACGACGGCTGTCCTGCTCATTGGAGCCTAGCAGTGAGGGAGCTTCTGGACAACTGCTTTCCTAATTCTTGGATTGGTCGGGGTGGGCCAATTCCCTGGCCCCCAAGGTCGCCTGACCTTACCCCACTCGACTTCTACGTCTGGGGAAGGGCGAAAGAGTTGGTGTACGCAGAAGAAGTACCAACAAGGGAGGTTCTAATTAACAGGATCCACGCCGCATTCGATACAATGCGCGAGGAACTGCTGCTTAGAAC
Source organism: Orthosia cruda (assembly GCA_964057195.1). Taxonomy (NCBI): domain Eukaryota; kingdom Metazoa; phylum Arthropoda; class Insecta; order Lepidoptera; family Noctuidae; genus Orthosia; species Orthosia cruda. The sequence continues at coordinate 6,866,895 of OZ059835.1, read as the reverse complement.
GGTGACCGTGGAGATGAGGAAGAGGTGCCGAGCATGTTTACAGGTCAATGGTCATCAATTTGAACAAAATTTGTAATTAATTAAAATTAGTAATTAATTAAAATTTGTAATTTAATGACATTAGTCATTACCAAATTTTTTGTTTCATTTGCCATCCTTTTACGATCGAACACATTTAATTTTCATTAGTTGAAATTTTTGCTTGAAGTGCCCTAGTTGCGGAAATTAATTAATAACTTTAAAACTAAAAGTGATAATTACACTTTTAGCATATCGTTAGAAAGGGCATGGACTGAGGATGTTTTAAAAAAATCAGAAGAACTCCAACCCTGTTAGTTTTTTTTTAAACCCCATAGAAAGTTGCCCTTAAAATTATTTCTTTACCTTACTACGGTACTTCAGGCCCCATAACTTTTCTTCTCCACAATTTTCTGGTGTAAAATAATTTTTTGCAGGACCCTAAGACTCTAACGATTAAAACAAGACCATTAGCCGACCGGTCCCATGGATAGATTTTGAGCTACAGGTAGTTTTAGTCAAAAAATCATAAAAAGTCAAATAAAAAATAATAATAAATTAAAAAAAAACCTTGAGGCCAAGGTCAATATAATGGGCGGGGGTAGGTAGCAGACTATCCCTAGTTTCTACCCTAGGCGTATGTACAGCTCCCTTCCAAACACCCTGTATATTATCACTAGCGGACGGCTCGCTGTTTCACTCGCGTAGTTCCCGTTCCCGTGGAAATACAGGGATCAAAAGTAGCCTATGTCACCCGGGGATAGTGTAGCTTCCCAACGGTGAAAGATTTTTTTAAATCGGTCCAGTAGTTTTCATGTTTACTCGTTATACAAAAAAATCAATAATACAAATCTTTCTAATCTCTTAATAATATTATATTAATTAAGTATAGGTATAGATTGAGTCAAAAATCCAGTGTCTGGTTAAACTGGAAGCCGTTCCCATTGGGGAACTAAACGCCTGTTGGATGTATCAAATACATTCAATAGGCGTCGCACAGAGGGAGTACTGAGTTGGTATTTTAAGAGATTCCCTTCCATGTGCCGATGGTGATCACCGGGATGGCTTTAGTGAGGTAAAAAATCACGTACAGTGGTGGGTCAGTGGTAACGGCTGCGACTTACAAGTTGTAGGTCGTGGGTTCGGATCCAGGCAGGCGCTTTACTTTGTGTAAATTATTTCATCATCAATGCTCTCAAGTCTCTAGAAACATAAATTCTATCACCCGCATTGTGCCCGCGTGGTGGACACTGGCCCATTCCCTCTCACAGAGAGGTGGCCTGCACGCCTAACGAACCAAATGTGAGTCCAAGTGCGGAAAAGAGGGTCTATCTTTCCTATGAGGTCAAAATCCTTCGCGCGCTGGATTTTGTCCCAAATGTCCAGTCGGAAGTTTTGAAGATTTCTCCCCTATAATAAATAGGAGGATGATGATACCATCTATGATTGCCAACTTATCTAAACCCATTCTAAACTCCGGACAGAATAAAAACAATTACGTTAAAACATTTTGTTTGAACCTAAATTCATAGTTAGCTACAATGTAGCCTAGTGCAGACGGATTGGCCTCGGGGGACGCAAGTTTGGGCTAACTCGGTGCGCTAGACTAGGCTCTGAAACTATTATTAATATGGACTGTATATCACTCTACAATGCAACATATTAAGCTCTCGAAATAAATGAGGGCCTATATTTTAATGTAGATTGGCAAAACAGACTATAAATATGTATGGATACAGAAGGAGAGGAAGGAAGGAAGTGATATGTGAGAAAAGGGACTGACAGACTCAGTGATAACGTGATGGTTGACAGGACGGTATGGAAGAAGAAAACTTGCAGCACCGACCCCAAGTAACATGGGATAAGGGCAGCAAGATGACGATGGTTGAAAGAAGCACCTGAAGAAAAGTATACTAAAGAATTACAGTACAATTTTCAACGTTATCAAGTCATGTCGAAAACGCCGAGTATGTGCCTGGAATCCTATCGGTAATATTCTTTATACTGTGATTTTTAATTTTGTAGACTAAACTGACATCTGCCAATGACCATTTTTTTTAAATGTTGCAAGTGCGGTGCATAGTGTTGTAGGTAAGACTCAATAGTATGTGATTCATGTGGTGTAAACAAATTATTTATTTATTATTATTAAAAACTTCATGCAACATAAAAGTACATAGGCGGACTTAATGCCTTAGGCATTCTCTACCAGTCAACCAAGGGCGGTGAAGAAATAGCATGGCAGGTGCATAAAAATAGAAATAATAATATTATAAACGCAAAATTAGTACAAAAGTATATAGTTATATAAATATACTTAAATATTTCCTATAATAAATACTATATATAAAATGATATATATATATATAAATTAATAGAAAGGCGCAAAATGAGACGACAAATGTTTTATGTATATAAACGTAATATATTTAAATATAACAGTATTAATACACATAGTACATATTGTAATAAATAAGAAATTAACAATAAAATAAATGCGATCGATAGAATGAAGTCTGAAATAAATGAGTAGAAATTCAATAAGGGCTGCAAGTTTCTGTTTTTGCCGTGGAATAGCTAACTTCGATTTTCGATCAACTTTCGATAAATCAGGATACGACACTATTTTTATGCAACGATAAAGTGACAACCCCCAAATGTCGTTTAGTTTACGAAATTAATTTTAAAAATAATACCATTTCAAATTATTATGGTAGTTCCTAATTTAAATGATATTATTTTCCAGGATGAATTCCTACTAATATCAAAAGAGTGATAGTTTGTGTTTTAATCAAGCATGAACAGATTGGATTTAAATATTACACGCAGTTTTTTCTAACCTGGATTAACATATAGGAGACTTCCTATTCTGATAAACTTGGCATCCCATGTGATATTAACAATATTCTAACGGGCGAAGCCGCGGGTAGAAACTAGTATGACGTAATTTTGTTGCCGTGTTAGATAGATAAAAAATAAAATATAGCGTGTTATTGTGGTTTGAAAGGTGAGCTACATTGCTTTTGACTGTCCTCTCGCGTTAATCTATCAATAAAAAAGCAATACTGACTTCTAAACAGCTTCTACAATATAGCGAAAACTAACTTTGTTTCCCGAAGTCGGTGTCGAAAAACGAAAAACCGTCGTTACCAAAGACACCGACTACGGAAAACAAAATTATTTTTCGCTATGTAGTTTTTTTTTTTGTTAAAATGTTTTTATTTTACTCTTTTTAATGTTGTTACCTCAAATTTCCATGAAAAACATGTATAGCCAAAATACACCTCATGACGATTCCAATAAGCCCGAACAAGACTAGGATACCTTGTTTTATTTCGGAGTTTCAGTGCCTATCTTCCGGCTTCGTCATCAGATCAGTTCGATGGTACCATTTTCAGCAGTACCATCTATTTATTAATATTTTGCTTCATCATAACTAACTATCTTGATAGATATCTTATACAAAGTACGTTATACACAGTTTGTACTTATTTTTAAGGAGTTTCAGTGGTCATCTGTTTTCTTCTTCATCAGTTCCCCTTAACCAAATTATACTTTCTGAGTGGAAATGCTTGCCATGTTATTAAAAATACCAAAATCATAATATTTGGGAAGTTATCACGATTTCCATGGGATTCCATCATCAGATTCTGATTGGGTTACAATCGGACCATTTCGGGATTATATCCTTTCAAACAAAAAAAGAATTTTGCAAATCTGTCTATATAATATGACAGAGTTAGTGATGTTATGACCGAACAAACATAAAAAAAAAAACATCCGAATTAAGAATCTCTTCCTTTTTGGGAAGTCCATTTTAAATGCCACAAAATCATCTTTTAGCCATATAGGGAAAATATACAAAGTAGTCTACCTACCAACTGTCGTTACCTACTTAGTATTACCAGCTTCTCGGCTTAATACATCAACTTAGTTTCCAACTCGTTTCCCTAGGGTTAAGACGTCAGCCCGAGCCACAAGTAGTTAACACTATGAATACTGTTAGAAGAAGTTGGGCTGTACCCTGGACAAATAATCTATAAATAATACAGGTTTTGGGGTGCCGTCCCCGGAGTTCCTTTGGGGGGGTATTGTTGTCACTCACGTGTCCGTCTGTCTGTCCGTCGTCTGTCATACAGGTTTTACAGCAAAACAGTTGGAGCTTCAGTCTTTAATTTTTCGCAGTATAAGCATCTTGTTAACCCAAAACCATTAAATTGTCAAAAAATAGTTTCAAATGTTTTAAGGAGGCTCCCATACAGACAATGGGGGACGCGAAAAAATGTTTGACCTGCCCTTTGAATGGGGTATTGTTTAGAGATCGTTGGGTAGATAAATACTATATTTTTTGTTTCAAAAAATATTGTAAATCAAAGGAATGGGACAGCTTTAAAAAAAAATGTAGTTCCGATTTATTTTTAAACTGATTTTGACCTATGAACTTCAAATTTGGTAATAATGTTTATAATTACGTACATATATTTTACTAACAAATACCAATATATTGATAAATCTGATTTTTATATAAAAATTCCAACTTGTTTTTGCGGTTTGGTACGGAACCCTAAACGAAACCCGTCACGCACTTGCCCAGTATTTTTAACCCGACTGCCGAAGGAGAGTAATGTGTTTATCAGTCTATGTATATAAGTATGTATGTATGTTTGTTCCTATGTGGCGTTCTAGAGACCAAACGCATTGACCGATTTTGACAATTCTTACGTCAATCTATTCGTATTATCCCTGCGAGTGTCACTGGCAGATTTTGGGCGCCATTTTAGAAAAAATACTTTTTCTTCCATACCCATCGGGTAGGGTTTTAAGAGGTAATTTCAAAAATATAAAACACTTATATGTTTAAATGTACCTAATTAAAAATAAAAATTATTAAAAAGTTGTAAATAAAAGACCCGACTGCTTAAAAAGCGAACAATAAAGAAGTAAACAAGAAGAAGAAGTTGTTTACTTCTTTATTGTTCGCTTTTTAAGCAGTCGGGTTTTTTGATTTTTTTAATTATATTATTATTGATAGGATTGCACTTGACCACCATCTCACCTGGTGGTTAGTGATGATATGGTCGACGTCGGTCTAAGTTGCATTGGGTGCAGGGAAGAGCGCCTGTTCTCATCTGTCGGACTTCCTCGTTGGTTTATTGGTTGCAAGATCTACTGCTAAAAATGAGGTTATGGTTTCGATTCACGAATCGGGCAAAGCATTATTGCGTTTTTTCATCTTTTTCTCAGTAGTATGGAATCTGGCTTTGTGCCCATTTGATGGCAAAAGACTTGCTCTTGGTGGTAACCATTTGCATAACTTTTCGGTAAATATAGAAGTGAAGTATAATGTTATGCCTCATATTCATATTCTTTATTGTACACAAAATATACATTTAAAATACAAAAGGAAAACTTATGTACACTTATGTGTAGGCGAGCTTAACCCATAATTGGCCTCTTCTCATTCACTCATGAAATAAACATTGATAAACCATAATCACCCCAAATACGGAACTTAAATACTGGGCGAAATACTACCTACCCTTTACCTACTATTTTGGGGAACATAGGCAAGACAAAACATTTTGAAAATCTCTCTTAAGAAGTTGCTATTTTTGCTCACAAACTGGGATAAAAATGTTTGACTCAAGCCTGTCACAGTAGGCCGTGCTCGCCCGGCTGGTTCCCTTCGGCATCTTCACGATATCTTCACAATAAACAAAATACAATAACATTAAAAACATGCGCGGTGTAATATCACAAAGTGCAGGTGTTCCCCGACTTTCTCTAATTAAGAGGGAACGTGACTCAACGATTACCCTGTATCTACAAATGTAACACATTTTTGTAGTACAAAGTTTGTTAATTTCAAACGTACTGCCATAGAACACGGAAAGCTTTGGCAGGGACTACAGACGCCGTAAATACTTATCCATCCATCCATATAAGTAATATTTAGTTGAAACTTGGCAAACAGGTAGAACATAACCTGGATTAGGCAACAGGATTCTTTTTATCTCGGGAGTATCGCTTGGGATAATTAGTGACCTTCACGCGAGCATAGCCACTGCCAGACTGCCACAGACAGCTACTAGTATTACAAATGCGAAAGTAACTCTGCCTGTTTGTTACGCCTATACTGCAGAACCAATTTTAATAAATTTTGATATAAAGATAGATTGGGCATTGGACAAAGGTAAAATTATACTTTTTAACCGCGGCGTACGTTGACTTAGGATCGTTTCAGACTTTCACACGCGCGAAGCCGCTGGCAGAAGGTATCATCATCATGTTTTCAGCCGAAAGATGCCCACTGCTGTACATAGGCCAAGTGTCGCCACATCGACCGGTCTCGTGCGTTTCGCATCCTCGGGATGCCCCCAACCTTAACCAAATCATCGTCCCACCAGTGGGAAGCCTTCCAAGGTAGCGTCTCTCGGTACGCGGTCACCGCTCCAGAAGTTTTTGGCCCCATCAAAAATCCATTCCAAACATCCAAAATGTACGCTCGTGAATGACATCAACATCATCATATCAGGTGAAAGACGTCTACCGCTGGACATAGGCCTCCCCCAAGCGTCGCCACATTGACCGGTCCCGTGCATCTCGCATCCAGCGGTTTCCCGCCACGCTCAGCAGGTCATATGTCCATCTCGTGGGAGGCCTTCCAACGCAGCTTCTTTCAGTCACGATCACCACTTCAGAATGTTTCGGCCCCATCAACCATCCGTTCTACGTGCAATGTGCCCTGCCCATTGTCATTTAAATTGGGCAATTCGTCGTGCATTATTGACCGAAGGGGTTATGTCGATAACTTTGTGCCTCCTGTAGATATCCTCTTTTCTGATGCGATCACGCAAAAAAACGCCGAGCTTAGCCCTCTCCATTGCCCTTTGGGTGCGAAGGTGAATTATTATTTTATTTTACTCGCCATTTTTTTTCCTCTTTAGTTGGCTATGCTACCAGTTTCATTTAGGCTATGCAATAGTGCTCTGCACAAGATTCGCCAATCATAGCCACAGTCAGATTTATTACGAGCTGTCAATTTAATGAGTTATCAGTGACACTCACTGACACGCTTTTTCTGACAATGCCGTCACTAGCAGTGTCCGCTGAGGCGTTTTATTGCTCTGTGGCAACTATCCTGCCACCCAGAGGGTTCTTGCGGAACTTCCGCGCTGCATGTGCATACCAGTGGCGGTAGCTTCATATAAGTCCAAAAGCCATGCCTTACTAAAATGCTCGATAGAGAATCAATATCAAACCTGAACTATTTAAAAGTTCGCGCGCTTAATTCTTATCAAAATAACACAAAGTATCTACCTATGCCACACTACTTCACATAGCGATTGGTCGCGCGCAGAGTTTCGCATTTGCAGTTGCAGTATCTACATATAGCTATCTCGCTTACACGCACCGGCTTTTACCGGGCTTTCAAATACTATATCTGTCTCTTTCGCACTTATAGCGATGTGCCGTATAACGAGTTAGAAACTTGTGCGTCTTTGTAGACGATCAGTTTGAAGATTTAAGCAATGCGTGTGAAGTTGCACGCGTATGCGTGACCTTGTCACCTTGCCAACTCTGCAGTGTTGCCGTTTTAGCGACGTTGTGAGATCTTCGAGATTTTTAACGAGTTTAGAGACTTTTTTTAAGATTTAGCAACAATAAAAACTAGCGACTTTTGAAGATAACGAATATAAATATTCAAGCAATATCTTAAAAATAAACATTTGCGACATCTAGCTAGATTTTTCATATAACTGGCGACTTTTTTTTGCCAAATGACAACACTGCAACGACCCGAGTGCAACTCACTTCAGTTCATATCTCTTAGTAGTCTGTGCTTCAGTTTCATTTGCTTGAGTGGGAAAAGTTTTGAATTGTTAAAGTTTTTTGTGTTTTCTTAGATTTTCTCAGTGATACAATTGTTTTGGTGACTTACCTACAACAATGGAGGTAATTGTACCTTGTGAGAATTTAAAATGCGTTCAAGTTTTGATTGGCGAAGATAAGGTTAAATCTTTAAACTTTGCTCAGAAAAAACAGTTAATTTCTTCATTAAAACCGACGCCTAATCTGTCTATTTCTCTTTTTGTAGAAGTAATTGATAACATTAATACCGAAATTACTGACCGATATTCTGAAATTTATAAATTAAAGATTTTCCAACTGCTCAACAACAAAAAATTTGACAATTATCACTCACATTTTCCTACAGAGGAATTAGATTCATTATTTGACATTTATGCAAACTATTTCGACAAACAAACATTAAAAAGCCTGATATATATTATTCCTGATCTGAAAGATCGTAATGTTTTCGAATTAATTGATGTCATTCATGAGAATAACCTCGAAGATGCCTTTCCCGAGCTGTTAAAGTTAGCGTATCTTGTTGTAACTATTCCGGCTACCAGTTCTTCCGCGGAACGTGCTTTTTCGTCCCTTAAACGTATCCATACCTATACCTATCTGAGAAATACACAAGGTCAAGAGCGTCTTTCCGAATTATCAATGATAGCTATTGAAAAACAGTTGTTTGTAGAATTAAAACGATCACCAACATTTTACTCTGATGTAATTAAATCATTTCTTAAGAAAGATAGACGATTCCAATTAGAATATAAATAATTTATTTAAATTCCTTATTACATTCTATCTAGCTATTTTTTAACTTTCTGTTTTGTTTTTTTTTTCGTCTGTAACCTGTTAGTCCTGTTACGAAGCAAGCAACTACTTACCATTACTATGTTCCCTCAAGCAATGAAGCAAACCAAACGGCTTTTTTTAAAGCCACCGGAGGTATGCAATTGCTGATATGTTTATTATATTCAATCTAGCACTAGCATGCCTTCAGTGTGCTTTGGTTACCTCATTCACCGCACGACAAGCAAAAGTGAAATTGAAGAAAGAAGAGGAAAGAAGAAGATGGATGAATTCACTTTTAATTTAATGTACCTAACCAGTAGTTTATGAGAAAATTGCGATGATACATACGTAGGTAGGTACCTACATACTCAGTCGAAAAGTGTTTTTTTTTTTTTTTTAAATCATTTTAAATTTTATTGGGCTTGCCTTATTTTGAAACCCTAGGCACGCCACTGGAGCATACGTGACTCGAATTCTGCCGACTGCACGCTTGCAACTTACTGCATTTACCTACATTTCGAGCGCTACACGCCTTTAATGGTCTGTATGCTGCACTGCCAGTCTAGGTGTAATTTCCTTAATGGTTGGAAGAAGGAATGATTTGGCTTAAGTTATATAGTGTGCAAGATAGTTAGATCATAGAAAACTTTTTACAAAAAAAATACAATCAACTTCCAAATAAAAGTCTTTTATTGAAGAGTTTTTATTATCTTCAAAGTTATTCTTCAGATATTTACTAAATTTATATGGGACCACCTCAGGAAATTACCCTTTCCAACACAAAAATAATTTACAAACTTATATCAAATACATACAGTCCTCCTTTCCTGAAACTCTTCCTGTTTGGAGAGTCGCTTAAAAACGTTTTAACGCTATTTACTTTAAAGTTTTGGATGCAATAAACTGCTCTTACCTAAAGTGTTAATACATAAATAGGTACTTACAAACGTGTACATAGTTTTATAGTAGGTTCCTTTTAAAGCTCTATTCGCAATTCGCATGTTTGGCAACGAGCAATTATTTTACAAAAATTCGTTCACCAGTTCCAACATATCGCAATTTTCAAGGAAACTAATGAATTTACTCCAGTTACTTCTGATAGCTCAGCAGTAGGCATCAGTGGAATATAAACCTTTATTAAATATCAAAAATTATATATTAAAAATCGAATCATCAACAATGAGTTCTGGTACATAAACTTTATATTTTCCGGATGAAGCTTCCACAATGCTTCTTTCCACCTTAACAATTAATTATTCATTGATAATCTGGCACTTGGGGTTAGCCTGATCCCAAAGACGAAATCCCAGTGGTAATACACAAAGTCTTCATTAATAAAAGACTCGAAAAGTTAAAACAAAATCACCTCTCACACAAACTGAATAAAAACTGTATTCATGAGCCAACCCCGAGTTCTTCTTAATGTGTCAAAAATGACGTCGGCCATGAATACTTAACTTGATTCTTTCAGGCGCCTCACAGAGGAAATAGGTACAATTATTGGCAGTCATTATGCAGGAAAAAAGGCCCCTCTGCAAACAGTTGGGCGCGACAAAGAAAATATCTTAGAAAACTTGGAACACGAAAATGTATGGAGTCCGCAATTTTTAAAGCTGAACAAAGTTTGCTTCGGCTAAAGAATGGCCGAATTACGTAAAGAATTGCTTTCGTGTCCTATGAGGGTTTCTTGTAAGCAGGATTTTATTAGTGTGATCGTCTATATTTTTCTTTTATGGGTTTTTTTTTCCAGGAAAGTGTTTACCACTTGAATTCAATGATTGTTTCAAGAAAAATAACTTGGAAGGTAAACAGCACCCTTATTGCGTAATGACTTCGGCAAGGCAAAGGGCAAAGAGTATGTGATTGATCGATTTTTCATAATCTTTGCACTTTGCCTTACCGAATACATTACGTAATAAGGCTGCAGGCATTTTAAACAAGTAAAGACAATTAGCGATTTTTTTTAAATTATCTGATCAGTACTTTACAAAAAACAAAAAAACTTTCATATATTTTTCATCACACTTGCACGTAAACAGTATCAAAACATACACCCTCGGGCTTTTTTGTTTGTTATGAAGCCCTAGGGCAGTAAGTAATATTTTTTTAATTTACAGCACAGCACACAGGTCATGCAAGTTCAAGCAAGGAGTTTACACGCAATTGAAAAATTGTCATAAAATGTTATCTAAACAGGAATTTCTTTGTAATCTCGCTACATGTTACTTAAATACTCAACTAATGTTCTTAATAATCGATTTTAATAGTTATAGTATGAAAACGTCGAAATTATTTAATTCTTTTTACACTCCGTCATGGCTGTATACCTACGTAAGTATTTGCCCTTAAAGTTTCTGAACGAAACACTGTATAATCTGTGGTGTGGGCAAAAATTCGCCAACCGCTTAAAAAAAAGGGTTCACGTATTTCGTAATAACAGCTGTGCTGACTTGTGTATTAAAGCTATAATTCATAATTATTACTCGCAAATGTGATGAAAAACATTGTGTGTATCGCGGGCGGTACGGGAATTACGAACCTCGACTCAGAATGCCCTCAGTCTTCGACTTCGGGCTTCTCCTAGAGTCTCGATCGTAATTCCTTACCTGCCGCCCTTAATACACAATGTACTATTTATTTTAGATAGATATTATAGAGCAGTACCAATATTAAGGCCTATTTTTGGAACCACATCAACGTCTAATAGAATTCTATGCACATAATATGTTAGATTGATAGTATCGTTAACGTTGTAGTTAGGTACAAGATATCCCGCAGTTTCACCATTTGCTATTTATGTACCGGATTACTTAGCCAAGAGTGGAGTACTAGACTAAATCTATGAAATTTTTGTATTACCCATATTATACCTAGCTAGGTATTAGTAAATGGAGACATGATTTTGTTGGTCATATTTTATGATTGCGATTTTACAAAAGGCAAAACGTTTTACTAAACTTTAATTATAATTGTTGGCGCCTCTTTTAACTCTGTCTGTCTCTTCGTTTGCTACCTTTTCATATGCCTATAAGGAAGGGGTGTGCAGCAATTTGCACTTTTACTACTACGTTCTCTAAAAAAACAAAGATGTTTAAAATCAACTTCAGTCTTTATTCATTTACCTTGGCAGATATACCTTGTCTGTGTAAAAAATGCAGCGTGTTTAATACGCACTTTTGCACAACGTATGAGGACAAGACTGTGCATATTTTAAAAAGGTGCGCATCACTTAAAAATGTCACATTTGTAGCTTTGTCTTCTTGACGTCCTAGCAGTAAGCACATGTCATCATAAAACACATAATATCTTAAACAAACGTCTGATACAGTGTACAAGACGCGCAATCTTGTACACAATGGCCATGCGCACTTTTGCACATAGAGCACTAAAGACTTTTAAAATAACACTACTGCCATCTTTTGGCCAGGACGTCGTATTAACTCGAATGATTCACGTTTCGATAGTAATTTGATCTAAATAAACACATAAAAACCACTTACCTTGATTATATTTATTACAAACAATTTTCAAAACACAGATCTCAAATTTAGTTTTTTTATAATAAATCTTCGGAAATTTTATTAAAAACGAAAATTCTTGCACGGTCTGTACATTTAAAATGTTGATGATGCGCTGTCAACTGAAGTTGGCCGCAGTGCCCGCAGTAGACTATTTCCTGATTCGAGAATCGCATAGCGAATTCTTGTATCCTACGCAATCTTCCACACCCCTTCCCAACCACTAATCCAATGTTGATGAATTTTGACATAGAGATCATTGCCGACGTTCACGTGGCCGAACCCGCTGGCACAAGCTATTCCAAGATGAAACTTAAAAGAGTAAAATTGACTTGAAAGAGCTTGTAGAAAACTGTATCACAAACACAAAATAAATAATCTGACGTAGCAGGATTAGATGGCATATCCAAAGACGTTCGTAGATCCGTCACGAAAGCACTTAAACCGCCATTAGTAGCAAGTTTGGTCCCAAATTTACCCGTTTCATTAACTACCTAATGATTTCCGATAACGTCGCACTAGTTGTTATGTTCTGAGAAAAGATTGGGCGTGTCTTTTGTATTAACGTTTTGAAAAGTTACTTTGAATTATTTTTACATCTACCGCTGTGCACGGGTGTTGCAAGAAGAGGCTTTTAGAACAAGGACGATCTTTTAACCCCTTGTATGTGTAGAACGAAGATCTACGCGAGACACAATGGCTTTTTCATTGTGTCTCGAATGCAAATACAAGGGGTTTAAGCTTTTGTGCCCGTAATTTGTGTCCTACTTTTATCAGTTCGTATAGGCTAAGGAAGGCTCCTTTGCAGTCTCCCAGAAAAATTAAAAGAAGTTGAAAATTAAGGTAAATTTTGGTACATTTACAAGTTTCCCGAAAATCTAAATTTGCACACAACGACTCAGGACCTTGATTTTTTACACCTAATAGGAACTATAGACCTCAGTATCTGGTATAAATTTCAACTTGCTAGGTCTACCTGTTCCTGAGAAAATCAATGGTGACACACGGACAGACGGACAAGAGATTGATCTTATAAGGGTGCTTTTTTTACCTTTTGAGGTACAGAACCCGAAAAACAAAAACAAACTTGTATATACGTTACGGAGCTAGAAGCCATTAAATCTGACACCAGTCTTATAAAAGGATACCCAGTAAATGGGTTGTAGAGGTCAAATAGATAGGCAGTGACTCCAAGTAAAACACAGGTATAGTTCTCGCCAAACTTATTGGCCGCCCTGAAGTTGGCTACAATGGCTGCGCAACAGTAATTCTCATACAAAAACAGCACCGTTTCGTGCCTCCCGCATCGGAAAGCCAACTTCAGGGCGGCCCAGAAATACTCAGCTGAATCTGGTAAGACTTGAAGCCGACCGCAATATTTTTGGGAAAGAAGACTAGGCATACTAAACTCCATTATGAAACCCCAGCCTGACCTAGATTTCGTCCTGCAACAAAAACTCAACCCACACGACCCACTCTCTTGCCTAACCAGTAACCGTTAGGTATAGCGTGATGCTACATATTGTTGTGTGTGCCCTTGCCCTAAAATTCAGAACTGAGTTATGCCGGAGAGAATTGAATTAGAATTGTGGCTACGAAAACAGCGACATCGTGTATTTCCAGTTTTACTCAAAACTCAGAAGTATATCCTTATTGCTAGAAGCTATTGTCTGCAGCGTCACTCAAATAGTAGGTATATAATGTCCTCAAGTCATAGTTTATCCGTACGCCAAGTTTTATCTGAAGCCGTCCATCCGATTAAGCGTGATTTATTAACACACATCTTAACAATTAAAGATAGAGACTTTCACAGTTATAAGTACAGGACTTGCGATGGCGACGCAAATGGCGCCATGTAAATAAAACAAGTTTGTAAAATTAATTCTAAAATCAAAATTTTCGACTGCTTAGGAAGCGAACTAAAAAGACGTAAACAAGAAGAAAATCATGCTGTGCAGTCGGAGGATATATATTAGCAAGCTGGCTGGCCAAAAAGCCAAAACCTTTTGATTTTTTGGATTAACTTTTTTTTCAATAACATTTTTTTTCGAATTAGTTACATAAGTCATAAGTCATAAGTCATTTATTCATTTGTTTAACATAGGTAAAATAATTGGTAATAAAGAGTGCGCTATGTTATGCCAGAGGGCGTACAAATGTTTGCAAGTAGGTAATTAAAAATAAAAATCGAGCCAGCTAAATCTCAATAATCAAATAAAATAAGCCTGGACAATAAAACAACAATTATAAAGAATTGCATAATACAAATCAATGAAATCAATGTCAATGTAAATATCAATATAAATCAATGTCAATAAAAAAGAAAAACAATAATAATAACTTAAAAAACAAAATGTCAATACAGTACATGTCAATGCACAGACTGAAAAACAGATAATAAGACTATGTCAATATATGTACAAATGTCAATATACAATATTAATGATAATATACAATTTTAAAGTCAATATACAATTCCAATGTCAATATACAATTCTAATGTCAATATACAATTCTAATGTCAATATACAATACAGGTATCAATATACAATACTAATGTCAATATACAAAATTTATTTGTAGGCACAAACAGTCGTGTATTTCATTAGCATTCATTCTGTCATTAGATTTTTGTCTGATAAAAATACCGAGATACTGTAATATGCTTTGTTCACCAGTAAAGATTTTAGTCGCTTCTTAAATAAACTCACGTTCAATTCTTTGATTGACCGTGGTAAGTGGTTAAATATGACTGGCGCCATGCAAAATACACTTTTATACATCAATGCTGTGTGGGACCTTCTTACGCATAAGCTACTGTTATCCCTTCGACTTCGGTTATTAATGTCCGACATTTTTTTAAACAACTTAGGATTGGTCTTAACAAATACAGCAACTTCAAAAACATATAAGCATGGAAGAGTCAATATTTTAAATTTAATAAATAATGGTTTACATGTATCTATGACTTGTAATCCAAACATTGTCCTGATGCACTTTTTCTGTGCTTTAAAAATTAATTCCCTATTGGTTGAATTTCCCCAAAATATAATACCATATCTCAGAACTGAACCCACCAAGCCATGATATGCTGTGACTAAAGCGTCCACACTAATCACTGAGGTAAGTTTGTATAGGGCATAGGCAGACTTACTAATTCGTTTGGTTAGCTCCTCCGTGTGTGTTTTCCAATCTAATTTATTATCAATTGTTAAACCTAGGAATTTAGATGTGTTTACTTGTGATATGCGTTGGCTGTCATAGTATATACTCATATTTGTGTTTGAACGTTGGCTAAACATCGTTAATTTTGTCTTGTCAATATTTATCTTTAAATTATTATTATCTAACCATTGTACTATGGAGGTTATTGTCTTAGAAATTTCGTCGTTGTAGTTTTCAGCATTTGTGCTATTAATAGTCACAGTGCTGTCATCAGCAAATAGTGACATAGGGTGACTTGTAACTTTCGGCATGTCATTTATATAGATTATAAATAAAGGAGGCCCTAAAACGCTGCCCTGGGGTACGCCATATGTGAGTGTTCGAAGATCAGATTTGTAGATTCGTTGACATTTAAGTTTCAAATCTATTTCAGATACTTCAACGTACTGTTTCCTGTTCTTTAAATACGATTCTATTAAATTTAGGACATTACCTCTAATGCCGTAGGCGTCTAGTTTACTTAACAATATATTATGGTCCACATAGTCAAAGGCTTGAGTCATGTCACAATATATTGAGCACACAGGTATTCTATTGTCAACATTCGTATAAACATTATTTAAAAAGTCATAGATGGCCAAGTTGATTGTTTTATTTTTTCGAAAACCTTTTTGTTCCTCTGTCAAAATGTTTTGTTTATCCAGGTATTTATAAATCTGTGCATAAATGTATTTTTTAAATATCTTGGATATTATTGGAACAAGTGCAATAGGCCTATAAGACTCCATGCAATCTTTGTAATTTTTTTTAAACAATGGTTTAACCACAGTTGTTTTTAGGTTATTTGGGTAAGTACCGTGTGTTATGCACAAATTGAGAATATAGCTCAAATGTCTACTGATGGAATCCGAAACGTACTTAATTACTTTGGTAGAAATCCCATCATTACCTACACTGCCAGTATTTTTTAAAGACCTAATAATGGTTTTGATGTCATTTTCATTACTTGGTGCCATAAACATCGAATTACTTGATTTTGAGATATTTGATGTCACATGTTTACCTCTATTACTGATAGGTTTTATCTTGTCGACAAAAAAGTTGTTAAAGGCTTTCGCTATCTCGTACGGGTGCGTTAAGTTTTTATTTCCAATTTTAATGTTTCCAATTGAGTTTCTATTGGGCATATTCATCTTCGTTCGATTAATGATTTCCCAAGTGGATTTTGACTTGTTAGATGATGCTTTGATTTTATAGATGTTCTGAGCACGTTGTGTTAATTTGATAATTTTTTTATATATTGCTGTATATCTTTTGAATTCTAGTTTACGTTGTTCATTGCGTTCCAGTCGGTAACGCCACAGAAGAGTTCTTTTATTTTTACTGCACGTTTTAATTCCTCGCGATATCCACTGTGGTCTCTTGTGTACGCTTAATTTTATACGTTTTAATGGAAAACATAAATTATACATTAGGGTAAATGTCTCCAGAAATAGATTATAGGCCGTATTCGGATCGTCAAGTTTATATATTTCCGATAAAGAAACATTTTGTAAACACTCCCTGAACTTATTCATATTTTCTTGATTGTAGTCACGGCGTTTAACATACCAATGCTGTAAAACACATATCCTTTTTACCGGACACTTGAGAATTTGACAGGTGTGGTCAGATAAAGCAAAATCGTATACGTCATATTTACATTTTTTACCTAAATTATGCGCAAAATTGTCTATGCATGTTTTACTGGATAGTCTAGTTGGCTGATTAATTACTAATTTAAAATTGAAGTTAAGCAAAATACATTCTAGATCTAGTGTTGTATTATTACGCTTTAAAGTATCAATGTTCAAGTCACCGCATATTACAATATCTCGTTTATTTTTCTTTGTCACAAACTGGCATAATTTATACAGTCGCTCAAAAAAAGTTGTTAAATTATTTGCATTTGGGACTCTATAAATGCAGATTACAATGGTGTTAGTATCGATTAGTTCAATAGCACAACATTCAAAAGTGCTACTTATTGCTAAGTGCCTAACTTCAGGAATTTCTTTCCAATGGTGTCCCTTTTTTATCAAGATACATGCTCCACCTCTTTTAATGTCTCTTCTACTGAAACATGTAGCTAGATCATAGTTAGAGATTGACAGATACTGTTCATAACCAGCCATCATGAAATGCTCGGTTATGCAAATTACATCAATGTTAATATTTTTTAACATTAGTTCTTCTAGGCAGACGGAAAGTGCGTCAGATTTATTTAGCAATCCCGCAATGTTTTGATGTAATATATTTATATAGTTATCATAGAAAAAACTGGGTGTCTATATGTTCGTCATTGGGTGTTGTATCGATGTCTAACATCAATAAATCGTATTTTTTAACACCTGAGATAAAAGCGTCAATATCTTTGAAGATTGTCTGCATGCCAAAATTGTTTAGTAGCCCTTAGTTAAGACGTATCGATTTACGTAAGAATCATCAAATTCAACCAACACATTTTAGAGGCCAACCTCTAGAACGCCACATAAGAACAATACATACATACATAGACTGATAAACACAATCATTACCCTCCTTCAGCAGTCGGGTAAAAACCGTTGTATTTTTTTTGTTTTATCAATATTTTCGGTATTATTTTTACGTGAATATTTCAAAAATATTGTAATCTCAAAAACAGTTAGGTGACCCATAGATGGGATAATAGCAGTTTTTCTGTGCGACACTTTTTTTTTTTTTTTTTTAGATATTGGCACTAAGGTTCCCTAATAATGGGATAAGTTAGAATGTATGAAGTAGGATAAGACAAGAAGTAGCATTATTCTACTTCCTGTCTTATCCTACTTCCTTTTGCGGGTTGCAATTAAAAAAATACAATCCCTTATGAATTATTTTTATGTTGAGATAGCTTAGGTGAATGTTGTGAGTTTTGCAGCATTATCTTCATTCATGTAACTTTTTTCGTTCCAGATGGTGATATGAGCTGCAATCCATTTACAATGACTATGAGAGTAACCTACCATAAATGGCTTTTACCTTGTCGTAGAAAAAAACAGACTTAATATATCAATAACTAGCTTTACCCCGCGGCTTTGCTCTCGTGGCTCGCCTCACAGGACTCGTTTTCGGGATACAAAATGGCCTATGTCACTCCGGAATAAGCTTTCCATAGGTCTTCTTCTTCTTTTTGTGTGAGGATGTGGCCACCTCTAGTGTCAGAGTTAAGTAAGCCGCCTCTGGGAACACAGGTGAAATAATTTTTGAAAGTTGCTTAGTAGTTTTTGAGTTTTTCCGTTACAAACAAGCAAATATTTCCTCTTTTTAATATTAGTGAAAACTAACTAACTAGGGCGTTTGTATGGTGAACCAATAATTTCTCAAGTAAGCCTATATAAAAAACAGGCTATTCGAAATACTACCTAATGCTACGCAGATGAAGTCACGGGTAAAAGCTAGGCTTTAGATCAATAGTTTAAGGCGCAGATACCCTTAAGTAGATTATTTTAAAATGAGAATCAAGTCTAAACGGCTAGGCGTAATTTTTTGAAAAATATATATGTTATACTAGAGTATTTCCTTAATAATTTCATCTAAGTACATTTTTAAATATGTTAGTATAACATACTTTAATTAATTTGCAAAGTAACGTCTAACGCGGACCAAAAAACGACAACCACGCAAAAACCATTAGGCGTATTTTTATGAAACTTTCACCATCTAAAAGGCAATTTAATTAACAAAATTTTAATGTAGAGCTTTTTTTTAAATTGTGATTACTAAATTTAGGTTATTAGTTTTGCCGACTAAACTTGGTGCGCGATGAAGCGGGGGCTCTACCGGGCGAAGGGCGGCAGTCCGCGGCAGTGCATCGCTGACCACTGTCACGGATGGACGCTGACACTCGCCCGCTCGGAACAAAAGGACACGATTTTATTTGCTTGTTTATAAGGTTCACGCTAAAATGGCTGGTATATCTAAATTTTTGAAAAAGAGATGCCTTATAATGAAAAAAAAAATAGATTACTTGGGTAAGTAGCATATTTTATTCTTCAATAAAATTAACAATAATGTATTCCTAAAGTTTAAATTAGTATAGGTACGTACCTAAATAAAAAAATAAACATAACATAAATATAAAGTAATTTTTTAATGAACATTACTTTTATTTTATTAAAATAATTATGTTATTTCTGTTTTATAAAAACACCAAATAACAAAGATTCTCCAGATATAAATGCAGAGACGAGGTGATTATTGCCATTGCATTCAATGTAACCATACCACCATCCTAGTAGGGACAGTCCGGATAACAGTTTCAAAAGTACGTGAATGTAATTATTGGCATAGTTGTAAGTATAGTACTCCACTCCAAGTACGTACTGCTCGGGGAAAATAATTGTGCACTTGGCGCTGTCACATCACTCTGTCGTTCGACTCTTGCTCGTCACGAACGTAGGGCGCCGGCGCCGCGCGGGTAGGCAGAAGTGGGTGCACATTTATTTTGACCGTGTTGTACCTGAATTACATCTCCGGATGCGTAGATGTAATTCTTTGGGTCTGTTTTTTGGCAGTACGTCATGTACCTATGGCTACCTTACTAATTTCGCATAATATGAGATAATGGTTTATCTATACTTACATACATACATTTATATTGTAGCTCCCGCTGTACAGAACAGGAGAAAAAGGCAACTCCGCTTATTGATCATGAAAATATGGACATAAGTAACCGACAGGTAAATGCATATCTATTTTCATATTCCGACTTTAGTGTTATTAAACATAAAAATTTATCAGTAGATTTTTCATTATAATATTAGCAGCCTAATTGCATAAGTGAATTCGGCAAGGCAATTACGCAATTAGGCTGCTGTTTATAGTTTAAAGACATGTTTACTAGTAAGAGTATTGATTTATATTTGAAACCACCAGGCGCGGGTACTGGTAGGGGGGGGCAGGGGCAATGGTTCTAATGTCGACTATTGGTTTTGGTTTTAGTAATACTTATTTTTTTGTTTACACATTTGGGGACTGAGTCACCCACGTCCGTAGGAGAGTACCCCATATGATTCCCTATACGTGGTCCCCAGGTGGTGCTAATGAGGTGACACTAACTGGTACTAGGCTTCGGCCGAAGGCTTGTGACCACCCACCGAGCAAAGACGTGCCGCCAAGCGGCCTAGCCGTGTTCCGGTACGATGCTCGGTGTATCCACTAGAGGAGTTGGGTCGAGATAGCTGTTCCACTGCTGGAAGACCGGCCTGACTCGCGCTGTTACGGACGTATCGGGAGACTGGTCGCGGAGGGTAGCGGGTTCCGAGGCACGGTGCGCCGCTGGCCGAGCGCAGGTAGTAGGGGGCCCAAGTAGTGTGCTAGCCACACACGAAAGGCTGCCCCGCCAACAGACGAAAATGCCGGAATGCACCATCGTGCTGCTTGGCGATCGGATGTGAGGGCCCGATGGACATACCCGGGGGGGCTCGGGCGTCCCCGCAGTCTCCAGACCAGTTCCCCAATGATAGCGGTTTTTTCAGTGCGTGTCCGTAGGTTATCAGCGTGGTACCTCATCTCACTACCTTCTTCTCTCCCCCCTATCACTCGTAACAATGCAAAGAAGAAAAATATAAAGCTGAACAGCGGCAACACGCCCTCCCACACAAAGTGCACCTCAGTAATATAAGAGGTCTGCACTCCAACCTCAATGCAGTCCATCACCACTGGAGATTGATAAGCCAGCTCCGTTCTTCCTTTCGGAGACGCAGATAGGGTGTCCGTCAGACGTGTCGTATCTTACATACCCAGGGTTTACCCTGGAGCACAATTTCAAACCACGTGCGGGTGTATGCATGTACGCCCGCGACGACATCTACTTTCGGAGTCTCTTGTAATCTTGAAGACTCTAGGTTTTCAGTGCTGTGGGCTCTGGTGGACACGGGTCTGGACTGTATTATCTAAACCAGTGTCTACCGTTTGATCAGGAGACAACCAGGCTCACGGAGTACCTCAGTGAGGCGGCTAATGCTGCATAGCAGCGGTACCCTTCCGCCCAATTATTGTTACTGGGGGACTTTAATGCCCACCACAAGGAGTGGCTCTTCCCATACCAGAGCACAGATAATGCTGGGCGAGAGACGCGAAAGCTTGCGCTTGCATTAAATCTCACCTAACTGGTCCAGGGGGCAACGAGGGTGCCGGATGTTGATTCGCACACATCCAACTGCTTGGACCTTCTGCTGACAACAGATCCAGACTGCTACTCGGTGTCGGTATCTTCACCTCTAGGTATATCCGACCATTGTCTGGTGAAGTCTGTATCGGTATACTCCCCGCCCGATCCTAGCCCAAAAGGCACCCGGCGGGATCGGTTTGACCACCTTAGCCGGATAGGGAAGGCTTAGGCGTGTCTTTTTTCCAAAAAAAGGAGCCAATTCCACCTGACTCCTTCTTTTCGGGGTGTGACCGTTCCGATAACGGACCATCTTGAGCTTCTTGGCATTACGTTGACATCGACCCTCAATTTTGGTCCATACATTGAGGCCAAGGCTCTGCTGCCCGCCAAAAAGTTGGGGATCCTTGCGAAGGTGAGACGGTACTTCACGCCAGAACAGCTGCTTAACTTGTATCAAGCACAAGTTCGATCATGCATGGAGCTCTTCTCCGATCTCTGGGACGGATCTGCCAAATACCAGCTTGATGCACTTGAGTCGATGAGAAAAACGGGCCAAGAGAAACTGGACGAGTCAATGCTCCAGAGCCTTGAACATCGTGGCCGAGTTGCTAGCCTATCGGTTTTTTATCTAAGCTAAGGCTATCTAAGCTTTATAAAGCTAAGGAGTGGAATTCCCTGCCGGAGTCTGTATTGCCTGATAGCTACAACCTGGGAGTTTTTATGTTCAGAGTGAATATGTTACTTCTAGGCAGGCATGCCCCATCACGGCCACATCATCGCTTGCCATTAGGTGAGATAGTGGTCAAACGCGAGCCTGTCAATAATAATAATAATAAAAAAAACACATAAAAATATTAATATTGTTGTAAAATACAGTTAATAAAATAATAATTTAAGTGTTTGTCATATTTGTGCATATGAGCGTTTCTCTTGATGTTTTTATTTTAGGTGTTTGAGAGACAGTCTGACAACAAAGGAGACACTGTTAAAACCTTTATTATGATTTGTTTTTCTTTTATTTTTTGCCCCAGAGGATAGAGTATAGATTGTTTAGTTTTATTTATCATTGTAATTATATTTCTGTTCTGCAGTAATTGAAACAACTTTATCTGAGGATGGATCCTATCACAAAGTGACCGAAAATGAGGAATCAGTCCCAAGGAGGAGGAGTGTCAGTCTAGGTCTAACAATGATTTTAACATAGTCGGCTCATATGAATATTTATATAATATATTCTTGTAGAACGCAAAAGAAAACAAAAAGCAGAAAAAGAAAATAAAATAAATGAAGGAAAAACCGAGCAATGACGATAGACACAAGTACACAAGACGACATAATACAAGAAAGGCAATACAAGCAACCAAGAAACACATCGTATGGATGTGAGTGTAATCAGTTTTGAGGAGTTTTAAAGCTAATAAAATAATGTTAATAATTCACATAATTTTATTTCAAGTGTCCCGTCATGCCGTGTCCCCACCTCCTGGATCCGCCCATGCACACAAATCACATTATTTTATGTTTTTATCAGTTGTTATTATTTTTACACTATTTACCTATTACTTGTTACCTTTACGTTACTTATCACTTGTTACCTTTTCACGCCTAAACCACTAAGCGGAATTCAATTAAATTTGGCAAGTAGTAGAGTAGGTAGAGTAGGTAATAATAACTTTAATAACTTTATTCATAACATACATTACATTATACATAGTAACAAGTTCCCTGGCTCCCAAACTAGACTTATTGTCTGTGACTTGGGAGTCAGTTCCTCCAATAAGTATTCACATTAAGTATGTTTAGAAATTATGATTTATAGATGGCTGCAATTATAATAGTGTGCGTATGCGTATCATAGTTTGTGTGTATGTGATGGTGCGTATATGAGTGTTTGTGTGTCAATTTGTATAGTTGTGTGAGTAAGTGTGGAGAAATATAAGTGTAATAATCTTGCTAAGTTGTGGCAATTAGTAGTTTTTCTATTTCTTCATAGTTTTGTTCCATCAACCAAACCTTTAGTTTATTTCTGCACTGGTGATGGTTAAGTGTGTGTATTTTGAGCAATCTATTTACTTTATTATATAAATTTCCACTGAGGTAGACAAATTGATGTCTGATAAAGGTAGTATGGTGCTGAATTGGTGGGAAAACAATATCAGCACGGCGTTTGTGTAATTTTTTTATTGGGCATCTATGTTTCCTAAGAATACACTGAAGCACAAAAAGTCTTCTCACTGACAATACTTTGCTTTCTCTGTAGAGCTCTGCTGTGGGGTATCTGTAGGGCTTGCAATACATAACCTTCAGAACAGCTCTCTGAGCTCTTTCCAATTTAAGAAAGTATGTCTTGTATGTGCCACCCCATACTGACAGACAGTATGTAAGCAGTGATTGACATAGCGAAAAGTACATTGTCATTATGGTATCTGAGTCAGCCGAGTGACGTAGTTTTTTGAAGATATATATGAGTTTCCGCGTTCTGGCCACTAAGTTGTCAATATGTTTGTACCAACTCAAGTGTTTGTCGATCAACACGCCTAAGTACTTTATGTTTGGTGTGAATGTTAGAGATGGACACATACATGAACCATTGTTAAGGCGCCGTAGACAGTTATGGGCTTTGACACTAAGACGTTGTTTTGGTTGAGTCTGACTGCTAATCGAGAAGGACAATATTTTTGTTTTATTTGCATTGAGTGTTAAAAGATTTCTCGCGAGCCAATCCATAACCTCATCCATCGCTATTTGAGCATTTTGTTCAGCTTCTTTCCAATCCTTGCCATTTATTAATAAGGCTGTATCATCAGCATAGGTAAACAAGAAGCAGTTTGTGAGAGGAAGTGAACACAAGTCATTAATATAGACGAGGAAAAGTGTCGGGCCCAAAATGCTACCTTGAGGGACGCCGTATTCAATTTTTGCCCTATCACTCACGACTTCACCGATTTTAACATGCTGATATCTGTTTGTAAGGTAACTCGTGAAGATATCCAGTGCAATGCCACGTATACCGATGCGCTCAAGTTTCGATAAAAGTATTGGGACAGAAACAGTGTCGAAAGCTTTGGATATATCTAGAAAGATACCGAGACACTTCTCTTTTTGATCCATGTACCCAGCTACCCTTTCAGAGAAAGCTACAACCGCATCTTCCGTCGAAATACCGGCTCTAAAGCCGTATTGATTTTCCGACAATAGATTATTGGCTGTTAGATAGCTAAGCAAACGGTTATTTAAAATCTTTTCTAGAATTTTAGACAAAGTTGGTAGGACTGAGATGGGTCTATAATTGCTTACATTGTCTCTGTCCCCGCCCTTATGGATTGGGTGAACCAGAGCTATCTTGAAAGCATCAGGAAAAATACCCGTAGATATTGTAAGATTACAAATATGTGTGATGTAAGGGACCAGGATCTTATGAGCTACTTTCAAGATTTTGGTTGAAATACCGTCGATACCTATTGCTGAATCTGATTTTAGATTGTTTAAAATTCGTTGGACTTCAGAATTGTCAGTTTCTAAAATACACATAGAATTTAGTGTTGATGTTTGGATAGGATAATTTGACATGTTTGAGCTATGTTGTTGTATGTTTGTTGCCAAGCAGGTGCCTATGTTTGCAAAATATTTGTTAACTGAGTTTGTGGCTCTACGGTCGTCTGTATCAGTTTTTAGAAGTTCTCTAGGTGGTGTTGGAACTTTTTTAGTGTGTGTAATTGTTTTTATAAGGTCCCAGGTAGTCTTTGGATTGTTTTTTCTTTTAGCGAATTCAGCCCTTTCGTAATTATTTTTTAGTTTCCGTAGCAAAGAGTTACAGAATAGGTAGATAGGATAAGTAGATAGGAAGGATAGAGTAGGTAGGTATGTGTAGAGAGGTAAGTAGGATAAGGTAGGTTGGGTAGGGTAGGTAGGTAAGTAGGTAGGGTGGTTAGGTAGGATAGGGTGGGTAGGTAGGTTAGAGGTAGGTACCTACCCAGCCAGTTGACGGGAGCGAAGCCGCGGGGGACCGCTATAATGCCTTTGCAGCACATTCATTACTTATATAAATATATAAACCACTAGCTTCTGCTAGCGGCTACACCCGCGTGTAGTGTTTTGTTACTCCAAGGGAACATTTTACCGGGATGAAATAAATGTGCTATTACGAACTATAAACTATCTCTGTGCCAAATTTCACCCAGATCCGTTCACCCGTTCTGGTGTGATTGAGAAACAAAAGTCAATCCATTCATCCATACTTATTATTCTATTCTATTATTATCCATGCATATTTATTATTAATAGGATCTTACCACTATTAAAATAATATTTATTCTTCTTCTTCTTTTCGTTTCGATGGCACATTTAATTAGATTGTCTGGGCCAAGTAGGTGGCCACGCTTATTGCAGCGTCAGAAGCACCGTACAGGTCTTCCAGGGTGCAAGTGAATGGACAGCCATGACACTCCAGCAAGTGGGACATAGTCTGTACAGGGGCACCACACTTGCACCGGGTGTTGGACGAATCTATAATCCCCCATTTTTCCAAATTATATTTGCAGCGGCCTACTTGGGTACGTAGCCGATTCAATGCATATTAGAATGCTACCTTCTTACTTTTACTTACATAAAAAAATAATCAGTCAGTAGTCCTCAACGTCTAAAGCGTATGGTTACCCTACGAAATTACGAGCGTGTAGTTGCGGGGTCGCGGGGCTGCGGCGCAAGCTCCTCCCATTCGCTCAAGGTCGCTGGGGCTTGTTGTCGCCTTAAAGCAAGGTGGCGTAAGTTAATAACCATCTGTGCAATTATTAATGCCCATCACTTATTGGACCGGGTAATAAAAAAATGTGTTTTTTTTTATTATTTTAATGTTGACATTGGTTTTAATATAGAACAGGTAAGTGTGTTTACTATTTAAGCAACAAAGTCGACTGAGCCCCGCTGCTCGGGGCTCCTATTTCCGTATTTCCGCGTTGAAACATGGACTTATAGGAACTATGGATTTTGGTATTTATTTATTAAGGGCCTTCCGCCGCATTTGTGCCGTAAAACGGTTATTACTTTCTAAAACACTCATTAGTAACGGCTACGTTAAAAGGTTTAAAAACTAAATATATTTATTATTGATTCATGTACATTATTTGTGAAAATTTCTTTGTTTATCTAATAGTTTAAATGTGTTCTGGTGCGCCGGTGATGGGGGGTACTCCCCAGATGAGATTCCGTTGACGGACGGCCACAGCGGGCCACGCTTGACCACTATCTCACCTGATGGTAAGCGATGATGTGGTCGACGGTGAAACACGCTTGCCTAGAAATAACCTATTCACTCTTGACTTAAAGACCCCCAGATTGTAGCCGTCGGGAAACACAGACTCCGGCAGGGAATTCCACTGCTTAGCTGTACGCATTATAAAAGTGTTCTCAAAACGTTTTGTGCGTATGGGTGGAATGTCCACCATGTATCGATGGCGCATCGCCGTACGTCTGGTAGTCCGATGATAAAACGGGCTCGGTGGAATTAGATCGTGCAATTCCATCGCACACTCCCCGAAATGTAACCGATAAAAAACTGACAGGCTGGCAACTCGGCGACGATGTTCAAAATAGATGAAGCTAAATACCAGTATTTTATATGGAGCGACTGCCTATCGGACCTCCACAACGGTAATTAGGTAATACAGGACTGGTGTGGATTTTCTGGCTCCTGACCTGACTACTTGTTACGTGTGTCAAAGGTTTCCAAATGACAGCCGGAACGAACAGGTTAACGTGCTTGCCGAGGTACGGATGTAGACACTAATGAATCACCCATCCACGAACCGACCTCGGCAATCGTTGCTTAATTGGTGATCGGTCCGTGCGGCTGTTATTATTTAAACACGAGCTCCTCTTGTACTAATGTCCCTTAATCCTTGACAAGCTTACAAGCTTTTATTTAATTTGCAATGTATGTATGTGTGTTTGGGTCAAATCTTGCAACTGAATTTTAAAGCAGTTATCCTCCACAGATTAAGATGCAATTTTGCATACACGTTTAGTTTAGATGATAATGCATGGTTAGCTAAGTGACGTCATTCTAAATCCAATATGGCGGACGGCCCAAGATGGCGGACTAGTTATTTTTTGTGCACTGCCATGATATGGGTATCAAATGAAAAGATTTGCGGAGTAGAATAAAAAAAGGTTGTTTAAAAAAGTTTGTATAAATAATATTTTTTTTTATAACATAAAATAGTACCTATTCCCAATACCTTTAATCCTTTGGGTCGGTCTGGTGCAACGGACACAAATACCGGGCGGTCAGCCAGACCAAGTGAACGGCAGAGTTAAAAGAACCCCAGTGGAAAAATAAAGAAAAATGTTCATTGTTACAGAGAATAAGTCCCGAGGGGATTGAGGTCCTTTAATTGCTACGTTGAACCCTATAGTGGATTTTTATCGATAGAGGGTTTTATTTTTTCCTGTTTCCTTGACTTGCTTGTTGTAAAAGATGGAAGTATTATACAGAGTCAATTTAAAATGATGAAGACGTATAGAGTTATGTAATGATGGGTTAGAGGCTGTTTGTGTATTTGAGTATTTTATTTTATAAATGCACCCACGATACCGGAGAAATTCCTAGTGTAAGGCTATGTTTAAAAAAAGGGTAACTCAATTTAAACAAAATAACTACGCTGATAAATAGTCTTAAGTTTTAATTTCAGTATTCATCTATAGATGACGTATTCCTGATTACTGAAATAAAGATTTGAAGTTCAATATTTGACAAACTTTACTTTCGGATATTTCAGAAACCCGCCCATAGTCATCAACGGTCTACGGTTGCTGGTAGTGTAATCATCATCATCATTCCAGCCGAAAGACGTCCTCTGCTGGACATAGGCCTCCTCCAAGCATCGCCGTCACCACACTGATCGGTCATGACCGTCTCACATCCATCAGATTCTCGCTGGTAGTGTCATCATAATCATCATATCAGCCGAAAGACGTCCTCTGCTGGACATAGGCCTCCCCCAAGCATCGCCGTCGCCACACTGATCGGTCATGACCGTCTCACATCCATCAGATTCTCGCTGGTAGTGTCATCATAATCATCATGTCAGCCGAAAGACGTCCACTGCTGGACATAGGCCTCCCCCAAGCGTCGCCACATTGACCGGCCCCGTGCGTCTCGCATCCAGTGGATCCCCGCAACCTAATAACCTGATGCGAGCAATGTGCCTGTATGTGCTGGTCGTGTGTGCTGGTAGTGTAATTACATAAATTGCATGTTTTTGTTTTGATTTAATGGCCTTAGATATCGGTTCCGGCGACGTTTCACTGAATGATTTCATAAGACCCTGTTTATGAAAAGGGAAAAAGACTGTTTTTTGGATACTGATCTCTGATACGAAATGCATTACATATCTTGGTAATTTTACAGCTGTGGCACCCCATAATAACAAAAAAAAATATTCACTTATCCCCGGGTGACCTATGTTTTCAAAAGGGCTTATTTCCATGTCGGCTATTTTTCAGTAATGGAAAAAAACAGTTAAAGCTGTGTAATGTGTCCTTCTATACGAAAATGAGATGTTTGTCTGTAAGTCATGTGTTAAGAAATTGACATGTTACTTTTCGTATTGGATTTTGGATTAAGGCTAGTTTTTAACATGACAGTGACGATAGCATTCATAGATTTTTTCCTAGCAAAATTGGAAATAAGGCCTTTTGAAAAATTGCTCATATGCTTCTTTGCTCTGGTATTCGCAAGCGCTACCTACTGACCGTTGAATCTCCGGGTTCGATTCTCGGCTCAGGTAAAATAATAACATATCATCACGCCAGTAAACCCTCAAGTACCTATTCTCAGAATGGTTAAGTATTGAAGTACATACTGTGTGGTATGTGTCACGAGTGATTGTGTGAGTGCGTGAGTATGGGTGTAAGTGTGAATAGTGATAGATATTAATTAGGACAGGTAAACTAAGTTTTGCTAACTATAACTCACACACCACACAACCACAACTATTCACACTCGTACCCATACTCACGCACTCATTCAAACACTCACTCGTGACACACATACCACACGTTGATGCGCGATCTGGCCTTTTTCTACGCATAATGCTCATTTGCAGAGCTGTTCGTATAATTTTAAATTACTCTTTTATTTTGACTTTATTCAAACTATTTCTTATTGTTTACATTTTTAAATATTTTTATAAAACATACAAAAAAAGAACATTTAAAAATATAAAAAATAGAGGCCCACCGGTATCGGGAACAGGGTCCAAGCTACCGGCGGTCAGGGCTCCAGAGAGAGGAACCTCCTAACAATACGAGCCGTGTCCAGCAGTACTGCTTTCTGGATCAGGCCCTTGACCCAGCCGCCTAACGAGAGCCTCCTCCGTTTATTTTTATTTTTAGTCTTGCAAAACAATGTAATGTCATTTGAATTTCAATTGCATAATATAATGATAGGCGGAGGTGTGGAGTCTCCTTATACAAGCAACTCCTTGCTTAAAAGGTGATATCCAATAATATGTAACGAAATGCCCTTTGTAATTGAAATAAACATTTTAATAAACATTTAATTTTTTTAACATGCATATGGGAAATCCACATTTCGTCAATTATGTTTAAGTCCCTTAAAATAAACAAAATAACAGTTGTATTTCTCAGTACCAGCCCAGAGTTTTTCTTTGTTCACAGTTAATAGCAACAGGCAATAAGGTTGCTCCCTATTTCATCGGACTAAAACATAACTGGAGAAATGTGGATTTACCATACCTTACCTATGTTTAATCCAAAGATTACCCTATTAAGCAGGTAATCTGTGGTCAAACCCTTTGAGAATACAGGCGTGTTGATTTGTTGTTTTTAGGGTTCCGTAGTCAATCCTTATAGTTTTGCCATGTTCGTCTGTCCATCCGTCCGTAGCTTAGCTCTTAGACTCTTAGTAATCGAAATCTTTAGTTTGGCATGGCATATACAAATCAATCACGTCGACTAAGTGATAAAATAAAAAATTGATAAAAAATATTGTTTACTTGCTGTACACGTAAAGTGGTAATGGCTTTTTTTTCTCATCTGTCTCATGGTGTGGAGTATCGTTGGATAACTCATTCAAAAATATTACGGCCATTTCTCGAATCAGGGATCCGTTTGCATAAAATTCTGCTTTAAATTGCAAACTTTTGTTTTGAGTGTCCCGCCCCTCTGCCAGCTAAACGGTTGATTTTGGATATCTGAAAAAAATCACGGCAGTACTATATTTATCGAAATGAAAAGGAAAACTATAACAAGTAGGCTTTACAAGTTTACGAGTAATAGTCGACCAACTTATAAAAGGTACTTGTAAAAGAAAAAAAAAAATATTGATGTATGGGGACAACAATGTTCGAACGGAAAAGTTAATTTTGTACCTTCCTTAGATCAATGTTCGGTGCTTTCATTGTTTATGGACGTTATTAATGTTACCTATTTATTTTGGTGAATTTAACTGTTTATACGGAACCCTCTGTGCGCGAGTTAGACTCACACTTGGCCGGTTTTCATTATTTACATTCTAGAATGGGTTCTTTACTAATAAAAAATTTCTACATAGATAAAAATATGAAATGTAACTACACACTAGTAGGCACTTTGATAAAGAAACAAAGTCTGTTCTACTAATGAATTATCTACTCATTTGAACAAGTTTTAATAAAGTATAAACAATATTATCCTTTGTTGTCAGCAAATATTCTACGAACTACGCAATACTGTGCTACGTGCTGATAATACAACTTCATTAACTGACCTTCGGGGAAATCCCCGAGTCAGTGTTGCCAGTAAGAATAAATAATAGTAGTGAATAGATATAGAATATTTGTAATTCCAGTGTATCATCATCTGCCTAGCCTTTTTCCCAATTATATTGTAATTCCAGTGTATACAAAAAAAAAAATACCTATGTACATAGTATAAAACAAAGTCGCTTCCCGCTATCTGTCTGTCCCTATGTATGCTTAGACCTTAAAAACAACGCAACGGATTTTGATGCGGTTTTTTAAAATAGAGTGATTCAAGAGGAAGGCTTATATGTTTAATACATGCATAATACACCATTATATATTATATGCATTGCACTCGTGCGAAGCCGGGGCGGATCGCTAGTCTATACCAATATTATAAAGAGGAAAGATTTTTTTGTTTGTTTGTATGTTTGTTTGTTTGTACCGAATAGGCTCCGAAACTACTGGGCCGATTTCGAAAATTCTTTCACCTATGGAAAGCTACATTATTCCCGAGTAACATAGGCTATAATTTTGACGGGAGCGACGCCGCGGGGGTCAGCTAGTCATATATAAAGTAATGAATGATGGATGAACTCATAAGTAAGCCATAAGATAATGTCCGTCGTAGGGGTTTAATAATTGTAATTTTATGAACAAACAAATAACCACTATAAAAAGGGCGCCGACGAACATGTCCGCGGTAGTAAACCAATAAAAAAACCTGCCTGTTACTATCCCACTTCAAAACAAAGGCCTCTTCTCGTACAGAGAAGCACGAATTACCACGTTTGCTCAATGCGGTTCAAACTTATATTAACTGTAACTCCAGGTTTCTTTACGATGTTTTCCTTCACCGTTGTCACTGATATCCAAGATAAATATGGAAAATACATATAAAAAAAAGACATTGGTTCTAATATTATAAAATGCTAATGTTGTGAGTTGTTTATTACTTTATACATACATATGGATATGATCGTAAAAGGTAACAGGTAAAACAAAAAAAACTCCGACACAAATACTTCTTTAAACAACAATACTACTATAATTTATATAGTAGTAAACACGCTTCGATCGACAATCCATCGAAACACGTAATTATAACACGATATATCGTGCGAAATTGCCCGATATGAAAAGTCGCTTTTGAACGGCTTTACCGATGTTCACCAAACATAGCTAAGAACACTCACTATAAAGTCACCTTTCAAACAAACTAAATTAAAATCGGTTCATCGTTTAAGAGCTATGATGCCACAGACAAATAGGTACACAAACAAACAAAGAACACACATGTCAAACTTATAACACCCCTCTTTATCCGTCAACGGTTGAAAAAAAGACTGAAGGGAAGTTCGGAATCCGATAAGGTAAGAAAATTCTTTCACAGGCAGAAAGATTCTGACAAAGGCTTCGTCCGCGTAAAGCTCGAAGATTATGCCACTTACTACGGGATAAAAAGTACATTTTGTCCTAATGCAGATTAAGGTCAACCCATATATCAAAATTCGTCCAAATCAGTTAAGCCGATGAGACGTAACTAACAAATATCCAAACTAACATACCTCCTGATTGTACGACCCGCAGGCTTATTACGTATCTTTTGCAAGAGCAAAACGATAGCGATTTTTGTGCAATAATTACTCTTCAATACAGAAGTTTTAGAATTGTTGGCGGTTTTTTTTAAATAAGTGCATTTCACAAATAGCGAGCGATTAGCAAACGATTGTGTAGGACCTACCACACTTTATGACATAAAGCGTTTGATCGCTATCGTTTTGCTCTTGCAAAAGATACGTTATAAGCCTGCCGGTTCGATTTATACCACACCGATAAGCGATTTTAACCCCCGACGGAAAGAGAGGGATGTCATAAATTTGACGTGTGTACCAGTGTGGTTGTGTAATTGTTTGTCTATTTGTGTATCTGTCTGTGGCACTGGCATCATAGCTCCGTAACGTTTTGTGTGAAAGGTGACATTATCGGAATGTTTTTATCTATGTTTGATGAAAATCGGTTCAGCTATTCAAAAGATTTGTGCGTTTTACTGTTTCAATTGAGGTATTTGCGCAAGATATCGTGTCGGGGGTTTTTAGATTATGCTTGTTACAAGCTTCATATTACCTCGCGTTCGCGTGTGTCTAATAATCCATTTTTCAAGTAATGCCTGGCATCTGATTAAGCTGAAACTTAGCGTAATTATGTAACTGTAAAAACATTGAAATAATATGGCACTATGGAGCTGGAAAGTGGCCGTAGCAACTCTTCGACTAGACAAGATAGCACCATCGTGTATGTGAACATTTTTTCTTAATTTACAGTTTATTACTAATCGTAATTGTAATTACGTTCACATGGACGCAATGCGATGCAATTCGACGAATTTGCACTTGAAGTTTTCTTAGAAAATGCAATATAAATTGCGTCGTGACTTCAGAATGGTCACTCACTACTGGTAACTACGATTGCTATTTTGGTGTACAATAAAGTATATTCTATACAGACTATCACATCCTACAATATGAGTGATATAATATGTAAGTAGAAGGTATTGTTGGCGATGACGTTTTGGGTTTTGTTTTCAGCAACACTAGCAAGTTAGCGTTTTTCCTGAATCCCCAATTCGAATTAAATCACACCGATAAGCGATTTTTACTAAGCGCAATTTCAGTTACGTTCACATGAACGCAATGCGATGCAATTCGACCAATGAGCACTTGTAATTTTCTTAGAAAAGACGTGTGTGATATCGCCTATCCACCCAATTTAAATTACACTGCGCCATCAGTAACGTTCCTTAGGATTAACCCTCGTTCATACAGTACATCCGTATTTCCAGGATCGTTTAACGGATCCGTCGCTACTGGGGGTAATGGCATACCCCGCGTGGCTTCGATCCGATAAAACGGATCAGTATTTTAATAATATCATATGTGTGAAGTCGCTCATACAACTACATACGTCAGCACCGAATAAAAACGTTTACGTTAAAACGGATCACTGTGTGAACGAGAAACGGAGAGGACAAACGAGTGCAACCGAGGTCTGCGTATGAAAAAACGCACACGCGGCGCTAAGTAGCGGAGCGGAGAGATAAAGAAATGCGGAGTGGAGTAGCGCAGCGGAGAAGAGTAGCGGAGTAGTGCAGTGGAGAGCGGATTAGTGGAGCATAGCAGCGGAGCGGTGTAGCGGAGCGGAGTAGCGGAGCGGAGTTATTATTTATTTATTAGTTTATCCTCGCACTGGAACGCCTAACATCAATTAAACCAATGGAGCACAATCTTATAATAAACTCACTATAAGTCTAGGTTTCCTCACGATGTTTTCCTTCACCGTTGTCAACGATGCGAAGCGATGAGTTGCGGAGTGGAGTAGCGGAGCGGAGTAGCGGAGTAGCGGAGCGGGGTAGCGGAGCGGAGTAGTGGAGCGGGGTAGCGGAGCGGGGTAGTGGAGTAGCAGAGCGGAGTAACGGATCGATTCTTCGATTTCTTTCTCTATCCGCTCCGCTAACGCGGCGCTGCGTCTGTGGACAGATACAGTCCGCAACTCCGCTCCCCATCTCCACTGCCTCGCTCCGCTCAAGTGGACAGGCAGCCTTAACCAGGTAGGTACCAAAAATTAAAACAAATTACTGCGGTTATGTCAGACCATTTATTTACAAAAACATAGAAACCTATTCTATAAACACTGTAAATAATTTACGAACATATTTTTTTAGAGATCGAATTATCTTTCGAGTCGAATTAATATTTGCCTTCTTATCAATAAACTCGAAACAAAGTTATGCCAAATGCCGTGTAGGTATGTACATATTTAAGATCCTCTTCATGTTTAGCAGATTCTTAATTATTTTTTTTTGCTCAGGAAAATTTTGAATTCTTAAATCCTATCATTATTTAAACTAACCATAATATGGTTATTTTTTTAAGGTTTATCTTTAGGGCTTAGTCAATGCTGGCACATCTTAACTTCATGCTTATTTATAAGATGGTATAAATGCACCCCATACCCCATTACATTATTTATTTGTTTGATTAAACATCTAATTATTTATTTGTTTTTTTTACAACCAATTTCAGACACAGTTTAAGAAAACAACCTAACCTTTTTTCAATTGGAAAAAATATGTATGTATTTTAAATGAATATATTTCATAGTTAACTTACATTTTAAGAGTACGTTTTCACTAATAAAAGGTGACACCTAAATTAATGCCTAATTAAATCACACCGTTAACTTTCGCCGAACGGCAGCGCCGGGTGTTGCAAAATCCGTCAGTGCAATAATATCTAAACGTTATTTAGTTGTTATATAAACGTGTACACATAATATTAATGTGTAGGTATAGACAAGGTCAATATTATAGAAATAATAAAATATATTATAACCAACTTAAGTTATTAATTATTTTACTTCATGAACAAATTGAAGAAAATATGGGTGTGAAATATACAAAAGTATCTAAGACAGCACATACGAGCAAATCACATTACACAGCTAAAATCTCACTGTCTCTTTATTCCTCAGTCTGTTAGAAACAGATTGCACTACTGATATTTCATTTTAGTTGGTCCATTACAGACTGACCTATGTCCAGCAATGGACGTCTTTCGGCTGATATGATGATGATGATGATGATGATTACAGACTGCACTAATTTCTTATCATATTTATCCAATATTTTCTTTTCGAGTCTATGGAAAACTCTTTATAAATTTCTGACCCAGTTGGTGGCCTCACTGATAGATATTGTTAGACTTTACAAAGTAGAATTGTCCATGGCACCCGGCAACTCGCGAGTGCTATAAGACATACGGCTCCTAACAAACATCCTGGACTTATAGAATTTGTATAAAACTAAACAAACCAATATTAACAATATTAAAGCTACGCAAGTTTCTGTAAATACTGATTTTGACCCTTCAGTATTCGATACCAATTTTTCGTTACTTGGGCTTGTGGGCAACGATTCTGTCTGATAATGCATCAAAGAGAATTTACTCTCAATTTCGTGTATTACGTTTTGCTTTTCATTAGCTATAGTTTTTTCCAATTCTTTCTTAACTTTATTTATATACGAAATCAAATCTGCAGTATTATTAACAGTGACTAATGGAAGCGAAGTCGTGGTTGCGACGGCATTTTCATGTAATGAGGTTAGGATTTTCTTCAGCAGTATATTAGTAGCGTTGTTCAAATCTATTACCTTGGATGTTAAATTGGCGAGATTTGATAGATTTTCTTCGTTGATAAAGTTAGATTTTTCAATTACACTTGTGATATTTTCTAAATATTTATCATTACTGTCTGCTACGTTATTCTTATCACTCATACTAATGTTATATAAAATGTTTCTCATATCTTCTAGTATCTCATTATTTTCACTAACGTTATTGACCGTCGCAGTTGGTCCAAAAATCGGTTGTTCTTGATCTTTATTACATGTTACTCCATCAATATTCTCACCATTATGCTCATCTATCTTAATCGCTGTTATTTCAAAGGGAACGCCTTGTTTCTTCAGTTTAACTAAAATGCGACACGGCAGTGGATTATCACCTATACTCAACTTTGATAAACTTGTTCCTGCAAATTCTTCAGCGTTAATTTCGTTAATTTTGTTATGATCTACTATTAGCTGCGTTAGACTTTTAACTTCATAAAATCTTTCACTTTGCAAATCTTTAATGTTATTGAACGACAAATCGAGCACATTCAAATAAATGAGACCACGGAAGATTCCATAACCAATAGCAGATAAACAATTATGAGAAATGTTTAAAGAAAACAAGAGCCCGTTGTCCTTAAATGCCCCCGGTTGAATAAAAGTAATTTTGTTGAAACTTAAATCTAAATGGAGGAGTTGACTGATATTTGAGAAGGATCCAATTTCTAATCGGGTCACACTATTATTGCTCAGAACTAAACTTGATAAATGTGTTAACGCGCTAAGGTTTAATGCACTGATATTATGAAGACCTGCATCTGAGATTGCTACATTAGAAATGGTAGCATCCTCTCTCCTGAAATGAATAACAGTTTTGATACCAGATAAATTAAGAGTATGTAAGTTTTCGGTTTTCTTCAATACGTTTGGCGTGAACTCAAGCTTTTCATTATAAGATAGATCTAATGAACGTAAATCAGTTAAACTGTTAAACGAATTGTTTTGAATATTTTCTATTAAATTATGAGCCAAGTTAATATTAGTCAGACGCGATAGCCCATATAGGCATGTAGAAGAAATAGTTTTTATAAGATTATTATTTAGAAGTAAAGTGCCCAATCCAACTAATTCGGTCATGTTTACAAAGAAGTTTTCCAGTTCGTTATAGGACAAATCAAGCGTTTCTATATAACCAGTATGTACAAAAGCATTAAATTGTAACTCTTTTATTTTGCTTCGAGATATATTCAGATCTTTTAATTCGACCATATCATTAAAGGATGCGTTCTGCACGATTGTCAGTAAGTTGCGAGAAATATCAAGAGTAGGTAAAGAGACCAAACCGTCAAAAGTGTCAGTTTTTAATGTTCCTGCCAAAGGATTGTCAGAAATTTCCAAGTTTATCAAACTGCTCAACGATTTAAAAGAATTTGGCTCCAATTGTGAGATGGCATTGCCTGA
Organism: Orthosia cruda; assembly: GCA_964057195.1. NCBI lineage: Eukaryota > Metazoa > Arthropoda > Insecta > Lepidoptera > Noctuidae > Orthosia > Orthosia cruda. The sequence goes on along the minus strand of OZ059835.1, from coordinate 6,828,999 downwards.
CAGATCTAAATATTCTAGACTGTTCAAATCTTGAAAGTGTTCAGGTTTTATTTGAGACAATCGATTATTCCTCAAAAACAATGACTGGAGATAAGTCAAATCTTCCTTGTCGAATTCAATACTAGAAATTTTGTTATTGGATAAGTCTAGAACTAGCAAACCTGTTAATGTCTTGAAACACATGCTTGATAATGAAAAAATGTCATTATTATGAAGAAGCAAAGTGTCAAGGCTGGTCAGACCATTAAAAGCATAATTTTCAATTGCCGTCAGTAACTGGAAGCTTAGATTTAACGTTGTGACATTAATACCTTCAAAGGTTCCTTTAGATAATGAACCTTCTAATAAATTGTCGCTGACCGAAAACTTTGTAATAGTTTTATTTTTGAACAAGTCTTTGGGCAGAGACCTTAATTTATTCCTTGAAAGATCTACACTTGTCAATGATAGTAAACTAGCAAAGGTGTCTATACTCGCTTCTTCCAGAACATTATTATTTAAATCTAAACTATAGAGGAAAGCCATATTATGAAACACGTTATCAATGGTCTTGATAGAATTTGAACTCAAATCCAGTAATTCAAGTTTTTGCAATTTATCGAAATCGTGAACTTTCAGTTCTTTTATTTTGTTGTTACTTAAGCTTAAAGTTATTAGTTCACTAAACCTGAAGAGAGAAGAATTGATATCGGTCAGCCTGTTGTTAGAAAGATTGAGATGTAACAAGCTTCTGGTGCCTTCAAAAGTAAATGGACTCAAGCCTTCAATGTAGTTGTGTGACAAATCTAAAGTCTGCAGATCATCGATTTTATCAAACACTGCATCGGGAATTGTAACTAAGTAATTATGAGACATGTTTATTTTCCTCAATTTGCTATACGGATGCTCATAACTATTAACATTGATATCACTGATAGTGTTGTACGATAAATCTATTTCATCTAGCACATTCAATTCATTCTGATTGGATAAAACAGCAGTTTTCAAATGGTTCCTTGATATATTTAGTATAGCTAAATTCTGCATGGATTTAATAGATGGTGTATGTTCATAATCGTTGTCGCTTAAGTCTAAGGAATATATAATGTTTAATATGCCTTCTTCTCGTCTTCCGTAGTTGCTGTTTGATATTACTGGGATAGACCCAGTAATATCTGACGTTGGATTTTTGATGACCAAGAATATGGGATCAATTCTGTATCCAGCATAAGTGATATATATGGAGCAGTCTACATTGTCCAGGTGTGGTGCGTTGTAAGAATTTCGCTGATAGTTGTCCCATCTGTAGTTGCTGTTTATATAGTTCGTGCAGAACATATTGTACCGGCATTTGTTGTGGTCGCGTTCATTAGTGCATAGGTCTGTGTTATAGCTTGATGCTACAGCCACAGTGATGGAGAAGATGCCTAAAACAAAATGCACTGTTAATGTCTTCAATAGATGGTGCAGCGCCGTCTTTTCGAGCGTCTGTGTTCCCTATCATCTATCACCAAAGTAACAGTGAACAGACATCTTCTATGCCCGATCGTTCCAACTTAGTCCTCGTCTATCGCTTTCAATGAAGCGATATCTGACAAAAGTGGCCTCATTGTAGAAATATATTATGTGACATTATTCAATATTTTATGGCAGCGGATCTTGCTAGGCCATGGATTGGGCTTACTACCTTTACAAACGCTCCTGCTACTGGGCTGTTGATGCCAGGTGGTAAACTATGTAGGTAATTCAGGTAACACTATATTTTTTTATTATTATAAAGTTACCCAACACACTCTTCCAATATGGTAACCCAGCGAACACTATCTGTCTGCGGTAGCGATCAAGGATGACGGAGAAAGGTTAAATGTCCCGTGCTCAGATTTACTTAATCAACGATAAAAGTACTTACATAATATTCGAAAATCCATATTGATGCGTGTTATACCTGTAAAACAAAATAAATATCAAATTATTATTTTAATTTGGTTTCTGCAATTTGACTTGTTCTGTGCAGATTGGTGTTAGTTGATAGATTTGCAATTATACATCACCAATTCATCACTTCTCGACTATCACCTTGAAGACGTCCTCTAGTGCAGCAGTGAACTATTTCAACACTATCCTTATGTCAGACCGACATGGTGGCGTTTTTAACCGACTTCAAAAAAAGGAGGAGGTTCTCAATTCGTCGGAATCTTTTTTTTTAATTTTTTTATTTATGTTTCCCGATTACTCAAAGACGCCTGGACCGATTTCAAAAAATCTTCTTTTATTTTGAAGGGTATACTTCCTAGTTGGTCCCGTAGTCATCAGGTCAGGATCTGATGATAGGATCCTAGAGCAGTCGAGGGAACTCCTCAAATATTAAATTTTAATGCAATCACTTGCACTTAAAAAGTATAATTTGGTGAAGTGGAACTGATGAAGAAGACCACAGATGGCCACTGGAATTTCTAAATGCTAAGTATGTCACGGGTATAAAATATCTCGAATAGTTAACCGACTATGATGAAGCAAATACTTATAAATGAATGGTACTGATGAAAATGGTACCATTGAACCGTTCTGATGATGAAGCCGGAAGGTAGGCACTGGAACTCTGAAATAAAACGATGTATCCTAGTCGTGCTTCGGCTTATTGGAATCGTCATGAGATGTACTTTGGCCATAAATGATTATCATGTTAATTGGCGATACCTACTAAAACTAAAAAGAAAAAAATAAAAAACTTTTTAACAAAAAATCAAACCGACTTCCAGAACAAAAAACTACAAAGCAATAAATAAGTTTCTTTTCCGAGGTCGGTGTCGAAAAACTGAAAAAAATGGGTACAAAAGACACCGACTTCGGAAAAGAAAGTTATTTTTTGCTTTGTAGTTTTTTGTTCTGGAAGTCGGTTTTTGTACAAACACTTTAGCACCTCCATGTAGTCGGTGTACCGATACTGTAGTCAATCTGGCACCGTTGTAGAGATTACAGTACAACCCAAGTTTCGATCGGATCGAAGGCTTTCCCGTAATCAAACATAGGTACTTATTACCGGGTAAAAATCTAAAGTAAATTATCTACTAATAAACCTACTTGCACCTGTTATTTACTTACAAGAAACAAATAATAATAATAATAGGTACCTAAGTATCTATAAATAGAACTACTACATACAACAACAAATGCCTATGTACAGATTAGAGCCTAAGCATAAAAATATTAAAAAAAACAAAAGTAATTTAATCAAAAAAGACTTTTTCCAGTACTTTTTGAACGGAAAAGTTCTGCATAAAAACAGTACCTACGTAAGTAGGTATAGAGAATAAATTACCTACTGTTCTAATTCCAAAGAAACAAAGAAATACAAAGAAAAAATACTTACAAAGATCAGTAATTGTTTTCTCAACATAAATAAAACTGTTTATACTAAAGACCAATGTGTCCGTACTCCCGTTACACTTGAGACTAAATATGTGAACTGCGCAATATTGTTTAGGGTTCCGTATCGGAATATTGAATCGATACTGCACTTCTAAAATATAGGGTTAGCGCGGACTTAATTTAAAGCTTCAAATGTATATTACTCGTACACTTTTTACATTCGCTAGTTTTGATTTAGCTGTTGTGTGTGCCGTGCTAAAGAAACACTTTCTTTCTTTCTTCTTTCACGAATTATTTAAAAACTTATAGTTTGATAAAATTCTTATTAACAAGGTGTTGATTGCCCAGAGTGCTCAGAACGTTTTAAATGCCGCTACTCGAAGAGACTACCTATGTTAGTTCCAGCCCAACTTGCAGGTTTCTTAGGTGCTTTTAACCTATTTCGTATATTAGTAACATCTCGTCAGATCTGCGGAACCATCTATTAACTCACAGATCACGCTTGCCAGTTTTATCAGTAAAGCTGACAGGACGTAGCATCGGTTATCGTTACACACACACACAGACAAATAGTTCCATTGCTAATTATTAATTAACAACAAAATAAATGCATTTTTGTCTCTCTCGAACGCAGTATGTACTGACTTTGGTATGTAATAATTTAGAGTTCTAATTCGTAATTGTAAGTACATAGATAGGGTTATTTGTTCTCCTAAGCATTAAAAGCAGTGGTAATTAAATTTTATGGGGTTTGTGTTAAAATAACAGAGTTTTACAGAGTTCATTAAACATTAGTCTTATCAACGGGGTGACTGCCAAGTTTTGCACTCCTATAGGTACTGCGGTTTTGTTTCGATCGTGATATCATTGATTTGATAAAGTTTTTGACCAGCGAGTTCTTCAATAAATACATGGGCGACCGAGCTCTGCTCGGGTGAAAATAGAGGAAAAGACGTTTTCTAAAAATTAATCCTAGCTAGATCGATTTGTCGCCCCCGAAAAACCCATTTTTTTTTTGGGTTGTATATCGTCCAATGACTTCTCCCGCTCTGGGTGAGGCGGGAGGGCGTGTCAGACTTTAACAGGGCTAAATAATAACACTAAATTTCATGAAAATCGTTGGAGGCGTTTCCGAGATTCAGATTATATATGCAAGAATTGCTCGTTTAAAGGTATTAGATATATTAGTTACCTATTCAGCCGATTGTCAATTGACCGGTAGAAAATGGTTAAGGCATTAAACCCGCATCTGTACATTTATGCGTGAAGTTTTACATAAATAATAACTAACCATCACTCTCTCAGAGAAGAAACCCGTGTCCTAGCAGTGGGAACGTTAAAAGGCAGTTATGATGAATAACTAACAGCAAATGTTTGTTATTTTTGAAATTATTAAAAATGCTTATAGAAGGGCCGCAATTCGCTACCATGAACCCTCTGTCAGTTTCTTCAATCAGCTGTAGTATCTTCTTGAAATTATGAAGACAGAAATAGGGTAGGTAGAGGCGCATTTATAGTACTCCCATCATCATCAGCCTATAGCAGTCCACAGCTGGACACAGGCCTCTCCAATTGCACGCCATTTGGTTCGATTTTCGGCAATTGTCATGCTGCTACCAGTCACCCTGCGAAGATCGTCGCTCCACCTAGCCTGAGAGCATCCTACCTTACGTTTACCAGTTCGCGGTCTCCACTCAAGAACACGTTTACCCCAACATCATCGGTTCTACGACTTACATGCGCGGCAAATTGCCACTTCAGAAAAAAAACATTACAAAGCCAAAAATAACTTTCTTTTCGGCTGTCGGTGCCTTTGGTACAATTCTTTTTTTGTTTTTCACCGACTTCTGAAAAGAAAGATTTTTTTCGCGTTTTGTTTTGGAAGTCGGTTTAATTTTTTTGTTGTAAATCTTTTAATTTTTCTCTTATTTTTAAAACGCATGATTTATTTATTTATTTAAACTTCATGTACAATAGTGGTACATAGGCGGACTTAATGCCACAAGGCATTCTCTACCAGTCAACCTTTCGGTTAAATAGGACAACGTTGTGAACGGGTACAAAATAATATTTAAACAAATTGTATACGAAAATGTATATACTTACATATATATTAATAGTACACATATACAAATAAAATAGACTAATAAACATAAGATAACTCAAAAACTACTCGTCAGATCTTGATCAAATTTGAATAGGACCGACCACATGAGAAGCACCAGCATTCAAATAAAAAAATAATCATCAAATTACAGTGGAGGATTTGCCCTAAGGCCGAAGTAGGTCCGGGCCTAGGGCGGCCCGATATTAGAAGCGGCCAATCAAATCAATAATCAGTTGCAAATAATGCATTGAAGATATCAAGAAATTACTCAAAGTAAATATTACATTGAAATTTTTTCACGACATTCATAACTTTTTTTTTAATTTATAATTGTTGTCAAGAAACTAATTAATACTTATTTTTAGCTAAGAAAGGGGCGGCTGGTACTACACGGCCTAGGGTGGCTAAGACGTCAAGCCCACCAATGTCAAAATCGGTAAAGCACAGTAAAAAGTTCTGAGGTAACAAAAAGAAAAAAACGTTTTTACAAAAAGTACAACTGACTTCCAAATAAAAACACTACAAAGTGAAAAATAACTTGAATTTCGGAAGTCGGTGTTCCGGTTTTCGTTTCTTCGTTTTTTGACACCGACTGCGGAAATTGATGTTACTTTTCACTTTGTAGTGTTTTTTTTGGAAGTTGGTTGTATTTTTTGTAAAACCGTTTTTTTTTCTTTTTTTTCTATAGGCTAGGTACCTATAATGCCAAAAGTGAAGCCAGAATAGATTAACCAAATATCATGAAACTTAAACAAAACCGGTGAAATGAGAGTAAACCAGGGTGAACACTGTTCACACCTGCGTACCCCCTTAGAGCGTACCAGTGTGAAGTTATGTTAAGAAATGGTGTAAACAATAAACAGACATGCGATTGAAGCTGTCCCGAGTAATTTGGCGTCATTTATTGAAGAGTTCTGGTATATATTTCCGAAATTCTTCATCAGATCTTGATGAAATTTAAATGGGACCACAAGACAAGCACCAGCTTTCAAATTAAAAATCATTAAAATTGGTTCACACAGTAAAAAGTTCTGAGGTACACATAAAAAATACAGTCGAATTGATAACGTCCTCCTTTTTGGGAAGTCGGTTAAAAATACACTCGAATAGAGAACCGCCTCCTTTTTGAAGTCGGTAAAACAAAAGATAAACGTATCCAAAAAAAACTGCTAGTAGTTTGACACATAAAGGCAACTTTGTGAACTAAATTATCTCACATTAAACACTACCGTTAGTTATCTTAAAATATGTGTTATTTCTTTGTCTTGGTCAGAACGTGGTCATCTGAATGAGAATCCTGTTTAATTTATCAATAATATTAATTTAGATAGTAGTCTCCTTGACCCAATTAATCTATAAGTGGTGGTATACATACTACTTATATCAAGTTAGTAGATTCTCCCATCGGCTTCACCCGTGTAAAAAGTAGCCTCTATGCTATTCCAGACTATAATCTATCTCTGTGCCCATCCAGATCCGATCAGCCGTTTAGCGTGGCACTGTAACAAACATTCATCCATCCAAACTTTCGTATTTATTTATTAAGTAGGAAGTAGAAATAACATGGATGGGGTCTTTAGTCCGTGCCAAATTATTCCGTGTTCTGTGGCAGTATCTCTTTTTTTGCCTTGTTAAATGCTCATGCATACGTGGGACACCAAACCACTAAAACTCTACGGTGTCCTCCTGTGCCGCTTATGACGGGTACACGCGGTAGCACTCACCGCAGCTGTCCGTAACCGGACCCTCCTCTGGGGAGAACCCCCCATTAACGGTGCACCAGAACACACGGTACGCCGTGACCACCTCAGGGACCAACTCAGCACATGGGCGCCCATCGGTGTATGGCACGCACCACCAACCATTTTTCGGCCGCAGGGGACAGGGAGAGCGGCGGCTGAGGGGTACCGGCACTCCTCTCCCGCCGCGGCCTCCAACCCGCAGCCACGATATCATATGTGTATGGGAGACCCCATAAGACATCGCGGCCGGCCTAAGTTACGATGTTGCCTAGGCGGCACCGCAACCTACATGTTGACTACTACTTCGTCGGCTTATCGGCAAAAGGCCTGACGAGCGGCCCGTCCTCGGGTTCCTCTTCGCTTCACCGTGGGTGACCAAGCCACGGCTACTGAGCCCCCCTGCCCTCCCGCCTCGATAACGCGGAAACCCAACGAGGGGGTCTGTGGCAGTACATACGTTTGAAATTATTCATCCAGATCCGTTCAGCCGTTCTGGCGTTATTGAGTAACAAACATCTATCATTTCATCCAACCAAACTTCCGGATTTATAATATTATTAAGTAAAATAAAATAAGATAATTTTGAAAGTTACTATGTCCGCGTGTCTGTCTGTTTGTTACGGTATTACGTCTAAATCACTGAACCAATTATTGGTATAGAGATAGATTGGATCTTGGAGGGTTTCAGAATTGAGTATTTGGTGTTGATAACGTGTCAAACCGTACTGTAATGCCAAATTTTGACAGATTTTAGGGCTAAAGTAGCTAGTGTTTGATAAATACTCAACTTCAAATAGGTACTTACTTTATTCAGAGTGCCGGGGATAGAACACTTTTTATCCCACTACAAAGTGAAAAATAACTTGAATTTTGGAAGTCGGTGTTCCGATTTTCGTTGCTTCGTTTTTTGACACCGACTGCGGAAATTGATGTTACTTTTCACTTTGTAGTGTTTTTATTTGGAAGTTGGTTGTATTTTTTGTAAAACCGTTTTTTTTTTTTCTTTTTTTTTTTCTATAGGCTAGGTACCTATAATGCCAAAAGTGAAGCCAGAATAGATTAACCAAATAACATGAAACTTAAACAAAACCGGTGAAATGAGAGTAAACCAGGGTGAACACTGTTCACACCTGCGTACCCCCTTAGAGCGTACCAGTGTGAAGTTATGTTAAGAAATGGTGTAAACAATAAACAGACATGCGATTGCAGCTGTCCCGAGTAATTTGCGTCATTTATTGAAGAGTTCTGGTATATATTTCCGAAATTCTTCATCAGATCTTGATGAAATTTAAATGGGACCACAAGACAAGCACCAGCTTTCAAATTAAAAATCATCAAAATTGGTTCACACAGTAAAAAGTTCTGAGGTACACATAAAAAATACAGTCGAATTGATAACGTCCTCCTTTTTGGGAAGTCGGTTAAAAATACACTCGAATAGAGAACCGCCTCCTTTTTGAAGTCGGTAAAACAAAAGATAAACGTATCCAAAAAAAACTGCTAGTAGTTTGACACATAAAGGCAACTTTGTGAACTAAATTATCTCACATTAAACACTACCGTTAGTTATCTTAAAATATGTGTTATTTCTTTGTCTTGGTCAGAACGTGGTTATCTGAATGAGAATCCTGTTTAATTTATCAATAATATTAATTTAGATAGTAGTCTCCTTGACCCAATTAATCTATAAGTGGTGGTATACATACTACTTATATCAAGTTAGTAGATTCTCCCATCGGCTTCACCCGTGTAAAAAGTAGCCTCTATGCTATTCCAGACTATAATCTATCTCTGTGCCCATCCAGATCCGATCAGCCGTTTAGCGTGGCACTGTAACAAACATTCATCCATCCAAACTTTCGTATTTATTTATTAAGTAGGAAGTAGAAATAACATGGATGGGGTCTTTAGTCCGTGCCAAATTATTCCGTGTTCTGTGGCAGTATCTCTTTTTTTGCCTTGTTAAATGCTCATGCATACGTGGGACACCAAACCACTAAAACTCTACGGTGTCCTCCTGTGCCGCTTATGACGGGTACACGCGGTAGCACTCACCGCAGCTGTCCGTAACCGGACCCTCCTCTGGGGAGAACCCCCCATTACCGGTGCACCAGAACACACGGTACGCCGTGACCACCCCAGGGACCAACTCAGCACATGGGCGCCCATCGGTGTATGGCACCCGCCACCAACCATTTTACAGCCGCAGAGGATAGGGAAAGCGGCGGCTGAGGGGTACCGGCACTCCTCTCCCGCCGCGGCCTCCAACCCGTAGCCGCGATATCATATGTGTATGGAAGACCCCATAAGACATCGCGGCCGGCCTAAGTTACAATGTTGCCTAGGTTATTTTGACTACTACTTCGTCGGCTTATCGGCAAAAGCCCTGAAGAGCGGCCCGTCCTCGGGTTCCTCGTCGCTTCACCGTGGGTGACCAAGCCACGGCACTGAGCCCCCCCGCCCTCCCGCCTCGATAACGCGGAAACCCAACGAAGGGGTCTGTGGCAGTACATACGTTTGAAATTATTCATCCAGATCCGTTCAGCCGTTCTGGCGTGATTGAGTAACAAACATCTATCCTTTCATCCAACCAAACTTCCGGATTTATAATATTATTAAGTAAAATAAAATAAGATAATTTTGAAAGTTACTATGTCCGCGTGTCTGTCTGTTTGTTACGGTATCACGTCTAAACCACTGAACCAATTATTGGTATAGAGATAGATTGGATCTTGGAGGGTTTCTGAATTGAGTATTTGGTGTTGATAACGTGTCAAACCGGTGTCCGTTATGCTAGCGTACACCAGAACTGCAACGAGTTAGTTTCTATGCCAAAAAACTCTGTGTAAATACTGCCTAATTACTGTAAAAATAAAAAAAAATCTTCCTCTTTAGTTTAGGAAATAAACACCATTTTCACTATGTACGCTAGCGTCACGATCAAGCTAGCGTACACATGGCCGTACTCGAAAACGGCTAATTGTAAAGCAACAGATTTGGACACAAAAATACTGTTCTAATACTTCTCCCGCTATGCAAAATTTCGTAACGATTGCTCTTGTAGGAACAGAGATATTGAACAAGACTTTTCAATGACATTCGGAGCTGGCGTCATGGCAGCGTACACATAGTAGTTCTTATAGAAAGGGAACTTTTCTTGTAATGAATGCTATATATATAAATAGTGCGTGAAATTCTGCCTCTATTAGTGTAAATACTTTATGCGAATTCGCAGGGGAATAAGCAAAAAAACCTATGTTAAGTTCTAGGAACAAATATACTGACGTACTGTCGCGAACAAAATGAATTATTTGTGAAATTAAAAACAGAAATATAGCATTATTTTCTAATACACGTTAGCATGATGTGTTGTATTACATTATAAACACAAACAAAAACTAGTACTAAAAAGAAGTAAATTGTCATTATTGTACCAAATCAGTAATAATATGATTATACTGTGTTAAAAAATAATTGTTTTTGGCATAATAAATGTTATTTGAATTTTTCCAATTATTTAATTTTCACTCAGAACTATATCTACAATGAAGTGTACATACTCCTAGTTCAGTACTTCATCACGTTTCAGTTTTAGTTCTCTATTAAAAAAAACTTGACAAAGCACCTTTGAGCATATCTGTACCTGTACTATGAACAGAAATTAACAGGGTTTTTTACTTATTCCCCTGCGAATTCGCATAAAGTATTTACACTAATAGAGGCAGAATTTCACGCACTATTTATATATATAGCATTCATTACAAGAAAAGTTCCCTTTCTATAAGAACTACTATGTGTACGCTGCCATGACGCCAGCTCCGAATGTCATTGAAAAGTCTTGTTCAATATCTCTGTTCCTACAAGAGCAATCGTTACGAAATTTTGCATAGCGGGAGAAGTATTAGAACAGTATTTTTGTGTCCAAATCTGTTGCTTTACAATTAGCCGTTTTCGAGTACGGCCATGTGTACGCTAGCTTGATCGTGACGCTAGCGTACATAGTGAAAATGGTGTTTATTTCCTAAACTAAAGAGGAAGATTTTTTTTTATTTTTACAGTAATTAGGCAGTATTTACACAGAGTTTTTTGGCATAGAAACTAACTCGTTGCAGTTCTGGTGTACGCTAGCATAACGGACACGTCAAACCGTACTGTAATGCCAAATTTTGACAGATTTTAGGGCTAAAGTAGCTAGTGTTTGATAAATACTCAACTTCAAATAGGTACTTACTTTATTCAGAGTGCCGGGGATAGAACACTTTTTATCCCAGGAGTATCCTTAGGATAATTTCCAACTTCGAAATAGGATATAAATAAAACCAAAGCTTATAAACGGTTATAAGATGTAATAAAAAATATAGAACAAACAAATACATATTTTATTTCTAAGACTGGGATAATGTTAACTACATAGATTATAATATATTTCGTAAATAAAATTTAATTAAAGTTCTACCATCTAGCAATCAATGCTTACTTCACCAACTACTGTCAAGTAACAAATTTTTTTGCTGTGAATATCGAATTTGTAATGACTCTAATGACACATTATTGTTTAGATACAAACTGTCACACACTACAAGACTAAAATATGACAATTTTAAAGTAGTTTTTTTTCCTCAAAGACGATAATATTAACAACCGCACACTGGAGCCTTACTCTGACATATCAAAACTATTATGGTTCTACTGTAAAAGAGAGACGGAGCTATACAGAACGAAGAGCACTATCCCTTTTTTACAACGGAATCATGATGGCGTTTACAGGTTTATAGTACGGTCATTTTAATGCAAAAGTAAGATGTACAATACCAAATAAAACAGTACTTAGGCAATATCATTTGGGTCTCCTCAATATTAAGAGTCCTAAATCTAAATAAACATATAATTATATAATATAAATTTAATTGGTACTTGTTTCGTTTCGAGCCTTTTCCGCTTCCTCCTTTATAGCTCTTAACATAAACTTCCTAAAATAATAATTCTGTTCGCGAACTGCCTCTAAGATCTTCTGACTGGTCACTAACAACCGTTCATCAGCCATTATATACTGAGACTTGTCTTTAATATACCCAACTTCGTTAGGAATACAAGGTATGCCTTCAACAGTGTTCTTCCCTTTCCCACCGACCAACACAGTAGGTCGGACCCTAGTATACCCATTGTTAAAGTCACTCAGGACCTTCCCCAACCATTCACAAGTCAGATTATTGTTATCCACATTCACTCTCAAATCAAACTTATGGCCGTACCAACTCGTCATGTCTAACGCATACATATCATTTGACCTCACAGATAGAACCTGGAGGCACTTCAAATCCATCAAGAGTTTTGAATCTAAATGTGTGATCCTGTTGTATGAGAGATCTAGGTTCAAAAGGTCTGTCAAACCTTCGAAAGTGCCGTATTCTAATTCTTTCAGCAGATTGTGACCTAAACGGAGTGTCTTCAAATGAGGAAGTCTTCTGAAGGTGGACGGACCGATCTGTTGTATGATGTTGCAAGTTAAATCTAAGTAGATGAGATTCGACTCTGGTAACCTCAAAGATGCTTCGCCCAATTCCCAAATTTTATTGTTACTCAAATCTACAGTTTTCAGCTCTGTTTGGTGGCGCAGGTCTACTAGCGAAGGATCTGTTATGTTGTTTGAATGTAAAAACAAAGTGATCAAACGTAAACCTTCCCCGTAAGGTATAGTGATCTTGGACAATTCGTTATTAGAAAGATCTAAGACCCCACCTTCCGGGTGAAACATAACTATGTGGATACTATCAAGTTTCTCAATCTCGTTGTAAGTCATATTCACAAGTTTCAAATTGTAATTGTTATTGAACGTCATATCGGGGATAAAATCAAGTCGATTGTATGATAAATCAAGGTTCTGTAACTTTGTCATAGAAGAGAAACTTTCGTAGTACAAATGCGTGATGTAGTTGCCACTCAGATTCAAATATTTTAGGTCTGCAAGATCATTCGCATTGACTAAGAAATCTATTAGTTTATTCTTTGATAGGTTTAGAGATATCAGCTGAATCAACGATTGGAAAGCACTATGTTCAATGTTCGTGATAGAATTCATGGAAAGATCTAACTCTGTGAATATGTTTACGCTGTGTTTATCCAGGGTCCTAGCATATCTAGACGAAATCTCTTGAGCGGTAGCGTTGGGAACATTAATGATGTGGTTTCCCGTGAGTATAATTTTACAGATCAAATGATTAGCGAAATGGTCCCAGTGTCTTGAGAACATTATCGGCTTGATTGTTTCCAGTTCGTTCCAAGAAACATCGAAAGTTTCCAAATGTTTGATGATCTTGAGAGATTCTTCATCAATGTTCTGTATCTGATTCCCTCTCAAGTACAAATGCTTTAAGTTCTGAAGGCTGTTAACAGCACCATTCAAATCTTTAATCCTATTATTGTTTAACCTTAGTATTGTTAGTTTCGTTAGATTGTAGAACGGCTCTTCAGTAAGATCACAAATTATATTGTATGAAAGATCGAGTTCTGCTAGTGTTGATAGTTCACCGAAAGCATCGCCTGGAATGTCTCGAATAGCATTGTTAGCAAGCGACAACTTTCTCAGCTTATTCGGATGTATTTGGAACTGGAAGAGTTCTGCAATTTCTATTAATTTGTTGTATGACAAATCGAGAGTTTCAAGGCGGTTTAGATAAAAAAAGGGAAGTCCTGAGATGTTTTCAATACCGTTATTAGCAAGTTGAAGATGCTGTAATCTGGTGGTGTACATTAAGATAGCTAGTTTAGTATGCTGCAATCTGCCTGATACTCTTAAAGAAGTGATGATGTTAAGCAAATCCAGGTCCAAATTTTCGTCAAATCGTTCGATGGCATCGGTAACTGTGACGTCAACAGTGACAGGGTAGTTCGTCGATTCGTAACACTCGTTAGGGAGTCGGATCCCGCGGATGTTGCCGATGCAGTGGATCCGATAGGCGCACTCGCCAACATTACGGATCTGATCTGCAGGGCAGTAGCACGAAGAGAGCGTCACAGTCGTGAAGATGACGAGAAGTGTGTAAACTGTGAACAATAGAGGTTTTTGTTTACGCTTTTGTTTTTGTCTGAGGATTTAACCGCTGCAATCTGTTAGTATCAGACGTCTTCTGATAAAAATATTTTATCAGTTATGTGCCAGTGACCGCACTTGTATGGTAAAAATAGCCAGCGAATAGTAATAACAATACTAACTCCAGAATGGTTCAGTTTTATTCCTCGAAGGGTGTACATTTGCTGGTTATATTATTATTTAAGTCACCCGTAAAAGCAAGCAAAAGAACACCGTCCGAGAAATACATAAATGTTTAGGTGATTCGTAAGTTAATAATAATTAATAATAATTTATTTGCTTTAACAGTGAGAAATATATGACATACATTAGTGTTTGAAGTGTCCCTTTAGGCAAATGATTGTCTGTGTTAGGACACTCCGCTCTTCCGAAGTTTGTTTTTAAATTAATTAAGTGGTACTCACAATTTCAAGAAAAGTAATTTAAAATAAATGAAAGTACCTACAAACAAACAACAAATTACAAACACAAATACACAAAAAAAAACAATCAAATTATCAATTTTGAATATCAATCTTAAAATAACATAATGGTAGATTGTGTTTGTGTATGTATCATGGTAGCTACGTGTGGAATGTAAGTGTGCGAGTCCGTGTGGAGTGTATGTGTGCGAGTGAATGTGAAGTGTATGTGTGACTGCGAGTGTGTGTTCCGGAATTACGATGTATGCTACAAGAGGGCTTCGGTGTCCTCAGAAGTTAATTGTTTAATCCAGTTTGTTATTATTGTTTTACACTCTTTAAGTTAAACAATGATTGCTTGTAAATCGTAATGCTATCACAGTCTGAAGAAAACGTGTTACGCAGATCCCAAGTAGCATGGGGAAAGGTCAGAAAGATGATGATAAATGATGTCTTAGTCTGATTCTCAATTTTTATTTAGCTGACTGTCCCACTTAAAGGCAAAGCCCTCCCCCAAATCCTTCCAGGTAGGATAAGACCGGAATAGTTGCCCCGCTTGTAATTAGTCTAGTTTCGCGGATCGAATCGCCATTAATGTTTCGAAAATTCTCCAACTACCACTAAGTTGACCGTGTCTCATGTCTCTGTGCGATTGCATTGGTAGGCAAAATGCGATTATAGTTTTTGCGGATCAAAGATGTCCCGTTTATCGGCGGGTTTTCTATACTAAACGTAATTTACATGGATTAGACCTCTATACTCTATGTGGAATAGATGTCCCGAATTATAGAGGCCCGCAAACATCGCGAATACTTTGGAAATATTAAAGATAATGTTTTTTACTTTTCATAAATTTGTAGATAAAAACCAAAGTAGGTGCTGGCCAGTTTTTAAACAGGTGTGGCAACTATACGGTTTTTAGCGTTCCGTACCCAAAGGGTAAAAACGGGACCCTATTTCTGAGACTTCGCGGTCCGTCTGTCTGTCTGTCTGTCTGTCACCAGGCTGTATCTCATGAACCGTGATAGCTAGACAGTTGAAATTTTCACAGATGATGTATGTATGTTGCCGCTATAACAACAAATACTAAAAACAGCATAAAATTAATATTTAAGGGGGGCTCCCATACAAAAAACGTGATTTTCTTGCCGTTTTTTGCGATAATGGTACGGAACCGTTCATGCGCGAGTCCGACTCGCACTTGGCCGGTTTTTTAATTATTTTTTTCTTTTCCTAAGCCATCTCAAACCGGCCCTTCTGATCATACCAAGCAAATATAAATACACAATAACAAGGATTGCACATCTACGTCCTACAGGTATCAGAAAAGGACACTAATGCAAGAAATATTATCACAGATACTTTCTCGATAAAACTGACATATCAACAAGCGCTGTTATTCCGTAGTAATAAGGTTGGTTTTCGTGTGTCAATCGTTACTGACTTCGTCCCACGCACCTAACTCTTTGCTGACATGGCTTAGATTGCTAACTTCCACAGCATAAGCTACTATCGTGTGAATAGTGAATTGTGACAAGAAGTGTCACATAACTACAGAATATAACTTCACGCGTGTATACACCAAAGAGTTCGGCAGAGGTCTTAAACATAACAGGCAAAAGTTATTTTTAAGTCCCAAGTAAAAGAAGGATTGTAATTCCCTGCCGGAGTCTTTGTTTCCAGATAGCTACAACCTAGGGGTCTTTAAGTCTAGAGTGAATAGGTTACTTCATGGCAAACGTGCTTCACCGTCGACCACGTCATCACTTAACGTGGTCTAAGGCGAGACGTACTTTTTTTATTTGTGTACACAAATAAAAAAATAAAGAAGTAAACAAGAAGAAAATCATGCTGTGACATATTCGCGAGCTGGCTGACCAAAACCAGATGTATCCTCCGACTGCGCAACATGATTTTCTTCTTGTTTACGCCTTTTAGTTCGCTTCTTCAGCAGCCGGGCTTTTGATTTTTTGAATTAACTTTATTTTTTATTTTTTGATTTAGTTACATTTGATCATATAAGTGTTATGGAGGAGCTCGTGGCTAAATAATAACAGCCGCACTGGTCGATCATCAAGGTTAAGCAACGCTTGACGAGGTCAGTCCGTGGATGGGTGGCCATTTCACCATACCGAGATTCCTCCGTGCCTCGGAAAGCACGCTTTGCCTTTGGTCCTGACTGCCATTTGAAGATCTTTGACAGTCGTTGCGAGTAGTCAGAGCTTGAGATCTGACACCAGTATTGCCAAGGGGTACCGTGTTACCCAGTTACTGGGTTGTGGTGGTCAGATAGTCAGTCGCTCCATGTAAAACACTGGTACTCAGCTGAATCCGGTAAGACTGGAAGCCGACCCCAATATAGATGGGAAAAGGCTAGGCAGATTGATTGATCATATAAGTGTTCTATATTTTTGAAATCAACTCTTAAAACCCTTTCTTTGATACCCCACACGATGGGTTAGGAAGGAAAAAAAATTTTGGCCCCCACAATATGGCGCCCAAAAGTCGCCTGAACACTTTTAACACCCAAATTTAGCCTGTGACACTCGCAAGGTTAAGACGAATCGAATCATCAAATTCGGCCAACGCGTTTGGTCTCTAGAACGCCACAAATGAACAAACATACTTACATACATACATAGATTGATAAACACATTACCCTCATTCGGCAGTCGGGTAAAAACCGTGGGCTCCGGCCTACTACTGAAAATGCCAAATGAAAAAAAAAACCAATAACACTGACCGACTCGGGAATCGAATCCAGCTACCCACGCCGAGCATTTGCGCTTGCGACCCCTAAACCAACGAGACAGGCATGATAATGGAAAAAGTTGTGTATTTACCTTGAATCATGTTTCTCTCTCTGGATAACCTCGATGCCAGAAACTAAGATGACTCTCTGAGCTGAACCTGAAATACATAAAATATGTTTGTTAATTATTGTGAAAATGCCGCGGATTCGCCCGCGTAAAGAGTGTATTATTATCCCAAGGAAACGCACTACCGGAATAAAAAAAGCATTCTATGTCCATATGCAGGACTTGACCTATCCGTGCGCCAAGTTTTATCCATGACGTTAAAGGTAACAGACAGAGTTACTTTCGCATTTTATTAGTATGGATAATAAAACTTGCGTTGCCAAAATGAATGATAATTTTACTCTAGAAAGTCGAGTGAATAATGAAATGCATCATATTAATAAATAAACTGCGTATGCGCATCTATTTACTAAGCAAAGTGACCTTTGTGATTTGCTACTTTTTTGAGTGACAACAATAAAATAAACAACATGACATAAAATCACGCCAGTTTTTCCTAAACAAGATCTTAGAACAAGGTTAGTGTGCGTAAGGGATAGATGTATCTGACTTGATACATTTGCCCCTTTTTCACAGTCGAACCATGATAGTTTTGAAACGTCATGGTACGGGGACAGACATGCACTTATAGAAGTTAGGCTACCCCCTCATGAGACCGTGATGGTCCAGAAGGAGGCCGCCGAGCGGGATTGCAAGATAGCCGATCCCGCTCGGAGAAGAAGGCGTCGCGTCGGTTAGGCAACCGCCTTGATGACTAAAACGCCGAAACCCCGCCTACATCAAAAGTAGGCGGAACTCCGGGAATGCGGGTGGTCAGATTGGGGACTCTGTCTGCCCACCAAGTGACTCCAGGAAAGACGGTGGCACAGTGATCACGTGCTGCCGTGCACAGCGAGGCTCAGGGGAGGCGCTTTTTCAGTCTCCCCAGGGATGTATGGAACAGGTGTTGCACAGAGGGGCTCCGGGGTGGACTTTTGAGAGGGCACGGGGTGGATGGTGACCACCAGGGTGGTTTATGGAGGTAAAAATCCCACACTCCCTGGTCTTTCCCCAAAAGTCCAGGCGCCTTTTGAAGGTTTCTCCACGTAAACAAAGGAAAAAGCTACCCCCTTATTTCATTCCCTGTTATTTGGGGCGAGCCTATTGCCATCAATCGCGCACAAATTTAGATTACGGGCTGCTACTGAGAATTCAGTAGGAAAAAAAAAGCATGATCCGGGAATCGAACCCAGAACATCAAGCAGCAATTTCTTAATTATGGTCAAAATGAAATGCTTCGTACTATGAACCTTTGTGACGAATAATAAAGCGTGTGTTGCCAAAATGAACGCTTCTTCTACTCTAGATAGTCGAGAATAATGAAATTCATCAAATTAATAAGTAAACTGCGTACGCGCATCTATTTCTAAGTGACCTTTGAGATTTGCTATTTTTCTTTACGTATGAGCTTGATGTGAGAGACAATAGTACAATAAAAATGGTAAATAATCATATAATAATATATTATAAAAAAATCTAACTACTAAAGTTATGTCTAACACGGACAAAAAACGACAATCGCACCAAATCCACCGGGTGTATTGCTATGAAATTGTCACCATCTCAAAGACAATTTAATTATCTACATTTTGATCCACAGTTTTTTTTAAAGACATAGAATAATAAGGAAAGTACAAAAAATACGGAATTATGGATCGCGCGAGTATGAAAAGAGTGCGCGTTTTGTTCCCTCAAGGTCGTTGGCGACTCAGGCTCTCCCCCTAGTACATGGAACTTACACATAACTGGTGTAATGTGTGTGCTATGTGCACCACTACTTAATACTTTAGGAAAAAACGGCGTGATGTTAAATTATGTATGTTATAATTTAAACAGACACCTATACCTTCTCCGACTCCTACACCTTAGTTGTTTCATCTGGGTCGCGGATAAATTTGAAAGAGAGTTACCGTGGCCCTGGCACAAGCAACTGAAGGAACACGGGTGGTTTTTAGTCAGTAACAGTCTGACACGCCCTCCCGCTTCACCCAGAGCGGGAGAAGTCATTGGATGATTTTAAAACCCAAAAAAAAAAATCTTTGGTTCATCTTTCGTCACGACGATTACAAAAATATTGCACCACATTTATAATTATGACTAGAGGACGACTCGCGGTTTCACCCGCGTAGTTACCGTTCCCGTGGGAATACAGGCATAAAAAGTAGCCTATGTCACCCGGGGATAGAGTAGCTTCCCAACGGTGAAAGAATTTTTGAAATCGGTCAAGTAGTTTTGGAGCCTATTCGGTACAAACAAACAAAAAAATCTTTCCTCTTTATAAATAATATTGGTATAGATCAAAACCATACTGCATCAAAAATTATGTTTGTATTTCATATTAGCTTCTGCCAGCGGTTTCGCCCGCGTGAATGTCGAAAATTATCCCGAGGGAACATATTCCCAAGACAAAAAGTAACCTATGTGCTATTCCTATAGTCTATCTCTTTGCCGAATTTCATCCAGATCCGTTCAGCCGTTCTGGCGTTCACTTCTTCAGAAGTAACAGACACACACACACACATCAAAATATTTTTTTTTTGTTTTGGGGCAATCCCGTGGGAACATATTCCCTATTAATGGGTCCTAAGATTATTAGGAGTTAGGACCCATTAATATTATAAACACCACACCCCACCCCGGGTTACCCATTATTAGTTTTATTTTGTGATTGTGCATTGTGATATTTGATTCCAATAATAGGTATGGCAAAAACGCTTGAACGCACGCTTTGTTCTAGTATGCACAAGGTCCGTATAGTAAACAACTCTATATGCAGCCTGTACATTATTCAACATAATATTGCGTTCATTTTGCCATAAGATATGATGTGCAGATAGTACATATTTGCAGTCAGATTTAGAACACTGACATAAAGGCGAGGCAACGAGCTCGAAGGAAAATTAATGTGATTTAAATCTATCATTACTATCAAAAACGGTACGCTTAACAAAAATAATTATGATGTACCCACCTTTATTTTTAAATCCCTGTTCAACGAAACCACACATGAAGGAAAGGGGGCCAAAAAGAAATCAATTTTGTTTCAATTTAATGTGACGTCATACAGTCTATAATCAGCGGACAAAAAGATGCTTCCAACAACACCTCATTTGTCAAATTATGATAAGTCGTTTAGAAGTTATGAGGAAACAGATGAATATTCATACACACAACACACATACCGGTCAAAAAACATAACCCCTTCCTTTTGCTTCACCGTAGACGGGTAGAAATAAGACTTTGTCAAAAAGCACTAATAATTAAAGTATCCATGTACTGGGAATAACCAGTTACTGGGGTATGGATATCAGAGGCAGTCGCTCCATATAAAATACTGGTACTCAGCTAAATCTGGTTAGACTACAGCCAACCCCAATATTCGTAGTTGGGAAAAGACTAAGCAGATTGATTTAGACCAAAAATTTAACTCACACTCAAAAAACAAGCTAGGAAACTAAAAAAATTAACTCCTGCGCATTACACAAAAACAGTTGCGTCAATTTAAAAAAGAAGCCATACCTACTTATAGAAAACTGAAATTATAAACGTGTCCAAAAAGTCTTCATCTTCCAAAAAACACTTGTACTTTGAATACTTTAAAAACACTTATAAATAACACAGAATTAAAACATAATATTCACCTGCATCCATGGACGAATTGCGTCGTGGTTAGATCTCAAAGTCCAAATAAGACTACAGTACTACACTCCTCCGAACAATTCGACGCTTGACACTTGGAATTTTGCTGAGTCTGAGTTATGGGACACCGGCCGTACAAAGATTATAATAATAATTGAGATATGGTTAAATGTTTACACCTTAGTTTTGTCTCTCTGAGGACACTGCCACATTGCATTATCTTGTCTAAAGATTTTTGCAAAAGTACTGGTGCAATTTTGGGATTGAGTAAATAAGAATCACGCTTGCTCAATGCGGATTGGCGATTTTTCAACAACATAGGCTTTTTACCCGACTGCCGAAGGAGGGTAATGTGTTTATCAGTCTATGTATGTTTGTTCCTATGTGGCGTTCTTGAGACCTAACGCGTTGGCCGATTTTGATGATTCTTACGTCAGAACCTTACGACTTCCAAAAAAGAAGTTATTTTCATTTTGTAATGTCATTAACTGGAAGTCGGTTGTATTTTTTTTTATTTTTCTCTTTTTATTGTGGTACCTAATAGGCAATATCTTTTAGGCAGTAAGGCACCTATAATGCCAGAATAGATTACCCGAATATCATGAAACTTGAACATCGGTGAAATGAGAGTGTACTATGGGCCAAAGCTACATCTGATCACTTTAAAAACAAAATCCCGTGCACAAGATGACCTCAGCTGCGTCCGCCCTTTTTGCGTCGTCCATAGCCAAATGACTTGTTTGATTTTTTTGCTGTCTTTTTTTAATTACAAAAACAAGGGGCTGACAGGTACTAGAGAAACAGTCACCCGTTTCTGCGATACTATTGGTTGATGAGTATGTCGGCATTAATTTAGCGGGCGACCCCTGCAAGCTAAAATAGTCCTTACGGTAATCAGATATAGCTTTGGCCGATTGTACCAAGGTGAACTGAACACATCTGCTTACCCTTTTAGAGCGTACTGGCGTGATGTTATGTTATGAAATGGTGTAAACAATAAACAGACATGCAATTGCAGCAATCCCGAGAGATTAGCTGTCATTTATTGAAGAGTTCTGTTGTACATCTACGAAATTTAAATGAGACCTATTTAGGAAAATACTCTTTCAAACGGTCCACAATTGACGGAGAAATCGTTAAACATACACAAAAAAAAACTATCTTAAAGTCGAACATAGAACCTCCTCCTTTTTGGAAAGTTGGTTTAAAAGAACTACACTGCAATAAAATATACTACCTAAGACAGAATATGGCAATATAATAGCTTTCGATTGGATAACGCCCTTAAGCTCAATGTGTTATATCACTAAGTTTTTAACTGACCTATTCAAAATCCTCAAACTGGTCATATTCGTCTGCATAATCGACAGAGAACATGGCAGCACATTCTTCTTCACCGCTAGCACAATCGCGGCTGACGTGCAAAGGGTTGAGGTCCATCAAATGGAGTAATGGTACATCCACCTCTACTGATAACATGAATGCAAGTTTTAGTTGTTCTCTGGAAGAAAAACTTAAAGTGAGTTGACATCGTAATAAATTGTGATGACTCAGAGCAGGGGTAGCCCAGCGGTAACGGCCGCGACTTACAAGTTGTAGGTCGTGGGTTCGAACACAGGCAGACGCTTTACTTTGTGTTAACTATTTCATCACCACTGCTCTCAAAACGTCCCTATCTGTACGACCCGAACAGATGGGGCTCGCAGCTGGCACTACGGGTCCGGCTGTTTGGATAAGGGTACGCGGGGTCAGGTAGGCCCTCCACCATTGCAAGCGCAAAGGTGGAACCTGACATTGGTGTTGGACTCGCGGTGGTCTATGTGGTGGTTGCAGAGGAGTGGCATGTTATCTGCTCGGCTACATGTGGGTCGAGCGTCATTCCTCGCGCGCAACAAGTGTCTGAAGTTACCGGCCTAAGGCAAAGGGCCACCTGGTGATCAGACGCGGGGTTCGTGAGTAACCCTCAAGCAAGTGAGCTCCTGTGAGCGAGCTGCATCTCCGGCACTTTCCTGGATAGAAAGTACTGCAGCTGCAGATTCGTATTGAGAGGTGAGCGTGCTTGACAGTTCCGGGACCATTCTGGAGAAATAGGAGCCAGCTTCTCTGGCGTCCCTAGCGGCGTTTGAATCCGCTAGCACCAACAAGGTGCGCTGGTGCCGGTGCTTGCGCTAGTGCTGGCGTGCTGGGGTGCGTGTTGTGAGCGGCTTTACAGCTCCGGTACCATTCTGGAAAAATGGTAGTGAGTAATCATGATGCGACTCACATTTTCTTTTGAGTACCAGGGGCGAGTACTCTGGAGGCGTGACCTACCGAAGATGGTCCCAGACGCCTCGTAAGGGGTTGCCTGGTATAGTGTGCCGCCTTATATAACGTAATGTTGGTGAAGGTGGCCACTATAGAAAATCTCAGTAGTTAAAAGGGGCATGCTCTCAAAACGGTGAAGGAAAATATCGTGAGGAAACTGGCATGACCTAGAATCAAGAATTCGACGACATATGACATTTACCAACCCGTGTGGGATTACGGCCCATTCCCTCTCTCACAGAGGCCTGTGTCTCAGCAGTAGGAACATTAAAAGGATGATCATGATGACGGCGAATGTTTAGAAATCTCTATAGTATTCTGTAGGTTATCTGCCTTTTATTTTTGTTTTCTGGGCGAAACCTTCAAAAGGCACCTGGATTTTTGGGGAAAAGACCAGGGAGTGTGAGAATTTCACCTTACTAAAACCACCCCGGTGATCACCATCAGCACGTATAAGAGGCCCCGTGACCTCTCAAAAGACCACCCGGGAGCCCATTCTGTGCATCGCCTGTTAGGGTTCATCCCTGGGGAGACTGAAAAAGCGTCTCTCCTGAGCCTCGCTGTGCACTGCAGCACGTGATCACTGTGCCACCGTCTTATCTTGAGTCACTTGGTGCCGTGGGCGGACAGAGTCCCCAATCTGACCACCCGCAACCCCGGAGTTCCACCTAATTTTGATGCAGACGGGGTTTCGGCCTTTTAGTCATCGAGGCGGTTGCCTCACCAACGCCGTCTTTTCCGAGCGGGATCGGCTCGCTCGCGATCCCGCTCGGCGGCCTCCTCCCGATGATGGTCCGCCCGGCGGACGCCCTATCCTGGCGACCAATACCTACCACTCAGAGAACCAAACAGGGCACTCCTCGAGCGTGTGCTGTGCAGAATCAAGGGCGCTTCCGCAGTGGTGACAATTTACCGTATTCCAAACTTTAAAAAAATGGTCATCCAATGTAAACCAAATGCTGCTAGATAGTAATATTTTAAAGAAGCGACTGCAACGCGTGGTCCAAGTTTTGATCCAGATTATCCAAAGAGAAATACTAGTTCTTATCTAGGAATTACTCAGTAAAGCCTAGATTGTTGCCCGATTTATGATATAGAACATGCCCGCCATAATTTACGTATACAGGTAGATGTAGTAGTTTAATGCGGCTCGGAGCAAGAGGTGAGTCGCTGCGCACGCCACTAGCAAATTCATTTGACAACAACGCTGCTGTCACAGTAACCCTAATTCGTAGTGCACATCAGCGAGCTCCACAGCCGTCTTTAGGTTTGAATTAACCTGTACTCTTAATACAAGCATGTAACCATAGAATCCGAACCAAAGATAGAGTGGATTGTTTACTCACAAATTCAACGAAGTGTTATCTAGAGTGTCGAATTGCTTGACAGAGTATGCGATGTGAACGCAGTCGAATGGGGTCGTGGCTTTGAATATACCCATCTGTAAATATGTTACTTTGTAAAAAATCTAAGTAAACAAAATGAGTAGTACAAAAGGAATGATTGTAATGCGATTTGTTTGGTTGGAAGAATGCGTTGACAAACTTATAAACACATATTCTAATGCAAGCGGCTTCGAATTCAAAGATTATCTCACGGGAACCTAATAACAATTGAATTAAGAATATTGACCTACTTCTGAAATAACACCAAACAATAATTAATTTACCCACTTATGTTATTTTTAATATTCACATGTAAGTGAATTATTGGTTTCTAAGTGAATAAAGATTACTCAAATCTCAAAACAACACATTTTTAGAAACAAAATCGTGATAAAATGCGTGACACAAGCTTATCACAGAGGCCGTGCTCGCCCGGCTGATGATCATAATAATCACTCGTGTGACAGGTTTCTTTGAAATCCGTTCAGCCGTTGAGGTGTAACTGATAAACAAGCATACAGATTGTCACATTTATATTATTACTTAGCAGGATAGGATACATCTGATAACCGCATGTGTTCAAAAGTCTAATAAATTTATTAAACTGTAGGTTAGTTGACTGAAAATTTGTTTTTATCCGTCAGGTAGAGTAATAATATTTTTTTTCCATTTACCATGTAAACAAAAAAATTACGGCGATTGAAATATCGTGTGACGTCACGGTGTGCTACACTTTATACTGACAAAGTGACGTCACAAGCCCCCACTCCTGAACTTTCATGCGCTTTATCTTTGTAATTTTTTATTTATTTGCTAAAGCATAATATACGTGTCTAATATTATTTGATACTCTCACTGACGGACTGAATAAAATTATCATTTTTCTACGCAGGAAACAGCACTCTCGGCCTAAAACCTGGCATTATGTACAAATCTGACAGAGTCAATATCAGTACAGTATCCGGCTTTTTACTATGGCTACTCGAGTTTTCGAATAAGCTTAGCTATGTACCCAGACGGTCTTCACTTCTTAGGTCGGTCGGCCTTCTTCTAGAAGTGCCAAAGGGCAGACGTTTTGAGGTTATTTATAACCGACTTCAAAAAAAGCAAATGTTCTCAATTTGGCTTCAATGTTCAAAAAGTATTAAATGGAGCAGTGGTGGCCCAGTGGTAACAGCCCCGACTTATGTTTCGTGGATTGTGAGTTCGAACCCAGACAGGCGCTTTACTTTGTGTAAATAATTTTATCACCACTGCTCTTAAAACGTTGGATGAAAACATCGTGAGGAAACCGGCATGTCCTAGAACCAAACATTCGATACTGGGCCTCCGTGGTGTATTAAGGCCCATTACTTCTCTCACAGAGAGGATGCCCGTGTCCCAACAGTGGGAACATTATAAGGCTGATGATAATGATGATGATGTTCAAAAAGTACCTTTTGACTACGGAATCCTTGATTTTTTATTTATTTATTTATAGTTAGTTAAAACTATACAGATACCAATTACATTAATTAACATAGAAATTATGAAACATAACATAACAATGTTGACACATAAGATAATTAAAAAAATCACATATACAATTAACGTTGCACAGTGCAGCTGCAATGTATCAATAATTATATAAAATTATATTAAAATATAATGTAACCAATAATTCATAATTTAAAAAAATAAAATAAAAATTAATAATACATAAAAACAATACAATTAACATGGAACAGTGGACACCCTCGCATATTTTCTCTCACGCATTATTTTATACCATTCGTCCGCAAACACATCACATTCAGGATTGGCAGTCAAGAGGGCATTGAGCATCTTCAAAGCACGACACACTGGGGATTCAGCTCTAGCGACCGTTCTGGATAACGGTGGTGCGAACAGGACGTGACGGCGACTCTGACGATGCCCAACGTAATTGCTGGGCACAAACAGTCGGCAGAAAAGGTCATCATGTTATAAGAAAAGGTGAATATGTACTCACACATATGATGGCACTTTTATAAGGCGCAATGGCTTCTAAAGCTTTGTATCGCTTGCTTATCTCGAGTAGCACCAACACGTGACGCGGCAGAAACTCCGTTTGAGGAGTCACCCGTTCGCAAACCAACTGTTTTAATTACGTCATTGTTAATTAAAAGGTCATCAATATGACTGTGGACGGATGAATCGAATGTTACTAAAAGAGTAATGAATATAAATGTGGATGGATGTAGAGGGAGAAGGCCAAAGAAAAGATGGATGGAATGTGTAAGGAGTAGCATGTTATAAAATGGAGTCCGTGATAGCGTGGCGGTAGACAGGACGGTATGAAAGAGGAAAACGTGTTACGCCGACCCCCAGTAACATGGGACAAGGGCAGGAAGATGATGAATAGGCGTTATGTAAAGAAACTGCTAAAGTTCACTACTGTACAACACGGAGCAATCAAGAGGATGACTAAAGAGTCGGAACTGCTTCCTTAAGTCGGCTAAAACAACTTACGACAACAGCCCTGGCGAAAAAACGCAGGAAACTGTGGCTCCTCAATTATCCCCCTCCAACTGACTATATCAATCCTGCAGAAAAGCTCCCAGCTGAGATAAACTGCCATGGCCAACCTGGAAAGCCCCAAATAAGCTGCGAAGCCAAGTGGGCTGCTGTAGGTATAACCTGGTAAGAGGGGGGTACTCCGATCAGCCGCAATGCGACTGTGGAACGACACCGCAAACGTGGGGCACCATGTGTTGTCCTGCTCTCTGTGCATAAACACCTGCAACATGAAGGTCCTGTGCGAGGCCAGCGCCAGGGCTGTCGATGTGGCTGAGTTCTGACGGAAGCACAACATCTAAAAAATACCCTATCGCAGTCGAGAGACTCTAGACAAGTGTGACTATCAGCAATGACGATGTTCAAAATGCCGAAATGTATATTGTAACGGATGTCACGTAACATTTCGATAGCGCTTGGCAATTCTACACATTTTTGACATTTTACCAATCTCAAGTCTCTCTTGTCTAAAGCCTAAGATCCAGATACTTGGCGAATATGAGCTATGCCAAAAAACTGTAAGGCTTCGACAGTTCCGTCATTTTTGTGAAAGCAAATTCTTTCCAACGACGTCACATGGCATCTCTTGTTTTTTTTTATAACATTGCCTCAATCCAGGATTTAATCCCAAGGTCTGGTGATCTGTTATTAGGTTCTTACATAAAGATCTTCGAGTCCTGGGTTATATTTCTGTCACTAAGTGTTGCACCTGGAAATTCTCCAATGACAGTTCGGAAGTCTGGGTGTGTGTTGAGGCCGGTTGAGGCTCGCATGGGATCTAAACATAACTGGAGTATTGTAGGTATTATAGGTTCTGGTTAACCCTTTGCAAAACACAGGCATGCTTTTATGTTTCTTACCGTAGGGAACAGCACAGCCAGTCCATTAGATTTGGCGATATCGTTGGGGGGAGCATAGAAGCCGGGTATCAGCAACCCTGGAGGTGGAAAATACTCGTCTTCATCTTCTTCGAACATGCATTCTTCTTCTTCTTCTTCCGCTACCTCCTGGCAAGGATTGTTAAAACGAATCGTAATATTATCTACTTTTTCTAGAAAGCTTTTAGGCTGGGCTTGTAGTGGAAAAATAATATAATGAAGAAAGATTTAAAAAAATCTTTTTATAAACAACTTTTTTCATATTTCTCTCAACACAATATTTTAAGTGATAGTCTTTGATTTTTTATCTTTTGTTAGGGTTCCGTACCCAAAGGGTAAAAACGGGACCCTATTACTGAGACTCCGCGGTCCGTCTGTCTGTCTGCCTGTCTGTCTGTCACCAGGCTCTATCTCATGAACCGTGATAGTTGGACAGTTGAAATTTTCACAGATGATGTATATCTATTGCCGCTATAATAACAAATACTAAAAATAGGATAAAATTAATATTTAAGGGCCTCCCACACAAAAAACGTGTTTTTTTTGCGATAATGGTACGGAACCCTTCGTGCGCGAGTCCGACTCGCACTTGGCCGGTTTTTTTATATGTGATCGTTACCTCAGGCACCACCTCCTCTGGTAGTTCTTCATCAGGTTCTTCTTTCATTCGGTCTAGAGCCGCCAGATCCTGTAAAGTACAGAAAAAGCTATTTACAAAAAGAGCCAGAAATAAGCAGATATCTTAACACTCTTTCTGTAATCGGGTAAAAAACTGCATTACGTGTTTCAGAATGATGAAAGATGCAACTATTATAAACGCGAAAGTTTGCGTCGATGGATGGATCGATGTTTGTTAAGTTTTTTACGCAAACGCTACTGAACAGATTTTGTTGAAGCTTTACAGTAATAAATCTTTTTTAATAAAAGCTATTTAGCCTATATGGAGGCAGTATCTAATATCTATTCCACGTAGGCGGCTTCGCGGGTGGAAGCTAGTAAGATATAATTGACATTACTAA
This sequence comes from Orthosia cruda, assembly GCA_964057195.1. NCBI lineage: Eukaryota > Metazoa > Arthropoda > Insecta > Lepidoptera > Noctuidae > Orthosia > Orthosia cruda. The sequence continues at coordinate 6,799,693 of OZ059835.1, read as the reverse complement.
AATCTATATGAACTTTCTTACGCCAGCTTTCAAAAGATCCAGTTTGCGCTGTTCCTTCTCCTTTTTTTTAGCTTCAAACGCCTCAACCAGAGCTTGTCGATTTAAGCGACGAGTTTCTGAATAGAATCTAGTTCGCCTCCTCTTTTCCTCTGACTAAAATAGAAAAATAACCATAAGCATAACAATATAATGGACACAGGCCTCCTCTCTGTGTGAGCGAGTGAGCTGTAATCCAACACACGGGCTCAGTACGGGTTGTTAGATGTCACAAACTTTTTTTGTTCTAGGACATGACGGTTTCTTCCCACGGTGTGACGTTTTGAGAGCAGTGGTGATGGAATATAATCTACCGTAGCTAAAATATCAGTCCAAAATTTTTAAGTTTGGAAATGATAGCACATGGAGCAAGGATGCCGAATAATCTCAACATCACACCTGCCTGTGTTGACCAAAGGTGAAAAAGGTTAAAGGTAACATTCACCCAATTTTTTTATGTTATCGGTTCCGATATAGTGCTTATTATTTGAGTTGGGTTTGCCCTTGACTCTAGTCTAGGTCAGAGGTGACAGAGACAATGTTGTCGTGTGTCGACGATGGAGTGAGCGTACCCAGAAGAAGCCTGTAAGACTTTGAAGAAATTCGTGTTGAATGCGTTCGGAAACACAGACGCAGGCAGTGAGTTCCACTCTTTTGCTATGCGCATTATGAAGGATGTTTGGAAGCACTCTATGCGAATTGGTGGAATGGCAACTAGGTAAGCATGGTAACTTGCAGTGCGTTTAGATGTCCGATGGTAGAAGGGGGCCGGTGAGATGAGGTCGTGGAGTTTTTGAGCACATATGGATAGGTAAGAAAGTCTTTCACCATAATAAATTGCAATGTTGTTTTAAGTTTAGCTTTTGCCATTAGGTACCCAGTAGTTCTGCAAACTGCGTACTGCTACTGAGGACTTTATATTTGGAAAATCCAAGCAACTTTGCAGGGGTCCATGAGCGGTCGTGACAACATAATATCAGCTAGGCCGTTAGCTTGCTTGCTATTCAATAAAAAGGAAAATCTTTGCAAATTGAGCAACATTTTACTCTTTACTGTCCTAACCCCACATTAAGCAGCCGCTAAGTAGTGTTGGTATTGAAAAGCTTGCTTATTATATTTCAGCCGAAAGATGTCCACTGCTGACCTAGGCGTCCCCCAAGCGTCACCACATCGACCCGTCCTGTGCGTCTCTCATCCATGGGATTCCCGAAACCGTAACCGATCACCATCATCATTTCAGCCGAAAACGTCCACTGCTGGTCTTAGGCTTCCCCCAAGCATAGCCACATCGATCTTTTCTGTGCGTCTCTCATCAATCGGATTCCCGTAACCGAAACCAGATCACCGGTTCACCTGGCGGGAGGCCTTCCAACGCTGCGTCTTGGTACGTGGTTGACAGAAATGTTCGGCCCCATCGACTATACATTCTGCGAGCAATGTAGCCTTCCCACTGCCACTTAAGTTTGGCAATTCTTCGGCCTATTTAGGTAACTTGGTTTTCCTGTGTATAACTTAATTTTTTTATTGGGACACGCAAAAGAAATCAAGAGAAGCTTATTTATTATAACTAAATCTGGACCTCATCTACCTTTCTAAACTTCCTGTCAATTTGGCGCTGTTGCCAGACTTCTTCTTTTGTGGGACTGTAGGTCTTGTAGCGGTCGAAAGCAGTCATCAACTGTTTCAGGTCATTCACTGACTTCGATTCTATTTCTTCGTAGAGTATTCGGCGTACTAACGCTGTTTCGGGAAAGTGAACTGTGTTAGATATGTTCTTTTTTACTACGGTGATTGCTTAATTTTGAAGAATATCAGATTGTGAATATGGTTAATAAATGGCCCTTATTATCGTAGAAGTTTCCTTGTACCTGACCTTGATTTCGTCGTCTTTTAATCGCCTTAAAATCTTTCATTTGAGGCGATAAGTTTAGGGCAAAAGCATAACGTACAAATTTAAGGACAAGCCCGCCAACCACCAGAAAAGCGTCGAGACAATGAAGCTAGACGAGTCTCGGAGACACGATTCGATTTAATTCATAATCATTAGTTTGTAAATGCTGAAGAAAAACAAGGTCACTAACGCACAAAATCGACATCGTCATCCAACAATTTAAAGCATATAGCCAGGGCTGGTCCCGACAGCAGTTTATGCAGCGAAGCCTCATTCAACGGAGCGTCTCCCGCGTAGAATATGTCCTGGATCTTCTCTTCTGTTAACTCGACTAGCTCTCGGCCAACCATCACGATATCTGAACAGAATTAAGAAGCTTAAGGCTGGTAGCTGGTAGACTGGGAACATCTACTTATACTGTTGATAGTTTTTGCCAAAGAAAAGTAAATGAGTCAATGGATGTGGCGTCGATGTGCCGAGCGGTCACGGAGCTATGCCCCTTGGCTGCGAAAGCGATACCGGCGCTCGCTACTACGAGCCTGTCACTCAGTGGTCTTCCAAACCCATTGATATATATGTACAATATATGTCAATGTCCAAATCTAACTTCTTGCCCTAACTGTTGGCGTTGTCGTTTTAACGTATATTCTTCGTGTTAAAAAGCCTAGCCATTAGGGCTTAGCAACACTTGCTCACTCAGGTGACTGCTATGTGATCAGTGGGCGCGCCGCGGCATTCTTGCGGTCCACCCCTTCCGGGTAAGTTTCTTAGCGGACTAAGAGAGGGTCACCAGCGTCATAAGTGCCTACTTGGACCTACAGAGGAAATGAATGGCTCCATTCTGCCTCGCTTCCAGTGCTAGCTGGCTATACAGACTGCAGAGCCAAGAAAAGTAAATTATTATACCTAGAACGCCTAGATCATGAGAAGTAACGTACTCTTGGGTATGTAGCAACAAACTGCAACCACAAATGGCTTAATCGTAGATGTGGCCCTGCCATTTATAGCCCGGTTTAAAGATGATGGTACTCTTAATATACTCCCAATCATTGTCTTACAGGCACGATAATCCGGCCGATACTCAGGCCGATTCAAAGCCGCCAGTTGTTATAAGTATGTCATTCGAATCTAATAGCTAATCCGAAAATAGGTGGTGCGTGAAATCGGTGAAATGCTTATTTTGTAATGAAAGTGTTGAAGTGCTAGTCGCCGAGGCCTTCTGTGCTTTGTTCAGGTTTCTATGAATAAAACTCAACTGTTTGCATCCCACCGCTCATACAGCTCCGGGTGGGCGTGGAAGCAGTGTGGCCAGAACAGTACAAAGTTGACGTCTGTCAGGAATGGCACCATCAGTTCGGCACGGTGACGTTTGCGCACCGCCTGCCTTTCTGAGCGGCGAGCTATGAGTGATTCTGCTTCTTGCTTCTTCTCTAAGGCTCTGGCATACATCCAGTCCTGAACAAAAATATTGGATGGATAGAACTAGATTCTGTACGCCAGCATGAACTGATTTATTTTAAGAAATAGAAAATATATATCAATATATATATAGACTATATATAGACAAAAATAAATATATATATATAGGACCAGAGAGAGGCCCTAGACAAGTGAATTTTCTCTCATCGAAAACGTGGCGATAGAGACTGTCAAAAAGGCAAAATTCTATGGGATTGACAAGCGATATTAAAAAATCACGTGATCATTCACATTTTGACATTTCGACTATACCCTTCGGTGACATCGAATACCACTTGTCTAGAACCTCTGCACTCTAATTACGTAACTTCAACGAAGGGTCAAACGTCAGAACGGCGTACGCATGCTTTGCTTGCACTCATTGCTTCATATATTTAAAAATCCATCCGATCCATCTACACGACAGCGAAAAACACTCAATGAATACTGTTGAGTTGTCAAAATGCGTGTGTGGCGTGCTCTTAAAAAAGTTACAAAATTAGGGTGCCGTCCACATATTTTTTTTCTAAAGCGATGGAAATCATGAATCAAGAATCTACTATATCAGTATTTAAACTAATCAAACCTATGGTTAAAAAGATTTCATATATAAAAAATAAGGCTGATCATTTTATTCATTTTCCTCACAGTCAGTACATAGTTCATCAAAAAACAACAATGTAACCAAAAACAGTTACCATCTATCAAACAGACCGCAATTCATTGCCGCTTCCCTGCCAATTTCCTTTAGGAGTGAAACATTAGAGGCAGACGGAACCTCAGTACAGCACAAACAAATGTAAATGTCACATAAATAATGTGTACTCTAGGGTTACCAACTTTTTTGGAAGAAATAGAGAATATTATTATTATTATTCCAGTTATTCATTTTATATACATATTTTTACATTTTTAAATATTATTCTATAAAAAGATAAAATAAAAAAATATTTAAAAATACAAAAATAGTAGCCAACCGGTATCGGGAACAGGATCCAAGCTACCGGTGGTCAGGGCTCCTGAGAGAGGAACCTCCTAACGATACGCGCCGTGTCCAGGAGTACCGCTTTCTGGATCAAGCCCTTGATCCAGCTGCCCAACGAGAGCCTCCTCATATTATTATTATTATATTAACTTATTATTATTATATACTTTATTGTACACCACTGAAATAATTACAGGACAAAACATTTATAAAGATAAGTGTACACTGGGTGGTCTTATCACACAGGGCAATCTCTTACAGACAACCTTTGGATGGACTGAACGAGAGAAGATAGACATAGGGCTGTCGGTGTACAAAAACTATACTAAATAATATTACTTAGATATAACATAAAATACATACATACAAATAAAATAATATACTAATAAAAATCAAATATAGAACAGAGAAAGGAGAAGAATAGTTATATCTGATTTTAGAGGAGGAAAAATAAGGAGGTAGGATTTAAAAAGAGTATTTTATAGAAATTTTAATTAGTGCGATGGAACTGCACAATTTGATGCTGGCTAGCCCTTTCCACTATCAGACAACAAGACGTAATGCAATCCTTACGTATTTGTACCTGAAAGCGCGAATTGGCACCTTCGGTACATGGTGGACATCCCACCCATATCACCCATATACATGGTGTTTAGAGTATACTTTCATTGTGCGTATATCTAAGGAGTGAAATTCCCTGCCGGGCTCTGTGTTTCCTGATAGCTACTATCTAGAGATCTTTAACTCAAGAAGAGAGTTTACTTCGAGCCAAACGCTTCATTCACCGCTAACCACATCATTGCTTACCATCATGAGATAGCGGGAGGACCAATCTGTAGAAAAGTCGTTTTTGTACAACGAAAATATTTCCAAAAATATAGGCAGCTTGTTAAAGGATAAGCAACAGAACTCAATTCCAGCATTTTGAGAATTTTTGTCTGTTTGCCTGTTTAGCACGCATCACGTAAAATGTTCGAAACCAATGTAGATAACTATTATACATAAAAATTGTGCGTAACTTAAGTATTACTTAGTTTTTGTTTCATCGCAATCGGTTTCCTCTATAAAAAGTTAGATGAATTTAAATTGTTCAAGAAGTAAAATATCACAACAAACGCAATTCAGATACTCGGTACGGCGGACTCCATATTCTATAGATGGCTGTGTGCATTTGACGTTATTTTCTGAATGGTGGTGTTAAGATTCTCCACGGAAGAATGAACCTAGAAAATAAATTGGTAGGTATGTAGGGTAGCAACAAGGTTGGTAAGGAAGTAGGGTTGGTAGGTAGGTAAATAGGATAAGGTAGGCAGTTGAAGGGAGCGAAAGCGCGGGCACACCAATTCCTAATAAAAAATAATTAAAAAAAACAAAACTATTTGCGACTGCATAATTACGAATTGGCGTCTACAATATCATTGAAATTAAAACCCTGTTTTTCTCTTCCCATCATTTTGCAATTGTGACCGAAAAGATAAACTCTCTTAGAAATTAATGGAATTCAATTAAATTTTAAATCGGCGTCTCTATTATTATTATTTTCTCTATACAAGTTAGTACAATACTCTATATTAGAGTACGGTTGGCAACCCTAGAACCAAGCCTTGTTTACAAGTTCAGCTTGAAACAATAAACGGGAATCGTATTTTGATACCCCATACTCAGTTGAGTGGCTATGCATAGCTTGTTTGGGCTATGCATATTTTAGCAGCATCTATTAATTTGAAATTAAAAGGGATTTATCATGTGCGCTTTTCAGCAAGTGCTTTTGAGTGCGCAATAATATTAGGCAAAAGAGGCAAAGCATAAAAAAGGTCTTGTCAAAATACACAGTGATTTTAGTCTTTTTCAATTTGGCCGTTATAATCCCACAATGATGTGGGATACTGATATCCTAATGTGATCTACAGTTTGACTTACTTATTCAAGCATTAGTTTTGTATCTATCTTATCCACGCTACAGACCTTGGTTTCCGTACGTCACGTCCTAGGCGACCACTGAAAATCAGCGCTGTGCTGTGGGTCCCCCACGGCACAGCATTATGCTGAGTGGAAGCCTTCTTGCCACAAACACGACATGCATCTGCTTTTATTTATACTCACATTTACTTTTGTCTTTATTTTTAATTTTCTTTACTAACATATAAGAACTGCTAACACTATTGTTAAGCGTTTAGTTTGCAAAATCTACTACCACTGTTCTTGTTCTAGTAATTTAATGTTTGTATGTCGTTTTGTGGCAACTAAATATCTTTTTTTTTTTTTTCTTGTCCAGCCGGACGATTCTGCACAAAAAACTCACCGTACAAACTTAGGTGAAGTCTAGTTAGCAATCAATCGAATTGATGCTTCGAATTGACAGGTCACTTCACCGATATTATCACGGTGAGGTTGTCAAAGAATAGCATTACAGGCAATATTCAAATAAACAGATACGTTAAAAACTCACAAAACAATTGAAAAAGTGTGCCGTAGCAGCGGCAGCACACGTATACACTTTTCATTCATCAGACATTAAACAATATTTATTTTAATCAATAAATAAATAAATTACAAATACACACGATGGCATTTTTTTTATTTTGTTTTTTTTTCAATAAAGCCTATCGCTCTTCGCCATGCGTGACATAAACTAAACAATAAAGGTCACAATTGTGACCTATTCGAGTCTTCACAATACGCGCGCTCATAACATATCTGTTTATTTGAATATCATTGATTACAGGCATGTTGCTTTTACGCCGGGGGATTCCTACGAAACTTATAACGTCTACTTTTGAGTACAAAATGGTGGCCTTCCACGAAGAGCATAAAGTCTTACAAACATCCACCGTTATTTTCATGCCGCAGCCGCCAGTTTGCAGTCGTTATTAGACTTCACCAATTTCTTATTTCTTTTTTGGTAAAAATATATGTTACATAAGACCATTTTCTTAATAATTTGATATAAGAAAATTTTAAGTTTTATTCGTATAACATAGCGTAATTAATTTGTAAAGTTATGTCCAACACGGACAAAAACGCACCCACGATACAGGAAGAAATTCTTAGTGTGGGGCAACGTTTCTTTTTTAGGGTTCCGTACCCAAAGGGTAAAAACGGGACCCTATTACTAAGACTCCGCGGTCCGTCTGTCTGTATGTCTGTCACCAGGGTTTATCTCATGAACCGTGATAGCTAGACTGTTGTTTTCACAGATTATGTATTTCTGTTGCCGCTATAGCAACAAATACTAAAAACCGAATAAAATTAATATTTAAGTGGGGCTCCCAGTCAACAGACGTGATTTTTTGCCCGTTTTTTGCAATAATGGTACGGCACCCTTCGTGCGCGAGTCCAACTCGCACTTGGCCGGTTTTTTTTAAACAAACAAAACAAAACAAAATAACGACCATAGCACCAAAACCGCCGGATGTATTTTAATGAAATTGTCACCATCTCAAGACAATTTTACTATATATATTTTCATCTAAAGTTTTAAAGTCATAGAAAAATAAGGAAAGTACAAAGATTACGAAATTTTGGGTCGCGCGGGTGTGAAACTAGTGCGCGTTTTATTCCGTCAAGGTCGTTAGCGACAGTCGTCGTCTTAAGAAACCCAAGAGAGCCCAGTAACAACTGTATTAATTTTAGATGCATAAGCCTCAAACATCATCATCATATAAGCCGAAAGACGTCCACTGCTGGACATAGGCTTCTCACAAGCGTCGCCACATTGACCGGTCCCGTGTGTCTCGTAACCAGCGGATTCCCGCAACCTTCACCAGGTCATCAATCCACCTGGTGCGAGGCCTTCCAACGCAGCGGCTTCCGGTTCGCGGTCGCCACTCCAGAACCTTTCTGCCCCATCGACCATTCAGCCCACACATATTTACATTTATTTCTAACAGATTATCAAACGGTACAACAAAATAAAGTAAAACCTCGGTATATCATGTGAGTAGCATAAATCCGCAAAGCACATAAATTTTGCATGGGTCTGCAAAATTCTGACAGCTGACTGGTATATCGTGAAGCGGCCTAAATCTGATGTCGAGATAAATTATTAGAGAAACGAAAAATGTACGAACATGAATGACATATTCGCAGGAGTTGGTAACAAATGGTGGTTCGAAAAATATTATATCAACGGATCAATGAGAATTACAAAATCAGTTAGCTCTATAATGACAATGAAACGACTTCCACCGCAATTTCCACCTACTCTGTGGTCAGTACATGATAGTATATTATCATATGTTCCTTTATCACAGAATACAATCATATTTAAATGGATGGGCACATATTTGTCAACTGATGAAATAATTTTATATTTTTTAAACCCAGGTGTATACCTAGGTTAAAAAAATATAAAATAACTACTTACCTACTTATAATACAACTATAAATTGTTGATGTTTTTTTTAATCACTTTGTAATCCTTTATAATATAAATAAATAAATACGTTTCTTTAATCTTTTGTTTTGTAGTTAAATAGTGGAAAAGCCATGTCGAAACAATCGTAGACAAAACGATCTGACGGCGAATATTCCTGTCCTGGAAAAGTCCTGTCGTCGAAACAAACAAAAGCGAACCATTCTGTCAGCGAAACATCCATAGGTGAAACGTTCTATCGACGAATCTCTCAAAAACGAAACGTCCTGTCGGTGAATAGTCCAAAGGAGAAACGACTGTCGGAGAACGCTTGCAGAATCTGTGAGGAATTTATTTATTTATTAGTTTATCCTCGCACTGGAACGCCTTGCAGCAATTACACCAATGGAGCACAATCTTATAATAAACTCACTATAAATCCAGGTTTCCTCACGATGTTTACCTTCACCGTTGTCAACGATGTCCAAGATTAACTTAGAAAGTACATATGAATTGAAAAATACACATTGGTACTTGCCCGGATTCGAACCCACGACCTCAAGCATGAGAGGCAAATGAATTTGAATGAAATGGATGAATGGGGAATGAGCGCACCGCACCTATTTAATGCACAGGGTCACAGATAATATAATACTAGCATATATATATAAAAGAAGAAACTGACTGACTGATCGATCAACGCACAGCCTAAACCGCTAAGCCTAGGAGAATTAAATTTGGCAGAAAGGTTCCTCATGTAGCGTCAGTGAGCACTAAGAAAGGATTTTTGGAAATTCCACCCAAAGGGGGTAAAAGGGGAGTTGAAAGTTTGTATGTAAGTTCTACAGTTGGGTTGGGCACGTGACATTTTAGATTTACGCTCTTGGTTGATAAAAAGAATTAATATATTTATTAGATTTTGCATATTCGACCCCTAAGGGGGTAAAAAAGGGGATGAAAGTTTGTATGAAGTTTTTACAGTTTGCAAATTAGACACATGAAACTTTACATTACGCTCTTGTTTGATAAAAATAATTAATATGTTTATTGGTTTTTCTAAATTCCAACCCTAAGGGGGTAAAAAGGGGATTGAAAGTTTGTATGTAATTTCTACAGTTTGTAAGATGGACACTTGAAATTTTAGATTTACACTCTTGGTTGATAAAAATAATTAATTTATATATTGGTTTTTGGAAATTCGACCCGTAAGGGGGTAAAAATGGGGTAGAAAGTTTGTATGAAATTTTTACAGTTTGTAAGTTGGACACGTGAAATTTTAGATTAACGCTTTTGGTTCATAAAAAAATTATAATATATTTTTGGTTTATGGAAATTGGACCCCTAAGGGGGTAAAAAGAGGGTTGAAAGTGCGTATGTAATTTCTAAAGTTTGTAAGTTGGACACGTGAAATATTAGATATACGTTTTTGGTTCATAAAAAAAAATATATAATTATTGTTTTTTGTAAATTCGTCCCCTAATGGGGTAAAAAGGGGGTTAGAAGTTTGTATGTAATTCCTACAGTTTGAAAGTTGGACACGTGAAATTTTAGATCTAATCTCTAGGTAGATAAAAAAAGCCATGTATTTATTAGTTTTTGGAAATTCTACCCCTATGGGGATAAAATAGGGGTTGTAACGTTATATGAAATTTCTTCGGTTTGGAAGGTAAAACATCTAAAATTTTAGGTTTTCGCTCCTGTTTAATAAAAAAAACAATGAGTTTATTATTTCCGGAAATGCTACCCCTAACGGGGCTAAAAATGGGGTTGAAAGTTTGTATGTAATTTCTATAGTTTGTAAGTTAGAGTAGGCGTTGATAAAAAGAATTCATGTAATTATTAGGTTTTAGAAATTCTACCCCTAAGGGGAATAAAGTAGGGGTTGAAACTTTATATGAAATTTCTTAGGTTTGGAAGGTAACATATCTAAAATAGTAGGTTTAAGCTCTTGATTAATAAAAAAAATAATGAGTTTATTGATTTCCGGAAATTCAACCCCTAATGGAGGTTAAAGGTGGCAATTGGTTGGGCTTATATATATATTTGAAACTTGACATCAACACTAACAGCAAAAATTTTATATTATTTTTATTGATTTTAAAGTAAAGGTTGTCATTACAAGTTTTTCAAAACTACTCCTAAAATACGATTTAAGGGATGTTAAAGTTTGTATGGAAAATCTCATTTCTTGGATTAATAAACTTGAAACTTGGGACAAATACTAACCTAAGTAAATAATAAAGGATAACATTATTAGTTTTTCGAAACTAGGGGTAGTTGGTAGTTAAAGATGATTAGGGTGTGTTGAAGATCTTGGTTTAATAAACTTGAAATTTGGCACAAATACTAACCTTAATAAATAATGTGGGTTAATGTGGGAATTAGTTATTCGTTTTTCGGAACTATCCCCTAAATACTATTTAGGGGGTGATCCAGATTTTTGAAGTATTTTATTACACTTAGCTTCTTTTAATGATGTAGGTGAGCACTAAGGAGGGAGTTTTGGAAATTCAACCTTTAAAGAGACATTTATTTGTATAAAAACTTTTTTACAAAAAAATATTACTGACTGAAATATTACTAATATATATTATTTAAAATATTAAAAACACTACAAAGTGAAAAATTTATTTATTTTTCGAAGTCGGTGTCTTTGGTAGGTACCAATTTTTTTCGTTATGGACACCAACTTCGAAAAAGAAAGTTATTTTTCACTTTGTAGTGTTTTTAGTTGGATGTCGGTAGTATTTTTTTTGTAAAATCCAAACTAATATTATAAATGCCAAAGTAACTCTGTCTGTCTGTCTGTCTGTCTGTCTTTCTGTCTGTCTGTCTGTCTGTCTTTGCTTCACGCCTAAACTACTGAACCGATTTGTGTGAAATTTGGTACAGACATAGTTTAGAACTTGAGAATGGACATAGGATAGTTTTTATTACAAAAAATTAAAAAAAATTTCGGACATACAGCGCCATCTATTGGTCAAGAGTCGGTATCAGAAGTCACTATTCCACGCGAACGAAGTCGCGGGCAAAAGCTAGTAGATAATAATTGTCAATTTGCCTTTAGTAAGGTACTTAATTATTTTTTGAGTATGTTCCCCGATATCTCCGTCAAACAACACTGGACAAACGGTCCAATTCGGTAGTTCCAAATCGAGGAAGAGGTCATCTTAGTGCCGTAAGATTCTTCAAAAAACCGTTGACACACCTAAAACATCTTCTGGGGGTAATTCTGAAAAACTAATGATGGCAATTTATTATTGCCCAAGGAATAAGATTCTCCTCTAAATCCTAACTTAAACTGTAGATATCTACGATATCCCATTTATTATTGATTTAACAATAGCTATTTTTTGCACATAATTTAGTTGAATAAAATACGAAATCATGCGAACGAAGTCGCGGGCGGAGTGCTAGTCGATATCTAAAGACAAAAAAAATACATTTTAAACACACATAATTACAGTTTTAAGTAATTAGAAATACTAAAAACGACCGTTGACCCCGTAGACTGCTGTTGTAACTTAAAATTAAAACTGTAATTTATTAGCTATCGATAACCATAACCATAAGTATTTATGAATTTAATTTAACCCTCTTTACCAGCATACGTATAAACCATCAATACCGTATCTTAAAAATATCTGTATCTTAAAAAACTATATACACAGTACACACCGTATAAATAAAATAAAAAAATACCTTCATTTTTCAAGAGCTGTTCCTCTGTCGTAAAAAGTTCACGTTCATGTTATACCTACATATCCCTGAAATATTTTCGACGAACTAATCGTCACCGTATAGATTTTGACCAATACAAATACTATCATCGAAATGAGATATGCACAGTTATCCAGCTGATCTGATTACCTATTTTTAAATGCACGAACAGGGTTGTTGCCGTAAATTCACTGCTCTGCGGTCGACCAATTTCCATGTAATTTCGCAGCGGTGGCATAATGTAATTTTACCTTGCATGTGTCATCATGTTTAGCATAGTTTTAATCATGGCGCATAAAACAGTTTTAGAGGTGTAGTATTTTGTTTGAATATCTGCAATTTGAATGGGTAGGTAGAAATGTGATATTAGGGCAGTAGAGACTTAAAGAATCAACTTGCTTCCTTAAATAAAGTACGAGTCTAGAATTCGGACTGCTTAGTTGGACAATTTTAAATGGAAAAATATCAGCCCCGATTTTTGCCTGGCTGCCTTAAATATGTAACTTTAGACCATACAATATTTGACTAAGAACAAGCAGTGTCTATCGGCTAAAGTCCAGGCTCGAATTCTTCAGTTCTTTGGTCACTAAACTTGTCCCGACGAGGTAACGAATCTATTTAGCGGATTGTGATCCAGGGTAGAGTGAAAGGTCACGGATAAATTTGAAAGAGAGTTACCGCGGCCCTGGCACAAGCAACCGAAGGAACAGAGATGGGTTTTAATCAGTAAAAGTCTGACACATCCTCCGACGAGTACGAGTACGGTTCGACGAGGAGGACGAAGGAAGAGCCCTGAAACGCAATAAAAAGAAACTGTGGGTAGCCTGAAAGAAACCAGAGAGCGCGGCAAGTGACCGATGTGACCGACCAGATCAAGTCTGCAGTAGGCGGCCCACTGCATGAGTGCACACGAGTCAGAGCAGACAGAGAGGGATGACGTCTCATCATGCTGCAACATGCTGACCACGACCACTCTGCCAAGTGTGAACCGACGAAGAAGAAGAATAACCTAGAGAAATGTGAAAATACTAAGCACCTCGGCAAAGCCCGTCGGGGAATAATAAAGTTCCTATCTGCCTTCAGGCGTGATGTTACCTTTCAATATTTGTGTTATTATTGGACATAGGAAAAAATCTTGTGGATTTATAGACCGGTCTCTAAATTGAGTATTCAGATGGCCAAGTTTGACAGATTTTCAGATTAAAGTAGAGTTTGACCTAATTATACACATAATTCAAATTCTTAATTCTGACATCGAGGGTAAGTGGAGTAGGGTGCTTTTTTTAAGATTATTATAGAAAACCATGCTTAAACTGCTTACCATTTCATCCGGGGTAGGTTCATCCAGCTCATACACTGATCGTTGTGGGACAATTCCTTCTTGCTCCAGACTTAATCTGTCCCCGCCTTGCCTAAGCCTTTCTTGCGCCTGGTTATAGTGATCTAGCTCATTCCTGGTCACCTCCGCGAACTTTACAGTATCCACACCACGGAATACTTTCGTTACTTTGGCGTTCTGAAAAAAACATTGAACAACAACATTATAATGATAGATAGATAAAAAATGGCATGGCCAATGGACTACAAGACGCAAGGCGATGCACCATCGGTACATGGTGGACATCACATATGCACTAGAGTCGATCGAAAAGCGGGCCAAGAGGCTCATCGGCAGCCTTGGACATCGTCGTCGAGTTGCCAGCTTGTCGGTTTTTTAACCGACTTCACAAAAAGAAGGATCTATGTACGACATTTTTTTTTTATTTTTTTTTATTTTCACCGATATCTCCGTCAATTGTGGACCGATTTCGAAAATTATTTTTTTGTTTGGAAAAGTATGTTTCGAAATTGGTTCCATTTTAATTTAGTGAAGATCTGATGAAGAACTTCGGAGATATACAACAGAACCCTTCAATAAATAACGGCAAATCTCTCGAGATTGCTGCAATCGCATGTCTGTTTATTTTTTATACCATTTCATAACATAACATCACGCCAGTACGCTCTTAAGGGGTACGCAGATCTCTCATTTCACCGTTCTAGGTACCTTACGAAACAACTTGCCTATTAGGAAGGTACAAAAAAAAAAAGTGAAAATAAAAAAACGTCGGTGCAGTCCATAACGCAAAAAATTGGTACCTACAAAAGACACCGACTTCCAAAAATAAAGTTATTTTTCACTTTGTAGTTATATATTTGGAAGTCGGTAGTTTTTTTTTGCAAAAAAATTTTTTTTATTGTTAGTTGTATTTCGGGGAGAGTGCGATTGAATTGCATGCTCTAATTCCACCTAGCCCATTTCATCTTTGGACTACAAGACGTACGGCGATGCGCCATCGGTACATGGTGTGCACAAAACGTTCTGAGAATACTTTCACTTTTACTTGAGTCTGCGGGTATTCATTGTGCGAGCTAAGGAGCGGCATTCCCTGCAGGAGTCTGTGTTTCCTGAAAGCTACAACCTGGGGGTCTATAAGTAAACAGTGAATTAGTTACTTTCAGGCAAGCTTGCTTCACCCTAGACCAAATCATCACTTACCATCAGGTGAGATAGTGGTCAAGCGCGATCAAAAAAATATTAGAGTCGAACCCAGGATCTCTTGCTCAGCAGTAGCGCTTGTGACCACTACACTAACGAGTCAGTCAGAAAATACTTAGTAAAGGTGAACAAAGCTGTAAAATGCATTTTTTTGCCAGTTGCCGTGATTGTAAGCCGACTTAAGGCCCTTATGCCCGTTTTCACCGACATCCCCTATACTACCACCTACGTATGGGATCTTTAGCTTAAAAGCTCCCCCAAACTGGGCCCTAAGTTTAAATTCGTTTCACCACTATTTCCGTCACCTAACTAGGGGACACATAGCTATGTGACATTTTGTTGTCGATAATAGTGACTGCTTCGTCTTTTAACTTATCGATATTTTAAAACAAGACAGATTTTTATTAAATTCTCTAAAGTATTCACTTATATTGATACTGTTATTAATTAATCATGTCTTTATAGCAATAATAAATACTATTTCATACATATTTTTAATAAATTTCATATTTTCTCGCTTACTTACTCTATGTATTATCACGAAACTTCGCGTGCTATCTGTGGTATTTGTATTTGACACTTCTCTTTTGTGACATAAGTAGGAACTGCACTGCACTGACGTGAGATGAGATTTGGTCGTTTGCATTGGTTTTAATGCAAGTTGATTTTGATTTATTTTACATGTTTTTATAATTATATGATTTTATTTTTATTTTAGTTTTTGATTGGCTTTATTTAATTTTGTATGAATTGACATTATTTAATTTTATTATGAATTAAAATTTTGCTCGTAATTGATTTTATTGATTAAGTATACGTATTTTTTTTATTTTATTGTGATTTAACCTTTTTTTTTGGAACCGATTTATTTTGATTTTATTTTTAAAGTAGGATTTAAGTTACCTGAATATACGATTTTATTAATATTTTATTTATTATCTGTACATATTTTTACATTTTAAATATTATTCCATAAAAAAACATTTTAAAATATAAAAATAGTAGCGTTACGTCGAATATTGTACAAACAGTTACTAAATTTTCAACAAATTGAAATAAATTACTGTCCATCTTCGTTGTTTGATAGATCACTTACGTATGTGCCGGTTTATGTGCCCAAATTTCGGCCACCCAAATTTAGGGGACCTTTTAGCGTTTAACTGACCCCTTACTGTTGGTGAAACAGAAACCACCTTCTAACAGCCCCCTAACCACTCTTAAGGGATCCCTTAAACTTAGGGGATGTCGGTGAAAACGGGCATTAGTGACGTAAAACGGTTACTTTCTAAAGCATACTCATTAGTAACGGCACAGATAATTTAACGGTAAAGTTAAAAAGTTAGAAAAATAAATAAAAATAAAGTTGTTTCATGTTCATTATTTGTGAAACATGATTTTTTGGTATTAAGTACTAACACTTTTTCTTTAAAAATAATAATCAACACGATATTTCTTCGCTTCTGTTGCATACTCCTCCAAAATGACTTGGATGTTAAAAACTATTTTATACACAAAAACTGACGGTTAGAATATCTTCTTCACCTACATAGGAATGGGAAATAAAAAAAAAATTGCAAACAAAACTGGCCAAAAGGAAGTCCAATATTGAAATTCTGGCACCGAGCGGGCGCCGCGCTGCAGTACCGCGTTTACAATGGGGAATATATACGCCTTAAATGCTACAAAGAAGTATTTGTTAACATCATGTACGTTACCAAAATAAACATGTAGACTGGTTCACTATGGTCTCTGAATCTTTGGAAAGCTTCTATTTCATCAGACGGCACCTATAAAACAATAAAAACATAACATAAATATTTATTCTCTCCCAAGTTGCCTTACAAACTATACATAGGTAACAATGAATAATATGCGATACTTCCTTTGTGGGAGACTGGAATCTGCACTAGGATAATATATCCTGTCACTCAGATTACTACACTAAATAGTGTAATCTAAGAAGTCCGATGACTTTTCTCATTTCACATGCCGCGATGAACAACTGTATTAGATTCATATTTAACCTCAGAAAGTATGACCATGTGTCGTACTACAGGTCTGAGCACTCTGAGCTAAGATGGTTGCCAATTCGCCAGAGAAGAAGTTTACGCGCTTTGACCACGCTTTTCACCCTACTTAATACTCCCTCCCCTCCTTCCTAACTTATGTCTAAATTCCAATATCTATGTTCTTCACATGCTCGGCATCTGCGTTCTTCCAATAATCTCCTCTTGCTTTGTCCTTCTCATACTACTGATTTTGTTCACTCTTCCTTCAATATTCAGTCCATTCTTCTCTGGAACGCGCTTCCTCTCGAGATCAGGACGGCTACAAGTCGGTTTGCATTCAAGCGGAAATTGCGGTTGTATTTTCAGCACAACTAAGAATAGTCATCTCACTTTCTTCTTCTCTGTTACTTCATAAATATATATTTTATATAAGTATATATTATATTCAATATATATGTACGTGTATTTGCCTATTTTAGTATGTTAATAACAACTCTTTTCTTGTTAAATTGTTTAAATTATGCACCTCCCTTGTTATCTCTTCACCATCCTTGGTTGACTTGTAGAGAATGCTTAAGGCATTAAGTCCGCCTTTGTACCTTTTTGTGCATGAAGTCTAAATAAATAACTAACGCGACATTGAAAAATCTAATTCGTATTCCTAATTAATAACTTTGTTACCCATACACTATAACAAAAAGTATCATTGGTAAGCTTCAAATTTAATTATTATAAAGTGTTTTAGAGGCCTCCCCCAAGCGTCGCCACATTGACTGGTCCAGTGCGTCCCGCATCCAGCGGATCCCCGCAACCTTCACCAGGCCATCGGTCCACCTGGTGGGAGGCTTTCCAACGCAATGTCTTCCGGTTCGCGGTCGCCACTCCAGAACTTTACTGCCCCGTTGGCCATCCGTTCTGCGAGCTATGTGCACTGCCCATTGCCACTTAAGTTTGGCAATTCTTTGTGCTTTGTCGGTAACCCTGGTTCTTTTGCGGATCTCTACATTTCTGATTCGATCACGCAAGGATACTCCGAGCATGGCCCTCTCCATTGCCCTTTGGGTGACTGTAAGCTTTCTGATGAGGCCCATTATGAGCGACCACATCTCAGAGCCATAATTATGTCATAACTGGCAACACACACTGGTCATGACTATAGTGTGCATTATTTATTTATTCATTTACTTACACATACAATATCTTTTTAAATAAATAATTAAGTATTTTAATTTTATGAATGACTGTACATCACTTAAACTTTAATGTAATTTCCACATGAACAGTGATCATTGCACTCATCATTATGAAAATTATATTCTGATCGCCAAAGAAATCACGGAAAACAAAATTTTACGAAATAACATAACATCAGGCCTGTATTTCCCGAAGGGGTAGGCAGAGTTACAGCCTATCGCCATCATCCGGCCACAAATCTAGATTCTGGCCTGCTATACAAAAATTCCAGATGGAAATACCCAACAAAACTTTGCCCGACTCAGGTGTCAAACCGAGGGCCTCATGCTCGCCTATTTGCGTCGGGAATAAATTTGAAAAAAAGTTACTGCGGCCCTGGCTCAAGCAACTGAAGGAACACGGGAGGATTTTAGTCAGTAAAGGTCTGACACGCCCTCCCGCTTCACCCAGAGCGGGAGACGTCATTGGATGACAACCAATCAAAAAAAATATTACAAAATGTATGAAACAATGGTGGAACAGCAAATTATTAAGGCGCAGATACCCCTCAGTAGCTGATTTTCAATTCAATTCATTTATTTCAAGTAACACAGACTCATAACATAATAACAATAATAGCAGCACACGCAGTCATATTAATTAAACTCGAATAAAATACAGTAATAAAAATTTGATACATTAAGAACAACGCGAAAACCTGCGGGCTATCATGACTCGACACACCGATGGCCCGAAAAACCATGTATTTGGTCTTCTTTCCATTATATTACAACCCATGACCATGCGAGTACTCCGTACACGTACTGGTTAGCCTCCTGAGCCCACATATCGACGCGCTCAGCAGCACCATGTCGTCCGCATAACTCATATTGTTGACACAAATTCCGTCCACATAACAACCGACATGTTGACTGCTGATCGAGACGATCAGTACATCACCATACAGGTTGAACAATGTTGGCAAGGTCAGACCGTCCCGCCTTACGCCACATTCGCTAATATAAGGGTCCGACATCGCCCCAGCCCATCGGACACTATTGACCTGGTGCCCGTACCAGTACCTGAGTATGCTGATGAGTTCCCACGATAAGCCCGTTCTCTGCAGCTTCCCCCAGAGAATATCGTACGAGACGAGGTCAAAGGCCTTGGATAAATCGAGGAAGCACGCGTATAACGGAGTCTTTCTCTTCGTGTAATATTTAACGGTGTGCTTTAAAAAAACTGCTCTCTCTGTGGACAGTTTTGGTCGAAAACCAAACTGGTTATCATGAAGTGTCACATGTCTATTTAACTGCGGGGGCCGGGGGCTGTAGTCGAACAGTTGACAATCGACATCTGAGGTTCTAAGCCACGCCCACTGTCATCGATAGCTTAGGGGAAAACTTTAAATTGGAGCGAAAAGTATTTGAAAAATAAATACACAAGGCCGACCACAGAGGCCCACATCATAAACGGACTCTTCCTATGGTTTTTACAAAAATATTACCGCGCAAGTTCTTATTTCAAACTGGCGGCTAGCATCTGAAATCAGATCATTCACTTTTATTGTAAAACACATTAAATTTACATTTCCAGAACTTACTAGGATCGGGATTGTCTTTTTCAGGCATATTTAAAATATCCAATAGAATTAAGGACACTATTAATATCATTTACACAATTCGTAGGTTCATATTTCTTGTTTAGTATTCTCTTGAAATATAAAGATGTCATTTAGTTACTGATACAACATGACTTTCCATAACCTACTTCAAATCATAATATATTTTTGCGCTATCCTGGAATATAATAGTTTCAAGGCACTTACTGGGTTTTGATATACAACAGCCCTCTGGGATGAGGAGGTCACGTGGTGCCGTTTTTGAGATAACATTATTTCTATTTTTAAAGAGGTTTAAATACTTTTTAGTTATGGACTTAGTAAGTAAATTAAATGACATGAGTCGTATATAATACAACAAAAATGTAGATGCTAATGACAGCGGTACTGCCAGAGAATAAAAATAATACAGAGTTTGACAATATTCCTTGTAATTTCGTTAGTTCGGTTACATAACCGAACAAAAATTTTATTGAAATTACAAAAAATCATTATACCTGATATTTTTTTTGACAGATTGAATTGACGAGAAATAAATCGAATATTTTTTGCATTTTGCGCTTATTTTGCGGAAAAAAGCGACATACGTCCTCCTAGCAACGCTATAAAGCGGTCACCATATACTATTATTATATACTAGAGAGCGGTCACTGTCGAATTGCACTGGATGGAACTCTTTCCAAATTCCATCGTGCTTCTCTAAGCACGATGGAATTTGTATAGTTTTTTTTATATTATAAAAATATGAATTACTTAAAAACAATGAATGAAACTTCAAAATATACGACAAAGAAGTTTTGCGTCCTGTTATGATGCCTACGTTATTGTTGTTAATTGTACAAATGTACGCTGGTCAGTATTACCGGATTTTTTTTTGAAGAATACGGTTAGAGGTTACTTTGCCATTCAATTGTATCAAGGTTTTTGTGCGAATACGTGTTTCGGCCACAACAAAGTTTTCGGAAATATGATCAAAATTAACATAACTTTTCTCCGCTGCCACATCTTCAGTAAATTTGGCAAAAAAATGTTTAAAAGAATGCCTATTTTGGGAATTCAGCTCCCCGTCAAATACCTTCGCCACTACAGTTGCAAGCAAATGAGAATCACGTCTAAACAGCTAGTCGTAATGTTTTGTAAATAATACATGTTACATTAGACCATATTTTTTTAATAATTTTGTTTAAGAAAATTGTGAGTTTTATTGGTATAACATAGTGTAATTAATTTGTAAAGTTATGTCTAAAACGGACGAAACGCACGAAAACCGCCGGGCGTATTTTAATGAAATTGACACCATCTCAAAGACAATTTAATAATCTACATTTAATCTGAGGCATTTTTTTAAAGTATTGTAATAAGGACAGTACACAAAATCAAATAAAAAGTCAAGATGGAATGTTGCAAACAACAAAGTGAAGCCGGTTCAAACTAAGCCTTGCCGTACAAATACACAATTACACGCACTCACGTACAACGAAATTACGCCTTAGCTTGTCCTTCGAGCTTACAGATCAAATAATAAAGCTCAACTGACAAGCTAAGGGGTAGTTTCTTTATACGTGTGCGCGTATAATTGTGTATTTATACGGCAAGGCTTAGTTTTAACCGGCTTCACTTTGTTGTTTGCAACGTTCCATCTTGACTTTTTATATAATCTGAGCGCGCGGGTGTGAAACGGTTGCGCGTTTTGTACCCTCAAGGTCGTTGGCTACTGTAGTAGTCTTAAAAAAAACAGATGTTGAGTATCTACTTACCTTCAACAATATCAGTTGACCATTGCTCCAATCCATCTTCATAGTCCTGAAGAGTCTGTCAAGGGCTGAGCACGAATCGAACGCGTGACTGTATATTTCTGCACCTAGCGCATATAAATTTAGGTAAACAAGTTCTTTTGCATCGTCCTCACGTATATGAATTAATGTGTGCGTATAACTGTTTTTAAAAAGAAAGTGTAAATTTCAATTTTTGGCATTCAAAAGTGCCGCTTATTGAAATAAACGATTTAAATTTGACTTTTCTTTCTCGATTTGTGTAACTAAGTAGAAATACTAGCAAATTCAATAGCATAGCCAAGCATTGGGCATATCAGCCGGGCGAGCATGGCCTCTTTGAGGCTTGAGTCACACATTTTATCACGGTTTTGCTCCCAAACTGTGATAAAAATGTGTGACCCAAGCCTGTCACAATAGGATGTGCTCGCCCACTTGCTTTCATTTTGAAATGTGGGCCTTGAATCCCAAAATTGGCTTTTAACAATTAACTTCCTTATATATTCAGTAGCGGCATCTATGCTACGACATACGAACTAATAACCTGACGTCATGTAGCGACATCTATGATGCCACATACGAACTAGCATGCATCGCGCAAGCGAAGTTTCGCCGCAACAACCGTCGGGCTTTTGCCCGGACAGGGGGTCTACTCCCTAAGCATTAAGTCCTTAGTTTCGGCCTTCGTTACGGGTGTTTCCGTATTACCACAACTAAGCGGCGGCGCTTTCTATTTTGTGGTATCTATCTATTACCTACGGACGGATGATTCGTTCGTAGCCCGAACTAACAATGAATGACAAAACTATTTGACAGTTGTACCTATTCTCGATGTGTTTTTACCCGCCCGAGAAATTTAACTTAACATTTGTTCTTTACACTTCGAAGTTCCGGAGTACTTTCGGACGGGGCCCATAACTTCGTTTACGGAGGTAAGGAGTAGACTCCCATACACATCAGCTTTTGGTCGGAGGATCCTTCCTTTTCAATGTAAGTTGCTCAACTTTACACCCCGTTCCGCATATCTCCAAAATACCTATTTTAGAAGGGAACATAGACAAGACCAATACTAACAAATAAGTTGATCCAAATTATTCCGTATCACGTAATCAAATTCTTTTTCATTGTGGATCTCGACAAATAATTCTATTTTCTTTTTAGCCATTGTCACACAAATGAAGCTAGACTATAAATCGGTTTGGTCAAGACTTTATAGTAGCACTTCAAGTCATTGCGTGGCCTACTAGAAAAGCCCCAGTTCCTATGTACCGTAAGGAGACCCATTGAGAGCTAATAACTAGTAGTTTTGTACCTAGTTCAAGAAGAGGTACACTGCAATTAGATTAGAAATAGCAATATTAGTTCACTAGTTTGGAAGTAGAGTATAATAGGTAAATAGCTCTCAATGGTAACACGCTCTAAGGGTAGTACAACCATCTTTCTCCTGGCCTCCACCCCACTTCATTTGGGCTGAGCGCAATATATATGTTTACGTCTCATATACAACACTGAGTTTGTAGCTAACCCGGACCCAAATTGTTAATTTAACCTCGTGTAAGCAATTACCTCTGAATTAAGTTTTTGACGCAAGTGGGCCTTATATTTATATAATCTTTCACACAATCATTCCATCGTCTCTTTGGTCTATTTATACCCGAAAGGGTAGTACAGTAATATTTTATTCGCAACGCATTTTCGAATACAAACGAATGCTAATTTTCATGTCCGTTTTTTTTTATAATAGTAATTTTAAATCTAATAATTTTATAATTATTGGATTTATCGTGTAGGTCAGGGGCGTAGCTACCGCCGTATCTGCCGTATCAATTATACAGGGCCCCCGGGCCACGGAGGCCCCCAACGTGCGTAAGCAAAAATTAAAACTGATAAAACTTACCTAAGAACTTCGATGGGACATGAACGCCCTTCAGACCTGTCACTATTGTCCATAGAGGCAGAAACTTTAGAAAAACTAAAGTCATCATCAGCTATAAATGATTTAATTAATCAGTTTTCCGAAAAAAAGGCAAGGAGAGTGTATATTTAATTTAAATTGTTTGTAAATTTTTGGCAAAAGTGACAGATAGATAATTATGATGAATAAATATTTCTTTTAATTTTATGCAAATTTTTTTTTCTTTTGTGAGAAATCTTTACTCTTCACAAGGGCCCCCAAACAAATTTTAATACGGGGCCCCGGCAAGGCACGCTACGCTACTGGTGTAGGTATAATGATTTGAATTCAGAACTAAGTACTTTATTGTTGTTATGTTTTGTTACGTGTGAACTATATAGAGCTGTATAGTACATTACTGCAGCGGCCAGCAAAAGAGGCATTGATGGACGAACGTGTAAATGTGGGCCGAGGCGAAGCCGAGGCACACATACGTAAGTCCATCAATGCCTAGTTGTGGCCAAGGCTTGTATAGTGCTTTTCTCAAATAATGCGCGGAAATTAAAACTAAGTAATACCTAGAACTCATTTTGTCAAATACAATTATTACTTTTCAAAATCAATGACGAACAACGAACAACAATAATGATTCCCGCGTTAGGCTTAGCACGCACTGCGACTTTTATTCGCCCATTCTGCGGCCTATGGAATTGTATGAAGCCGCACGCGTTGCGGTAAAAAAATCACGCGGGCATAATACTACAAAAATTCGCGCAAATAAAAATCGCAGTGCGTGCTAAGCCTAAGCCTTAAGTATTCATTTGTTTTTTTTTCAGTAAACAGCTTTCTATTTGCAAGTCAGTTCGAAATTTAAATAAAACCTTTGATAAGTTACCTCCTTGGTTGCCATGATTCGGAGTAAAAGATCGTTCCATTTTTAAATTACACGACAGATATGAGTTAACTATGGCATTAATTTGGCCGCTACACACGACAGATATGGATTTTCATACAAATGTTGCCGGCCGCTGCGCGCATGTATTTGGCCAGAACAGCAATTGCGATTTATCTCGAAGAAGGTTGTCAAAATAATGCTCATATTTCCAAGCATGTTTGAGAAAAAACTATTTTCCTTTATCCGATTTCCTCCGATTTTCTAAATAAATTAATTACATTAAGTTAAAAGAGCATTAACAACTCTATATACTTCCAAGTTGATTGAGAGCGTCCGGTATGCACCAAGTGCTAAGGGCAACGCAATTCATCATCTTCTTATTCGTTGTCTTCATTGCTAAAGGTCGGACCCGTCGGACATAGACGTAAATCCACAACGCGTCCTTCATCTCGCACGTGATTGGTCGATTGATGGAATCAAATCCTTCGCCTTGCCGAATTCACTTACGTAATTAGGCTGCTGGAAAGCTTTAACGGTTTAATATATGTTGTTAGCTATAATAAAATAACCTTTTAACGGCTGAACGGATTCAAACAAACTTGGCACACGGGTAGACCATTTCCTGGACTAGGTCATCCTATTCGTGGACATAGTCAACCCAATTTCTTACCTATGTCATAGTTTATTACTCCACTGCCAAATTGTAGAAATCCGTTTAGCCGTTAAGGCGTAAAATGGTAACAAACAGACAGAGTTACTTTCGCATATGAAAAGTATCCGCAGCCCACATCCACATTTGTTGATATGGCCTGACCAGGTGAATCATTAATGAATGTTTGACGAATTTATAATATTAGTATGGCTTAATTTATTGATAGTAGATTTTAAGTAAATTGGAGTACAGCGTCGCTTGTCGCAGTGGCTCAAGGCAAAAGTCTATGACAAGTGTGTGGTGCCATTATTTACCTATGGGAACGAGACATGGTCGCTCACAATGGGCCCTCATCAAAAAGCTTTTAGTCACTCAAAGAGCAATGGAGATTGGAGAGGTCTATGCTCGGCGTTTTCTTGCGTGATCGCATCAGAAATGAGGATATTCACAGGAGAACAAAAGCTACCGACATAGCCCGAAGAATTGCGCGCAGAACGGATGGCCGAAAAGTTCTGGTATGGCGACCGCTAACCGGAAGACGATGCGTTTGCCTCCCACTAGGTGGCCCGATGACCCGGGAATCCACTGGATGCGAGACGCACGGGACCGATCAATGTGGCGACGCCTGGGTGAGGCATATGTCCAGCTGTGGACGTCTTTCGGCTGAAATGATGATGGTGAGATTATAAGTAGAAAAATAATTAAGTATCTTACCTTACAAATTATTAGTTGTTCATGGTTTAATATTTAAGTATTAACAAGGTTTCATTCCGGTTGACCTTGCACTATAGTACAGTACGTATGGTCACAGATAATGTATGGTCTATGGCTGAGCTGTGTGCGCTCACCGCATTCTATCTGAAAAACGGTTGAGCGTATGAAAAATGTTTAAGACAAAACTTGTCGCAAATTTTATGCTCTACAATTGTTACAACAGATGTTAACATCATTGGAGCTATAGAAACCGATATAATCGCAAAGTACTGATTTTTGTGACCTTGGATAACTTACGACGCAGATGCGATGTTTTACTAGACTTTTTAACCACCAGCGGAAAAAGAGGGGTGTTATAAGTTTGACGTGTGTACCTATGTGTTTGTGTTTCTGTCTGTGGCATCATAGCTCCTAAACGCATGAATCGATTTTGATTTCGTTTTTTTTTTTGTTTTAAAGATGATTTTATGGAAGGTGTTAAGGTGTGTGATAGCTTATTATATCTCACTATAGCTTCTGCCAGCGGCTTTGCCCGTGTGAACCTGTTTTCTTATCCCAAGGGAACATTATATTTACCGGGATGAAAAGCCTATGTGCTATTCCAGACTATAATCTATTTCTATGTCAAATTTCCTTTGGATCCGTACAACCGTTCTAGCGTGATGAGTAACAAACATACATCCAACACACATCCATCCAAACTTTCACATTTATAAATAAGAAGAGTAAGAAGATTCCGAGGTTGATCCGTAATTTGACTGAACTACAAGGCAAGTTAAACAAAAGCCTGCAATAAATTAATTCTCACATTGATTCAGCCACTATGACAGACGCTGGAAGCTCCTTCAGCCATTGCAGTGCATTAGCAACAAGCGGCTTGCTGCTCACATCGACCTCCTTCATAGGCTCATCGAGAAAGGCCACCGTTGGACCCAGCACTAAAGCGATGCATAGC
Organism: Orthosia cruda; assembly: GCA_964057195.1. Classification (NCBI taxonomy): domain Eukaryota; kingdom Metazoa; phylum Arthropoda; class Insecta; order Lepidoptera; family Noctuidae; genus Orthosia; species Orthosia cruda. The sequence continues at coordinate 6,773,025 of OZ059835.1, read as the reverse complement.
AAGTAACGTTGCAAGCGAACCCTTTCATATAATACACATATCATGGAGGCACATAAAAAAATATTTAGTCCGCCATCTTTGGGAGACCGCCATGTTGGATTTAGTACGATATCACTTGGCTATCCGAGTGGTAGGAGTAGTCTATGTCCAGCAGTGGACATCTTGCCGCTGAAATAAAGCCGAGATATGGGGAAGTCAGGCGTAGCCACGGGTGGCAGCTAGCAGGTACAAAAGTATATTGTGTATTAAGGGCGGTAGGTAAGGAATTACGATCGAGACTCTAGTAGAAGCCCAAAGTCGAAGACTGAGGGCTTTCTGAGTCGAGGTTCGTAATTCCCGTACCGCCCGTTATACATACAATGTTTTTCATCACATTTGCGAGTAATAATTATGAATTATAGCTTTAATACACAAGTCAGCACAGCTGTTATTACGAAATACGTGTACTTTTTTTAAGCAGTTGGCGAATTTTGGCCCACACCACAGATTATACAGTGTTTCGTTCAGAAACTTTAAGGGCAAATACTTACGTAGGTATACAGCCATGACGGAGTGTAAAAAGAATTAAATAATTTCGACGTTTTCATACTATAACTATTAAAATCGATTATTAAGAACATTAGTTGAGTATTTAAGTAACATGTAGCGAGATTGCAAAGAAATTCCTGTATAGATAACATTTTAAGAATTTTTTTTCAATTGCGTGTAAACTCCTTGCTTGAACTTGCATGACCTGTGTGCTGTACCATAAATTAAAAAAATATTACTTACCGCCCTAGGGCTTCATGACAAAAAGAAAGCCCGAGGGGCATTACCGATATGGGCATTACGGCCAAGTTAATCTGTATGTTTAGATACTTTTTACGTGCAAGTGTGATGAAATAGTACATTGTGTATTAAGGGCGGTATGTAAGGAATTACGAACGAGGCTCTAGTAGAAGCCCGAAGTCGAAGACTGAGGGCTTTCTGAGTCGAGGTTCGTAATTCCCGTACCGCCCGTGATACACACAATGTTTTTCATCACATTTGCGAGTAATAATTATGAATTATAGCTTTCATACACAAGTCAGCACAGCTGTTATTACGAAATACGTGAACATTTTTTTAAGCGGTTGGCGAATTTTTGCCCACACCACAGATTATACAGTGTTTCGTTCAGAAACTTTAAGGGCAAATACTTACATAGGTATACAGCCATGACGGAGTGTAAAAATAATTAAATAATTTCGACGTTTTCATACTATAACTATTAAAATATTTAAGAACATTAGTTGAGTATTTAAGTAACATGTAGCGAGATTGCAAAGAAATTCCTGTATAGATAACATTTTAAGAATGTTTTTCAATTGCGTGTAAACTCCTTGCTTGAACTTGCATGACCTGTGTGCTGTACCATAAATTAAAAAAAATATTACTTACCGCCCTAGGGCTTCATGACAAAAAGAAAGCCCGAGGGGCATTACCGATATGGGCATTACGGCCAAGTTAATCTGTATGTTTAGATACTTTTTACGTGCAAGTGTGATGAAATAGTACATTGTGTATTAAGAGCGGTATGTAAGGAATTACGAACGAGGCTCTAGTAGAAGCCCGAAGTCGAAGACTGAGGGCTTTCTGAGTCGAGGTTCGTAATTCCCGTACCGCCCGTGATACACACAATGTTTTTCATCACATTTGCGAGTAATAATTATGAATTATAGCTTTCATACACAAGTCAGCACAGCTGTTATTACGAAATACGTGAACATTTTTTTAAGCGGTTGGCGAATTTTTGCCCACACCACAGATTATACAGTGTTCATAGGTATACAGCCATGACGGAGTGTAAAAATAATTAAATAATTTCGACGTTTTCATACTATAACTATTAAAATCGATTATTAAGAACATTAGTTGAGTATTTAAGTAACATGTAGCGAGATTGCAAAGAAATTCCTGTATAGATAACATTTTAAGAATTTTTTTCAATTGCGTGTAAACTCCTTGCTTGAACTTGCATGACCTGTGTGCTGTACCATAAATTAAAAAAAATATTACTTACCGCCCTAGGGCTTCATGACAAAAAGAAAGCCCGAGGGGCATTACCGATATGGGGCATTACGGCGAAGTTAATCTGTATGTTTAGATACTTTTTACGTGCAAGTGTGATGAAAAATAAATGAACACGTGCACGATTAGTTGAAGCAACATCTGGGGTTTTGTTGAAACAAAGAAACTGTTTCGCTTTATCTGAACTATTATAGAGTGGTCACACACACACAGACGCAGCATGTCTTTTGTTACAAGCCGATTATGAACCACTCTCTCAGTAGGTATTCACACCCTTTTTAGCCAAGTTTCAGTTTTCACACCATGAAGCTATGTTTTCTAGACAGCACTAATAATACGAGCATGTAACTGTACCACCGCAGGGCAAAGGCGTCTTCTCATTTTATTTATTTAACAAGGCTCACCAACGACTTATTTACACATTAATACGAGAAAAGAACATTTATAAAAGATCCCGTGTTAGGAAGTCATTTATAGGCATGCTTATGTTGTAGACCAAGTGACTAATACGGCATTGTTCATTATGCCCAGACAATTTGGAAAATGCCTAATATGAGTAGGAAGACAATAATTTAATTGACCGGGCTTTCTGCATAATGCCCATCACTTATTGGGCAAGGTAATAAAAGATGTGTTTTGTTAAATTATTTTAATGTGGACATTGATTTTAATATAGAATCAGCAAAGTAGGTAAGTACAATTACTATTGAAGCAACAAGGTCAACGGAGCCCCGTTGCGCAGGACTCCTATTTCTGCCTGCCAGTGTCTAAAGTAAAAAAAACCGGCCAAGTGCTAGTCGGCCTCGCGCACTAAGGGTTCCGTACCATTGTCGCAAAAAACTGCAAAAAAATCACGATTTTTATATGGGAGTCCCACTTAAACATTTATTTTATTCTGTTTTTGTTGTTATAGCGGCAACAGAAATATATCATCTGTGAAAATTGCAACTGTCTAGCTAGCACAGTTCATGAGATGCAGCCCGGTGACAGACAGACAGACGGACCGCGGAGTCTCAATAATAGGGTCCCGTTTTTACCCTTTGGGTACGGAACCCTAAAAAGTAAAGTAAGTTGATCGCTCACTTCATCCCCTTCGAACCTAACCTATCCGTGAAGGGGTGCCCAAAGCTGCCGAGCTAGCTTCGCTCGCTCTTGGACTAATTCGTTGAAAATAGCGGCACTGCTAACAAATATTATTCTAGTTCTTGTAGCCTTACTACAGCGTTTGTAACCTTGGTAGCGAAGTATTAAAGTTGGGCTACTGACTCCGTTCTTCTGAACGCTTTAATTCTTTCTTTGCCAATGAGTCAACAGAAAACTTTGACTGTAGTTTCTTCATCACTCTGTCCGGATCTGCTCTGTCAAGAAGTACTTCCACTACTTCCTTCGCTTTTCCTCCTAGGCTCTTTCTCAATCGGGACATGCTCTCGACTTCTGACAGTTTATCGGCTGCTTCGTATTTTGCATTGCGAAACTTCAACAAATCACGGTGGTTTCCATCGAAGGTTGGAAGTTCGATAATAAAAGATGCGAGATATTCGCGCGTCCTTTCTTCTTCGTCTTCATCGGTCGATTCCATTTCTGTGGCTGCGAGCTGGTCTTCAGCTGGTTGTAATATTTGTGGCGAAATTTCGATCTTAGCCTTTGCTAGCCGGCGTATCTTTGATTTCTTCTTGGGGCTTGATAAGGGTAAGGGCTCGGTTTGAGTAGTGGCGTCCTGCTAGTGACTCGCGGTTGTGGTTTGATATTGAGCGAATGGTATCGTTAAGCACTTTTTCTTTGTTACTCTTGCACTATTAGATTTGTATTGCAACTGAGTTAGACTGATTAGAAGCAATCTGTGAATTGATTTTGTCAAAATGTTAATCAAAACGATCTCTGTCGTTGTCTTGGTGGGTACTGGCCTAATTAAACTTGCGCGTTCCTGTATGTGCGTTGTTTGTCTTGTATGTGTGCATCTTTCTTTTCTGTGGGTGTCTGTGCGAAGAATATTTATCTTATTTTGTACAGTTGTCAATTCTTGCTAAACTGCCTTTGTATACACAATGGTACTAAATACGATTTAGTTTAGACAAATATGCAGGTAGTTATTACTTATTATTTGTGGCATAAACAATAAAATGCTCGATTTCAAAGCGACAAAAGCCTCTTCGTCGACAAAGTCTCCCTATAACATCTGCCAAGTTTCTATACATCTACTTCCTACTAAAATGTATAAAAGTGAAAGTTTGTGAGCAATGGAGAGCTATGAACCAACAGAAATGGGAATACGAAAATCGTACTCATTATGTTTCTTTTTATGTTCTCGTTGTTATTGTAGGTGTTGTTATTGTTGATTATTCTGTTGTTTTAATTTTCTATTGCCTAATAACTTAGCCTTTTTCCCAGCCATGTTGGAGCCGGCTTCCAGTCTAACCGAATTCAGCTGAGTACCAGTGTTTTACATGGAGCGACTGCCTATCTGACCTCCACAACCCCGTAACTGGGTAACACAATATACACGTATCATAGATGAACGATGCAGTCAGTTCAATCAACCGCATAACCGGACAATCGCACAACCGAAACTCCGGCCGAAACCAGTTTTATTGGCCGAATCGAAACCGAACCTTCGGTCGGTCTCTAAAGATTAAATATATTTTTTAGTATAATAGAATGATTATAGCTAACTGATCGGTCAAAGTTGTCTAGCTAAATTAAACTATTCAAAAATCAGATAAACAAAACAACCATTAGTATACCATTAATAATTATTAGGAATAAAGAACAAAAAATAATAATAGATAACCTTTCGCAGTGATTCAGAAATAAATTAAGTTTAAAAATGATAACAAATTATCCCAATCAAAAATATGAAAAACAAAATTAAATATTGTAGGCACATAATAAAATAGGAATATTATACTCAACATAAGTGTAAAAATAATAATAAATAAAAAAAAAGATGTGAACATTCATTATTAGATACAATTATTATATGAAATTAAAATCTTTTGCGCAATATGTTCACTCGCTCAAGGACCTTTCACGCAAAAAATGAGACGTGTCTATTTGCGCCAAAGTCCATTGACGCAAGTGTCCATTCGCGCAAGTGTCTTGTCCTGAAATAACTTTTGCGCAAGTGTCTTGTCCGGAAATAACTTTTACTCACCTGTCTTGTCCGGAAATAACTTTTGCGCAAGTGTCTTGTCCAGAAATAACTTTTGAGCAAGTGTCTTGTCCGGAAATTACTTTTGCGCAAGTGTCTTGTCCGGCAAATACTTTTGCGCAAGGTCATTTTACCAACATTATCTTAATAGGTGACTACCATAATCGGTAATCGGTTGTGTTCAAGAATTATGTTATTTTAAGACCCTTTAGTGTAGCAGTTGAAGAGTTGCGTCCCTCTTCAGGCATGTGCCTTTCGTACTGTAATCTGTAGAAAACATCTTCAACAGTTTCGGAACTAAGATAGTAATCTTCTATCAATTCGTTGTATTTCTCTTTTAATTCCTGCAGTTTTCTAAACATGTCACTGTAGCGCTCCATTAGATATTCGTCTTCAATTATGAAGAAAAGCATGCACTGGAATCAAAAGACACATTTTATATTAATAATACCAGCAATATTCTTGAAAAAGATGGAGCAGGATGCAAGAAAATGATTTTAAAAGCGGAGAAGATGTGGCAGAAAAAGTAACGTCAAATATCTTAGAAGAAAAATTCAAATTCTTCGAAGAAAAACAAAAAATTCTTAAGTCTAGAGTGGACAACCAAGAACAAAGACTACTACTTAGAAAAGCAAGCAAGACAACGCAACCTTGTATTTCTTGGTTTGGAGGAATTCGAAAATTGTTATTCTAATTTGGAAAGCATCATAATAGATTTTGTGCATAAACATTTCCCGGTGAAAATTGACTGCAGAGACTTGCAAGCCATAAGGAGACTGGGGAAAAGAAGTGATAAGCCACGACCGGTTGTCGTTACTTTACGACACTTGGCAAGAAGATCGACATTCTCAAAAATAAAGGAGCTTTAAAAGACACGATGTACTAAGCGTAAAGGAAGACTATCCACAGTCAGTTTTGCAAAAAAGAAGAGAACTACAAGTACAAGTCCAAGCCGAAAGAGAGAAGGGAAACAAAGCCATAATTAAATATGATAAACTTGTCATATTAAAAAATATAGCGACACCCGCACACAAAAATATCAACAAAAAAAGTTAATTTAAAAATCAAAAACCCGACTGCGAACTAAAAGATGAAAACAAGTAGAAAATCATGCTGTGCAATCGGAGGATCAGGTGGTCAGCCAGCTCGCGAATATGTATCCTCCAACTGCACAACATGATTTTCTACTTGTTTACATCTTTTAGTTCGCAGTCGGGTTTTTGATTTTTAAATTAACTTTTTTTATTTACAACTTTTTAGTTACCTTTTTTTTTCGAATCGCATTTTAACATATAAGTGGTATATATTTTTGTAATCACCTTTCAAAATCCTTCATTTTGATACCCCAATCGATGGGTTTCGAAGAAAAAAAATATTGAGTCGCCCCCAATATGGCGCACAAAAGCCGCCAATTTTGTTTATTTTTAACGTCACTTATCTAAGAACACTTGGGCGGCCAAGCCCTATCTAACGATGTATTAATTATAAAAATCCATCTAGCGGTTTGCAAGATATGAGGTAATAAAGAATATTACATACATACAAACCCTTTCCTTGCAGCCGGGTAAAAAAGGAATCTTTCAAAGTCACCAGAGAATAACTCAAATGCTTGTACCGAACCGAGATCACATTAAGTAAATAAAAAGAATAAAACCTTAGCCACACACACAGCCTTAAGCTCTTCTTGCTTTTCGGAAGGTGTAGTAAAACCCGGAATGCTTAACTTCCTAGTAAATAAAAATAGTAATATGAAGGCCACTCAAGACAACACCAAGAACGCGTAGTAGAAACGAACACACCAGCCCTTCCCAGAGAACTATAATATACAATTAAAAGAAATAGGATCACATGAAAAACGGATAGGAATAAAAATGGATGTCTTTGGAGGCCTGTACCCGTACTTAGGGGTTCTTGTAGACAGCAGAATTATTACGAATAGAGTAGAAACGATTTTTTTTTTTTTATTGTATATGAATACATATATTTTAACTACTGTTATTACAAAAACAAAACAATTAACAAAACAAAACAACTAAAATAACGTAACAAAATATATATTTACTGCTTTTTATATATCAATAAATAATTACTAGATGTATAAAGATAACGTTATGAGTAGTATCACAGATAATAATAATAATATAGATGTATAATTAAGTTATTTAAAGTAAAAGATCTACAGGAAATAAAAGGCTTTATTATTTTATTTTAATACCAGCAATAAATTATTTATTAAAAATCTTTTATGTAAAGTTTTTTTTTGTATTCTTCTTAGCAAATCCTTTCATTTGATACCCATATCATGGCAGTGAACAAAAAATCACTAGTCCGCCATCTTGGGCCGTCCGCCATATTGGATTTAGAATGACGTCACTTAGCTAACCATGCATTGTCATCCAAACTAAACGTGCATGCAAAAGTGCATCTAAATCGGTGAAGGATAACTGCTTTAAAATTCAGTTGCAAGATTTGTCTCGAACGCACTTACATACATTACATTTCAAGTTAAATGAAAACTTATAAAAAGGGCTCTTCTCATACACAGAAGGCTAGGAAAATAAAAAAAAAAACAATCCTTCTATATTCATACTGTAAATGTGAAAGTTTGTTTGTTTTTCAATCACGCAAAAACGGCTGAACGGCTTTGAATGAAATTTTGCCCTCAGATTACATGAAATGGATTAACGTATATGTATTATACTTTGTATCCCAATAAACTCGATCAATGATTCTTAGGGATAAAAAACACATAACACGCGGGCGAAGCCGCAGCAGCTTTTATATTAAAAAAAAACCAGCCAAGTTGGAGTCGGACACGCGCACCATTGTCGCAAAATACGGCAAAAAAATCACGTTTGTTGTATGAGAGCCACACTAAATATTGATTTTATTCTGTTTTTAGTATTTTTTTGTTATAGCGGCAACAGAAATACATCAGCTGTGAAAGTTTCAACTGTCACTGTTCATGAGATACAGCCTGGTGATAGACGGATAGCCAGACAGACAGATGGACCGTGGAGTCTTAGTAACAGGATCCCGTTTTTACCCTTTAAGTACGGAACCCTAAAAACGCCTTGCCACGAGAAATAATCGCGTGCGCAAAATTTCAGCCGAACAACGGGCAATAGGTCTTATTTTACTTGCAAACTTTTATTACAAACACACAGACATGAACCTAAATTAAAGCTTGTTATAAATCAGACTATTAAAAAAACCTACCAAATGTTCTCTACAAAGCTTGCTAGTGGAGAATGCCTTCAGAAAGTCCCTCTTGAAGTCGTTCAAAGTCGTCGCGAACATCACACTCTTCTCTGAGTGAACTGCTCTGCTTGGCTCTAAAACGGAAGCAGAGGTGCCGAGGTCCGATTCAGCTGTAAAGATATTAACTATATACAATATCATCATCATCGTAACTAAAACGAAAGGTAGACGTTTATGGAAACGCCGGGAGGGGACGCCCTAGAAAGACATACACAGACCGTATTGGTGATGTTCTTCAGAAGGGCCAGGTGCGCAGTACTCATAACTGGCGTGCGTCTATGACTAGATGTATGAACGTGAGTGAAGCAAAAGAAGTATGTAAGGATCGTAGCAGGTTGCGTTCTTTGGCGTGAGTTTATGTATGTATTATCATTATTTCAGCCGAAAGACGTCTACAGCTGGACATAGGCTGTCAACACATTGACTGGTGCTGTGCGTCTCGCATCCAGCGGATCCGCCGCCTTAATCAGGTCATTCGTACATCTAGAGGTAGGCCTTCCAACGCAGTATAATCATTAATAAATAATAAAATCTCGTTAGACTAATATTATGAACTAGCGTCTGCCAGCGGATTCGCCCGCTCGAAAAGTGTGTTCTTATACCAAGTATGCTAGTAATTTATTATCTGTGTCCCAAGGGAACATTATATTCGGCATGAAAGGATGTAGCCTGTGTGCTATGCCTGACTATAATCTATCTCTGTGCCAAATTTCATCCAGATCCGTCTACACACACATGTTTTTATGTTTGTTACTTATTTTATAAACATGAGTGTGTTTGTATGTTTGTTACTTCTTAACCCTCCACGCACACACACACACACACAAACGTGCGCATTTATAATATTAGTAAGATGCCAAAGTAACTCTGTGTGTAAAGTAACCTTTTGGATTGACACATTAGACCATGTCCTGCGTCCTAATTGCGTCACTTTTTTGATAACTAAGCACACGCGCACGCGTACAGCACAAATATTTTCTTAATATCTCTCGGCAAACTTCGTGTTTCGTCAGTCTTCGGCTTTCTATCAGTTGCCCTTTGCATTTGGTGCAGACCGGACGCTCTCAATCAACTTAGAAGTATATAGAGTTGTTAATACTCTTTTAACATAATGTACCTAATTTATTTTTAAAATGGGAGGAAAGCTGCTATTTTTACAGCTCTATAGTAATTACACGGAAATCAAAACAAAACAACAATAAAGTACTTAGTTCTGAATTCAAATTATTATACACGATAAATCTAATAATTGATGGACATGGAAATTAGCATTCGTTTGTATTCGGAAATGCGATGATTACCGAGGGACATTAAGAAAATAATTGTACTGTACTTTGCTTGCATTAATTGCTTCATATGTTTAATAACAAGTAAAATTACAAAATTTAATATACCCCCCGTCACATTTATCTTGCGAAAACATCCCGATCAAACAGTAAATCGCCCGATTTTATTAAAACATAGCTAAGAACACTCTCGACACAATCACCTTTCAAACAAAAAAAAAACTAAATCAAAATCGGTTCATCCGTTGAGGCGCTATGATGCCACAGACAGACACACATACACAGCAACACACCTCAAACTTATAACACCCCCTCTTTTTCCGTCGGGGGTTAAAAATGCCTATACTCGACAGAGTAAAAAACGCAATGCATACTGCTGAATTATCAAAATGAAAGCCTCGCACGTTTTCACACATTCTTTCGTTGAGCTATCAAAAATGTCATGCATTTATGGTGCTGGACTAATAAATCTTATTCCAGGACATAATCTACCCAATTTCCAATCCATGTCATGGTCCAACTACTTTCAGCCGTTAATGCATGAAAAGGAAACAATCAGACACAGTTACTTTCACAATTATAATATTAGGAGTAGTATGGATTTAAGAGATAAAAATTTCATCATCATTTTAATGTTCCCACTGCTGGGACACGGGCTTCCTCTCTGTGAGAGGGAATAGGCCGTAATCCACCACGCGGGCCCAGTGCGGTTTGGTGGATGTCACAGGTCTTCGAATTTTTGGTTCTAGGACATGCCGATTTCCTCACGATGTTTTCCTTCACCGTTTTGAGAGCAGTGGTGATGAAATAATTTGCACAAAGTAAAGCGCGTGCCTGAGTTTGAACCCACGAACTACAACTTGGAAGTCGCGGCCGTTACCACTGGGCCACCACTATTCTCACCAAGATAAAAAATACACAATACACTCACATTCCGAAGACTCGTCATCATCCCCTAAGTATCTGTCCTTCCTATAGGCGGTGACCATTCTAAGCTTGATCCGTGCCGAGTACCCTCTGGCTATCTTGCCAAGGATCTCCTGAGTTGGTCCTATGTTTGCGAACTGACCTTTAGACATGATTGCTATGCGGTTGAAGACTGGCTCGAGGAGACTCCAGTCCAGACTGAAAAGAAAATGGTCTGATGAACTTTGCATTTTGAAAGTGTTCCTAATAGTCTTTTCCTTAAGGTCCATAATCAATCATACATTAATTCAGTTGACATAGTTTTCAATTTGCGTGTTTTATCGATCGGTTACTAACTTCCAGTTTCTGAAAATAAATAATCAGAGCTTCCAAAATTTAACGCAAGTCAACTTAACCAAAGGAGCTTAGGTATATTTGACTATTTATTATATTAATTTTGAGATTACTTTCGTTCTAGATACTGGCTAATCATTAAATAAATCTTATTGTTGCCAGAAATAATAATAACTAGCTTCTGACAGCGGCTTCACCAGTCGAAAATTTTCTTTATATCCCGCTTTTTATCCCGGGTATAAAAAATATCTTATGTGCTATGCCAGACTAGAATCTATCTCTGTACCAAATTTGATCCAGATTCGTCCAGCCGTTTGAGCGTGAAGAAGTAACAAACTTACAAACACACACTCACTAACTTTATAATATTAGTTTGATTCAAGCCTGTTATTATCCCACTGCGACACAAAAACCCCTTTTTTGTTAAATTGAATACATTGTAATCGCAAACTTTACCAAAAGGATCTTTACCAAAAGGAATTTTACAATGGGTGCTTACGTGTGGTTTATAGGTAGTCCACTAAACCAAAAAAACCAGCCAAGAGCGAGTCGGACTCGCGCACCGAGGATTCCGTACAAATGCCTAAATTCTACAAAATAGTAACATTACTGAAATTCATACAAAATGAAAGCTCCGTATACTGCTCTAACGAAAATATAAAGTGGATTGAGAGACAAAATTAATTTTGCCGTTGGAAAACTGTTGTCGCTATTACGTAGGCTTATTACGTATGTAACAACAATTTGCAATATTTGCGCAGAGATTGTACAATCATCGCGCGATTATCGCTTTACGTCAAGAAATTGGAAGGCTTATTTTTGCGAAATAATTGATCTTCAAACGCGAATCCGCATTATATATGAGCTATAGCCACACCATAATAATTTTACGAAAGCACTGCTAACAATAAAAATCAGCTAACTGAAATGTGCATTTATCGCAAGGTGATCGCGATCATTTCGTATTACGTATGGTTTTTGACAGCAGAGCGACAGCAATTGCCGAGCAAATGTGGCTGTCAAATTGCGATTACTTTTTCCCTTGATGTTGGTCGATTGCCAATCGCTCGCTGATGGCTGAGTCGTGTGTTATTTTGTGGCTACTTTAAATATCCGCAAATTAGAATAATAATATAAAAGTAAGTATTGCAATAACAAATTCACCGACAGCGAAGTGACCCTATAAGGGTTCCATTGTTTTCCTTATGAGGGACGGAACCCTAAAAATGTAGTTAGGGATTCATTATTTGTAGGGGCCGTCGACAAATTGAGTTAGTAACATTTCAATTAAAAGCGAAAATAACCACACATTAAAATATGAAGGTTGCCCTAGTCGAACGTACGAGCTATTTTGCGCGCGGGGTTAAAATGCATGCTATCTCATCCGACAACACGTGGGAAAAAGATAGATGCCGTGATGAGCAGTAAGAAGCTAGTTCGCGTAAGAATACACACTTTTGCAAATTTGTAGCAAATTGGATGATGATTTAGGACGAAAACAAGCGCGCGAAATTGTATCGAGTATGGATATCATAAAAAAACAACTAAATGTATATTTCTCAAACATGCTTGGAAATTTGATCATTATTTTGACAACCTTCTTCGAGATAAATCGCAATTGCTGTACTGACCCATGCGCGCAGCGGCCGACAAAAGTTGTATGAAAATCCATATCTGTCGTGTCTAGCGGCCAAATAAATTACATAGTAAACTCATGTCTGTCGTGTAATTTAAAAATGGAACGATCTTTTTCTCCGAAACATGGCCACCAAGGAGGTAACTTATCAAAGGTTTTATTTAAATTTCGAACTGGCTTGCGTATAGAAAGCTATTTATTGAAAAAAAACAAATGAATACTTCACGCACTGCGATTTTTATTTTCGTGGATTTTTGTAGTATTATTGCGGCGTGATTTTGTGTGTCATACAATTCCATAGGCCGCAGAATGAGCGGAAAAAAAACGCGCGAATAAAAATCGCAGTGCGTGCTAAGCCTTACGCGGGCATAATTATTGTTGTTCGTTGTTCGTCATTGGTTTTGAAAAGTAATTGTATTTGACAAAATGAGTTCTAGGTACTACTTAGTTTTAATTTCCGCGTATTATTTGAGAAAAGCACCATACAAGCCTTGGCCACAACTAGGCATTGATGGACTTACGTATGTGTGCCTCGGCTTCGCCTCGGCCCACATTTACACGTTCGTCCATCAATGCCTCTTTTGCTGGTCACTGCAGTAATGTACTATTTTCAAAATAAAATTATTTGCATTGTTGAACTACTAATCTATCCCTGTATGGTGCCTGTTTTGCAATTTTCCTTCTTCTTATGGTATTTATTTCCGCCCAAAGATGCGTTAAAATTAGTGTTGAAATATCGAACCATCGACGCTCATAACATTCAAATATCTTTTTTTTTCGTTTTTTTGTTTCCATACAGGACTAGATAATGATGAGACAAATTAATATCAGTTTTTAATTTGAACGTACTACATCGTCAAACAGTAGTGTAATCGCCAGACTATGTTTGTATGGAAGAATGATCGATTAGTGCAACCTTAAGCGCTATTGTAATATAAACAGATTACCTACCTAAAGTTTTTCTATTTTCTTTTTTTTATTCAATAAAATAACAATAACTCTCACGTTGATTCAGCCACTATTACAGAAGCCGGAAGCCCTTTAAGCCGCCGCAGCGCGTTAGCAACAAGCGGCTTGCTGCTCGCATCGACCTCCTTCATAGGCTCATCAAGAAAGGCCACCGTCGGACCCAGCACTAAAGCGCTGCACAGCGATAAACGTCGCAAACAACCGCTACTGTAGTTCGATACCAAAGGGTCAGTGGTAAGTAGTCCTGTGGGGTAATTGTGTAACATATAAATCCCACCCAAAACATAAACACAGTATAAATATGGACAGACAGTACGGAAACTACCTACAAAGTAAACGCTCGAAACGGCACACTCACACAAACATGCGCATCGACGCTCGCACTACTGACAGCACTGCGGACGCTGCTTAGGGGTCTCTAAGATGCTCATGTTTGTGTTCCGCTTCGAGCTTTTGTAGGTAGTTTCCATACTGTTTGTCCTTATACATACAGTCGTTACAGTATAAATATGGACAAACAGTATGGCAACTAACTACGAAAGCTCGAAATGGAACACTAACACAAACATAAAGAAAGCCAAGTTCTTGATAACGGCTCAGACTTTTTACCAAAATTTAAAAATATATGCTATGATTATTGGAAAGAATATTTTAATAAACGGTCATTAGAGAAAGGTTTATGGTATAAAACCAAACAGTGTGAACCTCTTCGCGTGCCCTGGTTCATGAATAGTGATGCTAGTAGAAAACTTATTGTTACTGCTCTTAGACTCAGATCTGGACACATTCCATGTTAAATATTTGCCTTCATGATGAAGAAAATCGCTTCACCCAATTGTGAGGAATGTGGAGTTATCGAGGACCTACAACATTTATTGATGGAATGTGTCCAATATGAGTCCAGTAGAAATAATTTAGTAAGGTCCCTGAATTTGAACAGAACTGATGTAGGCATGTTCCATAAAATTCTATCCCAACCAAATGACGATGATGCGAAAGATTTGTTCAAATTCATAGCCCACGTGTTGTGAAAGTACAATGTCTTAGGATACGATGGGACTGACATAATCTATGCGTAAAAGACCCTATAAATAAAAAATAAAAAACTAACTGTATATGTCATGGACCAAGTGGTTAATCAGGGCACTGTGTGTAATGCCCGGACATTATGAATCTAGTCAAGTCAAATCGGACAATGTAACGAATACTGATTTAAACTTCTATATTTATCACATTGTCTGGTCATTATGAATATTGCTACGTAACGGTTGGGCAATTCGATAATTATAGTCAAAGAATTAGTGCTGCTAGTACTGTAGTATTATATTATCTTTGGTGCTAGCGAGCTCGGGACCTTAGGGCACCCCGACACGGCTTGGTTAGGTTCGGACGGGACTCTCGTCAGCGCAGCGGGGCTCCGTTGACTATTTTGCTTAAATAGTAATCGTACTTACCTATTCTATATTGAAACAAACGTCAACAATAAATTAATTAAAAAAAAAAACATCTTTTTATGACCCGATCCAATAAGTGATGGGCATTATTCAGAGTGCCCAGCCAATTTAATTATTTGAATAGTTTTTATCATATTGCCTACTCATATTGGGCACTTTCTAATTAATTGCCCGGGCATTATGAATAATGTCTGGGCAATAAAAAAACCAACAAACCAACTGTATTATGTAATTTGGAAGGGACCTGTCTTCTGAGATACAGGTTAACTACCTAGTTCAGGAGGAGAGCAAGATTATGTATCTGTGACACTTGTTTGCAAATTAATTATTTGAATTTATTATTATTATTAATGCCGTATTAACCACTTCGTCTATAAAATACATACATACAAGATATACCTTGCAGCCGGGTAAAAAGCGAAAAAGCTCCTAAAATGTTTGTAGTTTTTCGCGTGGCGCGCAGCTAGCACAAGATTATCGAAGTTGCAAATTTGGATTCACACTACCCTAGCTGGTCTATACAACATACCAAAAATGTTGCGATTTTACCCTTTTTAATGTCGATTTCTACTGGGCTATATTAGTAAAGAACATGAACAGTATTTTACATCACGCGATTGTTTATAAGTTCTCCATAAACAAGAATTGAACTATTAATTATTTATAACTTACCCATACACTTCAACGCCTTATAAGCAAACAACATGGCCAATTGTTCGGGGTATCCCTTCAGTTTGGCTATGAACACCAAGTTCTGTGCGCCGGTCATGAACTTGTCCAAACCACCGGTGCTTGACGATAAACTTATCTTGTGGATGTACTGGAATGCAATAAATCATTGTTTATTCATGATTATCATTTAATTGTTAAGCTGAGGTACCCTACCGTCACAAAACAAAACATTCTTCAAAGTGGCATACGACCACGGTTATCCTCTACAGAATAGTTAGTACATAGCAATTTCAGATGCGAATATTTTCTTGTTTCATGCTTTTTAGAGCGTGATTTTTCAGTAGTCGGGTTTTAGTTTTTGGACTTTTTTTATTTAAAGTTTTTTGCAGCGCCATATCACATTTTTTTGTTTAGGATTGTTTGTTTTACATGTGTCTAGATAATGCATAAATTACAAAAGTGGACTTTGCCACGATCCGTAGTAGGGTGAAAATACTTTTCATGACTTTGACGGGATATGCCTCGCAAACGGTACGCTTGACAAAAATATGATGCATCAAACCGTATCTTCATTTTAAAATCCCAGTTCAATGATACACATGATCGGGTTTAGGGATTTTTTTTGGTTTTGACTTCATGCCCCCTAGAGGGAACCATCTTCAATTTAATGTGACGTCACATAGCCTATAACCAGCTGCCCATTTGTCAAATTTTGATAAATAGTTTTGAAGTTATGAGGGAACAGAGGGACATACATTCTTACATTATACCGATCAAAAACATAACCCTCCCTTTTGCTTCGCCGAAATCGGGTTTAAATTATTTGATTTAATGTAGGTATGTAGGTCTCGTCGCCCGTAATTGGACTTGGAATATTTAAGCATTGCAGTTATGTGTGGGAGCCCTTAACCATTGGTTGAGATAACTACGGATCAAAAAACTCAACCAATGGTTAAATATGGTAATAAATATACCAATTGTTTCAAATTTCGGTAAAACGCGTTTTTTATGAATTGTTAGCCTCTTCATCTTCGCAACCGGTTTGGGGTACATCGGTTGGATGGCTTTAAAGTATATAACGGCCCGTTTTTGTTGACGCCATATAAATTCTAGTCATGTTCATTGTATACTAGAAAAAAAACTTTATTACAAAAAAATACTGCCAAATAAAAACACTACAAACTGAAAAATTACTTTCTTTTTGGAAGTCGGTGTCTTTGGTAGGTACCAATTTTTTTTAGTTATGGACACCGACTTCCAAAATGAAAGTTATTTTTCACTTTGTAGTGTTTTTATTGGAGACATCCACCAAGGTATCCACCAACCAGCACTGGGCCCGCGTGGTGGATTAAGGCCCATTCTCTCTCACAGAGAGGTGGTCTGTGTCCCAGCAGTGGGAACATTAAAAGGCTGATGATGATGATGATGTGTTTATATTTGGAAGTCGGAAGTTCTTTTTTTGTAAAAAAGTTGTTTTATTTTTCACTTTTTTGTTGTATCTAAAAGGCAAGCTCAGAACATACACATTCAAACAAAAAAGAATATTCAAAATCGGTCGACAATTGACGGAGAAATCGGTGAAAATAAACAACCTCTTTTTTGGAAAATCGGTTAAAAAGAATGAATACTGAGAGAGTGGTTCGTAGTCGGTTTGTAACAAAAGACATGCGTATGTGTGTGTGTGTGTGACCACTACAATAGTTCAGGTAAAGCGAAACAGTGTCTTTGTTCCAACAAATAAATCCCAGATATTGTTTAAAGAAAGTATGCGCTTCAAGAAATCGTGGTGCACGTGTTCATTTATTTTGTACTAGCTTCTGCTAGCGGCTTCGCCTGCATTTGAGTCGAAAATTATCCCGAGGGAACATATATATTCTCGGGATAAAAAGTAGCCTATGTGCTATGCCTGACTATAATCTATCTCTGTGCCATATTTCATTTTATATATTATATTTTCATTTTCAAAATTGGTCCAGCCGTTCAAGCGTGAAGAAATAACACACACACTCACAAACTTTCGGCTTTATAATATTAGTAGAAATAGGGAGTAGGATAGGACTAGCTGTTGCCCGCGAAATCTGCCGCGTCAAACTCGAAACCTAAAATAAAAAAGGGTTGTTTTTACGCGGTATTCTAATTCTTTTTACAAAATAAGTTGTAAAAAAAAGTTAGGAGTATACATATTCGCGTGCTGGCTGACCAATACTATAAATATCCTCCGACTGCACAGCATGCTTTTCATCTTGTTTACATCTTTGCATTCGGGTTTTTTGATTTTATTAACTTTTTTTAACAATATTTTTTTTCGGATGTCTTTTAAACACAGAAGTTGTATTTATTTTTGTAATCACCTCTAAAAACCCTTCATTTTTATACCCCACACGAGTGTGCATTACTCCAGCCAGATAATGTCGAAAATCGTCATCTGAGTGCAATAGATAATTAGATAAACAGCTTCTGTAAGTTATTTGATAAAAACAGTTCCGGCTGGAGTAACGTTACCGCAGCCAGATCTTTTGTTTTCTAACGGGTATATTATAATAATAATAATAATAATAAAATATTTATTTGCGTAAAACATGGTATACAATGGTGTTAAATACAAGTTTATATGGCACTAACATGTTTAGCTAGGATAAGACAAAGCATGCAAAAATTCAAAGTCAGGCAAACAGGTAAGAAGACATCAACAATTAATAAACGAGAACATCAAATTTTTTATCTATAAATTCTTTTATGCTATAAAAACTATGTTCAAGCAACCATTTATAAAATTTTGTTTTAAACAATTCTGTATTTAATGCTTTAAGATGCCTCGGTATTTTATTATAAATGCGCACACACATAGCTAGGCAATTATTATTGTACTTAGATAGCCTAGGCAAATCACTCAACACTAATCTATAGGGATCTCGTCTGCGCCGAGGATTCACATCATTTGCAGATAAGAATAATTGTTTATTTTTCATTACAAACATACATACTTCGTAAATGTAAAGTGACGGTAGCGGTAACAAACCAAGTTTCCTAAATATTGGCCGACATGAGTCGTCAGGTTTAAGACCACAAATTGATCTCATGCACTTTTTTTGAGCGATGAATGCTCTACAGAAGTCGGTGCTGTTACCCCACATTACAAGCCCATAACGTAGTACCGATTCGACATATGCATGGTATGATATTACAGCAGTTTTTATGTTAGTTACATTTTTAACCTGTTTAAGGGCGTATACAAATTTATTGATTTTAGTGCTAACATTGTCTATGTGTTCTTTCCAATTGATATCTTTATCTATTATAACACCCAAAAATCTTACATGAGTTACTTCTTTGATTTTGTTAATATTGAGTTTAATGTCATTTTTATTATTATTAG
Source organism: Orthosia cruda (assembly GCA_964057195.1). Classification (NCBI taxonomy): domain Eukaryota; kingdom Metazoa; phylum Arthropoda; class Insecta; order Lepidoptera; family Noctuidae; genus Orthosia; species Orthosia cruda. The sequence continues at coordinate 6,753,914 of OZ059835.1, read as the reverse complement.
ATCGATTAAATTGTATGTAAACGGATTTATCTAAATTTATCTTTAAACGGTTAATGTCAAGCCAGTGCAATAATTTGTCAATTGTAATATTAATGTCAAGTTCATGATCCAAAATGGTATTATGTTTTTTGTTTGATGTCACTATAATAGATATGTCGTCGGCAAATAATATGCATTTATGATTAGTTAATTTTATTATGTCATTTATGTAAATGAGGAATAATATTGGGCCCAGAACGCTTCCTTGTGGAACGCCATATTTATTATGGTTATATTCCGATGAGTAGGATATTATTTCATTATTTTCATTTATTTTATTAATGATGACACGTTGTTTTCTATTAGTTAAATATGAAGATAGCCATTGGAGTACAGGTCCTCTAATCCCAATAGCCTCTAACTTTTGTAGCAATATGTCGTGTGACACCAGATCGAAGGCTTTAGATAGATCAAAAAAAAGGCCAGTGGTCATATAATTATTATTAATATTTGAAAGTATAGCTTGCATAAGAGAAAAATTGCCAACGAAGTGGATTTGTTCTTTTGGAATCCAAACTGCTTGTCACTAATAATTTGAAATTTATTGCAGTAATTAATAAGTCTTTTGTACATACATTTTTCATAAATTTTAGACAAGATAGGTATTAAAGTTATAGGTCGGTAATTATTGATGTCACATTTATCTCCCTTCTTGAATAAAGGCTTTATTAAGGACAGTTTTAATTTATCAGGAAAGGTGCCATGGGAAAATGACATGTTTATTAAATGAGTGAGAATATCAGTCAGTTCATTACTACAAGCTTTTATAATTTTGGTATTCATTTCATCATAGCCCTCCGACCTGGTGTTGGACAGACACATAATTTCCTGTCGTACCTCGTTTACTAGCATTGGTCTGAGGAACATTGTGCTGACACACGTATTTATGTAGGGATTTGTATTTGCACTTTTTACGCCTTGTACGTTCGTTAAATTTACATAATGGTTATTAAATGTATTGGCCATTTGTACAGGATCTGTAATTATAGTATCATTTAGTTTTATAAATTCTATGTTGTCTTTATGAGAGTTATTATTTATTTCATTTTTAATGACAGTCCATGTGGCTTTACATTTATTGTTCTGAGTATGAATATATTTTATGTTAGCATTCTTTTTTGAATTATATATACATTTCTTTAACAGACTTGAATAATTATTATATTTAGTTTTATTATTTACATTTTTGTTTTTGTAGTACAGATACCTTAGCTTTCGTTTGGTTTTGCAACTTTGTCTCAAACCTTTACTTATCCACTTTTGTGTGTTTTTGTTATTGCTATTGACTTTCACTCTTACTTTGGGAAAACAGAGATCATAAAATAGACACACCAGCTCATGAAAGTCATCGAATGCGGCGTTTGTGTCAGTCTTTAAATAAATATCGGACCAAGAAAAAATCTTGCAAGCATTCCTTAAATTTTCGGATGTTGTCTAAGTTATAGTCTCTCTTATGAATGTAGTGAATTGCTGATTTTTGTGGTTTCTGTTTAGTTGGAAAGCTTAACATTTGTGCTGTGTCATGATCTGAAAGATGCAGGGGTAGTACCGTGCCCGTTGCATTGTTAATGTTGCTCAAGATATGGTCAATACAAGTCAGTTTGCGAGTAGGAACATTAATGTGGATTTTTAAATTATAATTGTTGGACAGGTCCTGCAATTTATTTGTGATGTTACCTTTTTTAAGTGTATTTATGTTAAAATCGCCGGCAACAACTATATTTATTTTATATTTGTATTTATTTAACAAATCGTGTAAAAGGTTATGCAATTTTGTTAAAAACTGATTCGGATCAGATTGCGGTGTTCTATAAACACATATAACAACTAATTTGTTACTTGTTACTTCTAAACCGCAAGCTTCAAACGTGTTTTGAGTTGCATAGTTTTTCACGAATGATATCTCTTTATAATATAAACCTTTTTTAACTAATATACAAGTGCCACCTCTTTGTTTTTCTCTACAGAAGTTAGTAGCCATTTCATAGTTGTGTATTTTCACATAGTTTTCACAACCTTTTTTTACGAAAGTTTCAGACAGGCATATTATATCTGGATCATTATTTACTTTTTTTAACTCCTGCATAGTAACTTCTAGAAGTTCTTGTTTAGATAATATACTGGCGATATTTTGATGGAATATTCTAAAATGGTATGTTTCGTTGGTTTGAGGTACGAAAAAATGAGCTACGCTTATTTAGGACAGGAAAGTAATACGGTATCGTTCCTATTTGACCCTTTGCATTGCGTTGCAAAGAGGAGCTATGTTCGAAGGGCGATGTGTTCTTAATACGACTAAAGTAGTAGGGAATTGTCCCTTTTTTGGGTTCATTTGTAGAAACGTTTAGTTTGAAACTTGATTTGTTACTCACCAATATTTTACGAATTTCGCAAGGATTTAAATAGCTATCACTGTAATCACAACAGTCTATGACGTAATTTATTGACTTACACACCTCGAACAGTTTCGTGGATGATTGATTAACAAAGTGGCATTTTTTATACTTCCTATTACATATATTTTTTATAGAATAATTTAACTTCCGGACATTGAGGTACACGTTATTGATGACATTTAATACAATAATAGTGTTATTTGAAAATGTATTTAAGATATCTCGCAATTGAGACATCACTAGATCAGGGTTGTGATCATTTTCACCTAAGCATATCACAAGTTTGTCTTCAATTGTCAACTTCGCATTTCTGCAGCTTGCTATTAATTCATTGCAAGGCGCATTTGGTTTTATTTCAGCGATGAGTCTGTATTTATTATACTGAGTATTTGCTCTTGAGTGTAAGATGGCTGCTGCAAGACCGACGCACCGCTGAGTTCCGAAGATAAATATCTTCCTTTGGGGGACAATATAGTTCACATCTGCTAAAGCACAATTCTGAGCTTTGGCTACGATCATAGTGTCCCGCCTCAGTTCAGCACGAACGGCAGGTGCACAGACATTGCCATTACTTTGCATGAATACAGCAATACGGTCCGTGAGGGCCGCTATCTCACCTTTAATTGGTGCTGTAGGGTAACAATTTCTTGTTCTAAGGAGGACACCTTTACGTTGTCATTGCTGTCGATTTGCAATCTGGATGACGGTAAGGGGGATAGTGTAGAAAGAATGCTGTGCTGATTTACCAGAGATTGTCTCTTTTTATTAAAGTTTGTACCAGGACTTGTAAACAAGGAGGGCGATTGGCACAAAGATTTTAGTGTTTTATTTTCTGCAGTTAACTTACATATTTGTTTCTGTAGATCTGTGTTCTCTAACAATATATTGCCCAGTTCATTTTCAGTACTTTCGAGTTTTAATGTAAGCTGAGCAATTATCTCTTTCATTTCTGAGGCTAATACTAAGTCAGACACAGTACCATCCACACTCATTGACAATTTATTGGGAGTGTATGATTCGATAGATGTGTCGCAATCAGTCAGTATGTGAGAATCGAGTATATCAGTAGAATTTTGAGCCGAAGATCGACGTTTCAACGCTTCATTATGGACATCCTTAGTAATTAGTTGTTGTTCTGAAGGTGGTTTTGCAGAAGTTTGTTTTTTCCTCACGGTAACATTGGTTGTGCAGTCGGTACTAGCGTATTTTTTAATTCTGATGCACGCCTTACATCTCCACTTTTTTTTCGCTTCCGCGTCCTTAAGGCGATACGTTTGCTCTGGGTAACCATCGCAATCCAATTCATACCTGTTATCACAGGCACAACACAAAGCAGTACTTTTTATATTTACTGATTTCTTGCATTTATGACATGTCACTAGTGCTGCCATCTTGTAATGACTTTTTACAAAGTTTGAAACTTTTTAATAAATATTCAAGAGCTGTTACTTAGCTCAACAGTAATTAACTTGTTATTGTACCTTTTTCTTTCTAAATTCCAAATATTATTGTGATAAAGGAATTTATGAAAAGTGATGTGTTGTCGCTGGGGTTTGAACTCACGACTTCTCATGTGCGGCTAGTTAACTTGCAAAAGTTGACGTGTTAGCCACTAAGCCAACCTAACATACTAATGTTCGTCCAATTTGTTGATCGGTTGCAGCAAATATTTTTCCTTAGATTAGGTAAGTTTTTTATTATGATGTGTGACGGTTGAGGTTTAAATAACTGTGTGAGTCACTTTTGCACTTAGTCTTTGTTATAATTGGTTTTTTTCCACACTTGTTTTGATGAATTTGGGTCTGTTATTGGTCAATTATTATATCACAAGAATTGCTGCATTAGATTGATAATAATTTGTTGTATTTTGTTCATTTTTCTTATTATAAGGCAGAGTTTATTGATCAAAGTATATTGTATATTCACTTCACAGTTTGTGTATGTATTCCGTGGATAACACTGTCACTTATGTATTAGGTGATGTTTTATTGGTTCACTTAGTTTTTGTTCACTTTTAGGCACTAATAGTATTTTTAAGAAATTTTAATAACAGAGCGTGTGTTCTTACGTTAGACTAGACGCAGCGCCATCTAGCGACCTCGAACCTATATTGAAATAAATGTTATCTAAATAATTAGATATAAATTTTAAATAAATGGTACAACTTAATTTGTATTTGTATGTGCTATGGTTGCGAAGATATTTAAATCCTGCTGCGGTAACGTTTGCACGATTGCTACATCTCGAAATTGACTAAACGGATGATTCTAATTTTTGTACGTGACATCTGGCTAATTAGTTATATTTTGTTACGCAATAAAAGAATCCACAATAATGCACCGTTTTGAAGTTATTTTAGTAAATAGAAATATGCACATCTCATCATAATATGTATATCTCGCCTTTGTACATGTACTTTATTATCACAATGTATTAAATATTGTTTTTGGTGTACAATAAAGAATTAAGAATAGAATATGCATTAAAATGTCCTAGCACTTCCAATAAGCGGTCCAAAGACTTACTTGAAACGTTATTGTTTAGATAATTACTGCCTATAAATGGTACTGAAGTTTCATTAGTATCCTTTTAGTAATTAAAAAGAAATGATGAAAATTCAATTTGTTCCGGCCACGGCGCGCAGCTGAGTTATTTGAAGACCGATTAACCGAGTTTCCTGTAGTTATGGTAACTGAATTTTATATAAATAATTAGATATATAGTTCAATTATATACTTGTGAAATATCAGACTTGTACACTAATTAATTAACAAGATAATCAAAAAATAATACTTATGCGTGGTAACCAGACCAAATCTAGAATGTTATAAAAAAGCGGCCGCGCAATACATTATACCAACCTTCTAAAACTTACAGGAACCTACAGGAATCTGAGAATAATAAGTGTTTGCTACAGATGGGTACACAAGTGGTAAAGTAAAACATAGTTATAATTAAATATTTTTGTTTCTACAGATAGAATATTGATTTCAAAAATAATTATGCGTAGGTAATAAAACATATGGAGTACCTACTTATGTAGATGATAATGATTTTATGCAGATATTAATTAAAGTAAGTAAGTAGGTATATTAATGAACTTCAAAAATAATCACAGATGTTTTAATGGACTTATAAGCAACGTCGCTTGCTTATTTGAAATTAAAATTAAGAATTGATAAACACCTTCACTATTTTCTCTTCCTCCTCCTCGCGTCGTGTTCCTTATTTATTTATTTATTTATTTCAGGTTAGCTTACAATTGTTTACACATTACATTCATATAAGTACACGATATACATTTATAAGTGCAACAATTATTTACAAACTAACACCACATGCACTTATTTGATTTGATTATAAATATAAATTATTGCAATTAATTATGGATAATAAATGACAAGAAAATAGTTTACGACTAAGCATAAATTGTGGAATTTAACAAACAAATCAAGATTAATTAATTACATTAAATTAAAAATATTATATTGATTGATTACATAATAGCAGATGAATAAATTAAATTAAATTAAACTAAGATTAAATATTTGGTTTACATTAGATAATAATAAAAATTACATAAAGTTAAATTAGCATATAAATTAATAAATTGGCAATCATATTAAGTATTTCTTATTTGAGCGAATAGTATTTAATAATTAATTTACAAAATTTGCCCATGCTATCGTGGTGCACGTCAATCAGGTCACTGCAGCTATTTAGGATTTTGCACATTCGCGGTACTGGTGAGTTAGCACCTAGGACAGTTCTACGCAAGGGTGGGTAAAGCGGAGTGATGGGATTTCGAGGATAGCGGGTTGGGGCACGAAACTTGAGGCGACTCAGTAACTGTGGGCAGTCTATTTGCTTTCTGAGGAGTTTGTACAGAAACAGAGCATCCATCACTTCTCTTCGAGTTGATAATGAGAGCATTCTGAAAGTTTCTTATTATTACTGAGGTTCTTATTACTGAGGATCGTGATGCCCGTGACAGGAGACCAACTTTTCTCTGACAGTTATTCTCAATCTGTGTCTGTCCTTGGCTTCGTGGAGTGCATCGTGCAGCTTGATGTTTAGCGTTGCACGTATTTGGTCAGACCATCTGATCGGGCTGCGGCCCCTCGGCCTAAGCCTTCAGCTGCTCGAGGTTATTACCATCCTTTCGGGCAATGTTGTGTTGTGCCGTGTTGTGCTTAGCTTTCCGAATAAGTTAAAGTAAAATAGTTGTAGCCATTATTTAAAATAAAGTTTTATTGTAAAAAACACTGATAAACAATAATAAAATGTTTTATTTATCGTTATTATGTCATATTAAAATATAATAATAAATTCCTCTACCTAAATACATAATATAAAATTAACTAAAAACTAATTAGGCGCAATTTGTATCTTGTAAATAGTAAGTAGGTACCTACCTCATGACAGAATGGTCAAACGTAGGTAGGTAGATATATGAAGAATGGCATAGTGGACACTTACTTTGAGCAATTTAAAATTTGATTAAACGTTTAGTATGGTACGTTTAATTTTTCAATCAAACCAATTTCATTCGTGACTGTACCAACTTTTAAGGACAATTATGCTAATAATTTTAGAAGGTTGGTAAAATGTATTGCGTGGCCGCTTTTTTATAACATTCTGGATTTGGTCGGATTACCATTCAAAAATATGTTTTTTTCGATTATCTCTTTAATTGATTGGTGTACAAGTCTGAAATTTCACAGGTATATAATTGAACTATATATCTAATTATTTATATAAAATTCAGTTACCACAACTACAGGAAACTCGGTTAATCGGTCTTCAAATTACTCAGCTGCGCACTGTGGTCGGAACTAATTGAAGTTTCATCATAACTTTTTAATTTGCTTATAGGATACTAATGAAAATTCAGTACCATTTATAGGCAGTAATTATCTATATAATAACGTTTCAAGTTAGTCTTTGGACCGCTTATTGGAAGTGCTAGGACATTTTAATGCATATTTCTATTTACTAAAATAACTTCAAAACGGTGCATTATTGTGGATTCTTTTATTGCGTAACAAAATATAACTAATTAGCCAGATGTCATGTACAAAAATTAGAATCATCCGTTTAGTCAATTTCGAGATGCAGCAATCGTGCAAACGTTACCGCAGCAGGCAAACTTAACGTGTATGAAAAATTTCATCTTATTCGGTGGATGATAACTTTTTGAAAATCAGTTGCAAGATTTGACCCCAACACACTTACATACATACATTTCAAGTTAAATAAAAGCTTGTAAAAGACAGCAAACAATAACTTTTATCGTGCAAAAGCTGAAACAAATATACCCTGCTTACTATAGCTAGAAAAAATGTGAATACCGAGAGAGTAACGTGGTTCATTCATAGTCGGTTTGTAACAAAAGTCATGCTGCGTCTGTGTGTGTGAGTGACCACTCCAATAGTTCAGGTAACGCGAAACAGTGCCTTTGTTCCAACAAAAAAGCCCAAATATTGTTTAAAGAATTCTGTATTTCGGTGAGTGTGCTCAAGAACTCCACGACCTCATCCCACCAGCCCCCTTCTACCATCGGACATCTAGACGCACTGCAAGTTACCATCCTTACCTTGTTGCCATTCCACCAATTCGCACCAAGCGCTTCCAAACATCCTTCATAATGCGCACAGCGAATGAATGGAACTCACTACCTGCATCTGTGTTTCCGAACGCATTCAACCCGAATCTCTTCAAAGTTAGAGTAAACAGGCTCCTTCTGGGTAAGCTCACTCCATCGTCGACTCTGTCTCTGTCACCTATGACTTAGACTAGAGTCAAGAGCAAACCCATCTCAAATAAAAAAAAAAAAAAAAAAAAAAAGAAAGTATGCGCTTCAACTAACCGTGCATGCACGTGTTCATTATAGGGCTTCGCCCGCATGGGAGTCGAAATTGATCCCGAGGGAACATATATATTCCCAGGATAAAAAGTATCCGATGTGCTATGCTATCTATAATCTCACTTTGCCAAATTTTGAACAAAATTGGTCCAGCCATTTGAGGGTGGAGAAATAACTAACAACTTACAAAGGATTGCCAACGCATCACAATCACAAGTTCCCCTGTATATTGTCACTGAGCTTCAAAAATTATTCGTATCAATGTAGGTAGGTATGATCTACTTTGGATATGGTATCTAGAAAACTTAATGTAAAAAACCGGTCAAGTGCGAGTCGAAATCGTGCGCCAAGGGTTCCGTACCTACCCATTATACCGCCATAATAAATTTGGTATCATTTTTGATTCTAGGTCAACGGGAACTACCATATTATAGGTTTTCGTCCCAAAACCTATATGGTACTATGGGCCAAAGCTAGATCTGATCACTTTGAAAACAAAATCCCGTGCACAAGATGACCACAGTTGCGTCCACCCTTTTTGGGTCAACCATAGCCAAATGACTTGTTTGTTTTTTTGCCATCTTTTTTTATTACAAAAACAAGGGGCTGACAGGTACTAGAGAAACAGTCACCCGATGCTGCGATGCTATTGGTTGATGAGTATAAGTCGGCCTAGATTTAGCGGGCGAGCCCTGCAAGCAGAAATAGTCCTTACGGTGATCAGATATAGCTTTGGCCGATTGTACCTCCGGTTGACCAAGAATTGACAATTTTGGTTAAAATAGAGGTCCTACAGCACAATTAAGGAAAAATGCTGGAAAATAAATAAAAGTTGAAAATTAAAGTAAATTTTCCTGATTTTTATACACGTAATAGGGACTATAGACATCAGTATCTGGTATTAATTTCAACTTGCTAGGTCCACCCGTTCCTGAGAAAATCAGTGGTGGCACACGGACAGACGGACAATAGTGATCTTATAAGGGTAGGGGACAACGGACAAAGGTGAAAGGGGGGATAAACAAAGTAAATTAAAAAAATCCAAAACCCGACTGCTTAAGAAGCGAACTAAAAAGATGTAAACAAGAAGAAAATCATGCTATGCAATTGGAGTATACCTACATATTCGCGAGCTGGCTGACCAAAACCTTGTATATCCTCCGACCGCATAGTATGATTTTCTTCTTGTTTACATCTTTTTAGTTCGCTTCTAAGCAGTCGGATTTCGATATTTTTAAGTATATTTTTGTAAAACTTCTAAAAACCCTTTATGTTGATATACCTCACTCGATAGGTTTGAAATAGGGACGGGCTCGATAGGTTTGAGGGGAAGACAATAGTTATGGGGCCCAATATTCGCCCATTTTTTTTTTACCTCTTTGATCTAATAACATCTTGGCGGTCAAGACGTATCTAACGATATCTTTATTATGTAAATCCGTCTAATGGTTTGAAATATTTACAATAGCGAGAATGGTTGTTAACCAACTTTAAATCGTTATTATCCTAAACCGTTACTTAAAATAAAAAATGGTGAAACGAACGATATTTTTCAAATATCTATTCAACGGTACCCCACTTGACATAGTTCGCCGATTTTGGTTTATTTTCATTTTGGCGAGAATATGACGTCTGGTGGTCGCTGTGGTGATTTTTGGGTACTTTCATGACCCAAAAGCCGCTATTTTTATTGTTTTATCCCACTGCCTAAGGAGAGTAACGTGTTTATCAGTGTATGTATGTATGTTTGTTCCTATGTGGCGTTCTAGAGACCAAACGCGTTGGCCGATTTTGATGGTTCTTACGTCAATCGATTTGTCTTAACCCTGCGAGTGTCACTGGCTACATTAAAATTGGAAAATAGAAAATAATATCAAAATAAAGGGTTTTAAGAGGTGATTTCAAAAATATATAACACTTATATGTTAAAATGTACCTAAAAAAAAAACCTAAAAAGTTATAAATAAAAAGTTAAATAAAAAAATACTTTTTGAATTAATCCAATTTTAATGTAGTCAGTGACACTCGCAATTGACGTAAGAATAATCAAAATCGGCCAACCCGTTTGGTCTCTAGAACGCCACATAGGAACAAAAATACATACATACATAGACTGATAAACACAGTACCTTCCTTCGGCAGTCGGGTAAAAAGACACAGGAAACGATAGCTTTTATCGTGTAAAAGCTGATACAAATATACCATACTTACTATAGCTAGAAAAAGGGTAAATACCGAGAGAGTGGTTCATAGTCGGTTTGGAACAATAGACATGCTGCGTTTGTGCTTCGATTGACCACAGCAATAGTTCAGGTAAAGCGAAACAGTGTCTTTGTTCCAACAAAAAAAGCCAAGATATTGTTTAAAGAAAGTACCTATGCGCTTTATGAAATCGTGCACGTGTTCATTTATTCTGTACTGGCTGCCACCGGCAGCTTCGCCCGCGTGAGAAGTCTTTTATTATTTCGAGGAAGATTATATCGGGATAAAAAGTAAAAAAAAAGTTTATTTAAAAATCAAAAACCCGACTGCGAACTAAAAAGATGTAAACAAGTAGAAAATCATGCTGTGCAGTCGGAGGATCAGGTGGTCAGCCAGCACGCGAATATGTATCCTCCAACTGCACAGCATGATTTTCTACTTGTTTACATCTTTTTAGTTCGCAGTCGGGTTTTTGATTTTTAAATAAACCTTTTTTATTTGCAACTTTTTAGTTACCTATTTTTTTTTCGAATCGCATTTAAACATATAAGTGGTATATATTTTTCGAAGAAAAAAAATTGAGCCGCCCCCAATATGGCGCACAAAATCTGCCATTGTTGTTTTTTTTTAACGTCACTTATCTAAGAACACTTGGGCGGCCAAGCCCTATCTAACGATGTATTAAGTATAAAAATCCATCTAACGGTTTGCAAGATATGATGTAATAAAGAATATTACATACATACAAACATACAAGATACGCGCGAAAAACATAACCCTTTCCTTGCAGCCGGGTAAAAAATACATCCAGATCCATTCAGAAGTTCTGATGTGATTGAGTAACAAACATACACACATCCAAACTTTCGCATTTATAATATTGTAAGTAAAATAGTAAGATTAGTAGGAAGGATAGCTGTAGGACTAATAGCCGCCCGTGGCTACGCCTGCGTTAAATGTATACTGCTCCGGATCTCATCATCATTTCAGCCGAAAGACGTCCACTGCTGGACACAGACTTCTACAAATCGTACTTCCCCCAATCTTTTCTATACAAATCAATAAAACTATAGTAAACATTGTAATATCAAAATAACTTTTTAGTGATGGATATTGAAATCACCGCTTACTATCAGTTGACAATCGGTGAGATAGTCGTCAAGCGCGAGCCTATCTATATAAAATATGAAAATATAAGGAGTAACTTAGGCTGGCTATAATTTTACAAAAATTAAATCGGGTGCCGCGCAAAATATTAAAAAACATATTTTTTTAGTTTTGCATTTTTGATACGGACGAAATCGCGGGCAGCAGCTACTATCTTATAAATTATAGCCCATGTGATATTCTGATGTAGAAGCTACTTTAAAGTTTTATCAAAATCTGTTCAGTAGTTCATGAGTGAAAGAGTAACAAACATCATTCCTCACAAAGGAGAGGCTTTGTCGCTTCAAAACCCGAACGGGAATTTTAATTTATTGTTTTGTCATGCTAGCCAGGCGGGCACCCGAGTGCCCTAACTACCTGCGTATTTGTCTAAATCGTTGTTAGTACCTTTGTGTATACAAAGGCAGTTTAACGAGAATTGATAGCAATATTCTTCACACAAACACACATATAAAAGAAATACACACACATACAAGACAAAAAACGCACATAAAGGAACGCGCAAGTCAAGTTACAGCAGTACCGACGAATACTTCGACAGAGATCGTTCTGATTTACATTTTGACAAGTCAGACGTCAGTTCACATAATTATTGCTTCTAATCAGTGCAACTCAGTTGCAGTACAGTTCAATTTTCAATAGTGCAAGTGTTACAAAAAAAAGTGCTTAACGATGTCATTCGCTCAGTTTTATACGACAACCTTCAGTAACCAGCAGGACGCCACTACTCAAACCCCAAGCACTAGTTACCAGCAGGACGCCAGTACTCAAACCACTAGTTACCAGCAAGACGCCACTACTCAAACTCCAAGCTCTAGTCAAACCACTAGTTACCAGCAAGACGCCACTACTCAAACCCCAAGCACATGTTACCAGCAGGACGCCAGTACTCAAACCACTAGTTACCAGCAAAACGCCACTACTCAAACCCCAAGCACAAGTTACCAGCAGGACGCCACTACTCAAACCGAGCCGTTATCAAGCATAAGAAGGATGTTAAAGGCACGCCGCTGCTGTATAGCAATGGCTGTGGTCGAAACTGCACAACAAATATTATTACAACGAGCTGAAAGATATGGAATTAACTGATTAAGACGGAGAAGAATCGACCCGTGAAGATCCCCGATCTTTAAATATCGAATTTCTAACCTTGGACGAAAACCACCAGGATTGGTTGCAATTTCGTAATGCATAATACGAAAAAGCCGATGAACTGTCAGACGACGAGAACATGTATCGATTGAGATATAGTAGCCTTCAATGAAATGCGAAGGAAGCAGTGAAACCACTTCTTGACCGAGCAAATCCGGACAGAGTGATTAAAAAACTAAAGTCAAAGTTTTCTGTCGAGTCAATGACAAAGAAACTAAAACTATATAAATGTTTGGAACAATTGCCGTGCTTAACAGAGTCAGTAGACCAATTTAAATATATCTACGACCTACCATACCACTGGTCGTGAGGCTAGCACACAAACTAACAACGATGTTAAGAGACAGGTGGTACCAAAACAGCCGCGTCGTAGAATCGCCTGATCTTTATTTGTTTCATTGCTTCGTGTTTAGATAAGCAAATTGCACTGATTAGCACTTAGCAGACCGACATCAAATTGGAGAAGTTGAGTGAAGTGGTTTTTCCAATCGAATTAAATTTAAAATCGAAAGTGTTTCAAGACAAAATTCGTATATACTCGTAAGTACATTGCAACTTGACATGTTTATAAAAAGGTTTTAGTAGTTTTTAATGTAACTTGACGTGTCTTTTACCGACTTCATTTAAATTGTGTTTAGTGTTTTTAATGTAACTTGACGTGTCTTTTACCGACTTCATTTAAAATGTGTTTAGTGTTTTTAATGTAACTTGACATGTCTTATACCGACTTCATATAAAATGTTTTTAGTGTTTTTAATGTAACTTGACATGTCTTTTACCGACTTCATTTAAAATGTTTTTAATGTAACTTGACATGTCATTTACCGACTTCATATAAAATGTTTTTAGCATTTTTAATGTAACTTGACATGTCTTATACCGACTTCATATAAAATGTTTTTAGTGTTTTTAATGTAACTTGACATGTATTTTACCGACTTCATTTAAAATGTTTTTAATGTAACTTGACATGTCTTTTACCGACTTCATATAAAATGTTTTTAATGTAACTTGACATGTCTTTTACCGACTTCATATAAAATGTTTTAGTGTTTTTAATGTAACTTACATGTCTTTTACCGACTTAATTTAAAATGTTTTTAGTTTTTTTAAATAATGTAACTTGACATGGGTTTTTATTAGATTTACAGAGACTTTAAATAACTGGACAAATTTTTTATTATATAATTTTCATGTTTTGTGTTTTGGTATGTAAAAAAGCACGTTAATTATGTATTGTTCTTCAATGTGTGTTTTCTTTTTTATTAAACATTTTTTAATTTGATATTTCAGTCTTTTTTTTATAATTTTGATTATTGCAGGGATTTAGTTTAAATACCATGCAATTATTTTTTTATTTGCATTCCGTGGGTAATATTGTTGGTTACCTACTCATTTGGCCGTAGTTTTTGTAATAGGTACTTGTTGTACAAGTAAAATTTCAAAATTTAATTTATCTAGTACATAGAAGATACGCTTCGATCGGCATTCTATTGAACACGTAATTATGACACGATATCTTGCGAAAACACCCCGATTCAAACAGTAAAACGCCCATAACTTTTGTACGGCTAAACCGATTTTATTCAAATATAGCTAAGAACACTTTCGACAAAATCACCTTTTAAATAAAAAAAACTAAATCAAAATCGGTTCATCCCTTTAGGCGCTATGATGCCACAGACAGACACACAGAAACACACCTCTTTTTCTGGCGGGGGTTAAAAATGTAATGTTTCACTGTTTGTTTTCCCCTTAACACATAGATACGCTTCGATCGGCATTCTATTAAACACGTAATTATGACACGATATCTTGCGAAAACACCCCGATTCAAACAGTAAAACGCCCATAACTTTTGAACGGCTAAACCGATTTTATTCAAATATAGCTAAGAACTCTCTCGACAAAATCACCTTTTAAACAACAAAAAAACTAAATCAAAATCGGTTCATCCGTTTAGGCGCTATGATGCCACAGACAGACACACAGATACACAGAAACACACCTCAAACTTATAACACCCCTCTTTTTCTGGCGGGGGTTAAAAATGTAATGTTTCACTGTTTGTTTTTCCTTGTTTTCCCCTTAACACATATTTATTTAAAACAGCACAGCCAAATCACATGCTTTACACATCGAAATTACAATACAGACTAAATGTGTGATATGTTTGTATCCTTCTGTACGTCGCGTGCGTAGACGCTGCTTAGATTTCATTTTTATTTTACTTCTACTTTATTTCTTCAAACCACCTTATCTATTCTACAGACTACTACTACTATTGGGCTGACTATTAAACAAGTTGGTTGTAATAACAATATAATTATTCATTAAAAACTTTTTTATAACAAGCTTTTTTCGTACTTTCACAGCAAACCCTTTCATTAACATGCACAAAAAATAACTGGTCCGTAGGGCCGTCCGCCATATTGGATTTAGAATGACGTCACTTAGCTAACCATGCATTGTCATCCAAACTAAACGTATATGCAAAATTTCATCTTAATCGGTGGAGGATAACTGCTTTAATATTCAGTTGCTAAATTTGATCCGCAGGCTTATTAAGTATCTTTTGCAAGAACAAAACGATAGCGATCAAACGCTTTATGTCATAAAAGTCGGCATTATCTGCAGTGTAGTTAAGGTAGGTTCTACACAATCCATTGCTAATCGTTTGTTGTACACGAAAAAAAAAACAACATCTCTAAAACTTTTGTATTGAAGAGCAATTATTGCGCAAAAATCGCTATCGTTTGCTCTTGCAAAATATACGTAATAAGCCTGCGGAACACACTTACATACATACATTGCAAGTTAAATAAAAGCTTGTACAAAAAATGGCTCAAAATACTGGCTTCAATATACACAAGTAGGTCCATCAAATCTTCTACCTTCATCCTATTTCTTCTAATGTAGATTCCATTAATGCAGGCATCGCCTCTGGTCATTGTCGTGTTACCAGCCAGCATATTCATGAGTAAAGTCTTGCCAGCAGTCTGAGGACCTATTATGGCTAGGCATTCGCCTGCAAAAAAAAAAGAAAAAATATTTATTTATTTGTTTTTTTTTTTGTGTTTAGGGTGCGCACAAAAAATGCAGGTAGGTTTTTTTAAATATAAAATAGTACATTATTGCAAAGGCCGGGAAATAGGCAATTGCAGTTCGAGTATGACATTGAAGGCCGAGCCGGCGAAGACTTTACTAATACGAGACAGGCAATTGCCATTTCCGCCGAGGCATATATAGTGCTTTTCTTAAAATTATTTTAAGCAGGGAAATAAAACATAATTCTTATATTATACATTTAATTTATTAAAAGTTACAACAACATTGCTGGAGCGTTGTAATGTACCAAATTAAAAACACGCTCCTGCAATGCATTTGATTAACATTGCTGGAGCGTTGTAATGTACCAAATTAAAAACACGCTCCTGCAATGCATTTGATTAACATTGCTGGAGCGTTGTAATGTTCCAAATTCAAAAAAACGCTCCTGCTATGGATTTTATTAACATTGCTGGAGCGTTGTAATGTACCAAATTAAAAACACGCTCCTGCAATGCATTTGATTAACATTGCTGGAGCGTTGTAATGTACCAAATTAAAAACACGCTCCTGCAATGCATTTGATTAACATTGCTGGAGCGTTGTAATGTTCCAAATTAAAAACACGCTCCTGCAATGCATTTGATTAACATTGCTGGAGCGTTGTAATGTACCAAATTAAAAACACGCTCCTGCAATGCATTTGATTAACATTGCTGGAGCGTTGTAATGTACCAAATTAAAAACACGCTCCTGCAATGCATTTGATTAACATTGCTGGAGCGTTGTAATGTTCCAAATTAAAAACACGCTCCTGCAATGCATTTGATTAACATTGCTGGAGCGTTGTAATGTACCAAATTAAAAACACGCTCCTGCAATGCATTTGATTAACATTGCTGGAGCGTTCTAATGTACCAAATTAAAAACACGCTCCTGCAATGCATTTGATTAACATTGCTGGAGCGTTGTAATGTTCCAAATTCAAAATAACGCTCCTGCTATGGCTTTTATTAACATTGCTGGAGCGTTGTAATGTACCAAATTAAAAACACGCTCCTGCAATGCATTTGATTAACATTGCTGGAGCGTTGTAATGTTCCAAATTCAAAAAAACGCTCCTGCTATGGATTTTATTAACATTGCTGGAGCGTTGTAATGTACCAAATTAAAAACACGCTCCTGCAATGCATTTGATTAACATTGCTGGAGCGTTGTAATGTTCCAAATTCAAAAAACGCTCCTGCAATGGATTTGATTAACATTGCTGGAGCGTTGTAATGTTTCAAATTCAAAAAACGCTCCTGCAATGCATTTGATTAACATTGCTGGAGCGTTGTAATGTTCCAAATTCAAAAAACGCTCCTGCAATGGATTTGATTAACATTGCTGGAGCGTTGTAATGTTCCAAATTCAAAAAACTGTAATTGGAGGCCAATCTGTGAAATTTTATTTCTAGTATTTTCACCGGAATTATTAACTAAAATCAAAAGTTTACGAGAAATAAGCAAAAAACTGTTGTGTGGGCGCCTTTGACAACCCTTTTTTTTGCTTTTATTGGATTTTATGAAATTTTCAGGAAACATTACTCTACCAATGAACATAATTCCAGTGAAAGTACTTAACTAGTATATTTTACGCAGCAAATGTCTTTACTTTCTGGATTATAGGTACAGTTTTAGATAGAAAGATAGATAGTTTTCAAATTTAAATTCAGAACATGAGCTAATAATCAAATGTTGGAATTGGAACTACAAACTCAATATATGTAAATTGTAGCAGCCACCGACCACCTTCTTTCAAAGTTACGTGGCGCGCGTAGCCCGTTTGCGCAGAGCGTTTTTAACAATGAAGCTAAATATAAAGTTAAAGATATTTGAGTACAAGGCAACGTATTGTTAATTATTTGAGACTAACTTGTTCCCGCGGTTTCGCTCACGTGGCCGACACAGGCATCGTGGCTTTACCGGACTTTCAATTCGTTGGTAAGCTTGAAATTCCAATCCTATTACAAAAAATCTACTACCTATAGCGTAGGTAGGCTATGTATCATAGACAAGTTATAAAAACGAATAAATAGGTTTCCATGCATTGCGCAGAAACAAATCGGTAATTTCACAGGTAAATCCTATGAAATTGCCGATTTGTTTCTGGCCACTTTGAACTGTGATAACTTGTCGAATTGATAAAATATATAATTTACTAGCTTCTCCCACTACTAGGCTTCGCCCACGCATTTTTATTACTATCCCGAGAGAACATTATGGCGGGATAAAAAGCCCATGTGCTATTAAATTTATAAATGTTCGCATTAAAAATATTACTTATATTTTAGCAGTATTTAAATTAATAATACCAAGTCAAAGCATAGTGTTCACAGTACAAAGTGATCCATTTCATAAAACAGAAATATCATCCATAATAATATTATTAATTCGAAAGTAACTCTATCTGTTAACTTTTCATGCCAATGAAATTTGGGAAGGAGATAAATGGCATCCTGAGGAAGGGCTTAGGCTAAATTGTGGGGAAAACAAAAGAACAGTTGTTTGTAGGTAGGTAGGGTAGGATAGGTAGGTCGGTAGGGAAGGGTGAGGTAGAAAGGGTAGGTAGGTAGAGTAACCCTACTCTAGGGTAGAGTAGGAAGGTAGGGTAGGGTAGGTTAGGTAGGTACCTGGGTAGGGTAGGTAGCCAGTTGACGGGAGCGAAGCCGCGGGGGACAGCTAGTAGGTCCATATAAGAAAGAGAACTACTTACCAAGTTTAGTAGCATAACTGACACCCCGCACGAGGCCCATGTCCGGCTTTGCTTTATTTTTTTTCTTTCGCAAAAGCTGACGAGTTCTGAAGTCCTTATGGACATTTTGAACAAGTAACACATTGTCCGTGTAACTTTCTGAAAGGTTTATAGAATACATTAAAACTTCTATGATAAAAATTAATCTTCTTCTTCTCGTGTGAGTATGTGGCCGTCTCTGGAGCCAGGGTTAATTACGCCGCCTCTGGGAACACCACAGGGCTCTGACTTGGCTATTTCAGACTTACAATAACTAAAGTCCAGGTTTCCTCACGATGTTTTCCTTCACCGTTGCCTGTGTTGTCCAAGATAAACTAAGAAAGTACATATGAATTTGAAAAGTCACATTGGTACTTGCCCACCCACGACCTCAAGCACGGGAGGCGAGGTCTTAGCCACTGGGCCACCACGACATAATGATAAAAAGTGACATTGGTACATGCCCACCCACGACCTCAAGCACGAGCGAGAGGCGAGGTCTTAGCCACTGGGCCATCACGACATAATGATAAAAAGTCACATTGGTACTTGCCCACCCACGACCTCAGGCACGAGAGGCGAGGTCTTAGCCACTGGGCCACCACGACATAATGATAAAAAGTCACATTGGTACTTGCCCACCCACGACCTCAGGCACGAGAGGCGAGGTCTTAGCCACTGGGCCACCACGACATAATGATAAAAAGTCACATTGGTACTTGCCCACCCACGACCTCAAGCACGAGAGGCGAGGTCTTAGCCACTGGGCCACCACGACATAATGATAAAAAGTCACATTGGAACTTGCCCACCCACGACCTCAAGCACGAGAGGCGAGGTCTTAGCCACTGGGCCACCACGACATAATGATAAAAAGTCACATTTGTACTTGCCCACCCACGACCTCAAGCACGAGAGGCGAGGTCTTAGCCACTGGGCCACCACGACATAATGATAAAAAGTCACATTGGTACTTGCCCATCCACGACCTCAAGCACGAGAGACGAGGTCTTAGCCACTGGGCCACCACGACATAATGATAAAAAGTCACATTGGTACTTGCCCACCCACGACCTCAAGCACGAGAGGCGAGGTCTTAGCAACTGGGCCACCACGACATAATGATAAAAAGTCACATTGGTACTTGCCCACCCACGACCTCAGGCACGGGAGGCGAGGTCTTAGCCACTGGGCCACCACGACATAATGATAAAAAGTAACATTGGTACTTGCCCACCCACGACCTCAGGCACGGGAGGCGAGGTCTTAGCCACTGGGCCACCACGACATAATGATAAAAAGTAACATTGGTACTTGCCCACCCACGACCTCAGGCACGGGAGGCGAGGTCTTAGCCACTGGGCCACCACGACATAATGATAAAAAGTAACATTGGTACTTGCCCACCCACGACCTCAGGCACGGGAGGCGAGGTCTTAGCCACTGGGCCACCACGACATAATGATAAAAATCAATCTACCTAGCCTTACCCAAATATGTTGAATAATGCTACGGGGTATAGCCTTACTTATGTTGAATACTGTAAAACGGGGTTAAATTGATTAATTTTA
Organism: Orthosia cruda; assembly: GCA_964057195.1. NCBI lineage: Eukaryota > Metazoa > Arthropoda > Insecta > Lepidoptera > Noctuidae > Orthosia > Orthosia cruda. The sequence continues at coordinate 6,733,698 of OZ059835.1, read as the reverse complement.
ATATTAAAATTGACATAACTACTTACTTCAATTATATTTTGAAAGATATGAAAAAAATGCAGTGTTGGCGACTTTACTGAAAGTATTATATTCTCTAATATATAAAAAAACGGTTACTTTGATACCCCATTGTTTTTCATTGCGATATAAAGTAACCCAAATTTACAATTTATTTTTAATAAATAATTCTTAATTTTTTTAATGAATTATTCTTCTTTTTCTTAATTTATATGTAATTTAATTTTTTATCAATGTTTATTATGAAAGCATTTTTTATATGTAATTTAATAATTAATATGTAATATTGTAAGTATTGCAATTTGTAATTTAATTTAAAATAAGCGGCGCGCCATCACACAGTTAAGCCCTGTGAGGTTTTTGTTGTGTGGCTGATACCAATATTAAATAGGTTAAGTATTTTGGAAATAAAATAATATAAATAAATAAACACTAAAAAGACAGAAATAAAACTTTTACGTAAAAAAAATAACTGACCTCAAAAACAAAACACAAAAAATTGCAAAAACGTTCAAACCACGAGGAACGAAAGACGCCGAAGTTATTTTGCACATTTTAGTTTTTTTGCTTTTGAAGTCTGTTTATATTTTTGTGAAAAAGATTTATTTTTGCATATTTAGACATATTTTTTATTTTCTGCCAGTTTTGTCCCACTGCAGGGCAAATACCTCCCTTTCCTCTTTCCATTTCACCCGATTTTGGGCATGTGCAGACCATTCCTTCCTGTTGGCGTCAAGTTCGCCCTGCCATCCTCGCTTGGGTATGCCACGATGTCACCATACATTTTCCGGGACCCACATTGTGGAAGCTTTAACCCATGACTCGTTCGACATGTGGCAAACGTGGCAGGCCCAATGGCATTCAAGCTTGGCTGCTTTTTGAGTGACGCCGGCGATTTGTGTTCTTGAGCGCAGCGCTGTATTCCTAATACGGTATGTTAGGCTGAGAATGCTGCGCTCCATTGCTCGCTGGCACACCTTGAGCTTGAACCTCTGCTGAATTGTCAAAGACCAGGTTTGTTTTCAGGAAAAAATAAATCTATTTACTATTTCGAACCGCTGTCCGGACGTAGTCGGCCTCCTCCTTAACACTCTGAACGTTGAACGCCTGCGTGGGTTCTTTGTAACCGGCAAACGTAAACTTTTCGTACATGTACTGCGGGATTCTGTACTCCAGTAGTATAACCAGCGTCTGAAAAGGTCAAAGAAAACCTTAACTATTATGCGCCTTATAAAAATCTCTGAGGTGTTTAGCAAATCTAATTGTCTATACCATGGGGTATCAACTCATACAAATTATAATTAGTATTAAAAAAAGATCATAGATGGCAGCATAGGTAACAAATGTGAAAGTAACAATCAATTAAAAATGTTTAACAGCAGATTCAGGCTGAAATAAGTTTAGTAAAAATCAAAACTTGCTTCTTAAATGTTAATTTATCCATTTACACTCATTAATCAGGTTTTTTGAACAAAAAAGATAAGTGAAGACTTTGTATGTTAAATTAGTTGAAAGTAGCCATCGACTTTTCGTTTTGTTTTGAGTTCTTTGCAATAGATGGCGTGTTTCACAATTTGTCCTAAACTATATATCCATCGTAAGATTCATTTTGTAGGATAGTTATTATTTATTATAGGCGTAATTTAAAAGATATTATTTATTATAGGCGTAATTTCAAATATTACAGTTTTGGTCTATTATTTAAAATCACTTTTTTGTGAAGCTTGTTTACACGTCGAATTAACTAGATACCTCGCTGGAACAGGAATCGTATCGCGCTAGGGCCTACTCAAATCGCACGGGTACTAAAATAAGAGATAACGCGACGCGTGTGCCGCTTGCCGTCCGAGTTTACGTGTCGCATAGTAGGTACAGTTTGATTCATACTTAATAACGGCTCGAAACACTTCGTGAGCCACTACGCGCTAGCAATTTCATGTGACAGCGGGGGTGAGGGGTAGGGTAGGTACTGCCATGCTGCGTACCTAACTAAAGTATTAAAAGTAATCATTTTTGTAAAAACATCTTGTTCTTTATATATCTAAGTACCAACCTAAAATAAAAAAGCTAATTTAAAAATCAAACACCCGACTGCTTAAAAAGCGAACTAAAAAGCTGTAAGTCAAGAAAATAACTAGCTGTGCAGTCGGAGGATACATATTCGCGAACTGCCTGATCCTCCGACGGCACAGCACGATTTTTACTTGTTTACAGCTTTTGAGTTCGCTTCCTTTTTGATTTTTAAATTAGCTTTTTTTATTTACAACTTTTAAGTATTTTTTTTTTAATAAATTGTTTTAAACATAATACGTGGTATGTATTTTTGTAATCACCACTAAAAGCCCTTAATTTTGATACCCCACTCGACGGGTTACGAACATAAAAAATTGCAACCTCTACAATATGGAGCCCAAAATCCGCCATTTTTTTTAATGGCACTTATCTAAGAATATTTGGGTGGCCAAGACCTATCTAACGATGTCTTAATTATACAAATCCGTCATGTGGTTTGAAAGATACGAGGTAATAAAGCATATTACACACATACACACAAGATACGCGCGAAAAACATAACCCTTTCCTTGCAGCCGGGTAAAAAAGGATAGCCCTTATAGTGAATAATAAAATGATATGAAGTAGGTACCTAATTCGTGTCATTCCGTTGCCGCGGAAGCAAGCTAACTACCTACATTTAATTCTACAACGAATTCTACAGTTTTGATTGATTTGGAATATTCGTGAATATTGTGAAATTCGCTACACAATGCGACCACTTAGATTTAAGAAGTTACCGCGGTCTGAGCGGAGTCTGTCCCGAACCGAACATACCTAATGTTATTATTACGAATACGAAGTAAGCGTTCAAGGACAAGACAACTGGCAAATAACGTCTCTGAGTACCTACATGATACGATTCCTCGCTCAAATTGCCATATGATTTAGTATCTAGGCAAACTACTAGATGGCGTTAGAAAACCACAGTCTCGGGCTATTAAAGAGTCACTGGTGCTGCCGCCTGTTAAAAATATGGAGAAAGAAAAAATAGCCCGACCAGTAGCCCGACTTATGGAGGTGACATTTCTTTGTATGGGATTGGGTATCTGTACTGTAGTATTATATTATCTTTGTCTATACCAAATTTGAATACAGAATATTTTTATAAATATGGATGAATAATTACTAGTCATTACCAACTAGCAAAATTTAAAAAAACCCCCGATACATTTTTATTTCACGCTACAGAATGTATCTAGTAGTACACGCTTCGATCGACAATCTATTGAACACGTAATTATTCATCCTTGTTAGGGTTCCGTACCCAAAGGGTAAAATCGGGACCCTATTACTGAGACTCCGCGGGCCGTCTGTCTGTCTGTCTGTCACCAGGCTGTATCTCATGAACCGTGATAGCTAGACAGTTGAAATTCACAGATGATGTATGTCTGTTGCCGCTATAACAACACATACTAAAAACAGGATAAAATTAATATTTAAGAGGGGCTCCCATACAAAAAACGTGATTTTTTTGACGGTTTTTTGCGATAATGGTACGGAACCCTTCGTGCGCGAGTCCGACTCGCACTTGGCCGGTTTTTTTTATAAATAAGGTTCAATAATTCCTAGAGTCATAACCAACAAGTAAAATTTAAAAAAAAAACCGGCATATTTTTATTTCATCATACATTATTTTTCTAGTAGTAGACACGCTTCGATCGACAATCTATTGAACACGTAATTATGACGTATTCCACATTTGGCACCTACGGATTTGTAGGTGTTACGGCGCAGCGCCTCACATTTATCGAATACTGAATTCGCACGTCGATAGATCTACGCCATATGTTTTAGTAGGCGTTTGTTAATTATTTTATTCCTTGAATATTTGATGTTTCATACCATTCTGCTGTCTGCTTTCTTACTATACATACGATACTCTGTATTAAAAGTTTTTACTTGGACTTTAATTACCCCCAATGTAATATATAGTAGGTGCTAGTGTTGGGACGTTTATATTTTTTCAAAATAAAAAAACGATCGAAATCAGTAGAGTTGTATGTCGTGGTGGCCCAGTGGCTACGACCTCGTCTCTCGTGCTTGAGGTTGTGGGTTCAAATCCGTGCAAGTACCAATGCGACTTTTTCTAATATATATGTACTTTCTAAGTTTACATAAGACATCACAAGCAACGGTGAACGAAAATATCGTGAGGAACTGCAGCCTTATAGCGTAATTAATTCGGCAAGGTAACATAATTACAGAACAGAACAGGGCACATAATTACAGAATTCGTATACCTACAAACGGGGTGAATAGGAATGCAGTGGTGAATGGGAACGAAACTTTATTTATATTTTAACTTTGATACCAGAAGTATAAAAAGAAAATCGTTTATTTGGATCAAACACTTTTATATATTCAATTATACCCTGCGTAACAGTTTGTCGGCGGGATAAGCGCACGTATTAAATCATAGGGTTTAAACAAAGGATTGTTTTATTTTTATAATTGTTTAATATATTGGAGTACCTACTAAAATGCTGCAAACAATTTTTAAATAACGTGAAAATTCCCATAATTTTAATTCCATTCCTATTCACCCCGTTTGACGGTACCATAAATTACAAAAAAATACTTACTGCAAAAACAATGAATTGTATAATCAAATTTATAAGGTCAAACAATCCAGATTCGTAGGATACGAAATATGGGAATGGGTCGGATTTGTCAGACTCTGAAACAGAAAACAATATTCGTAGGTAAAACCTATGTAACTTCTGGGTTTTTTTGGAATTTCTCGAGTCGAATTAATCAAATCGTTTAGGTTTAACCTAAACAGCATGCTGACGACTGCGAATCAGAAGACATTGCGTTGAAGACCTCCCGATGACCTGGTGAAGGTTGTGTGGATCCGCTGAATGCGACACGCAAGGGACCGGTCAATGTGGCGACGTTTGGAGGAGGCCTATGTCCAGTAGTGGACGTCTTTCAGCTAATATGATGATGATGAAACAGCATGCTAAATAAAAAGACATACATACAAATGGGGTTCAATTAACTTGTTTTAGAAAATATAATTCTCCATCTATTCATTTTGGAGATAACTGAATAGCCCACCCAGCACGTGTGAAATACTGGTAACTTTTGATTAGCAATGCGAAATATTAGTTCGCTCTTTATATGATAGATGGCGCTATTTAGAATGCTATCGGTATTTTACGTATAGTAAAATAATACAATTAATACCTAAGGGGAAATGCGGTCACAGAGCTCCGACTGAATTTCCTTAGTAAAAATCATAATTCGAGGTTTGGCTCTCCCCTATTTCCTCCTCCAATATTGGACCAATTTAAAAGATATTTCATAAACTAGAAAAGACAGATTTACACTATGCCCCTATGTTTCTTTTTTTTTCATTTGAAGTTGTCAAATTTGTACACTATACTTTTGTTGACAGCGCAATTTTGAGCATTTTTTTAGGGTTCTAGTGCTTCTAAAGATAATGTATCATCAAAAAGGAAAATATAGGGATATAGTATGTATAATTGTTTTTCAGTTTATGAAATATCTTTTAAATTGGTCCAATATTGGAGGAGGAAATAGGCGAGAGCCAAATCTCGAATCACAACATTTTACTTAGCAGTTACAGTAGTCGGCCGTATGTTAGGTACTTTAAGAGTTTTATAAACCCGAACTTGTGACTAAGGATCGGATTAGGTACATGCAACATAATAAAGGAACTTGAAATATGCATAAAAAATGCGTAAAATATCCATGAAAAATTATAAAACATGCAACATTAAAGTTTTAGAAAACGTAAAAAACTGGTAGGTTTAATTTTTTAATTTCTATATCAGCATACAATTAGTGAATTATTCAATTATAAATTATCAATACCAAAATGACAACTTTGTAGACGATAATAATGCACTAAAACTAAACTTATTTAACATTTTTGTAAACGTAAACAATCAGGTAGGCAAGTGTTCTAAATATATAATTACTAGTCTTCAATCAATCAAAATATTTTTAAGTGAAAATTGTTAGTGTATATGGGCGAAATTATTACATGCCTTTTTTACATTCCGTTCAACCGATTTTGAGTTCTATCCTGTAAATAAAAGGATAGAATAAAAAGCATAAACCTGTTACCAAAATTAACTGTTAAATACAGCTGCCATTTGTCATATCACTAATGCAATAGAAGTCAAAATCGGTTGAACGGGCTGTAAAATGGGATTATTTAAATGTCTAATGTTATCTCAAATGGAGTTATAGTGTTTTCCTAAATATGTTGCGGTCGGCTTCCAATAATAAGTTGTTATCGAACACAGCTGTATACTATTTACATGAGGCGACTGCCTATCAGACCCAGTATTACTAGGTTAGTGATCGTTTTCACAGAGATCCGTTTTACAGGTCCGCTTTATCGTATAGGTACGTTTTTATTAGGCGCTGGCGTACGTAGTTGTATGAGCGAGTTCACACACATGCCAGTATTCCAGATCTAGTAGAAAATACCGAGCCGACAAAATACACAGTAGTCCGTTTTACAGGTCCGCTTTATCGTATACGTTTTTATACGGCAATGGCGTTGGTAGTTGTATGAACGAGTTCACACAAACAACAATATTAAAATACTGATCCGTTTTGTTTAAAAGTTGTTGGTACAATGACCAAATGTGGTGTGATCAGGACCACCAGTAGCGACAGAGCCGATAAAGCGGTACTGTAAATGTGGTGTGAACACCACCTCCAGTAGCGACGGATCCGTTAAAAACGATCCTGGTAATTCAGATGTTCTGTGTGAAGGTACCCTAACAGGATAACCATTTGTAAGCGCATACTCCTCGCCAGTTTTAATATATTATGTTTTTCGAGTGTAAAAGTATTTGTACAAACCAATTAACCAAAATAAATGAAACTGGAAGCCGGACATTTAAAACAAAAATTACTTACGACAGCAAACTGCAGCGTCAAAAGATTCATCGTCGAACTCCAAATCAGGACACAGTCGCCTATTTAGCGTACAAAACGCGTTGAGTCTCGCTGTTAGTGTCAGTCTAGCCAGACCAACCCCTAAGGCGAACTGGGGGCTGATCCGACCCACAACCACTAATATGACGTATGGTATTCCGAAGTATAGAGCGTTCTTCCAAATTAGCTCCAGAATTGATAGGAATATTGGTAAGAAGACGCCTGAAATGTATATTGTTTATTTTAGTAACTAAATCTTCTTTTAAACTGTGTTTATTATGATAAGCTTATCATGCATTGTCACCTTCGATCACTAATACCATCGAAGAATGTCATCCAAAACTAGTCTATGCAAAATTACAGTTTAATCGGTTGGGGACAACTGTTATAAAATTCAGTTGCAAGATTTGGCCCAAAAGTACTTACTAACAAGAAAAGTAAAATAAAATTATTCATTTTAAAACAAGCTTTTTTCGTATCCTTCTCAGCAAACCTGAGTATCATGAAACTTGAACATAACTGGTGAAATGAGAGTGTACCAAGGTGAACTGTACACATCTGCGTACCCCTTTAGAGCGTACTGGCTTGATGTTATTTTATGAAATGGTATAAACAATAAACAGACATGCGATTGCAGCAATCCCGAGAGATTTGCCGTTTTTTATTGAAGAGTTTAGTTGTATATCTTCGAAGTTCTTCATCAGATCTCCACCAAATTAAAATGGGACCAATTTCGGAACATACTCTTTCAAACAATAAAGTACTTTTTTTAATCGGTCTACAATTGAAGGAGATATCGGTGAAAACACCAAATGAGTGGAAACTTTTGATTGGCCTTTGCTTGTATGTTGTTTCTGCGCATTGATGTATTAGCTGTAAGTTTTCCTAAGATTAATAAAATAAAATAAAAACAATGTCAAACATAGAACCTACTCCTTTTTGGAAAATCGGTTAATAAAAGCTTGTAATAAAGCGTGTGATCAAAATCCATCTGACTAGCCTTTTCATAACTTTGTTGGGTTCGATTTCGAATCTTACCGGATGCAGCTCAGTACATTTTACATAGAGCGACTTCCTACCTGACCCCGTAACCCAGTAGGTAACTGGTAACACGGTACTCCTTGGCAAGACTGGTGCCAGATTTCCTAACTCCTGGCTTACCTTCTGGACCTGTAGCGAAGTTGAAGATCTACAATCGATAACGCTAGTAGAAAACGAATCAATTTATCGGAATGACACATCGTAATGTTTATTTATTTATTCATTAACACATACATTTGTTTTAACAGGTAAGACCCAAGCTAACAAAAGTAGTCATACATTGCTAATAGTACAGTCCCAAGTAATTGGTCTGGGTAGAAGCACAAGTTACACAGTGGACATCACACTAAGTGTCACCCTCTGGAATTCCGCCAAAGAGCAAGAAAATATGTCCAAACGCAGAGAGAATGATTCGTGCAGTAAGAATACTTAATAGCATTATTAAGTATTCTTACTGCACGAATCACTGGTGCAAACTTTAATAAATTTGTACGGGTTGCCGCTACATTAAAAAGCCCCTCCCTAGGTCCTAACCGTAGCCTCCTGTTTGGAACGAGCAATCCCAACGATTGCAATATTTGTGGATTATTCAGCATGCCACGAAAAACCATAAAAACATATTTTGCAAGAGCTAGGTTGCGCCTTACCTCCAACTTATAGTTAAGTCACGTGTACAGACTATGCAAATAGAAGGCGTTAACGATTGTATAAAGAGATTTGATACGAAATGTTTGTAACTTGGCTATGACAACCCGGACAGACGGCTTAGGCCCGGTTTTTTTATCTGAATTTAACTCAACCAATGGTTAAATATGCTTACCAATGGTTTAAAATTTTGATAAAATACGTATTTTCATCATTAGTTAGCCTCACAAATGGTCAAATAAGTTGAAGAGTTCAATATTTGGCCATTTGTGTGAATAAACAAGATTTAGCGAAATATGAAACCTTTGTTTAGCATATTTAACCATTGGTTGAGTTGAGTGCTTTCTTAGGCACGGTGGTCACCCATCGTTCCATCAGATCGACCTAGTTATGCAGATCAACCTTGTCGAGCCACGAGATCAACTATGTATGTATACAATGTGTCCAGCTTTGTAGTAATAAAACTTTAAGGCCGTAATATACACTTAATTTGATCGATAACAACACTCCATATATAATGTGGTATGATAGAGCAATTTTAGTACCTGACTAAGGTTGGAATCTACATAGTCTAACAACCATAACTTTAATTGAAACTAAATCTCAATTTATGTGCAATTAAAGTTATAAAATTATTATATCCACCGGAATCCGTTGGATGCGAAAAGCACAGGACCGATCAGTGTGGGGGCTTGGGGGAGGCCTATGTCCAGCAGTGGACGTCTTTCTGCTGAAATAATGATGATGAAATCTCGCAGAGCATTCAATGCTTGAGCTCAATGAGTTGTTAAAACAGGCTAATAGAAAGAGGGCAAAAGATGTACTGTCACTAGAGATCAGAAAACTGGAAACGGAATGGATAAAATTGAGAGATGCTGTGCAGGCCGTGCAGGCAGGATCCTCGCCGGCTCCGTCCAGCGCGTCAGCTGCGCTAAACAAGAGATACCAAATAAAACTCAATGGATACGGTTGGGATCAGTCAGATAAATACATAAAAGTTTTTGTAACCCTGAAGAATGTGCAATCCATACCAAAGGAGCAAGTGTTCTGTAAGCTTACTGAGAAATCAATGGAACTCCATGTTGAAAACCTGGAGAACAAGGACTACCTGCTTGTCATCAACAAACTACTGGAGCCCATCAACATTGAAGAGAGTCATTGGAAACAGAAAACAGATATGGTGGTCATATTCTTAGCAAAGAGTCGTCCCAACATCAAATGGTCGCACATGACAGAGCTTGAGAGGAAGTTTGAAGATCAGCGCAACAGCAAGCTTAAACCAGCAGCTCCTGAGATGGACAAGTCAGATCCACAGGAATCTATCATGGGCCTCATGAAAAATATGTACGAAACTGGGGATGATGAAATGAAGAGAATGATTTCAAAGGCCTGGTATGAAGGGCAGCACAAGAAAAAGTCAAGACACTTTAGATCTGTAGAATGTGTAAGCTTATGAAAATAGATTTTATGTAAAAGTACATATTAAGGACGCTATTACATTTTTCTACAAATAACAGTGCTTTTCAGGTACAATTTTAATGTATATGCAATCACAGATGTGAAGATATCATGGTCTTAATTTAAAGATAATATATTCAGCTCCAGATTGGCATCAGAAAAATTGCATGACATCATACAAAATTTTCGCAAAAATACGTTTTGCCCATCACGATAATCGCAAAAATATTTAAAAAGTAGGGTCCGAATAGGTCCCAGTTTAGTTAATTTTACAGCAAATTTTGTCTTCAAAATTATAAAAAATTGCGGTATATATAGTCCTTTACAGGTTCAGATAATTATTTTTTACCCAAATCAATATATATTTTAATTATTAGATAAAATAAAAACACTTGCCGACTTCTTCATACATTTTGCACTCGAAGCTTATCATTCCGCGCTCAGAAGCGGTCGTGGAAGGACGAGCGTATCGCTTTTTTGCAAAAAATAAATACGATAAAAGTAATAGAAAAGATTGTAGTGTGCATGCGTGAGTAGTCTGTCGTGATCGAAAGGAGTTGATATTTTACCGGACCGAAATAAAAGTATGTTTGAGTTTTCTATTATTATTAGAATGTGATTTAGAAATTATGTTGGGTATGATCGGTTTTGGATAGGTATTGTTAAGCAGTTGTTGCCAAGGTTGAGAAATGGATGGGTGGGTTTAAGAAGCTCTTAGTAAGGTTAGGATTTGAATGGGTAAGGTTAAGCTGGCGGCGGTGAAGGTTAGAAGTGGATGGGTGGGAGGAGATTTATGATTTGAACCGGTTTGTATGTATGTATGTATGTATGACGAATACGGGGTCAAACCAAAATACAAGATGGCGCTGACGAAAATTTGGCATCTTTTCGTTACAGGTGTCATTCTCATGTTTTTTGGGGTCGCTTATATCGAATATGGGGTCAAAACCAAAATACAAGATGGCGCCGACGAAAATTTGACATCTTTTCGACATGGGTGTCATTGTCATGGTATATGGGGTTGCTTATATCGAATATGGGATCAAAACCAAAATACAAGATGGAGCCGACGAAAATTTGGCATCTTTATGCCATAGGTGTCATTGTCATGTTTATTGGGGTAGCTTATATCAAATATGGGGTCAAAACCAAAATACAAGATGGCGCCGACGAAAATTTGACCGCTTTTCGATATAGGTGTCATTTTCATGGTTTTTTGGGTCGCATAAATCTAATATGGGGTTAAAACCAAAATACAAGATGGTGCCGACGAAAATTTGACATCTTTGCGTCATGGGTGTCATTGTCATGGATTTTGGGGTCGCTCATATCGAATACGGGGTCAAAACCAAAATACAAGATGGCGCCGACGAAAATTTGACATCTTTTCGTCATGGGTGACATTTTCATGGTTTTTGGGTAGTATGTCATTAGCTGATGCTCATTATGTAATACTTATATACTTACCAAAAAAATTTGATGGTAATATTTTATATAATATGTAATGCAAAATGTTCAAGTCATTTTTAGGGTTTCCCCTATTACTAAGACTCCGCGGTCCGTCTGTCTGTCTGTCACCAGGCTGTATCTCATGAACCGTGATAGCTAGGCAGTTGAAATTTTCACAGATGATGTTTTTCTGTTGCCGCTATAACAACAAATACTAAAAGAGAATAAAATAAATATTGGGGCTCCCATACAACAAACGTAATTTTTTTACCGTTTTTTTGCAATAATGGTACGGAACCCGTCGTGCGCGAGTTCGACTCGCAGTTGGCCGGTTTTTTAATCCTTGTGACCGGAAATTATTTCGTTTTAGGTATCTACTTATTTTACGTTGCGTTTTTAAAAAAATACCTACTTACTACAACAAAGTGAAAGATAATTCTCTTTTCGAAAGTCGGTGTCGGTATCTATTGTTATTAATTTTTCTCTTTTTAGTTTTTGTTGGTACCCAATATTGGGTAGGTATACTAAATAAATCTGTTAACCCCCTAAAAACGTACAAGCGTGATTTTATATTATGGTATGGTGAAAACAAAACATAACTATACGATCACACTAATCACAGATCATTTGCTATTTGTTATTGATGAGTTCCATTGTCTATCTCCGAAGATCTTTATCATATCCTAATTTATTATACAATAAAACCTTCCCTGAAAACACATACATTAATCGACGTAAACCCGATAGTATCGGATAAGTAGTTTTCAAGAAAATCGCATAGATAGAGCACCTCCTTTTTTTGAAGTCGGTTGAAAATAATAACCTAATTTTTACGACGACGGTTTGTAACAGTTGCCAAATGCATTTTCAAAGTGCCAACTAACCTTCCTGAATCAACTTCAATAAAATTAAAAAATAATAACAAGGACCAATATTATTTGAGTGGTGTATAAAATCGAGCGCTCAGTAGTTTCAATGAGTGCGTGCGCGTAATGTTGCTGTGTGCGACTAGATACCTAAATTTGAGTTCGTCGAAAATGTAACAGCGTCCTTAAGAATGCTTTTTTACGGCCATAGCACAGAGCATCTAAAAATGATTCAACTGTCACACAAAACATATGATAATATGTTTGATTTAATATTGAGCCCTAATAGTAGATTATGCACCGAGGGGCTAAAGTTGTGTCTTATGTCACGGGCGTCATATTGAATCTCGAGCGCAATGAAGGATTCGGGATTTAACTCACGAGCAAAGCGAGGCAGTTAATACAAGAATCCTGAATGCAGCGAGGGATTCAAGCTAGCCCAAGGCAAAGACACCTTTAGCCCAGAGGAGGATACTCTACTTTTTACACCTACTGTGAGAAAATAATAGCCATAGTACGAAAAACAAAGTATTTATTAAATAAACAAACAGTAAGAATAACATATTTAGAACTTGATAAAATGTGATAAATCGACTGTAGTACAGAAAGGTTTTATTATTTATTTATTTAATCACAAAATCCACAGCAATCTTTGCGCAGTTTACTTAAAATAAATTAACTAATGTTACAGCCAATTACTATTACGGTATTACGGCGCGGTACGGTATTTGTTATTATTAATGCCAGTTTTAATGTTATTCCATTCCTTTTAAAAAATGGTTCGTAGTTATCTAATTATTCTTACAATATTATGTCTTCGAAAACATGGCAACGATATGAAGAAGCAGTCGTTATGATTTTGTAGGAAATCGAGAATATCATCCACGTGTAGTAAGGGTATCGAGAATAGCTTTCCTCTTTCTGGCACCAAAGGGTGTTTGTTAGTATTATACTGCCAATTTAGCTGAGCATGTGAGATTCCAAATTCAAATCACATTATTGACCAGCGGGTCATAATGAAATCCAGTACAACATTATTGACCGGCTGTGCCCCCGGTCACTAATGACTCACTTTAGGTTAAGGTTGCTTGACATATAATTTGACATTTTCGAGCAGGTGGTGTGAAAAAACATTTTATCTATTGTGTGTAAGTTGAATATTTTTTTAGATTTAGAGAATCTAGCTAGCTACGGCCGTAAAAATAACATTATATGTACGCCTCTGCGAGAATTTGTTCCAAAGTTGTGTTTGTTACACTATGTGGATGTCGTAATAAGTAAGTCAGGTACTAAAATTGCTCTATATTTGAGGGAGTAGTGATTGCAACCCTTATGTGGAATATTTATAAAGCTAAAATTAATTGTTTACGGCCTTTACAAACCCGGACACATTATAACTAAGGTATCTTATGTATGTTCAAGTTTCATGATATTCGGGTAATCTATTCTGACATTACAGACAATTTACTATAGAACTTGCCTAGTTTACAAATAAATACAACCGATTTCCAAATAAAAATACTACAAAGTGAAAAATAACTTATTTTACGGAAGTCATAATCATCGTAATAAGGGGTCATTATAACATACATAACACAATGATTCAGAGTTTGTAATTCAATAAAGACACAGAAATAAAAACGTACATGAGTAAGACTATTTTAATTCACTAACTGATTTCGATACGTATGGCAGATGACGTTGCGGAGTTCCTATTAATTAAATTGAAGTAAAGATAACGCTGAATATAATTACAGTGCGCGCGCGCGCTGTAGTGCGCCAGTAAACTTTTGGAGCAGTTTCAGTTTTATAAAGGTTTAAAAAAGCCACTCAGACAGCGACAGCACCCCACGCCCCCCTCTCGCGAAGGGGGTGAACGATCATCGAGGGCTGATGGTAGTCTACCACCGCCCGCCTCACGCTCAGGGCGCCGCGCCACGTCTCATCAACGTGACTTGTGAGGACTCACATAGTGTGAAAGTCTCGAGAAGAGCTTACTATAGAAATGATCCTATGAAGTAAGGTCTTGTCGAATTGCCGGCAATCGCGGAGGGTCGTTCGCTCGCGGAGAATCTTAACAGCGCGATGCAGAAAGACACGTCATCGGTACAGTGACATCTAGTAGCACGTTTTGTAGTAACAAGCCTCGATCGTCGATCCTCGATCTCGTGCGTCACGAAATCACGATTACGTGGCATTGGTCGTGAAACGATAGAGATTTAAGCAATAATGTACGTTGTAGCTAATGTTATAAGGTCGGTAATCGTAAAATGTTGATAAATATCTCCCACGTGCTACGCATGTGGTTTTTATTGACATGTTATTTTTAGTTTATATGAGTATCTTAGTATTCTAACCCATCTCTGATATCAATTTTTTTACCACATCTATGTGATTTTATATGTTTGCAAAAGCACCACGATCTTGGAGAAATACCTAGTATGGGGTTGACCAAAACCAGATGTATCCCCCGACTCCGATTTTCTTCTTGTTTACGTCAGGTCGGGCTTTTTATTTAATCTACTTTATTTATTTATCACTTTTTAGTTCACACTTTTGTTGAATTAGGTACATTTTAACATATTATCTGATACCACATAAGATGGGATCGGACGTTAAAAAAAATTGGGCCCCCACAAAATGGCGCACAAAAGCCGCCATTTTATCTTTTACAATTTTAATGACACTCGCAATGTTAAGACGAATCGATTGACGTAAGAAGCATCAAAATCGGCCAACGCGTTTGATCTCTAGAACACCACAGAGGAACAAACATACACACATATACTTATAAACACGTTACCCTCCTTCGGCAATTGGGTAAAATAAACATAATATCTATAGCCCATATATATCAATCTGCCTACCCTTTTCCCAACTGTATTAGGTTCCGCTTCTAATCTAATCGTGAATCCGGTTTGATTGGCGTACCTAGCAGTATTTTCTATGGAGCATGCTTAACAAATTATTTAAAAAAATTGTTCCCGTACCGGAATCGAACTTGGAACCATAGTGATCTACTTTATTAGATATGTACTCACCAAAAATCAGTGATGCGATGTATATCTCACCAATCGCAACATTTTCATCTAACATGAAACTCAGTAAATACAAACTCGCGTGGAAAGCTAATCCAAATGCAAATAATAACACAGCTACCGCAACTGGAACAAAAACTTTATTTATAAGCATTATTCTGCCACTATACCTGAAAAAATCCCAAAATCACTTTGCCCGGTCCGGGAATCGGACCCTCAAGCTCAGCAGTAGCATTAGCGACCACTAGACCAACGAGATAGTCATATTTATTTATACAATATGTCCGGACTTGTAGTAATAAAACTAGGGGCCATAAAATACACCTATTTTCGTCGATAAAACCACCCCACAATTTTTTATTGCATTTTCTAAAATTCTGCAAAAACTATAAGGCAAAAGTGTGCAGCGGTTCTTATTAGACAATAATAAAAATAAAAATAATTTACTTAGAGCTGTAATTCTTATGCCAGTGTGTAGAACCACTCAAATACTAACAAAACAACCCATATTGGACATGTGTTAATCCCTAAAAAAAAAGCAGAATATTAGGAGATGAAATAAAAACTTCTGAAATTACGTTTAAAATTGGATAAGATATTTATAAGATAAGATATTTTTGTATTGAGCCATAAAATTGGCTCAATACAAAAATATCTCATCTTATGAGTCGTAGATGAACATTCTTTAGATTATATATGCTATGGCCATAAAAATAACATTGATTGTACGCCTCTGTGAGACCGGAGTCCAAAGTTATGGTTGTTAGATTATGTGGATATCATAATAAGTAAGTCAGGTACTAATATTGCTCTATATTTGATGCTGGTTATTATAGCCTATGTGGGGTCTTATTATCGGTAAAATTAAATGCAAATTACGGCCGTAAAGTTTTATGACTACAAGCCCGGATAAATTGTATATAATAATATACTTTATTGTACACCAACAAGAACAATACATGAAGGAAACCATACAACTGGCATTCTTATCGCATTCCCCGATCTCTTGTAGAATGGACTGAGATTTTCTAAATCCGAAATGGGGGCAACGCTATTTCGGGTCGAATTGTTTAAGTTCATATTCGACAACAATTCGTTGAACAGAATACTTCTTCTTCTTGTTAGCGTGTCGATGGCAAATATAAAAAAATAAATATTAAGTTTGGAAATATATAAAATAAAATAAAATCATCATCATTTCAGCCGAAAGACGTCCACTGTTGGACATAGACCTCCCCCAAGCGTCACGTCGCCACACTTATCGGTCCTGTGTTTCACATAAATAAAATAAAATAAGAAAAATAAAATAAATATACTAAATACAATATACTAGAATAGGTACATACATAGCAAGGAAACAAGTGAAGACATTTGAATTAATAAAAAAAAATACTTACAAATAAACTTCGAATGTATGAATGTTTTATCGTAATCCATTGAGTAAGCGATAAAAATGGTGGGTATCAGTATTATGATCACGAACACCATCATATGGGCCAGGAGTCTTGCACCCCAGTGTACCTTGGGGGTGCAGCCTGCCATCATATGGTTGTCCCTTATACCACAGTTGCGCTCCACTATGCATAGCATTATTATTGGGGTTAGTGGGATGATTGATACTGAAAATAGAAAATTGTATTTGAAAACGGGTTTTTTTTTATAATTGCTGTCATACAAATGAGAATGTTTGTGAGGATTACATTAATGTTTATACAAAAGCTACTGAACGGATTTTGATGAAACTTTACAGTAGTACCTATCTATATATATATATACAAGTAAAATTTCAAAATTTAAAGACCCCCCGACATATTTATCTTGCGAAAACATCCCGATTCAAACAGTAAAACGCCCATAAGTTTTGAACGGCTAAACCGATTTTATTCAAACATAGCTAAGAACACCTTCGACACAATCACCGTTCAAACAAAAAAATCTATATCACTAAATCAAAATCGGTTCATCCGTTGAGGCGCTATGATGCCACAGACAGACACATAGATACACAGCAACACACGTCAAACTTATAACACCCCGCTTTTTCCGTCGGGGGTTAAAAAGAGAAAGTATGTATGTATGTTCCTTATATACTGCGAAACGGCTGGACCGATTTTAATGAAATTTTGTGTACAGATCGGTAGGCGACTGTGGCGTGCGCACTTGACGTCAAGTCCCCCGAAAAGTCAAACCGTCAATCACGTGAGACTTGTCAAGTGCACTTGATCGTCTCGCGGACCCATTAATGTCGCCGCGGGTGTAGTGATTTAGTAACCTGTCAGTCAATAGTTCACTGATAGGTGTCAACATCTCTCTTGCTACCTTATTAAGCGGTCGGCCTATAGCTTATATTTTATCACGGCATGAGCTATTCTCATTTCTCAAACAACTCATGCCGATATGAAAGATGATTACAGCTGACATTATTTACGAGCATTTACATGCCTACCAAGTTTACCAAAGAATGTAATAGAATCACCCAATTTCTTAGAAAAACTGGGTTTCATTATAAAATACAGGAAATAAGGGCTAGGGGAGGTAAACATGATACGAAATTAGGGGTAGAAAAGAAACGTATAAAAAATAGAATAAGGGGAGGCGCGGGCTCTTTGTATTCTAAAAGAGTATAGTAGGGGAAAATATTCATATTGTTAAAAATAAGTAGCCATAAATTGTCGAAACTTATTAACATAGAGAAAATATTTAGAGAATGATTTTATTTGCTATGGGACGGAAAAATGCGACGATAATTTGAAATTTAAGTATAGTAAATACGACAGGGGTCCTATATGTGTTTGTTTGGTAGATTTTTACGCTTAAATATTAAACCTATTTTAATAAGATTCAGAACTTATCTAGTAGGGATTTTGCGCACACTTTTGCCTTTATAAACGCGGAGTAAAGTCATAACGGTTTAGCATCATAAGATTTAAGTTTGGCGTTAGGTGCTATATTAAATTTGTATTTATTCTTAAGTAATTATACAAAGTTAAGTATAAATATACAAAGCCCAAAAAACTGGACATCCTAAACAGAGTGAAGCGATACTTTATGCCTGGACTGCTTTTAACTCTTTACGAGGCGCAAGTCCGATCCTGCATGGAGTACTGCAGCCACCATGAGTTTGATACTAGTTTGCAAGACAAGACATGGAGCAGTACGGCTGACATGATAAGGTCCTTTTTTGAAACTAAAGTATTGTGTATCAAAAGTGTATATTTTGACTATACAATGGGGCTAATTAAAGTCCAATTACACGTAAAATGGTTTATTAAAAGGTATCGTGCGTACAGTAAGAAAGCAGACTGTAGAATGGGATGACATATAATCAAATGTCTAAAGAAAAATAATTAACAAACGCCTACTAAAAACATAGGGCGTGGATCTGTCGACGTGTGAATTTAGTATTAGATAAACGTGAGGCGCTGCGCCGTAACAAGACGTTTTAATCGTACTAAAATTTAACTCAAATTTCTCATTACATTAGACAATTAGTCTGATGTGATAACTCCAAAAATATTTACTGTAACAGCCTTTCTGTGGTCAAAGCGACAGTACTGGAACTTTGCAAACGCGATGCCATCTTATTGAAAGATGATGTTGCGCTATTGTTTTTCTTTTTTAATCATTATAAGAATGTAAAATGAACCCCAAATGATTGCATGATTACAGTTCCAGTAATAATAATACCTATGTTGATTTTAAACATGATGACATTTAGATAATAATAAGTTTAGATCTCTTTAACATTGTACTTTGCAAAGTCTATATGAAATGCCTACGTGCAAAATGTCTAGATTTAGTTTAAGTTTTATTCCAAGTCCTATAATCAATCAATAGCAAATTGTTATACTAATAAGAGAGTTTTGTAATATTATTTTTAGAAAATAAGACTGATTCGAAAATAAAAACATGTATTTTAATGGTTTTATTAATATCCTAATCTAACTTGTGGTCATTACCGTGATTACGGTATTGATCTCACTAATACCGGTATTGAAAAATCCGGTATTTGAAAGCCCTAGTTCCAACACAAAACCAAAAAAGGGGCCCAGGAAAAATTGCTGAATTTGCCAACTTTTCGTAATAGGTGTCGGTTTTCATGGTTTTTGGGGTCGCTAAAAACGATTATGGGATCAAAACTAAAATCCAAGATGGCACCGACGATTTGTCAGCCTTTTCGGCATTCATTTTCATGGATTTCAGTGCAAAATTTACAAAATTACTAATGTCACAAATAGACGGATTTGCAAAATTCTTTCTTTGTTTGAAAGGGTATACTCTCGGGATGGTTCCATTGTCACCAAATCGGAATCTAGTGATGGGATCCCATGGAAATCGAGGGAACTCTTCAAACATTATAAGCAGACATATAGCGATTTTGGATTTTCAAAAACAAAGCAAGCATTGGCACTCAGGTAGTATCATTTGGTGAAGTGGAACTGATGAAGAACAGCACTGGCCACTGGCTTCTTATTAAGTATGTCATGGGTATAAGAAATCTCGAACAGTTAAGCGACTTTGATGAAGCAAATACATATAAATAAATGGTTCCATCGAACTGATCTGATTATGAAACCGGAAGTTAGGCTCGCGAACTTATATAACAGTTTATCCTAGTCGTGTTTGGGCTTAATAGAATTGAAATGAGATGTACTCTGGCTAAAAATGATTTTCATGCTAATATGAGCTACCAACACTAAAAAGAGTAAAATAAAAAAACGTGTATCTTTGGAAAGTACCCATAGACTTCGGAAAATAGAGTTGCTTTTCTCTTGATGGTGTTTTTTTTTTTTGTTAAAAAGTGTTTTCGCTCAATGGGCGTTTTCGATCTTTGAGCCTAACTTACACAGTAGCTAATAAATAAAAGCAAAAATAACTCACAAAAAGTCAACCAAGAGGTGAACTTCACGCACAAAAACTTGCTTTTTACTTCTCTAAATTTACCAGCTTGAGGCTTAGGTAGAGATTCATACGAAGTCCGTATAGTATTGTTCAGATGTGGCATCAACATAGACATGTAAATATTACTAAACAAATTGATGGACTTTGACGTTGCTTGAGGGTCCAATGAATGGTATATTCTTGTGTAATCGTCAGTAATTTTCAAGCCTACTGTATCTTGGTTGAAATATCCTTTTGATAGACGCCTGAATTCTGTAAGAAATTTTGTGTTTTAGTGTGATTTTGGGTTTAAAATATGGAAATTCAAGATGGGCTGCGGTCGTAGTCCAGGAAAATTAGAGGTTTCACCTCGGAATGAGAGATGCTCAGCTATAAACTTGTATAAACCTTTATTTTGACACCCTAAAACCTGTTTCATTAACCTACTTATTGTATGGTGTCCACGACTACAGATATTCCAAGGTCAAAATTAATCTCTAAAATGGTCAAGATGTTAAAAATATGTTTATACAAAAGTTTTAGCGAATTTAACCCTATACTATATTTATAATTAATACAAGTAGCATAAAACCCATAGGAAACTAGATATTTGCAATAAATGTGTAAAAATTGATGTTTTGATCTTTGACCTTGGAATATCTGTAGTCGCGGACACCCTACGGTAATTAGGTTTTGAGACAAGGTTAAGGATGCCGAAATAAAGGTTTATACAACTTTATAGCTGACTATCTCTCACTCCGAGATTCTTGCCATTATTTCACTAATTTTCATGGACTATCATGGCAACTGTCGTCAAAGACAAGTAAAATTTCAAAATTTAAAAAACCCCCGACACATTTATCTTGCGGAAACATCACGATCTAAACAGTAAAACGCGCATAACTTTTGAACGGCTGTACCGATTTTATTCAAACATAGCTAAGAACACTCTCGATACAATCACCTTTCAAACAAAAAAAACTAAATCAAAATCGTTTCATCCGTTGAGGCGCTATGATGCCACAGACAGACACACAGATACACAGATACACAGCCACACACCTCAAACTTATAACACCCCTCTATTTCCGTCGGGGGTTAAAAACAGCAACAATGGCAAATCCAAACTTGAATCTAAAGTGGCATTCGATGTCAGCGAAGGCGATAGTCAAAATGTCAAAATGTATAAGGCATTGATCACGTGATTTTTCGATATCGCTTGTCAGTCCCATACAATTTTGCCTTTTTGACAATCGCTATCGCCACGCTTTCGATGATAGAATGTCACTTGTCTATGGCCTCTGGCATCTTCTGGGTACACTTGCTCCATCGTAGACCTCACCCATCACTTGTCAAGAGGTTCATCATCATCATAATTTCAGCCGAAAGACGTCCACTGCTGGACGTAAGCCTCCTCCAAGCGTCACATTGACCGATCTCGAGCGTCTCGCATCCAGCGCCTTCCCGCAACCTTAACCAGGTCATCGGTCCACCTAGTGGGATGCCTTCCAACGCATCATCTACCGGATAGCGGTTGCGATTCCAGAACTTTTCGGCCCCATAAGCCATCCGTTCTGCGAACAATGTGCCCTGCCCACTGCCATTTAAGTTTGGCAATTCTACGGGCTATGTCGGTAACCCTGGTTCTCTTACGGATCTCTACATTTCTGCAGCATAGCCTTCTCCATTGCCCTATGAGTGACTGAGCTTTCTTATGAGGCCCATGTAAAGCCCGGTTAACTCATCATCAGGGTTCAGAATAGGTAGATAGAATATATTTTCCTAAACTACAAAAGTGCAATCTCGGGCTTCGACGCTATTACTGTTACACACACATATATCGCCATCGACTGTGTCTTACCAATTATTATCCTACTGGTTTCAAAACAGCAAACTACCTTACAGGACAAACATTTTTTTAATGTCCCTCGGCAAATTTCGTGTTTTGTCAGTCGTCGGATTTCTATCAGTTGCACTTTGCACTTTGTGCAGACCGGACGCTCTCAACCAACTTGGAAGTATATAGAGTTCTCAATACTCTTTTAGCATAATGTAATTTAATTTAAAAATGGGAGAAAAGCTGCTATTTTTACAGCTCTATATATTTCACACGGAAATCAAAACATAACAGCAATAAAGTACTTAGTTCTGAATTCAAATTATTATACACGATAAATCTAATAATTGACAGACATGGAAATTAGCGTTCCTTTGTATTCGGCAATGCGATGATTGCCGAGGGACAGTAAGAAAATAGTTGTACCTACCTTTATCAATATCCAAAGCATACACAGGTTTAACATCCGGATACCTATCCACAACGTCAAACAGTCCGCTTCTTCTAGAAGGAGCGACGTTATACACCAGCCTGGTGTCTCCAGAACGAGTCTGGTGAATCTGGTGGCTGAACATCTTGTTATGCCTCAGTGAGTAGTTTGATGTTACCGTTATTATTATCAAGCAGATGATTGGGATTACGATTCGCTGTAAAGGGGATATAAGAATGAAGGCATTTATACAAACATACAAAACTCGCGCTATTTTCCCAGAGGGATAAGCAGAAACTACGGAACGCCACCTTCTACGATCCTTACATACAGGAAGGCATTAATGATTAAGCTGCTAAACAAATTTTCGAACATTGTTTCATTTTTGTCAATTATTTTTGCCAACATTTTACTTGTTATGTTTAAGTCCCATGTGATAGTGTAATAGCCTATTGCCATCTTCCGGGCGCAAATCCAGAAGCCGAACTGCTACTACAAATCCAGAAGCCGAACTGCTACTACAAATCCAGAAGCCGAACTGCTACTACAGACCTAGAAGCCGAACGGCTACTACAAATCCAGAAGCCGAACTGCTACTGAAAAATTCCAAATGTAAAATTACAATAACACTTTTCCCAATCCGGGAATTGAACCCAGGACCTCACGGTAGGCAGTAACACTTTTATTTTTTTGGGCCAATCCCACCGCACTATTCCCAAACCACTGCAACTCCTGAAAGGCAAAATCAAGAATGGCGACCACCAGAAAAGCGGCGAGGCAATGAAGCTCGACGAAGTCCCGAAGAATGAATTTAACTGTCTTGGATCCGAGCACGCTTGCGACTATTAGACCAACAAGGATACTTTGTTTAGGTACCTACTAGAGCTAGGAATCATCATTATCATCAGCCTTTTAATGTACCCACTGCTGGGACACAGCACACGGGCCTTCTCACTGTGAGGAATGGGCCCAGCGAGGATTGGTGGATGTCACATGTCTTCGTATTTTTAGTTCTAGGTGATGCCGGTTTCCTCATGATGATTTCCTTCACCGTTTTTAGAGCAGTGGAGATGAAATAATTTACACAAAGTAAAGCGCCTGCCTGCGACACGTAAGTCGGGGCCGTTATCACTAGGCCACCACTGCTCTAGAGCTAAGAAGCAAATTTTTTTATTGGCTAAATGTTGTTTAGCAAATAAAAGATATACATATTCCCTATTGACCCTTAAGGGTGCTCTAGTCGACGGCACGAACTATTTTGTGGGCGGGGTTATAATGCATGCTATCTCATCCGACAATACGTAAGGATAGACCCTGTGATGGGCAATAAGAAGCCCTTGCGCGTACGAATACACACTCCTAACGCTGTGTGACGCATACATGCGCAATTTCATCGAACAACATTTTATAAACAGACCTTTGGCATAATGGATATCATGAAAAAACTGTTGAATATGTCTGTTTAAAATAAAATTATAAGCATTTTTGAAATTCTTTTTTATCCCTGTATGGTGGCTGTTTTGCAATTTTCCTTTTTCTTATGGTATTTATTTTCGCTCAAGGATGCATTAAAAATTGTGTTGAAATAAGGAACTTTCGACGCTCATAACTTTCAAATATATTATGTTTCTTTTTATTTTTTTTTGTTACCATACATGGTTAGATAATGATGAGACAAACAGTTTTTTTTTTTAACGTTGTATGGCGTTGTTGGGTTTTACTCCAATGTTTGACAGTGTGTCATACATTGGAGTAATCGCCATATTTAATTTGTATGGAAGAATAACCGACTAGGGCACCCTTAAAGCAAAATCATCTCAATCTTAATCCTTTATTGTACACCAAATACAACATTAAATACAGTGTGATAATAAAGTATACGTACAAAGGCGAGCTTAACTCAATGTTAAGTTCTCTTAGCAAACCCTAGGGTGACAGAGAAAGAAGAAAATGTAGGGCAGGATCCAGGTTACAATTTTAAAATAACTAATGACGAATTAAATGAATCATATATTATTTTTAATGAATAAAATCTTACCAGAGCAAAGAAAAATCCTTTGGTCTTTATTAAATAGGAAAAGACACGCTTGATTAGCAGATACATTTGTTTGAAGATCAGTTTGCAGCCCACGAGGTGCATCTTTCTAAAATCTGAACACAAAAATACATAAACATATTAAAAAATATCACGCCTGTTTTCCACGAGGGATTAGCCAGAAGTGAACCTATAGACATTTCGCCATATTTCATTCGCGTTAAGAAATAGTGAGTCATCGTTGTCAACTGCCCTCTCGACCAAAAGTGTCGCCAGTCGCCAACAAATTAGAAAACTTCCGACCCGACATTTTATGAATTCCTATAGGTACGAGTATGTCTTTGTCACAAGATCATTTGCGAACACATATTAATCAAACATTTTTGTCACACGACCGCCTTGCGCGAATGCCAATTAGGACACCTATTCGACAGTATTATGTTTGATAGCGGTTTCGTACAACAAAAATTTGAGCGAACTTGCAATGATCGCATATTCGCGTTGTATTAGGACAACGCCTAATGAGTTTCAAGCGGGCTAAGCCGCGGGCAGAATCTAGTGTTTTCTATTTCTACGTGTTTCTTTCTTTAATATCTCCCGCGTCGAAGCCTAGTCTCCGCTGGGATTGGGTGCCATATGTATGTATAATTATATTATGACCGAATTTCGGTAATAAAATAATAAACTCACGGCTTTTTCCATGGGGATAGGCAGAAACTACAGAGCGCCACCTGCTACGATCCTTTCATACTTCTTTTGCTTCACTCACCTTCATACATCTACTCATAAGGAATGTCCTCACTGGGAGCATTCTTTCATGAGCATTTGTAAACAAGCAATCGTAGGCTAGCAACAAATGCTTCCCAGCGAGCCTAGCATTCACTTTCGAGCAAAACTATGAATGTTCGAGTCGAACACACTTGCGAGCTTGGAGCATTCGAATACGATCTCGTTAAATGTCATACATTCGATAATACTATTGACCAAGAAGGTCACAAACACGTAAGTTCAAGGAACTGCCCCCGTACCATAACGTGTCAAAACTATCATGGTTCGACTGTAAAAAAGGGACAGATGTATACGCAAATATATCTGTCCCTATACATCTATCCCTTACGCACACTCAAAATAACCTTACTCTCAGAGCCCCCAACCCCTGTTCCTTACTTTACAAGTGGCCAGTAATATTCCTACACACATACTCATTCATTTAATTATCTGAGCGCTTTCGAGCGTTTTATTTGCGTGAACATTCGAATGCGAGCCGTTCCCTCGAAAATCGTTGCGACGTCCACACCGGCCGAAGTTCGCGCTTGCGTGTAAACTTCGTAACGTTCGGCTCAACGTCCACACCACACGAATATTCGACGTCGAATACTCATTACACGTGAATTCTCTCAGTGAGGACGTTCCTATACACGCACGCCGGTTATGAGTACTGCGCAACTGGCCTTTCTGAAGAACATCACCAATAAGATCTATGTATGTCTTTCTAGGGCGTCCCCTCCCGGCGTCTATTCACGGCTGCCTTGTGAATACAATACCGTTAATCGCCTTTCATTAATCCTCTCAACATGGCCAAACCATCTTAGCATACTCTTTTAAATTTTTGTCACTACATCTTCTTTATCATATTTATAACTATCTGCCGCGGTTTCACCCGCATGGTATTACATATCTCTCAATATATTTACAAATGCCTATGCGTTATTCTGATGTATCTATATATATATATATAATGTATATGTATATCTAAAAATGAATCTCTATTTCCTTTGGTCACGACATCACGCGTGGACGGCTGGATAGAATTTGCTAATTCTTTTTTTGTTGTAGTTTTTGTTGTTAGGAGAAGGTTCTTATGAAAGAAAAAAAAGAAATAAAATTGGTAGGTAGGTAGGGTAGGTATGTAGGTAGGGTAGGTATGTAGGTAGGGTAGGTATGTAGGTAGGGTAGGCAGAATAGGGTAGGTAGGATAGGATAGAGAAGGTAGGGTACGGTAGGTACGGTAGGATAGGGTAGATAAGGTAAGGTAGGGTAGGGTAGGTAGGTTATGGTAGGTAGGGTAGGGTATATAGGTAGGGTACGGTAGGTAGGCTAGGGTAGGCAGGGTAGGGTAGGCTGTTGACGGGAGCGAAGCCGTGGGCACAACTAGTAAGCTATATTTCTGTAAAGATACCTCAAAATCCGTTCAGTAGGTTTTGCGTGAAAGAGTAACAAACATCTATTCAAACATTTACGTTTATAATATTAGTAAGATTATATTGGCACTATAACTTACTTGAACGGTGACTTCTTCCTTCGGTAGAGTACTGCTTGATTTCCTGAGTTTCGATGAACCTTGAAGTTATTAAAAAGAGAGTCAAATTAATGGTTTTGCCGCATGGTGTAGGCGTCAAAACTTGTCTATAAACATCATCATAAATTTGTTCAATCAATCTTACTGCTAAATGATTTTTTATATACATACATACATACATAAACTCACGCCTTTTTCCATGGGGATGTAGGCAGAAAATTTATATTTCCTTTTAATTTTTTATTATAATTATAGTCCGGTCAAATTAGACATATCAAAATGCATTAATTCGCATTGAGTTGAAAATTGGTACGAAAGTTCGGCACACCATTATAAATGAAATGTAAAAAGTCCCCATCGATCCCACACTTGCAAAAAAAAATATTCAAGGTCAAAGTTCATAAATATGTGTTTTTTAGCATGTACCACTATCTGGGGTTAGTGGTACATGCTAAAAAACATAAGCAGAAGAGCATTCGTACGATATCAGTGAGGAAATATCTGATACATCGCTGTTAGAACAATTTATTTCCACCCAGCAACAGAACAAGGAGAAGAAGAAGTACAAGAAGACGAACAAGACAAGAAGAAGAGGAAGCAGAATTATCAAATGATTATGAATGAGACGAATACTATTATCAATTTTTTTAGAATTCACATGGCTTTCATCATTTCCAATAGTACCAGTTTTTACATAATTTTTAATAGTATTGAATTAAACAGGTTCACAATAGATTGTGGTATAAGACTATCGGGGAAACCACGTTAAAACGTGCCAAGTACACTAACTCCCAGGTGGCGTGGAAACGTCTGCATATTATGAAGAATACAACTTTTTCAACCATTATCTCAGAAACGGTGACGTTTATGAGAAAAAGTAAAAGCACAGTTTTTTTTTTTTTGAAAATTGTATAGTATACAATTTTTGTCTGATCTATTTCTATCATAAAACCTACCGTTCGGCTAAAAACCGCAAAAAAACCCATATTTATGAACTTAGACCTTATATAAAAAAAATTACAAGTGTGGGATCGCTGGGGACTTTTGACATTTCATTTATAATGGTGTTCCGAACATTCGTACCAATTTTCAGCTCTATGCGAATTATTGTAAACCTACCCCTTGGTCTATATGACCGGACTAATATAGTGTAGTTAATGTTGTTATTTTTATTAAAGACATTAAATGTATAAACCGGTAATGTATGTACGGGTCTTTGTTACCTATTGTTTTACGTTTTTCGACACCGACTTCGGAAAACAACGTTATTTTGCGTTTTGTAGTAGGTGCTTAGGAATCGGTTTTTTTTGTAAACAGCTTTTTATTTTTCTCTTTTTAGTTGCGGTAAGTATACCTCATATATCTATGAAATTCATTTAAAGCCAGAATACATGTCATTTCGATTCCAATAAGCCCAAACACGACTCAAAATCAAAATCAAAATCAATATTTTTATTTCACATAGGCCTACATGGGCACTTATAAAACGTCGACAAAAGGTGCACGGTTCGGGTTGGTCGTTTCCTATGGAGAAGAACCGGCAAGAAACTCCATGGTTACTCTTTTAAAAATGGTTTGGTTTTACAATATTTCCATGTTACAGCATTAGTACTTAGACATGTGGGGACAACGTAGGCCCGACTTATGACAATAAGTCGTAAGAAACTAAAAAAATAAAATAAAAGGATTATATATTTTATAAAAAAGTTAACAAATGTTAACTAGCAACTAGAAGGCCTACAATGTTCACACATTCACAAAACAATCGGTAAAAGAATCTATACATTGTAAATAAAAATAAGTATAACAAGACTAAATTTAACATGTGGCACAAATTTTGTTATCAGTGCTGTAACTATTCTTAGCAAAGGGCTATAAAGATGTTTGAAAACCATTGTAAAAAGTCTAATTAAAAGAAGGAAAGAAAAATGAGATTGAGAATAGTTAGAGACATCCACATATTTGTGCCGTTTACAAGTTACCAGGGAAGCTGCATGCGCAGAAGGAGCTAAGGCCAAATGTTTTTATCTTCAACGTAGTCCTTGATTTTATAATATGCTTTTTTAATAAGGATACGTTTGATGTAGTTTTTGAACCTTCCATCGGTCAGTTCTATAACTGACTTTGGCAACTTGTTATAAAAGCGTATACTGAAACTACGATGACTAGGATGCATTGTTTTATTACGGAGCTCCAGTTAAGTGCCTACCTTCCGGCTTCACCATCAGATCAGTTTGATGGTACCATT
The DNA here is from genome assembly GCA_964057195.1 of Orthosia cruda. NCBI lineage: Eukaryota > Metazoa > Arthropoda > Insecta > Lepidoptera > Noctuidae > Orthosia > Orthosia cruda. The sequence goes on along the minus strand of OZ059835.1, from coordinate 6,704,478 downwards.
TTCATCAGTACCATTTGTTTATATGTATTTGCTTCATCATAGTCGCTTAACTATTCGAGATATCTTACACCCATGACATACTTTTAAAGGAGTTCCAGTGGCCGTCTGTGGTCTTCTTCATCAGTTCCATTTCACCAAATTATACTATCTGAGTGCAAAATGCTTGCCATAGTCATGAAAATACCAAAATCGCTATATGTCTGCCTATAATATTTGAGGAGTACCCTCGATTTCCATGTGATCCCATCACCAGATTCTGACTTGGTGACAATGGGACCACCTCGAGAGTATACCATTTCAAACGAAAAAAAGAATTTTGTAAATCTGGTATATAGAAATGCCCGAAAAAAAATAAAAGAAAATTCAACAACCGATTTAAGAACCTCCTCCTTTTTGGGCAGTTCCATCATTCGACTACCAGACTTACTGCGATCCGTCATGGGTACATGGTGGACATCCCACGCATACGCACAAAACGATTTGGGGACACTTTTATTATGCGTACAGCTAAGGAGTGGAATTCCCTGCTGGAGTCTGTGTTTCCCGATAGCCACAATCTAGGGGTCTTTAAGTCAAGAGTGAACAGGGTAAGGGTAAAAAATAGCAACAGGTGCCTTATGCCATGTCTTCCTTCGTTTATTATTTCTTTCCTTTCTGTAATGACGGGTAGAAATAAAAAATAAAACTTACCTCTGAAAAACCTCTTCCATAAACATAGCAACATCGACAACAATAATTCCTAGATCATGTTTCTTGTCTTCCAAAACCTCGAACAGTGTTGGAAACTTTTGGTACTCCTTCGTAGGCAGTAAGTAGTCTACACGTCTCATCTCTTTGATTCTGCAATCTAGGCCTGGTATAATCCTGTCTATTGTCTCCTTTAGGTCATATAAACGGGCGGCCTCTTTAATGGTTATTGATAGAATGAAGCTGGTGCCTGTTAGATGAAAACACATGTTTTTAAGAGGGTAACGGGTAACCGGTAACAGCGAACCCCTTCTATGCGATTCTGATGGTGATTACCGGGGTGTTTCAGTGACGTAAAAATTACACACTCCCTGCAGCCGCATTGCGTAAGTGAATACGGCAACGCAAAGGTTTTGATCCCATCAAACGACCAATCACGTGACAGATGAAAGATACGATGTGGATTTCTGTCTATGTGATTTGTCAATTGATGGGGTCAAATCGTTTGCCTTGCCGAATTCACTTAAGCAATAAGTCTGCTGGTCTTTTTCCCCAAAAATACAAATTTCCATGTCGATCAATTATTAGATTTATCGTGCCAACCCGTTTTATTAATAAATTATATTATGTTAAAAAGGTATTAACAACTCTATACACTTCCAAGCTGGTGAGAGCGTCCGGTCTGCACCAAGAGCAGAGGAGGACTTATAGAAAGCCGACGACTGACGAAACACGAAGTTTGCCGAGGGACATTAAGAAAATGTTTGTACTGTAGGTGCGCATGATAGTAACAAGAAGATAATAACTTTAACAGAATCATTGCAGGTGTGTTGTAAACCAGAGGCTAACTCTAAATTGTAAATGTTTAAATAAGGGATAACTAAATAATATACTCTATTTCAAAATAAGTATGTCACTGAAAGAGTTATGAATGTAAATGTATGGACAAGAATGAGAAGTAGAGATGGATGGACTGTGTGAGGAGTGATATGAAAGAAAAGGGAGTCAGTGATAGCGTGACGGGGGTCAGCACGGTATGGAAGAAGAAAACGTGTTGCGCCGACCCCAAGTAACATGGGATAAGGGCAGCAACATGATGATTTCAAAATAATTATGTCGCTATTTTTAACTCACTTCAAAATGTAGGATAAACTTTGATTATTTTTGTTCTTCGTCAGATAATTCTTTAATCAACTTTTATATTATCCACCCGACAAAATTATTTTTCAATAGAGAAATATTCTAAATGTTTATAGTTTACACTAATGTTAACCTCAGCTTTTAATAGATTCAATTGAGCCAAACCACATAAAAATCACTCAATCATGTTTTTACACATCTCACCAATAATGTTTTTGAATAGCTACCCTGTCACCTAACGCGTTCGCTTCTTCTAGGCAAGTTGTCCTCATCAGTATAGTTAACTGTACTAAAAATGTCATTACAATACCCACCAATAATGTTTTTGAGAAAGGTAGGACTTCCGTGACACTTGAGCACGCCTTTATCCAGAATAGCTACCCTGTCACCTAACGCGTTCGCTTCTTCTAGGCAAGTTGTCCTCATCAGTATAGTTAACTGTACTAAAAATGTCATTACAATACCCACCAATAATGTTTTTGAGAAAGGTAGGACTTCCGTGACACTTGAGCACGCCTTTATCCAGAATAGCTACCCTGTCACCTAACGCGTTCGCTTCTTCTAGGCAAGTTGTCCTCATCAGTATAGTTAACTGTACTAAAAATGTCATTACAATACTCACCAATAATGTTTTTGAGAAAGGTAGGACTTCCGTGACACTTGAGCACGCCTTTATCCAGAATAGCTACCCTGTCACCTAACGCGTTCGCTTCTTCTAGGCAAGTTGTCCTCATCAGTATAGTTAACTGTACTAAAAATGTCATTACAATACTCACCAATAATGTTTTTGAGAAAGGTAGGACTTCCGTGACACTTGAGCACGCCCTTATCCAGAATAGCTATCCTGTCACCTAACGCGTTCGCTTCTTCTAGGCAAGTTGTCGTCATCAGTATTGTCTTGTTGCCTCGCAGGATCTGAAGAACGTTCCAAAAATAAAAACAAGGGACCCCTGTCAGCAGAGAAAGGAAAAGAGAGAGGATACACTGAGAGACAATGAAAGGTGGAGAGGGTAAAAATCGGTATTCTTCTTTTCGTACCGCTGAACTCAAATTTTGACTCGACTATTCTCAAATTTTGTCTGACCAGTACGTGGCCACCAGGACAGCTCCATCATTTATCACTTTCAGATCCTCAAAGATGCAGGCAGCTGAGCACGGAGGTTTGAGCACTATGTTTGAGATGGGTTTATGAGACTCCATTTGGCCAGATTTTTTCTAGTCGACCAACCTGGACCCGGAATCGGTTTAGGGATTGCCAGATTGGCCACTACAGTTCGTGTCCAGTGGATAGGTGCTCTGCCGGAGTGATGAAGTATGGAGGGGCAGGATGTGCGTGTTTCGACAGGGTTCATGTCTCGTCAGTAGCGCTGGCTTCCTAGGAGGTCTCAGAAATCTTGTCTCAGAAAGCTTTTGCGTGCAGATTGTTTGACTGTCCCGTTCTTGTTTCTCCTTCTCGATGCGGCTAACTAACTACGTTAAGGTACTTCTAACCAAAAATCTAGCCAATTATCCCAAAGGTTTCCTTGGGATAAGGTTTTTCCGAGAGTATAAATGTTCATAAAAATGTATAAATTTGATCAATAACAGGTGAGATAGTGGTCAAGCGCGGGCCGATATATATAAAAATAACCCCTATTACAAGTCCTGTATAGTTTACCCATGTGCCAAGTTAGTCATAAAAAAACCGGTCAAGTGCGAGTCCAACTCGTTCGCCGAGGGTTCCGTACCTACCCATTATACCGCCATAATAAAATTGGTATCATTTTTGTTGGTGGCTAAGTTGTAAAGATATGGGCAAATTTAGATTTTGGCGAAAATAGTAAGTACCAAAATTGATTCTAGGTCAACGGGAACTAACGGGTACTTGCTGTTGAACTAGAATTTTCCATTTTGGTTAAAAACAAGGTCTTACAACACAAGTAAAGGGAAATTTACGAAAAATAAAATAAAAATTAAGGTAAATTTTGGTACTTACACTAAATATCAAAAAACAAAAAACACTAAATTTGCTTATATCTATTTACCGTGTTGACTCAAGACCTAGATTTGTATACACCTAATAGGGACTATAGAATCAGTATCCTCAGTATCTGGTATAAATTTCAACTTGCTAGGTTCACCCGTTCCTGAGAAAATCGGTGGTGAAGCACGGACAGACAGATAAGAAAGTGATCTTATCAAGGGTTCCTTTTTTTACCTTTTGAGGTACGGAACCCTAAAAAGTGACAAATAGACAGATATGTCAGACTTTCGCACCTATAATAAATATGTTGATACTAGCTTCTGCCAACGGCTTCGCCCGCGTGACATCCGTTTTAACCCAAGGGAACATTATACCGGGATGAAAAGTAGTCTATGTGCTATTCCAGACTATAATCGATCTCTGTGCCAAATTTCATCCAAATCCGTTCAGCCGTTATGGCGTGATTGAGTAACAGATCCATCCAAACATTCACATTTCTAATATTAGTAAGCATGGTAGTGTAGTTCAAGTTCTTACCATAAGTAGGTCCCATAGATGATGCCGAGCTTCGAGATCCATGCCGGTGGTTGGCTCGTCCAGCACCAAGACGTTGGCATCATTCGCCAGCACACATGCCACCTTTAACATAACAACTATGTTAGGAGACGTATACAGAGTGAGTTTTTCTAGTGGGCGTGGATGGCCAAATCTGAAACTAAGAGGAACGAAAGAGAGAGAGGAGCGAAAAACACTAAAAGGAGTCACGGAGCCGATTTTGATAAAAAAATTAACGGCATCATTGGATTTTTTTTATCAATATTCCTATTCAGGAATCGAACCGGTTGAATTTGGAAAAAAAAGCCGTGTCGCTAATAATGATCAAATTCTAAGAAGTAATGTCATACGGCTGACTTAAGGAAAAACCAGTTTTTTAACAAACAATAAATTGCAACCATTTCAAATACAATAAATTGCAATAATTCGGTGACATCAAATCAAAATTAGACAAATTGTACATTAACAAATTAGGATGGACGGTGACCCTCTAACTTGGCATTTGCCTGTATCTTGTGGGTCAATACCTACATATCTACATTATAAAAAAATGCTATCTTTGTGGTCGATAGTTGTTTGTTACGTACAGTTCATGGGGCATTAAGAAAATATTTGTACAGTACAAATTCACGAGTTACATACCTGCAAACACCTCATTTTCCCGGCGGTCAGTTGCGATCCATAATGATCAGCCACTTTAGCTAGCTTCAGGCTTTTCAGCAGTTTATGCACACTGAACCCTTCTGTCTTCGGTCTATCCTGTAACTGTATTACCAACATCATGAATTTAAACCACATTTCACTGTAACAGGCATCGACCACATAGCCACTAGACGCCTAATAACAGGCTGGCGATTTCTGTCAACACATATGACTAAAAAGATCATATACAGGTAATACTGATCGCCACTCGACAATTTCGAATTAGTAGCGACCACTTCTGTCAGCCATAAACACTTCCGTGTCAGTCAATAAAAAAATTATGAAATAAATATTTTTCATCACACTTGCACGTAAACAGTATCAAAACATACAGATTAACTTGGCCGTAATGCCCCATATAAAACCCTCGGGCTTTTTTGTTTGTTATGAAACCCAAGGGCGGTAAGTAATATTTTTTTAATTTACAGCACAGCACACAGGTCATGCAAGTTCAAGCAAGGAGTTTACACGCAATTGAAAAATTGTCTTAAAATGTTATCTATACAGGAATTTCTTTGCAATCTCGCTACATGTTACTTAAATACTCAACTAATGTTCTTAATAATCGATTTTAATAGTTATAGTATGAAAACGTCGAAATTATTTAATTCTTTTTACACTCCGTCATGGCTGTATACCTACGTAAGTATTTGCCCTTAAAGTTTCTGAACGAAACACTGTATAATCTGTGGTGTGGGCAAAAATTCGCCAACCGCTTAAAAAAAAGTTTCACGTATTTCGTAATAACAGCTGTGCTTACTTGTGTATTAAAGCTATAATTCATAATTATTACTCGCAAATGTGATGAAAAACATTGTGTGTATCACGGGCGGTACGGGAATTACGAACCTCGACTCAGAAAGCCCTCAGTCTTCGACTTCGGGCTTCTACTAGAGCCTCGATCGTAATTCCTTACATACCGCCCTTAATACACAATGTACTAATAATGGCCACTTGTACAATACGTTGCTATGGTAACAACAGCCAGACATCGAGTTTCCGAAAAAATAACATAACATTTCATTGATAAGTTAAATGTTACATAAACATAATTAGATTTATTTTCTAATATTATTTATCGGAGTTCATAATATACTGGTCAAGTTTGTAGGTGAACACGCCCACCGCATGTTTGCGTCTCTTTTTTTTAAAGTATTTTTTTCGCTATCTCTTGTCCTCTATAATTTCGTAAACAAAACTAGTGAAGCACCATATCCTATGACCAAATCTGTTATCGATAGAACTAGAAACCTTACAAATACAGACATTAAATTGAATAGTTTATTAATTGTGAAACGAGTGATTACGTTTTTTACTAATATTACTATATTTAAGAACCAACAACCGCAAAAAAGTATGTTTACCTTTAGATCTTTTTTTTTTAGCATTTTATGTTATTACTAAAATGTAAAAACGAAAAAATACGAAAAAGGTAATATTAATTTTAAAATAATAAAAAAGGTAATATTAATTTTAAAAACATACAAATACTATTTATAAAAATCGATACCTTCCTGGTTTCATTTAAACCTGTCCCACCCTTAATGATGCGTATGACCTTGGTGAGGGACCAATTAGAGCGCATTACCCCGTTCCTCATACCTCAGCTGGTTGACAAAATTGTTTTGATGTACTATGTGGTCGGTGGTAACAGGTCTCTGTTATGTTAAAAATTAGATCTTTCTTCAACATTGCTGAATGACATTACCTTCGAGAATTTTATCCTTATTAGCAACACTATCGGATGGTGTAATGTGTTTTTAACCGACTTAAAAAAAAGAAGGACTGAGGTAATCATAATCAATTCGACAGGTATTATGTACGTAATATTGTTGGAACTACACAATATTCACGTATGTTATTCTATGTGGGCTTCTAAACACGTGTGTCAAATTTCATAAGTGTATGTATGTACGTTAGTATGTATGTATGTTTGTCCACGCATTTCTCCGAAACTACTTATAGGATCGTGATCATTCTTTTTGTGTTGGATTGAGTATCTCTCAACTTAAGGAATTGTGCAAGTTCATCAAAATCGGTCCAGCAGTTTTCAAGATATGGAGCATACAACCGAACTCCTTAGTGACAAACGGCACGAATGTGTAAATTGAGTTATTATGAGGATTCTATAGTTTCTGCCTACCCCCATGGAAAAAAGGCGTGAGTTTATGTATGTATGAGGATTTTGTCAATCCTTTAGGTACCGAACTATAGGAATACTAATAATACTAAAAAGAGAGAAATAAAAACGTTGGTACCTCCCTTCGGTATCTCTTGTTTTTATAATTTTTCGATACCGACTGCCGAAACGAAAGTTATTTTGCACGTTTTAGTGTTTTGCTTTTGAAGTCGGTAAATTTTTTTATTTAAGTTTTTTGTTGTTCTAAAATCAACGGTATCGATTCATGGCTAGAAATATTGTTTTTTTTATTGGTACTTTTTAGGGTTCCGTACCCAAAGGGTAAAAACGGGACCCTATTACTAAGACTCCGCGGTCCGTCTGTCTGTCACCAGGCTGTATCTCAAGAACCGTGATAGCTAGAAAGTTGAAATTTTCACAGATGATGTATTTCTGTTGCCGCTATAACAACAAAACAGAATAAACTAAATATTTAAGGGGGGCTGGCTCCCATACAAAAAACGTGATTTTTATGCCGTTTTTTGTTATAATGGTACGGAACCCTTCGTGCGCGAGTCCGATTCGCACCTGGCCGGTTTTTTTAGTTTTCATAATAAACGGGCTTGTGACTCCTTTGAGTGTTTTTCGATGTTCTTAATAGTTTTGGATATGATGATCTACGCCCCCTTGAAAAACTCATTCTGTATACTATAGGAATATTCCGCTAACCGCTACCTGTGAACCCGGTTCAGCAGAGATTTGCCACAACCAAAGACTGTTTGCCCACTTTCACCAATATGTACCTTCCTTGCATGGCTTTGCAGATGGGTTTCTTACACCAGAAGCAAGACTGCTTCATACATATATTTCTCGGATAAAGTGTGCTGTATACTCTGTATACTATAGGAATATGCCGCTTTCCGCTACCTATGGACCAGGCTTAACTGAGATTTGTTTGCCCATTGCACAAAATGTACCTTCCGTTCCTGGCTTTGCAGATGGGTTTATTACACCAGGATCAAAACTGCTTCATATAGATATTTCTCGGATAAAGTGTGCTGTATACTCTGCATACTATAGGAATATTCCACTATCCGCTACCTATGGACCCGGCTTAACTGAGACTTGTTTGCCCACTAGCACCAAAATGTATCTTCCTTGCCTGACTTTGCAGATGGGTTTTTCACACCAGAAGCAAGACTGCTTCATACAGATATTTCTCGGATAAAGTGTGCTGTATACTCTGCATACTATAGGAATATTCCACTATGCGCTACCTATGGACCCGGCTTAACTGAGACTTGTTTGCCCACTAGCACCAAAATGTATCTTCCTTGCCTGACTTTGCAGATGGGTTTTTCACACCAGAAGCAAGACTGCTTCATACAGATATTTCTCGGATAAAGTGTGCTGTATACTCTGCATACTATAGGAATATTCCACTATGCGCTACCTATGGACCCGGCTTAACTGAGACTTGTTTGCCCACTAGCACCAAAATGTATCTTCCTTTCCTGACTTTGCAGATGGGTTTTTCACACCAGAAGCAAGACTGCTTCATACAGATATTTCTGGGATAAAATGTGCAAACGCTCCAAATTTCCCTAACAGTACAGAAAAGAACGTACCTTTTTAAAGAACATGATGTTCTCCTTAACAGTGAGATATTTGAAGCAGATGTTCTGCTGCATGCAGATACCCACGTTATGGTGGATCTCCATGTCTCTGTTAGCTACGTCAACACCTTCCAAGAAGACTGTGCCTTCAGTGGCCCTTAACATTCCTGAAACATGGATACGACAACTTGATTATCCATACTAATATTATAAATACGAAAGTAACTCTGTTTATTTGTAACCTTTTCACGACAAAACGGCTGAACCGATTTAGATGAAATTTGGTATGGGGATAATTTGAGACCCTGGGAAGGACGTAGGATAGTTTTTATGGTGGTAGTGTGTTCCCATGGGATGATAAAACACTTTTTACTCGGGTGAAGCCGCGGGCAGAAGGTGGTTAAAATAATTTTATCATTGATGAAGTTCTTCAGAAAGACCAGGTGCGCAGTACTCATAACCGGCGTGCGTGTGTGACTAGATGTATGAACGTGAGTGAATCAAAAGAAGTATGTAAGGATCGTAGCAGGTGGCGTTCTGTACTTTCTGCCTACCCCCATGGGAAAAGGCGTGAGTTTATGTACGTATGTATGTATCATCCATCACCCACATCCCGACTCTGCCCACTGCTGAACATATGCCTTTCTCTTCTTGTGTTAATTCTCATGTTCCTGTGCCAACCTCATCCAGGTATTAACCGCAATGGAGACAATGGCTGAGGCATTTTCTTCGGATTTGAAAGAAAGTTTAGTTTGTTACGCAATCAGAGTGCAGTTTTGCCTTTCGTCCTAAAGTTCCAAAATTTCGCCGTGAAATCATTTTCTGCTTAGCCAAACAAATTACTTCCATACTAATCTTACTATTATAAACGTAAAAGATTGTGAGGATGGATGGATAGATGTTTGTTACTCTTTTACGCAAAAACTACTGAACGGATTTTGATGAAACTTTACAGAAATATAGCTTACACAGCAGAATAACATATAGGCTATAATTTATGAGCGCGGGCGGCAGCTAGTATTATAAATACGAAAGTAACTCCATTTGTCTGTCGGTTTGTTTCCAGTTTTTACCTTTTAAATTCTTAACGGCAGAACGGATTAAGATGAAATTTGGCACACGGGCAAACCATGTCCAGGATTAGGACACAGAATTTCACGCGGGCTAAGCCGCTGGCAGAACCTAGCTCCTAATAATAACAAACAATATTCAGACCTGCCACAATAAGCATAAGGGTGGTTTTCCCAGCCCCGTTGCCTCCCAAGAGCATGGTAACCTCGCCCTTATAGCAGTCGAAGGCAACCGAGTCCAACGCAAACACTTGAGTTACTCTGGTTCCATGCTGTTTGAATACCTGGGAAAATGAAATAACTACTTTTCTTATTCTTGAATTCATCTTAGACTATTGAAATAGTATTTTATTTGAAAAGGCAAACAGTGACTGAACAATAAGAAACAGTCGGAAGACCTTTTTTAGGGTTCCGTACCCAAAGGGTAAAAACGGGACCCTAAAAAAGGTCTTCCGACTGTTTCTTCCAAAAGGTAAAAACGGGACCCTATTATTAAGACTCCGCGGTCCGTCTGTCTGTCTGTCTGTCTGTCTGTCACCAGGCTGTATCTTAAGAACCGTGATAGCTAGAGAGTTGAAATTTTCACAGATGATGTATTTCTGTTGTCGCTATAACAACAAATACTAAAAACAAAATAAAAATAAATATTTAAGGGGGCGCCCATACAAAAACGTGATTTTTATGCCGTTTTTTGCTATAATGGTACGGAACCCTTCGTGCGCGAGTCTGACTCGCACTTGGCTGGTTTTTTGTGATAATGGTACGGAACCCTTCGTGCGCGAGTCCGACTCGCACTTGGCAGGTTTTTTTTTAACCAAGACTTCACTGTCCGTCTGTCTGTCTGTCAACAGGCTGTATCTCATGAACCGTGATAGCTAGACAGTTGAATTTTTCACAGATGATGTATTTCTGTTGCCGCTGTAACAACAAATACTAAAAACAGAATAAAATAAATATTTAAGTGGGGCGTATGTAAACGTGATTTTTTTACCGTTTTTGCGATAATGGAACCCTTCGTGCGCGAGTCCGACTCGCAGTTGGCCGGTTTTTTTAGGGTTCCGTACCCAAAGGGTAATAACGGGACCCTATTACTAAGACTCCACTGTCTGTCTGTCAGTCACCAGGCTGTTTCTCATAAACCGTGATAGCTAGACAGTTGCAATTTTCACAGATGACAGTGGTAACTGTTGCCGGTAAAACAACAAATAATAAAACAGAAAAAAATAATAAGTAGGGCTCTCATACAACAAACATGATTAATTTGCCGTTTTTTTGCGATAATGGTAGGGTACGGACCCTACGTGCGCGAGTTCGACTTGCACTTGGCCGGTTTTTTTAAGTTTCTTTTTTCAACCCTTTTTGGCCCACAGCTGGACACAGGGCTGCCTCATAGCCTTCCACTCTGCCCGGTGTGTTGCCTATTCCGACAGATATGTCGTAACCGCCTCTCAGTCTTCTCGGCATTGTTTCCTAAGCCGACCTCAGCGACAACGCTCCGGCTCTAACTGTGTAAGGATTCTGGTAGGATTTTTTTACGAGAAAATATTCGTAGAACAATTTCTTTTAAAGCTGTCGGCGTTTATGCTTTTAAGGTCCATGGTCAAAGTATTTTTCTTTCAGATACGCTTCATCGCCCATAATTGTTACTGAAAAAAAATTTCTATGCTACTTAATCTTTATAAACAACTCACCATTTAATAAATTGTCAAGCCAGATACTGAAAATATAGAACATGAAATTATTATCAAATAAATGCTGAGAAATGCTGAATTCTGCTGTGGCGTCGCATTTTTTTGGGTACGTACGCCGTTACACATACAATAGTATGTGATCCCACCGCAAAAATCTGCGGGTTTAAAATTTTCTGATAAAACTTGAATTTTATCAATGTCTCTTGATATGTAGTAGGATAGATAACTGCCTGCAGGAATGCCTGGCCATATCTAGCCGCAAACAGTTTTGGTTTATTTTGTTTTTTTTTTTAATAGTTTTTAAACTTTAACTACACAACAACGTCTCCCCCATCTCCTGCAACTTCATCTTGCTCTCAGTTAGCCACCATTTATGGGTTACCCATAGATATATAAAAACCCCAAGATACACACTCATCGTCCCAAAACCGTCCGCGTAAAATGAGCGCAACAATTTAAATTGTGCGCTCATTTCAAATAGTCTTGCGTCGCTAACGTCACAGCACGCTCGTTAAAAAGCCGAAGTGTTATAATAAATCGTCATTTCGACGATTTTACCACTTATGATAAAAATGGAAAATACTAACTCAATGTCTTATATAATAAAAATGTATAAAATAAGCTTCTCCAATTAAAAAAATATTTTTTTATGCTAGCTTTTTACCTTACCGTGCATTGTCATCCAAACCAAACGACAATGCAAAAGTTAATCTTAATCAGTTGAGGATAACAGCTTTAAAATATAGTTGCAAGATTTGACCCGAACACACTTACATACAAACATACAAGAAAATATTAATACAAATTTTGTATTGTAGGTTGGCACCAAAGTAGCATACGACAACGGTTATGCACTGAGATTTGTTGTTCAATAATAACAATAACTTGTTCAATATTTTTTTGTTAGTACGGCTTCCAACGACACCGTCAAATTATGGTAAGTAGTTAAGAAGTTATGAGGGAACAGATGAACATACCCACACATACCGGTCAAAAACATAACCCTCCCTTTTGCTTCGCCGTGGTCAGGTAATTAGTGTGCATACCTAATTTAACAATTCAACAAATACCTACCTTAGAAACATTCAAAACTTGAACAGCAATTTCAGCTCCTTTGGCTTTCTTCTCAAAGTGCATTTCATCTCTTTTAATTAAAGATGTCGGTAGTTGTATTACTTTCCGCTGAACTTTGGGATGCCAGTATTTGGGCTATAATAAAAAATAAAAAAATTGTTTTCTCTCCACAAAGGTGACTTACAATCTACTTAAAACTCTGTAGTTACACATGATAGAAGCTCCTTTGCGGGAGACTGGAGTCCGTACTAGGGAAACCCTGTGTTACGGATTGGATAATACAAAATGATCATTAAACAAATACTGCAAAAAAACTGCAAAGACCAATTCGCACCCTCAGAGTGATAGTGACCTAACTCAAAAAATGCAATTTGTGGGTAATTAGCAAGGAGCAAAAAGTCTTCAGAAACACCTTTTAGGGTTCCGTACCCAAAAGGGTAAAAACGGGACCCTATTATTAAGACTCCGCAGTCCGTCAGTCTTTCTGTCTCTTTATTTTATAACGCTAACGCTTTGTGCGTATGGGTGGGATGTCCACTAGAACCGATGGCGCATGGCCGTACGTCTTGTAGTCCGATAATGGAAAGTCTTTTTGTCACCAGGCTGTATTACATGAATCGTGATAGCTAGACCGTTGAAATTTTTACAGATGATGTATTTCTGCTGCCGCTATAACAACAAAAACTAAAAACAGAATATTTAAGTGGGGCACCCATACAAAAAACTGTACGGAAAAAATGGTATGTAACCCTTCGTGCGCGAGTGTTCAGTGTTGAGAACAAAATAAAGTGATCGGTAAAGTCCCTTTCTTATACAGGGTTTTAGAGTAGATAGCCAAATCAAAATTTACAGGTATTTCGATTTAGGTTGCTTTCATTCTATGGATGCGAATCAATCTATCGACCATGACGATTTGACGATATTACTCAATATCGCAAAAATTACTTCATTTAGACCGATTTATTTTTTATTTGGATTGCAAAGGTATTTCTTAAAAAAAAAACATATAATGATGACTTGAGAAGGGTTGTTATTTACAATGATATTCAAGAGGTTATAAAGCGAAAAACTTAACTCGAGAGTTAGTCGCTAACACGAGACTTAATTAATACATATTGGTATGTCTGTGTGTATCACTTTATCGCTTACTATCAGGCGAGATAGTGGTCAAACGAGAGACGATGATTACAAAAAAAAAAGAAATGTTATAAATAAATTTCTTAAATAACACGGGCTTAGCTACTATGTCTGAGTTAGTAAGGTAACCCAGAGTGGCGTAAGCGGGCCATATATACTATCCACATTATAATCTATTCTGTTATAAAACATCTGTTGTATTGAATGACGCTACTTCTTTTATTCCTGATTCACAACAAATCCCACGTGCGTAAACAACACAATCCTCAAGGTCGCCCCTAACTACAAAACGTGCTACTAGATGTCACTGTACCGATGACGCGTCTTTCTGCATCGCGCTGTTAAGATTTACCGCGAGCGAACGACCCTCCGCGATTTTCGGATATTCGACAAGACCTTACTTCATAGGATCATTTCTATAGTAAGCTCTTCTCGAGACTTTCACACTATGTGAGTCCTCACAAGTCACGTTGATGAGACGTGGCGCGGCGCCCTGAGCGTGAGGCGGGCGGTGGTAGACTACCATCAGCCCTCGATGATCGTTCACCCCCTTCGCGAGAGGGGGGCGTGGGGTGCTGTCGCTGTCTGAGTGGCTTTTTTAAACCTTTATAATCTTTCATAATCAATAAGCATTGCTCGATCCAATCTGGAATTTGATGATCAGATCACCATCGGAAAATTTGTGATTCTGATTAGGGGTTCAGTCCAAAAAGCACATGTACCTACATGTACAGTATAATATGCGCAGATCTCATAATGCACCATTGACAAAACTAACCTTTTTTTCTACATTAACAGTGCTACATGTAGGTAACTCTTAATTGCGCATACACGAGTTTCTGTACAAGAAACAAAAAGCAAGCAGCGACCCGGTCAAAAATGCAAAATAGACTTTAATGCTTGCTCCTATTTGTTACACGGCATAGAGAGAGATAGACGTGTCTCTAAAATTAATTTTAAATTATGTGTATTTATCACAGACATAAATCTAGATGACGCGGGATTGTTTGTACTTCGCGAGCCAAAAAACGGAATAAAGTTACGACCAATGATCGTAATCTTTTCATTTAGCATTATCGGCACCGGAAATCCACCGAAATCTAGAAAAACGCCTTTTTATGCATTATTGAGCCAAAAACAATGTATAGAAAATGTTGGACGAGGCATTGGAAATGTTTTCTTTCATTGGTAAGTATAGTACATTGTGATGCAAGGGTGGAAAGTAGGCTATTGCAAACGAGCTGTCATTAACAAGCCCGAGCCGAAGGCGAGGGTTTTTAATCACACGAGTTTGCAATAACCTACACACCCGTGTATCACACGACGTTTTTCAATCCAGTTGTGGGAAATAGTAAAAAAAAAACAAAGAATTAGATTAGTTAATTCACAAAAAAAAACGAAAATGGCGCGTTTTCGCAACTGGACATATTTTTTTTACAACGAGAACAACATATACAGCCTATTAGATTTTTGACAAATGTTGATGTGAAAATAATTAAATTAAAACTAATAATTAGATATATTAAACAACCATTTAAAAGACTTTTGAGAATTCAATGCTCAAACGTACGGAATCATTCATTTTTCCTCGTATAAAATCTATCCCATTTTATTCTATGTATGAATACTCCTTGCTACTAAACTTTTCTAAATTGACTTATAAATTTAAAACTCAACTGCAAAAGTAATGATCGAGCTCGTAAACAAAAGTCACGACCGCGTAACAGAAAGATGTCTATGCAAAAGATTTAATTTTCGAATCATAATTATAGCCTCTGAAAGTACGCCATGTTTAACAACTGTATTGAAATAGTACATTGTGATACAAGGGTGGAAAGTAGGCTATTGCAAACGAGCTGTCATTAACAAGCCCGAGCCGAAGGCGAGGGTTTTTAATGACACGAGTTTGCAATAACCTACACACCCGTGTATCACACGACGGTTTTTCAATACAGTTGTGGGAAATAGTAAAAACAAATCAAAGAATTAAATTTGTTTATTTACAAAAAAAATTTTTTTTCAGAAAATGGCGCGTTTTTGCAACTGTCAATATTGTTTTTACAACGAAAACAACCTATACATCCTATTCGATTTTTGACAAATGTTGATGTGAAAATAATTAAATTAAAACTGGTAATTAAATATATTAAACAACCATTTAAAAGACTTTTGAGAATTCAATGCTCAAACGTACGGAATCATTCATTTTTCCTCGTATAAAATCCATCCCATTTTATTATATGTATGAATACTCCTTGCTACTAAACTTTTCTAAATTGACTTATAAATTTAAAACTCAACTGCAAAAGTAATGATCGAGCTCGTAAACAAAAGTCACGACCGCGTAACAGAAAGATGTCTATGCAAAAGATTTAATTTTCGAATCATAATTATAGCCTCTGAAAGTACGCCATGTTTAACAACTGTATTGAAATAGTACATTGTGATACAAGGGTGGAAAGTAGGCTATTGCAAACGAGCTGTCATTAACAAGCCCGAGCCGAAGGCGAGGGTTTTTAATGACACGAGTTTGCAATAACCTACACACCCGTGTATCACACGACGTTTTTCAATACAGTTGTGGGAAATAGTAAAAACAAATCAAAGAATTAAATTTGTTTATTTACAAAAAAATATTTTTTTCAGAAAATGGCGCGTTTTTGCAACTGTCAATATTGTTTTTACAACGAAAACAACCTATACATCCTATTCGATTTTTGACAAATGTTGATGTGAAAATAATTAAATTAAAACTGTTAATTAAATATATTAAACAACCATTTAAAAGACTTTTGAGAATTCAATGCCAAAACGTACGTAATCATTCATTTTTCCTCGTATAAAATTTATCCCATTTTATTCTATGTATGAAAACTGCTTGCTACTAAACTTTTTTAAATTGACTTATACATTTAAAACTCAACTGCAAAACTAATGATCGAGCTCGTAAACAAAAGTCACGACCGCGTAACAGAAAGATGTCTATGCAAAAGATTCAATTTTCGAATCATAATTATAGCCTCTGAAAGTACGCCATGTTTAACAACTGTATTGAAACATTTGTTTTTAAACTGTTTGTGAAAAAGTGGCACGCTTGGTTTTCATACAGATGGTGGGACTTGCGTTATCTAGTTAGATTTATGTCTGTGGTATTCACACATTTTTCATTTCGAAACATTTTATATTCATATGGCCCTTTCACGACACCGAACCTAAAGGCTTATGAAATAAAATTAAAATTACCTTGAAAAAGAAGTCCCACGTCTTAGGTACGCCGTAATATCCCGGTCTGGTGAGGACTAAGTACCACGAGACGACCATTGTCACCGCCAGCTGAATACCGAAGAAAGTCCACACTCTTACCACCGAGTTGTCTGTATGGGCCGTGTAAATGTTCGATATTTGGGTGCCTACGCCTGAAACAGTAATAAAATTGTTAAAATTAAACTCATATCAAAAGATCAGATCCGTGTCTCGAAATAGTACATTACTGCAGCGGCCTGCAAAAGAGGCATTGATGGACGAACGTGTAAATGTGGGCCGAGGCGAAGCCGAGGCACACATACGTAAGTCCATCAATGCCTAGTTGTGGCCAAGGCTTGTATAGTGCTTTTCTCAAATAATGCGCGGAAATTAAAACTAAGTAGTACCTAGAACTCATTTTGTCAAATAAAATTACTTTTCAAAATCAATGACGAACAATGAACAACAATAATTATTCTCGCGTTAGGCTTAGCACGCACTGCGATTTTTATTCGCGCGATTTTTTTTCCGCCCACTCTGCGGCCTATGGAATTGTATGGAGCTGCACGCATTGCGGTAAAAAAATCACGCGGGAATAATACTACAAAAATTCGCGCAAATAAAAAGCCTTAAAGTGTTTATTTGTTTTTTTTTCAATAAACAGCTTTCTATTTGCAAGCCAGTTCGAAATTTAAATAAAATCTTTGATAAGTTGCCTCCTTGGTTGCCATGTTTCGGAGTAAAAGATCGTTCCATTTTTAAATTACACGACAGATATGAATTTACTATGTAATTTATTTGGCCACTACAAACGACAGATATGGATTTTCATACAACTTTTGCCGGCCCCTGCCCCTGTACTGCAATTTCGATTTATCTCGAAGAAGGTTGTCAAAATAATGCTCTAATTTCCAAGCATGTTTGAGAAAAACACGTTAACAGGAATTGCAGGCAGAAAGCTCTGAATGAATTTCCTTAGTAAAAAAGCCCGACTGCTTTAGAAGCGAACTAAAAAGACGTAAATATGAAGAAAATCATGCTATGCTGAGGGAGGATACATATTCGCGAGCTGGCTGACCAAACCACCTCCGACCTCCTCCTCCTCCGGTGTCCTCCGACCGCACAGCATGATTTTCTTCTTGTTTACGTTTATTTAGTTCGCTTCTTAAGCAGTAGTATGCTAGTATTATATTATCTGTGGCAGTAGGGATTTTAGATTTTCTGAATTACCTTTTTTCATATGTAACTTTTTAGTTAAAATTTTTTTTTTGAAGTAGGTACATTTAAATATATAAGTGTTATATATTTTTGAAATCAAATCTTGAAACCATTTATTTTGATACCCCACACAATGGATTTGGATGTAAAAAATAGCCCCCACAACGTACCGTCAAAAAGCCATTTTGTCTATTTTCTAATTTTAATGTAGCCAGTGATCTTGCAAGGTTAAGACGAATCGATTGACGTAAGAATCATCAAAATCGGCCAACGTGTTTGTTCTCTAGAACGCCAAATAGGAACAAACATATATACTTACACAAATAGACTGATAAACACATTACCCTCCTTCGGCAGTCGGGTATATAGTACACCACGGACTACCTTAGTATATTAGCCCATCATCCCAAGTACACAAAGCTTATCCAAAGATTGTCTATAAAAGATCGTGTTTAGCGATAAGACCGCCCATTATTACACCCTATCAACTTAGTTCTTTTTAACCGACTTCCCAAAAAGGAGGAGGTTTCTCAATTCGGCCGCGAATATATAACGATTTTAGTATTTTCATCAATAATGCAATCATTTGCACTCAGAAAGTATCATTTGGTGAAGTGGAACTGATGAAGAAGACCACAGTGGCCACTGCAACTCCGAAATAAAACAAAGTATCCTTGTCGTGTTTGGGCTTATTGGAATCGTCATGAGATGTACTTTAGCTATAAATGATTTTCATGTTAATTGGAGGTACCTACCAAAACTAAAAAGAGAAAAATAAAAAACTTTTTAACAAAAAATCAAACCGACTCCCAAAACAAAACACTCAAAAGCGAAAAATAACTTAGTACTAAGTCGGTGTCGAATAACGGAAAACAATGGGTACAAAAGACACAACAATGGGTACAACTTCGGACAAGAAAGTTATTTTTCGCTTTGTAGTGTTTTGTTTTGGACGGTTAGACTGGAAGCCGACCCCAATATAGTTGGGAAAAAGGCTAGGCAGATGATGATGAGTGTTTTGTTTTGGAAGTCGGTTTGATTTTTTGTTAAAAAGTATTTTTTTTATGTTATGGTGTACAATACAAAGTTTTTTGTATAAAGACGAAATAGCTGAAAGAATGCTAAGTCGTACTTACCGACTCTTTCCAAATGAAGAACTTCGTCCCAGAATAAATAGACGGGTGCATGTGGCAGTACACAGGCTAACAAATACGTGTATTTCTTATAAGAATGCCACAAGAAATCTAGAATAAACGTAGACAAGTACAGGAAGAGACCCAGACAGTCTGCGTGTTGGACTGAAAAAAGAAAAAGTGAATTATTTTTAAAATATCCCGTCGACCACATCATCGCTTACCAACAGGTGAGATAGTGGTCAAGCGCGAGCCAATAAAATACATTAAAAAATAAACAATAATGTTTTAATGTATTAAAAAGTACGGAATGTAATATCGTTTGTATGAATATGTATTTGACATATCCAATACGCCGAAACACAAGTGCTATAATACTGCAGTGGATCTTTGTGTCTCTGAAGTTGGCTGCAAGACCCTGCGCAGTTGCTTTTATTGTGTGAATGTTAAAGTAGAAGATAGCATTGTATAAGTGCCTCTTTCACTCGCTTACGTTTGTCGCATCGTCCTATCTCTCTAACTGTATGCAGTATACTCGATGACAAATTGTTTCTTGCGCAATGGTTCGTAGAAACGACTGGTCTGGTTGAGAAATTGTTATGGCCAACTTCAGACAGATTATAGGTACCTTACTATAGAACTTGTTCATTATGTACCACTAAAAAGTAAAAATAAAAAACATTTTTACAAAAAAATACAACCGACCAACGAAATAACGAAATTGAAGTTATTTATCACTATGTAGTGTTTTTTTTTGGAAGTCGATTGTATTTTTTTGTACTCTGGTTTTCAGGAAGAAAATTTGTAATAACATAATTATTATACGATATCCTCCAAACAATCGCTCGTTCTGTTATTCGGTAATAAAATTTCAAATACAAAATATACAATTAGCAGCTTCATTCATTGAGCGGAATATTGTTCCCATCTTACCAACATACCTACTTATATTAAACTAGCTGATCCCCGGGGCTTCGCTCCCGTCAACTGGCTACCTACCTACCTACCCTGTCTGCCCTGCCTACACTCCCTACCTACCTACTATTTTTTATCTATCATCAATTGTTTTCTCAGCGCACGCCAAAGAGTAAATTTTATAGGCAACGTTTTGCTACCTTGGGTTACATTATTGCAATTTTCATAAGGATCTCTAATTTTTTTGAAAATATATTATAGCCTATGACACTAAGGAATAATGTAGCTTTCTACTTCTGAAATAATTTACAAAATCGGTTCAGTAGATCCAGAGATTACCCCTTACAACGTCACAAACTTTACCTCTTTATAATATTAAGTATAGATTGATGCGATTAGAAAGAAAAAAGAAATATTTATGTCATAAACTGTGTAAGTTTACAAAATTAATCAGAAAAAGGAAAAAAAGAAACCTTTATTTTTAAGTCCTATAAAAAAAAGATTCTCTCCGGCGGGGAATCGAACCCCGGTCTCCCGCGTGACAGGCGGGGATACTTACCACTATACTACCGAAGATGTGATAACCACAGGCGAAAAAGTCTATTTGAATCAACACAAAAGACGTAGTACCTACCGTAACGTATTCCGATTTTTTTATTGGGTAAAATTTTATACAGAACAGATAATTTCATGTAAAAATACAATATATAAATTAGAATACATTATCGTACATTATCTATATTCTATACTAATATTATAAAGAGGTATTTTGTGGGGTTGTAGAGAGTAATCTCTGTATCTACTGAACCGATTTAGATCCAATTTGGCATGGATATAGTTTGAGACCCTAGAAAGGACATATTAGTAGTTTGTCTTCCCTTGAGATAATAAAGCATTTTTAAGAAGCCGCGAAACCGCGGGCTTAGGCTAGTAGTTGATAAATAAATGAATAATGTATTATGAGGTGCCATCATGGTTGAAACAAAGTGGCGTAGTGGTTGAGTGATTGACTGTTGCGCTGCGTGTCGCAGGTTCGATTCCCGCACGGAACAAATATTTGTATGACCTAAAGATAGTTGTTCCGGCTCTGGGTGTATGTGTTTGTGAGTTTATAAGTTTGTAAACGCACCCACGATACAGGAGAAATTCCTAGTGTGGGGCAATTTAAAAAAAAGTCTCTTTCACTAGTATATAAAATAACAGGCGTAATTAAATTATTATCGTGAACAAAACTTTAAAACCAAGAATAATATAATATCGTTTATTTATAACATAAGGCACAAATTACAATAAAATATCTTAATAGATAAGTCCAAACATGATTAGGATACATTGTTTTATTTCGGCATTCCAGTGGCACCTTCCGGCTTCCTCATCAAATCAGTTCGATGGTAACATTTTCATAAGTACCAATTATTGCCACCAATTTTGTTAGACAATACGATTGTTCCATTCAGCAAAACATTGATAATACCTTTAACTGGGGCGTACTCAAGTCGCTAGTCAGAGGGTCACTGGAACGCTGCGAACTTTTTATCGCTTGAAAAATTTATTACCAGCGAACAGGAAGGCAATGCTTGTACAGACCCTTATTTTTTCTATCATCGATTATGGTCACGTGTGCTACTATGAGCTGAATGCAGCAGGCTTATTGCGTATCTTTTGCAAGAGCAAAACGATAGCGATCAAACGCTTTATGTCATAAAAGTCGGAATTACCAGCATTATAGGTATGGTAGGTACTACACAATCGTTTGATAATCGCTCGCTGTTTGTGAAATGCAATTATTTAAAAAAAAACCGCCAACAACTCTAAAACTTTTGTATTGAGGAGCAATTATTGCGTAAAAATCGCTATCGTTTTGCACTAGCAAAAGATACGTAATAAGCCTGCGGATCTCCTCAACAAATTTGACCGTCTCCTAAATTACTGCATTGTTCTGATTTTGTCAGGACTTTCACTGGCAGATAGCTTACATTATATGGTGTAACCGCGCTACATTCACTTTAGAAATATAAAATTGGCTTTGGCACAAAAAAAAAGAAGTTATTTTTATAATTTTTCCGAGCTTGTCGCAGACGAAGTCGCGACCAACGGCTAGTTATAAATACAGGTATACTTACAATCCTGCGACAGAGCAGTCGTGATGATAGCCAAGCACATTGTGTTCACAAAGTGCCATACTATCGTCAAACCTATTATGAATGGGTTGCTCTCTGGCAGTAGTGGTTGCGATGTCGTCTGAAGACAAAAATAATGGAGATAAGTAACACATAACTTAACGACTGTATTCTCCGGAGGGATATGCAGAGATGTATGGTACACACATCTGACCAGCAGCCTAATATTTGCAAATTGTATTAAAGCTATACTTTAATACACAAGTCAGCACAGCTGTTATTACGAAATACGTGAACTTTTTTTTAAGCGGTTGGCGATTTTTTGCCCACACCACAGATTATACAGTGTTTCGTTCAGAAACTTTAAGGGCAAATACTTACGTAGGTATACAGCCATGACGGAGTGTAAAAATAATTAAATAATTTCGACGTTTTTTTCATACTATAACTATTAAAATCGATTATTAAGAACATTAGTTGAGTATTTAAGTAACATGTAGCGAGATTGCAAATAAATTCCTGTTTAGATAACATTTTAAGACAATTTTTCAATTGCGTGTAAACTCCTTGCTTGAACTTGCATGACCTGTGTGCTGTGCCATAAATTAAAAAAAAAAATTACTTACCGCCCTAGGGTTTCATGACAAAAAGAAAGCCCGAGGGTTTTATATGGGGCATTACGGCCAAGTTAACCTGTATGTTTAGATACTTTTTACGTGCAAGTGTGATGAAAAGATTATTACGACTCACGTTTTGGTAACAGTGATACTTCATGTTCTACACCTTATTACTTCCATCATACAGGTTAAAATGCATCAATCTCATTATCTCACCTTTAGAAGCAGCGTGACTGCTGTAGAGTACAATGTGCCTATTAACACGGCCTCCATGACATGTGAGGTGAGCAGCACGTTGGGGTATATACCAGAGTGTTTCATCAGTTCCTGAAGGACAAAACGATACAGGACTAAGCTTCACTGACGTATACAGGATGTGACGGAAAGGTGTGATCATATTTAAAAAATTTCTTCTGCTTATGTAAATGAACAACTTACAACAAAGTATTTAAAATATGGTCACTTTTTCGTTACGCCCAGTGTAAGGATAGGGAGGACCGCGCGTTTTTCTTCAAATCAAATCAATTATTGGTTTGCAAAAATGGGTATTTAGTGGGTACATAAGATGTTTTATTATAAGTGTCCTCCATGCTCTACCGTCACATGGGCATGCAAAACATATTATTTAATTTATACAAATTAAAAGATATAATTATCAATTTAAATAACAATGAGAAATACAAATTAATGTCAATCGATTGAATTGCAGTAAAATGTCACACATAAAGGTTAAAATAAAAATAGTATTAGACCGAAGCGAACATCCACGCGGTTGGCTATCTTCGGGAGCCGTCATGTGCGCGATACATTAAAAATTACTTTTTTCATGTATGGTGACGGTGAACTAACATTGGAAAAGTCGTTTATTTACTATTTATCAATAATAGCAGAACAATGGACCATATTTAGGATATTAATATAAATTATAATATATATATGTCGGATCTTGTCATTATTTGTTTACTTAAAACGATACACAAGTACCTTAGTTTGGTACTGGGTGGAGTCTAGTGTCGTATGGTGTCGATATGGTATTGGAGAGCGACAGTGATCGTTCGGACATGGCCGTGACAACATACTGGCCTAGGAGTAGGAACTGTTCAGTGTTTCCTTTTAAGTCCATAGTAGTACTTAGTATCATAGTCATAGTAATTGACTCTGTAACGAATTAAACTGTGTAGAAGTTACAGGAGATATTTCTCTAGTTTACCCGTATCCCAAATTCTGCGCCCACGACTATAATCAAACACCGGTATGTCACTAAATAGGTCAAATCAAGATCCTGTATACCTGTAGCTGACATATAAATAAATAATAAATTTTGCTTGGAACAAAGAGGAATTTGACCCCCTAAATATTTGCGGTTTTGTTTCGATCCATCAAACTCGAGTTGACTACACAAAATAAACATAAGTAAAAAGTGCATAGGTAAAAAACAAGAAAAAAACATGCTATGCAGTCGGAGGATCAAGGGTCAGCCACATAGAAATCTTAAATACAGTACACAATATACTTGTTTATTATATCTATGGTCAGCCAGTTAGCGAATATGTATCCTTTGACTGCACAGCATGTTTTTTTCTTGTTTACAGCTTTTTAGTCCGCTTCTTAAGCAGTCGGGTTTTTTACTCGACGGGTCATGAAAAAAAAATTGGGACTCGCACAATATGGCATCCAAAATCCGCCATATTTGTTTTTTTTAACTAAACTTATCTAAGAACACTTGGGCGGTCAAGACGTAACTAACGATTATGTAAATCCGTTTAGTGGTTTGCGAGATATGAGGTAATAAAGAATATTACATACATACGAACAAATTTACATACAAACAAACATACTTACATACAAACACACAAGATACGCGCGAAAAACATAACCCTTTCCTTGCAGTCGGGTAAAAAGGTTATTAATGCAGTATTTAGTCAAATATTAGATTGTTGCATCGAGCGCAAAGTGAGTTATTATTGCACGAGTTTTATGTTGGTGCTCGGGCACCGCAGCACCGCGCATGCGAGGACACTAAATTAGCACGAGGGCAATAATTACTCATTGTAACGAGGTGCGTAATCTAGTTTTCTTTCAACTACCAATCTACCTACCTTGATAAAATATAGCTACTCAAAACAAATACTCAAGTTAATGAAAAATATTTATCCCGCGACTTTTGAGGCAAAAAGTTATGAACAATTTAATTTGCAGCTGTAGCAGCAGCTTTCTGGAGTTGAATTCATATCGCTATCGCAGTCTATTTCCATTTTTTTTTACTTTTCTTGCTATGTTTGTGAAGTATCAAAGTTTTACAATGGTACAAAATGCGCGCCATTTGTATTTTTTTTCAACTACGATTTTTATTTTCAGCCAGTATCTTTTTGATCTAATGCATACATTTTATATTCAACTTAAGGACGCTATTACATTTTTCTACAAATAACAGTGCTTTTCAGGTACAATTTTAATGTATATGCAATCACAGATGTGAAAATATCATGGTCTTAATTTAAAGATAATATATTCAGCTCCAGATTGGCATCAGAAAAAATGCATGACATCATACAAAATTTTCGCACAAATACGTTTTGCCCATCACGATAATCGCAAAAATATTAAAAAAGTAGGGTCCGAATAGGTCCCAGTTTAGTTAATTTTACAGCATTTTTTATCTTCAAAATTATAAAAAAATTGCGGTATATATAGTCCTTTACAGGTTCAGATAATTATTTTTTACCCAAATCAATATGTATTTTAATTATTAGCTAAAATAAAAACACTTGTCTACTTCTTCATACATTTTGCACTCGAAGCTTATCATTCCGCGCTCAGAAGCGCTCGTGGAAGGACGAGCGTATCGCTTTTTTGCAAAAAATAAATACGATAAAAGTAATAGAAAAGATTGTAGTGTGCATGCGTGAGTCGTATGTCGTGATCGAAAGGAGTTGATATTTTACCGGACCGAAATAAAAGTATGTTTGAGTTTCCTTTTATTATTAGAATGTGATTTAGAAATTATGTTGGGTATGATCGGTATTTGGATAGGTATTGTTAAGCAGTTGTTGGCAAGGTTGAGAAATGGATGGGTGGGTTTAAGCAGCTCTTAGTAAGGTTAGGATTTGGATGGGTAAGGTTAAGCTGGCGGCGGTGAAGGTTAGAAGTGGATGGGTGGCAGGAGATTTATGATTTGAACCGGTTTGTATGTATGTATGTATGACGAATACGGGGTCAAACCAAAATAAAAGATGGCGGCGACGAAAATTTGGCATCTTTTCGTCACAGCTGTCATTGTCATGTTTTTTGGGGTCGCTTATATCGAATATAGGGTCAAAACCAAAATACAAGATGGCGCCGACGAAAATTTGACCGCTTTTCGATATGGGTGTCATTTTCATGGTTTTTGGCGTCGCTTATATCTAATATGGGGTCAAAACCAAAATACAAGATGGCGCCGACGAAAATTTGACATCTTTTCGTCATGGGTGACATTTTCATGGTTTTTGGGTAGTATGTCATTAGCTGCTCATTATGTAATACTTACTACAAAAATTTTTGTTGGAAATATTTTATATAATATGTAATACAAAATGTTCAAGTAATTTTTAGGGTTTCCCCTATTACTAAGACTCCGCGGTCCGTCTGTCTGTCTGTCTGTCACCAGGCTGTATCTCATGAACCGTGATAGCTAGGCAGTTGAAATTTTCACAGATGATGTATTTCTGTTGCCGCTATAACAACAAATACTAAAACAGAATAAAATAAATATTGGGGCTCCCATATAAAAACGTGTTTTTTTGCCGTTTTTTGCAATAATGGTACGGAACCCGTCGTGCGCGAGTCCGACTCGCACTTGGCCGGTTTTTTGACGTAGTCCACGAACAGCACCCGTCCGAATAGCACCGGCGCGAATAGCACCGAGCCTAGTCCACGAACAGCACCTATCAATATTTTTGGCAGGTGCTATTCGTGGATACAAATCTATTTTATTATTTGTGTCCACGAACAGCACCTACGGCTCGGCAGCCTAGTGCTGGGATGCATTTGTTTAACAGGACATTATTAAATGAAACATATCGATAAAAATCACTAGAACGTTTATTAAGAAAAAAGCCTTATGATAATAATTATTAATCTTACAAAATAATAAATCTGTAACACTTTCTTAATTTTTAATGTATCACAATCAGTCTTTTCAGATCACCTCACCTTTATTGCAAAATTAGACTTAGTTTAATCTTACTAAATAATATCACTTTCTTATTTTATAATATATCACAATCAGTCTCCACATATCACATTTATTGAAAAATCAGCAAATACAAATATTTCGGTCTAGGCGACATTTAAATATAAGAAAAAACAATAAAAAGTCTTATGATAATAATTACTAATCTTACAAAATTATAAATCTGTAACACTTTCTTAATTTTTAATGTATCACAATCAGTCTTTTCAGATCACCTCACCTTTATTGCAAAATTAGACTTAGTTTAATCTTACTAAATAATATCACTTTCTTATTTTATAATATATCACAATCAGTCTCCACATATCACATTTATTGAAAAATCAGCAAATACAAATATTTCGGTCTAGGCGACATTTAAATATAAGAAAAAACAATAAAAAGTCTTATGATAATAATTACTAATCTTACAAAATTATAAATCTGTAACACTTTCTTAATTTTTAATGTATCACAATCAGTCTATTCACATCAAAGGTGATGAGAGTAGCGATACTGTGTAACGTGCAAAGACACGTGACACAGTATCGCTACTCTACAATTCTTATAGGGTGCAGCTTGTCGTACCCTTGCGCATTGCGAGCAAGCAATTTTCGACCGATTCCACCCATCGGACGCCATACATTGGACCTTTGGCTGATAGTGCGTTAAGACTGTTTATCGTGTAGCCGTGATTTCTTGTCACTGTTCTAGCGACGCGACAATGCGCCGGAGCACACGAAAGTATGACGAATTTAACCGAACGCTTCCGGAGCTTGTTTACGTAAAATTGCAAATAATATTATTAGTTCGGATAGCTCGGCAGGGCACAAAGGACGTCACAAGAATAGTTTATAATAGTTTGTATCTGTATGTTCCGTGCTAACAAAAGGTGTAGTAGATTTATTAGTGAGTATCTATAAAACACAATAATGGAGCCTGTTGCCGGTAGAAGTGATAAAAATAGTAACATTAGCTACATTTCCAGTAGAAAAGGAGCGCCATTACTAATACATAGTGATAGACAGTACAGAAAATTCAAAACATATAAAAATAATGCTAATGTGTTATGGCGGTGCATAAAAATATCGTGTAGAGGGTTCCTGACGCTTGATGGCAATGAAGATGTAATAAAAATTACAGAACACACCTGTGAACCCATGAGCAGTGCCCAGACAGAAATAAAGAAAAGTATGGATGAACTTCGACAAGAAGCTGCAGCCACCGATGGTCCTATTCCTACGTTATACAAGAGCAAAATAAATAAACTACTCGATGAAGGTCTCAACTTAGTAGCCGATTGCCCAAATTATAAAAACATTAAGTCTAGTCTTTATAACATAAGAAATAGGGCTTGTGGAGTTAGCCGACTAAATGCAAAAACCGCGGGCGAGGTACAAGTAAGTAATCTTCTAGCCGCCATCCTATTAATATTATTATATTATATTATTATTCTTTTATTTTTTTATTCACAATATAAAAAATTGCAATTTGAAATATATAAATTTAATCAGTAGGTAGTAGTTCACATAGACTATGAAGTAAAAAAATTAAAACAACTATTTTTTTATTTTGCTAAAACTGTACGTTGAAAGTTAGTGTTTTAATTTTTTTCTAGATCCGTGATTTTGTTACACACAATGATATATCTACCTAATTTGTCTATTTATGAACACCTTTTCTAGGTACTTTCCCCATATTATTAAATATTTTTTTTAAATATTATTTGTTTTTTATAATTATATTTATTAAAAATGTAATTTTATGATATTGCTTATGGATTATAGGAGTATAATAGTAATAATGTTTGGACATCTATATACAGCACCATTTAATCCTAAACTAAGCTAATCTATTTATTTTAAGGTACCCAAACAATATTTGGACTTCTTGTTAGCTGATTACTACGATGGGAAAAATCGAATTCTACTATTCGCCACGTCAAGAAGCAAAGAAGAACTTGCCAAAACACGTCATCTGTATTGTGATGGAACTTTTAAATCTGCGCCGAAACCTTTTCTGCAGATTTATAGTATCCATGGTGATATCGATGGTGTCGTTAAGCCGTTAGCATATGCTATGCTTCTAAATAAAAAAATGTCTACATATAAAACATTATTTCAATTATTAAAATCTTCGATACCAGCAATGACTGTAGATTTTTTCACGAGTGACTTTGAAGAAGCCGCAGTGAGAGGAATACTGTCTGTATTTCCCAACGTAGCAGTAAAGGGATGTTACTTTCACTTTAAGAAGGCGTTAAAAAAAAAACAGAAGGAGCTAGGTCTTAACGACAATAGTATATATAGAAAGCACGTTGCTCTATGTACAGTGCTCCCTTATTTGCCACCGAATGATTTAGATGACGCTTGGCTTTACATTATGAGTGAGAGTCCTCAAGATAGTAATATAACAAAATTTAACGACTACATGATCACACAATGGATTGACCACAAATTTTGGTCAAACAAATGGTGTTGTTATGGCCAGACTCACAAAACGAACAATTATACTGAGACTCATTATTCGGTCATTAACAAATCAATTAATAAAAATAATAAGAACTTACTTAATGTTTTAAGAGTCTTACAGGAAAATTGTAAGAATTTCACTGACATACGAAAAAAATTTGCTACTTCTAATTCACAAAAAAATGCCGCAAAAAGAAACCAACTAATAGACAATATTATAAAAGAATATAAAAGTGGATTTATTTCTCTTGGCCACTGCATGGAAAAGCTGCGATTTTAAGGCTTTCTATTTTTAAATTTAAATTAGAATAATGTAACACCTGCGCAATCGACGGATAGTGAAGGACAATATACAAAATGTTCACGGAGCGCTGTTATTAGTACATCAATAAGGATCTAAGGCTGATTTTGCTGATTTTTCAATAAATGTGATATGTGGAGACTGATTGTGATACATTAAAAATTAAGAAAGTGTTACAGATTTATAATTTTGTAAGATTAGTAATTATTATCATAAGACTTTTTATTGTTTTTTCTTATATTTAAATGTCGCCTAGACCGAAATATTTGTATTTGCTGATTTTTCAATAAATGTGATATGTGGAGACTGATTGTGATACATTAAAAATTAAGAAAGTGTTACAGATTTATAATTTTGTAAGATTAGTAATTATTATCATAAGACTTTTTATTGTTTTTTCTTATATTTAAATGTCGCCTAGACCGAAATATTTGTATTTGCTGATTTTTCAATAAATGTGATATGTGGAGACTGATTGTGATACATTAAAAATTAAGAAAGTGTTACAGATTTATTATTTTGTAAGATTAATAATTATTATCATAAGGCTTTTTTCTTAATAAACGTTCTAGTGATTTTTATCGATATGTTTCATTTAATAATGTCCTGTTAAACAAATGCATCCCAGCACTAGGCTGCCGAGCCGTAGGTGCTGTTCGTGGACACAAATAATAAAATAGATTTGTATCCACGAATAGCACCTGCCAAAAATATTGATAGGTGCTGTTCGTGGACTAGGCTCGGTGCTATTCGCGCCGGTGCTATTCGGACGGGTGCTGTTCGTGGACTACGTCGGTTTTTGACGTAGTCCACGAACCTTCCTTCGAGTCCTTGTGACCGGAAATTATTTCGTTTTAGGTATCTACTTATTTTACGTTGCGTTTGTTTAAAAATACCTACTTACTACAACAAAGTGAAAGCTAATTCTCTTTTCGAAAGTCGGTGTCGGTATCTATTTTTTTTTTCGTTTTTCTCATATCCTAATATATTATACAATAAAACCTTCCCTGAAAACACATACATTAATCGACGTAAACCCGATAGTATCGGATAAGTAGTTTTAAAGAAAATCGCGGATACATACGGGTCGAATAGATAGAGCACCTCCTTTTTTTGAAGTCGGTTGAAAATAATAACCTACTTTTTACGACGACAGTTTGTAACAGTTACCAAATGCATTGTCAAAGTGCCAATTAACCTTCCTGAATCAACTTCAATAAAATTAAAAAATAATATCAAGGACCAATATTATTTCAGTGATGTATAAGATCGAGCGCTCAGTAGTTTCAATGAGTGCGTGCGCGTAATGTTGTTGTGTGCTACTAGATACCTAAATTTGAGTTCGTCGAAAATGTAACAGCGTCCTTAATGGGAGACATTAAACCTCTATGGTAAATTTATATCCAAATAAAAATAAAAAACAATGCAATAATGAAAAACTGACAACGAGATTTCAAAAAACATTTCTGCAATGTTTTGGTTCTAAGCAAAAAAGACGTCCCTTGTGATCGGTTTTGTATTGATTAATGATAACATTACTACGTAGTTGAAAGAAAAAGTTATTTATTATTGGTGCCTACAAGTGTGAAGAATTATAAGGGCGAGCGTAGCGAGCTCGAAAAAGCCGGCGACCTAACATAACGCTGATGTTTTTAAAGGAGGAAAGGAAACTTTCCTAACAGTACCTTAACATTTCAGAGTTTTATAAGGGTTTAAAAAAGCCACTCAGACAGCGACAGCACCCCACGCCCCCCTCTCGCGAAGGGGGTGAACGATCATCGAGGGCTGATGGTAGTCTACCACCGCCCGCCTCACGCTCAGGGCGCCGCGCCACGTCTCATCAACGTGACTTGTGAGGACTCACATAGTGTGAAAGTCTCGAGAAGAGCTTACTATAGAAATGATCCTATGAAGTAAGGTCTTGTCGAAAATCCGAAAATCGCGGAGGGTCGTTCGCTCGCGGTAAATCTTAACAGCGCGATGCAGAAAGACGCGTCATCGGTACAGCGACATCTAGTAACGCGGTTAGGAGTTAATTATTTACGTCATGTGCCCCACTGAGGCAACATAATATTCATAATACTGATATTTGCAAAATAAAAGTTACAAACTGATTCTATGATGTAATAATGCAGTAATGAAAAAGCTGTAAGGATCCAAATGTGCTTCAGCGTTGAATTAATAAACAGACGCGCACGCCATCTATCGCGAAACTAGTCAAACTTTATCAAGGATTTATATGTCATGCGCACGCGCAATATTGGAAACGAATTTGCCTAAGGAAGTAACAACTCTCAGTAGAGAGTACTATATTCCTTGGTAAGTAAGTTTATGTGTCTTTTCTATAAAAAAGTAGCCATTATATGGACATTGGACACAAAGTAAGATTACCATCACTTTCTGAGAATTCCCTGATGGAAAAACCCTTTCGTAACTTTGCTGACCAAAACCCATTCTTCACTCTACTTGTTTATATTATGTCAATATGAACTAACCTTCATTGCAGTTCTTCGTTCCACGATCAGTCTCGTGGAGTAGACAATAAAGAAAGGCAGTGGTCCAAGAATTGTACATAATATCATGAATCTATGCAGTGTAAGCAACTCTCCTTTTATGAAGTCCTGTGTAGAAGACATCCTAATTTCCTGAAATAAAATTTTGTTACACAAAATTAAATACATGTTTATATTATGTGAAGCAATTGAAAAAAATGTATTTAAAAAATAAAACAGTTATTATTGATCAGATAAGAGTTTAATCTCCGACTCCTAAGATACAGGTCTTCGTACCTAGTTTAGAAGCCCAATAAATTTAAACTTGGTAGTACAACCCACTGTTTCCGTATGCTATGTACCTACTGTGTTTTTTTTTTTTTTGTACTCATAAACTAAAACTTTTAGCCCCCATAACTACTTACTTGTAGCATCTATGTGAGCAGAAGCAGATGGTACTCGCCACTGGTAGACTAAGTGTGGTCTTCTTCCAAATGCTAAGTTCAAACTTAAAGGCAGCTCAAGCAGAACAAGAGACACGACGCTGCGGACTAGCATCATTCATATGACAGCGGGGGTGAGACACTGTCCAGTGAAAAGCGAACCTTACAGTCGCCTTTGTGGTATATCCGTAATTCGAGCTTTTACAGAAACATATACATCTAATTGTACATGTTGATGGACTTGGTAATCTTATTCTACTGGTTTAGAGGTAATATAAGGCTATTAATTTGGTGATATTTAATTACCTATTACTTAATTTAAATACATCTACAATGGTCAAATGATTAGTAAACTTAAGCTAGGCGACAAATTACAGTATAAAATGATCATATTAAAATTCTACCACATTACCTGTCGAACGCTCTGATTAGTAAGCCGCTCTATGAAGGACTTGTCTATAGCCCATTGCAATTGCGCCAAATAGGGACGAACTATTTCTTCTGCAAACATGAAATTTTAAGGGGTTAAGTATATTTTGCTTTAGATAATGAACCTTAACTCAATGCTATACAGTTAGTTAGTTTTCACTGTAGTTAAAATTGTTGATGTAAATTGCATAAAAATATACATAAAGGAGTATGGATAATGTTGATGGTGGCTGGGACATGACCATTATGATGACTGGTGGAAACCCTGAATGACCAGCTTAGATCTGCCTCATCTCAGGCTACAAGCTGGACTGGAAATTTTTCATGTAGGAGTATCTATCTATAGGTAGGTACTTTTTCAATGCATTTCTTATACAGCTGTATCGAATATTGACTAAATACCCAAATATAATAGTTGGAAAAGTGTAAAGTTATGGGGGAGACTTTTGTCCAGCTCTGGGACAATAAATCAACATCATCTTCCTGCCCTTATCCCATGTTACTTGAGATCATTCCATGTTATGAACCGTCACGCTATCACTGACTCCCTTCTCTTTCTTATCGCTCCTCACGCAGTCCATCCATCTTTTCTTTGCCCTACCCTTCTCTCTCCATAAATCCTCTCTCAGGAGAGGGAGGGGTCTCTCTCCATAAATCCTCTCTCAGGAGAGGGAGGGGTCTCTCTCCATAAATCCATCAATCTCACCAATCTCTGATTAGCGTGGTAGCCCACTATAGTCAGTATGGACAGTAAATATTGACAAAGAAAAGAGAAAGGTTCATAAATACCTTTTGGAGTAATAGTACGTAAAACTCCATTAAATAGACTGTTTAGCTTATTAGTTGCCTCATCACTAACTGCATATAAAGAATATTCTAAGGCAATTGGAAGTGATCCGCTTTTCTGAAACAAAATCAAAATAGTTATTAATTTATTATTCCTAAATAAAATACATACTATTGCAATAGTGTTGGGCTTAACTAAGAAGAAAAGGAATCCTACTGATATTATAAAATTGAAAGTGCAAGGTGTAAGTATGGATATTTGTTACTCTTTGAAGTAAAAAGTACTGTAAATATTTTGATGAAAATATACAGTATTATAGCATATACATCAGAATACCTATACCATATATTATACCATAGGTTGTCCTACTAGTCTATTATAATCTTATTATAATGTGTTATAAGACAGTATTGGGCCGAACATGGCTGTTGCTTTTCAGATGAGAAATTGGCTAAAAGAACCACAGTATGGGTGCCATATATAATAATAGATGGCGGGATGAACTCTGCTCCTCCTGTCTGGCCTGCACCAGCAAAAAGAATTGAGAGGAAAGGGAGATGGCGGCCCTTGCACTGCAGTGTCAATATACAGTAATAGTATTTGTAGCAACTTCGCTTAAAACAACATAATGGGATAGGATAGATGTACCACCAAGCGGCACTTTTGAATGTTAGATACATTAAAAATTACAAGGAATAAAAATTGATTCTACCGTGCATTCGGAAAGTAGCTTGCTATGGAGAAGAACGCACAAGAAACTGCATATTAACAATATAAAAAAAAAAGTTTTTTTACAATATTTAGGTACATAAGTACATACATTAATAAATTCATATGTATGAGGACAAAGCACCCAGCACCTTTGCTGCAATTAGACTCCCATTTGGTCTGTTGTGCGTGCAGACCTCCTATCTGTCAGAGGGAATGGAATGTAATCCAACACGTGAGCCCAATGCGGTTTGTATCCACCAAACCGTCAAATGTCTTCGAATCTTAGGTTCTATCGTATCGTTTCTTCACTATCAATTCAATTAATTTTTTTATGTTTATATCTCCATCGATGAACATTCGATGATTTTGCCAATGTCAAGGTATATGAAGATAGTCGGTTTAAAATTATGAATACTGTCATAGAACTATTGATCAGTGTTTGTAGCGATGACCTCCATTGTTCACCATGCTAAACAAGGGAACAGTGGTGATTAAATAATTTACACAAGTACAGTGCCTGTCAAGGCTGCTGGAGTCTGGTGAATACAAAACGCACAGGACCGATCAGTATGGCGAAGCTTGGGGGAGGCCTATGTCCAGCAGTGGAAGTCTTTCGGCTGAAATGATGATGATGACAGCGCCTGCCTGGGTTCGAACCCACAACCTACAAATGGTAAGTCATGGCCATTACTACTGAGACAGCACCGCTCCAACAAAGGTAAAACAACAGAATGACAAAAGTCCTGTAACAAGGACCTAAGAGCAAACCATTATGTTTATAATGACTATCAGCTATAACAACAGCATTTGAATGGTTAAAGCCCTTAAATGTCATTTTAAACAGTTTATTTTTTATCCTTCAATTAGATGAGATAGATAATAAGCCACAGTTTGTGTCTCACTAAAATGAGCACCTTAGTGTCATAAAAATAAATAAATTTAATTAACCCTACAGTAAAGTATGTATCTATAAATAAATTGATTAATAACATTGGTTTACATAAAGAAATCTATACTAATATTATAAAGAGGAAAGATTTGTATTTTTTTATGTTCGTATTTTTGTATGTAACAAATTTAATAAACTTAAAAACTACTGGACCAATTTCAAAAATTCTTTCACCGTCGGGAAGCTACACTATCCCCAGGTGACAAAGGCTACTTTTTATCCCTGTATACCCATGGGAATGGGAACTACCCGGGTGAAATCGTGAGGCGTCTGCTAATGTATATATAAAAGCTAAGTTTAATATGATTGCTTTACCTTAAATTCCACTTCAGCAAGTCCAGCTAAACTTTTGAAGAAATCAGCATGAAGTTTTAAAGGAAAGACAATGCTCTCAAAATCCCAGCGATATTTTGGTAGAATACCTAAAACAACAATAATTATATATGGAAAACTAAAATAATTTCAATAGTTCAAAATAAAGTGGTTGTCTGTCTGTGTTTAGATCTTTTTAAACTGCGCAATGTTAGAAGGAATCTTGATGGTAGTTGTAGAAAACTAACAAACAGGAGCAAGTGGCCTGTAAATCTTGTAAAATAAACCCCAATTCACTATTTTTCTAAAAGCTTCTCAAGATTAAGGATGAAAATAAGGGCACCCCGTAAGTCTACACAAAATACCGTTCTCGCCTACCATGAAACTAATTATGTATTGATGGAATCCTCCATATCTTCTTACCTAAGTCTTGATCCAAATGAACCGCAGCCATAGTCATCAGGCTTTGTGTGAAATTGTTTAAAGGTGAATAGAATACTCTTATTAAGGAATCATTACTTTCCGACACCTGAAAAATAAATAAGTAAATGGAGAGTCTGTAGATAAAATAAAACGTCTGTGAGACTGTATGAGCTGCATGACAATGACTGTAGACTGTGAGATAAAATACTGAAACTTATTGGAAAAGTAAACATCACATATACTCACTCTGCGGGTTTCAGGATCCACGATTTCAGGATGTAGTTTAATGAGATTTACATGGTGGACCAGAAATAATAGAATAAACACAGATACTCCGCCAAACGTTTCCCAAAACGTGTGACAGTACCGACGACATCGAATCTTCACATACTTCCACATTAAAATCCATAGCGGTATAAAAATATTGTTGCAAATAGCCATTTGATAAACTTGGAGTGACAGATAACATGAAGAAACAGCCAATGTTCAAATTTGGCGGACATAATTTTGTGTCAAATTCTGAAAAATCTGACATAAAAATCAGTGTTACCACACTTACCATGGCATTAAAATGTACTCTGTGCATGGCAGTTACTATACCATAAAGAAAACCATAAACCCATTGCGCACTTGTATACAATCTGAAGTTTGCCTCTGTTTTAACCCCCGACGGAATAAGTGAAAAAGAGGGGTTTTTATGTTTGACGTGTGTATTTGTGTATCTGTCTATGGCATCATAGCTCCTAAACGGATGAACCGATTTTGATTTAGATTTTGTTTGAATGCTGACTTTATCGAGAGTGTTCATAACTATGTTTGAAAATCGTTTCAGCCGTTCAAAAGTTATGGGCGTTACTGTTTGAAATTCGGTTATTTTCGCAAGATATCGTGCTATAATTATGTTTTCAAAAGATTGTCGATCGAAGCGTCTCTATTACTAAATAAATTATGTAGCATGAAATAAAAATGTGTCGGGAGCTTTAATTTTCTTAATTTGTGACTTGTCTTCGTATCGTATAGTGTGCGTGTATGTATACAACAGGTCCCCAGGATACAGGTCCTACATAGTTTAGGGGCAACCCCGTCCGTACAAACTGATTATTTTTAACCCCCGACGGAAAAAGAGGGGTGTTATCAGTTTCACGTGTGTTGCTGTGTATCTGTATCTGTATATCTATGTATTTGTGTGTCTGTCTGTAGCTTCATAGGTCATAAACGGAAGAACAGATTTTGTTTTTTTTTTTTTTTTTGTTTGATAGGTGGCTTCGTTGGGAGAGTCCTTAGTCTAGCTATGACATTGAGCTAGGAAAAACATGGAGGCGCCCTATTATTCTATACATACATTAGCTTATACAAATATGAGTAAAATACGATACAGAATGTGAAACATCATTTTGTCTCATTTCTTCTAATGTAGTAATCGTATTCGACAAAAGAGACAACAATATTTCAGTTGTTGCTCATTATGGCAGCATTTTGTTATGACGTAGTGACAGTTGTCAATACGTGCCATAATCGGCATATTAGTTGCCGAAATTTGTGGATGTGTTCGTGGTATACGTAGTATCTCTAAGTAGTCTGTGTTCGTGGTAGTCCTGCTGTCAAATGGTTGTTTACTTTTTGTATTATTAATGTGTGTGTGTGTTCTGTGATTAACACAACCATAGCATCAGCAGCCATTTTAAGTGCCATTTTAAGGTTTAGGTAGGCACGTTTTTTTTGTAGGTATTTCGAGTCCATACTATTTATTAGGTCTATGAGCTATTTATTAGGTATATTGATTAAAATTGGTTAAGCCGTTCAAAAAATATCCTCATTTTACTGTTTGAGTATAGGTTTTTTCGCAAGACATCGTGTCATAATTACGTGTTTCGATAGATTGTCGATTGATGCGTTTCTACTGGAATAGTAGTTATATTATATGTAGTTTAAAAAACATGAAATATTCTTTTTTACAAAAAATTTAAAAACGCCGACACAAAAACCTCTAGAAAGCAAAAAAATTGCCTCGTACTTGCGTCGGGGATCCGCTTAGTAAATAAAATAAACTGCTGTAAACGTTCGCGGTTCCCCGACGCGAGTACGTGGCTTATTTTTTTGTTCTTTTTAGAGTTTTTATGTCAGACATAAAAAAAATATATTATAAACTATACATCAAGATAGCTTGATTGACGAATTGACGTAGTTATTGTTACTGTTAGTCAGTCAAGCGCTATTGTTACTGTATTGGTACTGACAGATGTCGCAAAGATCAAGCTATCTTTTTTAAAGTATAGTTACAGACCAGATAATAATATAATAGCTCTATACTTCCTAAAAGATAGCTTGATCTCTGCGACAGCTACCAGTAACAATACAGTAACATTACCGCTTGACTGGCTCACAATAACGTAACAATAACGTATACGTAAGTTTAAAATATGTCGCAGAGATCAAGCTATCTTTTAAGAAGTACTAGCTGTCCCACGCGGCTTCGCCCCCGTCTACTGGCTATCTACTTACCCATCTACCCTACCTACCTTACTCTACCGTACCTACCCTACATACATGATTGTTGGGTAACTTAAACCGCTTACGCAGCGCACGCAACCGAAGCTCTCAAAAACTAATATTTTTTGCCCGTTTTTGCTACATTTTTCATTTATGCTCCTCATTGGTAGTAGCGTGATGTTATATAACCTATAACCTTCCTCGATAAATGGGCAATCAAACACAAAAAGATTTTTTGAATTCCAACCAGTAGTTCCTGAGATTAGCGCGTTCAATCAAACAAACTCTTCAGCTTTAAAATATTAGTATAGACTAGCTGTCCCACGCGGCTTCGCTCCCGTCAACTGGCTACCTACCAAGCTAGCCCACCTACTCTAAATACGTTGCGTCTCAAAAAGAATAAATTTGCCCCGTTTTTGGAACATTTTTCATTGATGCTCCGCTCCTATTGGTCGTAGCGTGATGTTATATAGCCTATAACCTTCCTCGATAAATGGACTACCCAACACAAAAAGAATTTTTCAATTCCAACCAGTAGTTCCTGAGATTAGCGCGTTCAAACAAACAAACAAACAAACAAACTCTTCAGCTTTATAATATTAAAGTATAGATAAGACACTGGTAGAACTAGGAGCAGACATAAATAGTGGGAAAACGTATAATAGGTACCCAGAACTAAGTTAGATCCCTACCTATCTTGCTATGTGTTGGTAAGTACCTTCGTTTCAGAGTAAACTTGAAAAGATCCAAATTAGACGCCATGATTTGACCGACTTCTTCTTCTTTTCGATTAAATGGAAAACTCTTTACATATTTAGGGCCCAGGAGGTGGCCACGTTAATTGCACTGCTAGTGGTGTTCATTAGGTCCTCAGAGTCAAGCTGACTAAACCCGAATTGCCGACTTGTTTAATATCAACCCAAGTTTAAAAGTAAGGTGTGCGTCTGGTACTTTATAGAAATAATAGGTCAGCTAAACCACCCAGCTTCTATATTTATCATCTCTTTAATAGTTTTCTGACACGACAGCTCGGAGTTTCTCAGCCTAAGTTGGATATATAAAGCACAAACAAGAGCAGCTGCACATGCATCACAACCAAACTGTTATCATTTATATAGTTCTTAACTACCCGTGGTGATCAAAGGTAAAGAGTAGTCCTAAAGTTCCTGTGTCTGCTAGGACATAGGCCTCTTGTGAGAGTGGGTTGTAATCCATCCTTGTAGGAGCAACTCTTGACTAGTTTTATTTGAATTCGTAAAGCATTACGTATTGCAATCTAGAATACTTAAGGTACTCACAGAACAGAAAAAAACGCCTCTTCTCTGTTTTGTGACTCGCAGGCGACGGATTTCTGTCGCATATCTGAATACAAAATCTGATGTGACGGCACTGATAAATAAGATAAAACCTTTAGAATAAATGGTTTTAATCAGCAAAAATATAAGTGAATAGAACAGTCGTAATGACGGATAAAATAACTACATTATTTTTAAGACCATAGAAACTCCAAGGAGTTTCTATATCATCACATTCTTCCTGGCTAAAAGAGAACAGCTATTCAGTTTAGAACGTAATCCCTGTAGCGGCTTGGAAGCCTACGTTCTCTCGTCGATCTTCGCTGAGTAGTTGAATTATCAGTAGCCGGGCGTTCTGCTTCGACTAATTGATATTGTCCAGCTGGAGCTGTTACATCTGTTGGCTGTTCCTCTTCTTCGTCATTCGTACTTCGAGAATCGTAGAAGTCTTCTTCACTTGTTTCTACTGACTCTTTTGTCTCGTTAAGTATTTCAGGCGTTTCCTGAATTATCTCACTATCTTGACCCAATGGTGCTAGGTGTCGGTTTGAGACAGTTGATTCTCGTCCGTCTGCTAGACGAACATAGGAATAATCTGGATTTACATGGAGTAACGTCACCTCCTCAACGACTGGTTGATATTTATTAGTGCGGTTAAATTTTCGCATCAGCACATGTTCTGATTCTGTCAACCAAGTGGGTATAGAAACTCCATTCGTAGATCTGCTGGTATGCGTAAACATTCGTTCATGTGGCGTACAATGTGTGGCTGTGCACAGCAAGGACCGTATGGAATGTAAAGCTTGAGGAAGAATTTGTTCCCAATTTTCAATTGTCAGTTTGCGTGAACGTAGAGCCAATTGTATTGATTTCCAGAGGGTCCCATTGAAACGTTCTACTTGACCATTCCCTCTTGGATTGTATGGAGTGGTTCTACTGGAAGCAATCCCTCGTGAATTCAAGAAATTTTTTACTTCCGCTGATATGAATGAAGTTCCTCGATCTGAATGAAGGTAAGATGGCATCCCGAATAGCATAAATATCTCGTTTAGATGTTTTATAACTGTTGCAGAACTCATATCGGCACATGGGAACGCAAATGGGAAACGTGAGTATTCATCGATCACCGTTAATATGTACTTATTTCTTGTGTTGGAAGGTACTGGACCTTTAAAGTCAATACTTAATCTCTCCATAGGTGAAGTAGCTTTTATCAAAATTGGATCTGGCAAGGCAGATCTGTAGAATTTTGGTTTTATTTCAGAACAAATCCGGCACGAATTAGTCATATTTTTTATCTCTTCAGTAGAGTAAGGCATATTTTTCGATTTTACCCAGTGGTTCATACGCACTATTCCTGGGTGACACAGGGCTTCATGTAATGAAATTAGTTTCTCAGTCCGTATTGGTACCGATGCACATACTCGTGAAAGTGCGTCAGCAACATTATTCTGGTTTCCTGGGCGGTACACAATGTCATACTTGAACGGTGCCAAGTCCAAGCGCCACCGCTGTATTTTCTCATTCTTTATTTTACTCGTCAGTATATCAAACATAAACGATACAGATCGTTGGTCAGTAATGAGACGAAATGGTTTTCCAATAAGAAAATGACGCCATTTCCTTAGCGATTCCACTATAGCGTAAGCTTCTTTTTCTATAGCTGAGTGGTTAAGTTCGCTATTATTTAGCATTCTGGAGAAAATGCAACTGGTCGATCGGATTGAGACAAAGTTGCTGCAATGGAATGATTAGATGCATCCGTTTCTACGGTGAACGGTGCATTGTTGTCGATAGCGTGAATAGCAGATTTCGCAATCTCAGATTTCAGTCTTTCAAAACTTTGTACTAGCTCATCGTTTAGTGGAAATAATTGTGTATGAGCGAGAGCATGAACTCTTTCTGAGAAATTTGGAATCCATCTACTGTAATGCGCAAACATTCCTATTGACCTTCTTAATGATGGCAAATCACATGGTGGTGGCAAAGTCAGTAGTGGCCGTAAGCGTTCCCCATCTGGCTTAATGACGTGGTTCTTTACATTGTATCCCAGA
Source organism: Orthosia cruda (assembly GCA_964057195.1). Classification (NCBI taxonomy): domain Eukaryota; kingdom Metazoa; phylum Arthropoda; class Insecta; order Lepidoptera; family Noctuidae; genus Orthosia; species Orthosia cruda. The sequence goes on along the minus strand of OZ059835.1, from coordinate 6,662,108 downwards.
ATATTAATAGAATCTTGGGAAAACTTACACTTTTCTTTGTTAAGCGTAAGGCCATATTTTTGAGCGGCTTTCAAAAAATTCTTAAGATTTTCATCATGTTCCGCTTGATTTTTACCACAAATTGTTACGTCATCTAGGTACGCATACGTTCCTTTAAGCTCTTCTTTACGAATGACCCAGTCAATGGTTCTTTGAAAACTTGAAACTCCATTTGTGACACCGAATGGAATACGCCGAAATTGGTATAGATTTCCTGAAGCTTCAAATGCTGTGAAGTGGCGCTCCTTCGGCAGAATTGATACTTGATGATATGCGCTTTGCAAATCTATAGCGCTAAATATACTATATTTTGATATCTGTGACACCAATTCCTCCATGTTTGGTAGTGGGTATGCATCTAAATGTGTATACCTATTTATTGTTCGAGAATAATCGATAACAAGTCGTTTCTTATGATTAGTATTCCTCGTAATAAGAACTTGCGCTCTCCAGGGTGACGTACTCTCCTCAATAATTCCTTCGGCCAAAAGTTTTCTAACTTCATCGTCGATAAATTTCTTATCATCCTCACTGTATCTTCGAGATTTAATAGCAATAGGCTTGCATTCAGGAGAAACGTTCGAAAACAAGGGTACAGCTGGTACAGAGGCTGCAGCAACTCCGCATACTTTAATTGGATCTTTAGGACCTCCAAAAGAGAACTCAAGCGAAGAATGCTTCTCTAGTATATCATGACCAATGATAAGATCAGCGCACAGGTTCTTTACAATTAGTAAATTCAGACCCTCGTAATTATGATCTGCAATTTTAGCTGAGACGCAGGTTTGTCCCTCTACTTGAGATGTCAGTGAAGTTGATGCCATTGAAATTGTTTGATTACAAGGTCTCTTTTTTAGCCGACACAATTTAAAGAAGTCTTCGTTCATAAAACTGATAGAACTGCCTGTGTCAATTAATGCTTGAGCACGAATTCCCTGAATGTATGCTGTTACAGTTGCTTTCTTAAGGGAATCCGGTGACGCTGCTACAATACATACTGAGCTGTTGGTATTAGTATCTTGTTTATCTAAACCTGCAACAGTATGAAGTTTCTTGCCTCGGCATACGTTAGCATAGTGTCCCTTCCTGTCACATATCTGGCAGTTAGCGTCGACAGCAGGGCAATCCTTTCTAGGATGCACTCGCCCTCCACAGAAGAAACACTTTCGCTTTATAGCAACTGCTATTGGTTCTCTGTTTCCTTCTAAGCCTTGAACAGCACTCAAATTTGAAACATTATAGCTCTGTGAACTCATTTCAGCCATTTCTAGCGATATCGCCTGATTGTAGGCTTGGTCGAGTGTTAACGACAGATTTTCAAGTAATCGTTGTCTAATTTTGTTTGACTTGATACCAGAAATAAAAGCATCTCTCATACTATCACTTTTATTTGTTTCCGCATCAACTTTTTCAAATCCGCAGTCCTTTGCCATTAATTTTAGAGCTTGAATATAGGTGTCAATGTTTTCTTCACTCTGTTGCTTTCTCGTTGCCAGCATGTGTCTAGCGTAAATTATATTTTTTGGCTTGATAAATATATTATTCAGTGTACTCAATGCTGCTTCGTAACTAGTACACTCACTGATAAATGAGTAAATTCTAGCGGATACATGATTTATGAGTAAATCTAAAGTAGTTTTACCATCTTTTGCATCTTTTCCGCAGAATGACAGGAAACTTTCGAATGTCCTCTTCCAGTACTCCCAATCCCTCGGGGCGGAGCTGTCCGATGGATCAATGTCCAATTTATCGGGACGTAAGAATCTGTCCATTATTATTAGAACATTTTGCTGATTAAATTGATAAATAAGATAAAACCTTTAGAATAAATGGTTTTAATCAGCAAAAATATAAGTGAATAGAACAGTCGTAATGACGGATAAAATAACTACATTATTTTTAAGACCATAGAAACTCCAAGGAGTTTCTATATCATCACAGGCACCTTATACAGATTGAGAAGCAGTAAAGCGAACTTACAGTAGTATAGTATTGGTAATTCTGCCCCACCTGTCGCGCAGTCGAATTAGTTCGTTAACGCTCCGTTGTAATGCATATCGTAATAGGTACTATACGGATTTGGTTATGTGTCAAGAGGCCAACATAACAGAGACAAATTAGTAATTAAATTAAGTGTCATCAAGTGTGTTTAGTATTAGTGGTAATAATTTTATTCCTGCTCCTACTTTTATTTTGCAAACATGTTGATGTTTTCTTTAACAAATAATTAAATCTGGTCACACCATGAGGCGGCCATATTGAACTTTTTTAGTGATTCGGAAATTATCGTCTGCAATGGAGTCATATTTTTGCTTATCAAAATTTGATCATATTTTTGTTGAGAATTCGCCAAAATTATGTCATTTGTGTATCGTATCTCAATCCGGTCGCGGTCATTGCAGAAAATCCTCGGTCGTTTGACAATATTCGCCTGAGCATAATATTGTTGTTGTATTCACTGTCGACCCTGGAGACATCTTGTGATAAAAACCCATTATTGCGGCAAGTTACTTGGCTGTCTGATTTTGTCTTCACGTAAAACGAGTAACAAAATTAATTTGGTGCTATTCAGGAGTCCGCAATCATGGATGTGTCGTGGGGTAAGTAGTTGTAATATTAGTTTAATAATTATTTTCTCCGTTATCTTGTATTGTCATGTCCTTGTGTGGTTATTTCCAGACGCGGATAATTTTGAGCCTAAGCTACCGACCACGTTGACTAATTCGAGTAAATGGGATGGCGAAGATGAGGAAGAGATCGTGAAGGTAAGTGTGCTTTGCCAAAAAGTTTATTTTTGTTAGCATCGGGTATTACGTTAGTGTTTCGTGAGTTTTCGCGAATTTTCAGTACTTAACCTCAATTTAGTGCATACGTGTTGACGTCAGTGATATTGCAGGAAAGTTGGGAAGACGAGGAGGAAGAAAAGAAAGATGAGGAGAAAACCGAGATCGCCGCGCCTCCGCCGAAGCCGAAGAAGAGGATTCAGGACAAAATAGCCGAAAAAGAGGTGAGTAGAGTGATATCAGCAAACATATGTCGTGAACTTTATATGACAAGGCCACTGTAGAGTTACATCCTTGTCATAGTTTCATAGGGCGTATGGAATTGATAATTAGACGTAATAATTATTATGGTCATTGAGGAATTATTCCAGAAACTTTGTGTAACTTGTTTGACTTTCTGTGATTTATGAATAGTGTACAAGGTCTGCTGGTACACATTATTAAGACATTTATCCTTTTTGCTATAATATAAAGCACATACATGCACAGATAGATCAATATCTAGATAAGCCTTAGTGAAAGTTCCAAAGCAACTCAAAACTGGATCAAATGTCTCAATAGAAAGTTACAATAATTTATTGAACCTGTTTAAAATTCTGTGTGTCTGATATTTAGCAAGAATGTTATCTGATACTTGAAAATTACCTAGTTATGCATCATGCAATACTGTCATCTTCAAAAACTGCAGTAATGGAATTATATTGTAGTGAACTTATGAAAATTAAGAATATTGTGCTCTTGTTATCACCCATAAAAGGAAATAATTCAAGCATAACTTTTCTTTGAAAAGAACAGTATGAGTTCATTTAAAAGAAGAACAAATGTCTATGATATACTTAGCAAACAATGCATTTTACAGATTTATACTTGTAAGTATGACAAAAGAAAATTTATTTAAAAAGGATTTTAGAAACTGCATCCATACATGTTCCAGTATCATCAACTTTGCCTTGCTATTGGCCTCTAATGACATAACTGTTTCAAATATCATAATGAACACTAATTACAACTTGTATGATAAGTGATTAATCATTGTAGAAGTATCTGATAATCCCTTTAAATATTTATGGGTTCGAAAGGCACAAGAAATATCTAAAAGTGATATTGTGTGATGAAATTGGAACCTCAAGGAAAATCACCCTATAAATCATGGCTAATTGTTGGAGTTTAACAAAAAGAAATCTATAATACTCTGTCTCTGTCTAACCTTATATTATATGGTTTGGCTCTGAACCCTTGTTGGTAGTGGAGGCCGAAATCCTATCTGGTCACAACACATAATCGCATCAGCCTTGCTATGGAACACATGTATGACAAAGTATTACTAAAACACACCTTCCAATTTAACAAGTAAAGGGTAATTAAACTATATTATTGAAGTCCTTTTAAAACAGTCATTCATACCAATGAAAGACTGTTTTATACCATACGGTTTATGGGTAGAGGGGGACAACCCATAAACCTCAATACTAATTAATGTAAACTAGTCACCCAGTGGTCAAAATTGGAGTGTGATTCTTTAAAAGATAGTTTCCTGCACATCTCCATACTTGAACTCCGCTTACAAATTTCACATTCCCCCAAATGGATAATATGCTTACAAAGTTTTCTCTTCACATATTCATTTTAACATAATACAATGTAAAGATGCTAGGTTTGGAATCCAAGCTAGGGGATACTGGTTTTTTTTACTAGATAGACATTATTCATAAATATGAGTCTGTCTTCCACTTAGCTACAGTTACAAAATTTATTTTTATGGCGTATAGGTACTATTCAACTTTTAATTTCAGCGTCTTGAACGCGAGAAGGCAGAAAGAGCATCCGCAGAGAAGATTGAAGAGCTGACCCCTGAACAGAAACTGGCAGAGAAGCTGCGTGCCCAGAAATTACAAGAGGAGTCCGACTTGAGGCTCGCCATGGAAACCTTTGGTGAGTGGACACCTATATTGGCGTATGGACTAATCCTACTTCCTACTTAATATAATAAATATGAAAATTTGTGAGGATGCATGTTTGTTATCTCGTCACCAAAAACCATAGGATGGATTTTGATCGCAAATATAAACCTATCTAGATAACGCAAGTCCCTCCATATGTATGAAAATTTGTGTGTAAAAAGTATGCTACTTTTAACACACAATTTAAAAACAAATTTACTTACCAATGGAAGAAAACATTTGCAATGCCTCGGCCAACTTTTTCTAAACAGTCTTTACAGCTCAATATAGCATAATCAGGCATTTTTCTACATTCCGGTGCATTTCCGGTGCTGATAATGCTAAATGAAAAGCTCAAAGTACGATCATTGATCGTAATTTTACTCCGTCTTTTGACACGCGAAGTACATACAATCGCGTCATCTAGTTCAATTATATCTGTGATTTTGATGAAACTTTACCTAAACATTGTAATAACACATAATCTATAATTAATATAAAGTTATTTAGTATTAATTGCAAGCGGGCGGGTTCTAGTCTCCCAATAAACATACTTAATGTAGCATAAGATTAGATCTAAGGATAATGTTAACCTTCTAATGAAAGAAAATACTGGTGTCACCATCATCCATTTCCACAATCACCACAGTGCAGTCACCATTTATTTGGTTTCATTTGTTTCTTTCTTAGAATTGACAAAAATCTTTGAAGTTCCCATTTCTTTACTGCTTTGTTCTTGGGAGATCAAGAATATGAAACAAAACAAAAGTTTGTTAATTGTTACCTTTTGTTTAAAAACGAAAGTCTGGTACCTCTCTAAACCGCGTGATTTTGCAGTTAGGTACTGCAGGGGAGGCCTCCAATGTCATTGATGTCTAATATAAACTTTAAATTTACCAATGTATTGAAAAAGTTGCATTATTACAAGTCCGGATTTGAACCCACAACACCAAGCACAAGGGCCACTGTGCCCATTTGTTTTTTTTTTGCGTGGGAAATCATCCCATGACAGCTCCCACTTTGGCGGAAGCGGGAGGACGTGTCAGATTTTTACTGATTAAAACCCACCCGTGTTCCTTCAGTTACTTGTGACAAGGCCGCGGTAACTCTTTCAAATAAATCTGCGACCTGGGCGTAAACAATTATTATTATTGCAAAAATAAAAATAATGCGCAGGGCATTAAAAGCTGATGATATTTAATAAAATTATCTGTATTTCAGGTATCACAAGTGAAACCGGTGTGGGCAGAATTGATGGCTTCCAACCAACCACAAAGGAAGAATTCACAGAATTTGCTGATATGCTTACCAAGAAAATATGTCAGTTCAAGACCAGTGAGGAGTTCCCGACCTTTATCGATGAATTCATGAGGAATGTAGTGGTTCAATGTAAGTGTAACTGTTATTTTTAACCCTCGATGGAATAAGAGGGCTATTATATCTTTAATGTGTAGGTGTATCTGTCTGTGGCATCATAACTCCTATACGGATGAAACGATTTGCGCAAGATATTGTGTCAGAGGATTTTTAAATTTTACTTGTTATGTGGTTATGATTTCTTTTGACTCTGCTTTCAAGTGGTTTCATGTTTACTAATATGTTGTGGAGTTCAGATAGACATTCGTTCCATGTAAAGTACTCAGCTGAATCATTCACTGAGGCACAGATAATATAATACTAGTATACAGATGCCTTATCCTATACAAAGAAACTGTGCCGACGTAACTAGCGTTTTTCGACGGACTATACGAACAATTTATCGATCGATCGCGTTTGGTTCCGTTCCACTGCTATAGATGGTGTTAGCAGCGACTTGCAAGTAAAAGGATTTACTCAATTCGTGACTATAAACTGCGCCATCTATTGAAATCGATTTTAAATGATCTGTTCAATTAATCTTTGAAATGTGAATATTCCATAATTTTGTGTAAGAGAGTTGATTAAACAAGAACATAAAATTTTTATGATCAATTCTAGAAAATGTTGATTTTACACACAATTCAATAACAAATCGATGCATGTTGCACCATCTAGTGATATTTATTTGATCCAAATTTTCTTCCTTAGCGCTGGGTTGTCGTGACTGAGGTCTTCTTCATGTTGATGGCACGACAGAAGTTTAGATTTTTGTAGCCCAAATCTTTGCCACTTCCATGTTCTTCACTAGGTTAGAATGTATAGGGTTTTACAAAGTTTAAATCAGTAAATATCTGAGGATTGATTTCTGTTTATATTTAGGATAGAATAAACTTTACTTACAGTGCAACTTCTGAGGCTGTGCCTCAGAAGTTGCACAATCTGAGGCCCAGTTTTTTGATCCATAGTTAACACAACTTAAAAAATTGATTGAAAATCCTTTGAAAAAATTGATTTGTTTACTAGATTTAACCATTATTGAGTTAACTACGAGTCAAAAAAACTGGGCCTAAGATAGAAACTAAAAAGGCGACATAAACATCGCGATACGCTCATATTCTCGCGACGTTTGTTGAGTGACCAAGGCCCTAGAGTCCTAGACTAGATGTTGTTACACTTCCCATATTCATTTAAGAAAACCACTCATTGTAACTGGTTTTATGGTCAATACAAACCACAGACTATCCTTGTTATTATTTATGATTATATGACGATTATCGTAATCGACAGGCTAGCCTTTTACCACTACATATTATTGGAGTTTGGATCTAGTCCAACCAATGAGGGCTCACTAGTTGGCGCCACTGGCGAGTAAGGTCTTTAAATATAGCTATTAACGTTGTTATTACGCGTACGGAAGCAAAGTTTGAATTATAATTATTTCTAATGCCGTAGAAGTGCGATTAAATATCAAATCGAGTAATTATCCTCGTTTTTTTTTTAAAAAAAATGTAGGATAAAATTTTCCGAAACATAAAACTCTATTAAAGCAGTGGGTGGTAAAACTATCTTAATCTGCCATATTAGGAAAATATTTACACCAATAAAAAAGTAGTGAATAAACTTGCGCTGAAAGATAGAAATCTATGAAATTTGACGTTTTGAATACCTCACTCTACACTAGCTCCCCTAGTGTCAAATTCGAACGCGATGTCCTCTTTACAACTGTCCTTTTTGCAATTTATTATGTGGTTAAATTAATCATTCCGAATGTTCCCTTTTCAGTGTCTTCCGCAGACATCAAAAGGATAAAGCTGACAGTAGACAACTTGTACATTGAGAAACAAAAGTCGGAAAAGCAGGACAAGTCCAAGAAGCCAAGCAAGGGCAAAGGAAAGGCTAAATTAAAAATTGAAGGCGATAATGTGAGTATACGTTAATTATGATTCATTTGGCCACACCTTATTGTGAACTAGCGGACGCCTCGCGGTTTCACCCGCGCAGTTCCCATTCCCGTGGAAATACAGGGATAAAAACTAGCCTATGTTACCCGGGGTTAATGTAGCTTCTCAATGGTGAAAGATTTTTTTAAATTGGTTCAGTAGTTTTTAAGTTTATTTGTTACATTCAATATAACAAATCTTTTCTCTTTATAATATTATTATAGAAGTATAGATATCGTTTTTCCTCAAGAACAGAGGCATGTTTTTTTCTATAAATATAGAAATCAATTTTTGTTCGTCAGTCTCGCTCAAACTCAAAAACGGCGTGACCAATTTGGATAATTCTTATTTTGATTTGTTTGCTGTTAAAAAAAACAAGAAGGATGGTAGTTAGGTGGGTGGGTAGTTAGGGTATCTAGGTAGGTAGGGTAGGGGTAGGTAGGTTACTAGGGGACAACTAGTCTTTAATAATAATTTATTGTTCTCTCTCTACAAAGGTAGTGCAAGATTTTGTTATATAAGATCAACCTAGAATTACATACGTAAGTTATGTGAGGCATATCTTAATCAAGAATCTTATGAGAAGAGATATAATATGCATGATATATATTCACTGGCAAGTTTAATAATGCGATCAGTTGCGGTCGTATTATTAAGGCCCGATTTCACCAATAAAACTAATCGTGATTAGTTCAACTAAACTCAGTTTCTGCAAATACAGCGTTATGTTTGGTGATAGTTTCTCAGCTTCTCACCTGAAAACCTGTGACAAGCAGGTATTAAAGTAGTATGCGACACGTTCTTAACTCGAAATACTCAATTCAGACACTTGCCTCCAGCGCTTTGTATGTTCATACAGCAGCGCAAGTTGACTTACTGCAAGCTTTACTAACTTAGAGGACCCGTTTCCACTTAAGGCAAATAAAATGCTAGCGATCGCCTGCAACCTAATGACTTTCAGGCTTGATTGTTTAAGTATTGCATATTTATACCTATACTTTGAAGATACAATGTTTAATAACGAAAGTAAATCAGCATTATTTTTGGGCTACCCTCTACTGAACAACAAAAACAAACACCGCGCCTACATGTAGTTGTTCCAGATCTGGGTGTCTTTTGTATGCGACTTTAAATGTTTGTAAACGCTGGGTGCGTTTACAAACATTGCGGCACCCAATGTTGTATCTGTTGTATATCGGAGTTAGTACAGATGAAAAACTGTTTAAGAACAAAAAATATTCAAGCTCATAGGGCTAGAAGATTAGTTGAGCGAAATTTAAATTTTCATCCCCGCTGTCAGCTGATTGAGACATCAGTGCTTTGTTAGTAAATATTTTACCTTCATTTTGGCCAGAGTATAGGTGATTATTACGATAGGGCAGTATGAAGCATCTTTGAATGTAAAAATACGGCTGCAAAAAGGCTGTGTGCACGACGAAAGTTAAACAGTAAATCTTTCATCATCCTAATTATATTTTTGTTTTTAATTTTATTAATTTAATCACACTAATATTAAAAAGGCAAATGTTTGTGAGTGTGTTTGTTACTTCTTTACACTCAAACGGCTGGACGGATCTAGATGAACTTTGCACAGAGATAGATTAGTTTTTATCCCGGGAATATGTTCCCTCGGGCACAGATAATATAATACTAGCATACAGATGCCTCATCCCATACAAAGAAACCGTGCCGACGTAACTAGCGTTTTTCATCTGTCTAATCTTGTTATTTTTGTAAGTACATCAAACGCGTTCGATCCCGTTTCACGGCAATAGATGGTGTTAGCAGAGACTTGCAAGTAAAAGGGTTTACTAGGTTCGTGAATATTTTTTTCCTTATAGGCAATGAAGGTTCGTTTTATAGTATTTTTTTGCACGTTTTTACAGTTTTTTTGCACTAAAATGTGTTGCAATGCAAATTTTAACAATCGAGAGGAATGCCTCAGAAATTTAAAAATGCGCCATCTACTGGCATCAATTTTAAATGATCCGTTAAAATAATCTTTGAAATGTGAATTAAGAGCCCAATATTCCATAATTTTGTACTTAGGAGAGTTGATTAAACAAGAACATACAATTTTTATGTTCAATTCCAGAAAATGTTAATTTTACACACAATTCTATTGAATTGTGTGTAAAATTAACATTCAACAAAAAAATTAACATCCCAAGAATATGTTTCCCTGGGATAATTATCGATATTCACGCGGGCTTAGCCGCTGGCAGAAGCTAGTTACACAATATATCTATTTTTTTTTATCACAAGCTTGTTCTGACAAATAATGTTGTGTCATTTCAACATAACAGACCTATCTCGTATATATTTCGTTGTCCATACGATAAGATAGATCCTACGTGTTTTATCATTTTATTATCACATGCTGCAAGAGATACGCTTATCACTTAGGAAATAGTACCTATTATTTAATCACTTGTTATAGGTCAAGTTTGCTTCACTATTTGATTAAGTTATTTACAAACAATTTGGTAATCATGAAAATTTGCTAATTAGAATTTAATGTTTGTAAGTGGTTTAATGGATTAATTAAATAAATTGTTATCGTTGTTTGCACTTTGAGATGATTTATCGTCGTAACGTTTTTTTATTTACATATGTACACTAATATTTACAAACTAATATTAAAACTTAAATAAGAATAAAAATATGTACAATTACGGGGCGTCAAAAAATTCGTCCACATCGCTGTCAACAGGAATAGTGCCCAGAAGGCTGGCAGCATTGCCACGTTGGATGGCAATGCTGATTCTTTGTCCAAAAAAAAGGCCAGCCCTCTGGTCTCGTGAAGAGTCGACCAACCGCTTGGCGATATCCCGAAATATTAGGTGTGCACTCGGACCCCATGGCCCTAGTGTTTCAACCCCAAACGGCTCAAACACATAATTACCAATTAATCGTCGTAACTGAGTCAAATATATCCAGTTTTATATAGATACTAGCGAAACGCCCCGGCTTCGCACGGGACATGGACCAAGAGGTCATGGACCATATTATATCATGGACCAAGTGATTATATATCAGTGCACTATGTATAATGCCCGGGCATTATGAATCAAGTCAAGTCAAATCGGGCAATGTAATGAATACTGATTTAAACTTCTATATTTATCACATTGTCTGGCCATTATGAATGTTGCTACGTAATAGTTGGTTAATTCAATAATTATGGTCAATGTATTAGTCGTTGGTAGCTTTGGGTACCCCGACACAGATAGGTTACGTTCGAAGGGGATAACGTTCCGTCATCTCCTTCATGTTAGGTTACTTTAGACCCAGCAGGCAGAAATACGCTCGCTCTTGGACTAATTCGTTGAAAACACGAATACACCCAAACTTCCGCGCTGCACAGCTATTATGTCGCCTCGATGGATGTTCAGCTATTTTCATAAGAATAATGTATGCTAAGATAGAAGTGTTCTTAGCTATGTTTGATGAAAATCGTTTCAACGGTTCAAAAGTTATGGGCATTTAACTGTTTGAATCGGGTTGTTTACGCTTGATATCGTGTCATAATTACCTGTTCAATAGATTGTCTATCGAAGCGTGTTTATTACTAGATAAATTATGTACATGAAATAAAAATGTGTCGAGATGTTTTAAATTATACTTGTTAAATCAAAATGTTTTTCTAATATCCACCTTTCTCTTTATTTCCAGGCTCACCTAAATCAATATGATGCTTATGGAAACTTTGACGATGACTTCGACGATTTTATGTAAACCATCACACTTCTTGATTCTAAGTCGGTACCTGGTGGCACTAACGATGTTTCCCTTGTTACACAAACCGTTTTGTGTCTTATCATTCTTGTTATACGGGCGATTGTTGCTTGTATACTAATTTAAAATTGCAACTTCGAATAAATATGTAATGTCTTGTATGTTATTTTACTCATTTAGTAAATCTATTTAACATAAAATATTTTTATATGTTAAGTGTAGTCTGTATTAGTCTACAAGCAGTAATCTTTGAATATATGAATTTATAATACATAGTTGGTATGTATATGTGTGATCAAAATTCGTATGAAACATTAACTTTTTTAAGTTTTGTTGAGGCCCAGTATAAGAAGGTTTATGTATATTTAAATTATTGATAGCTGTTACTATTTTGTCCACGCTTTTTATTTACGTTTGTCTCCAGGTACCCAGGCACGTTACAATAATACAGTCAATGTGAAGATTAATATAATAAAAAAGACAAAAACATATTTACACAAATAAACTGCAAAAAAAAAATGAGAAGTTCATGTGAAGCACTTCATTAAGTCATTAGATTAAGATTTAGTACAACAATTTTATTTATTTAAACTTAAATGTAATAAAGATCGCTATCTTCATGGATTACATCTTGAATAACAATCATGTACTATTGAAAAGATACAAAAAAAAAACACTATCATTACTTCATTCATTAAATGCATGAATTAATTCATGATTTTTGACCACTGTGATGGTTTAGTATGGCTTACGAAGATGAAGCACGCTTGCCTAGAATTAACCTATTCTAACTTCTAATACTTCCTTGTTTTTTAATCGAAATAAAATATCCTAATTGTAACAAACTATGCTTCCATAAGTTTTTGATATTATTAACTTAGTTTTAGTGAACACAACTTTTCTCATGCTCAAAGATGTTTTTTTAGAGAGAAAAAAATAGCAATTCTTCGCAATCAATGAAAACTCGCTTGTAGATAGAGTTGATATATTTTTCATACATGTATAGAACATTGATCGGTTATTGTAACGTGCCTCAAGCCATGTATAGCCTATATACATATATACAATGTAATATACAGTCGTTTCATTCTATGGTTATGGCCCGATGTTATGTTATATAGATAATAAATTTTTTATTGTGATAATTATTGTTAATTTCTTGTAAAACCTGCATTTTTATACAACAGAACTGTTCAATAAATGACGGCAAATCTCTCGGGATTGACGCAATCACAAGTCTGTTTAGTGTTTATACCATTTCATAACTACACCACGCCAGTACGCTCTAAAGGGGTATGCAGATGTGTACAGTTCTCCTTGGTACACTCTCATTTCACTGGTTATGTTCAAGTTTCATGATATTCGGGTAATCTATTCTGGCATTGTAGGTACCTTACTAAAGAACTTGCCTATTAGGTACAACTAAAAAGGGAAAAATAAAAAAATCTTCCAAAAAATACTAGGTACCGACTTACAAACAAAAACACTACAAAGTGAAAATTAACTTTCTTTTTGGAAGCCAGAGCCAGAAAAAAATTGGTACCTGATAAAGACACCGACTTCCAAAAGGAAAGTCATTTTTCACTTTGTCGTATTTCATTTGGAAGTCGGTAGTATTTAGAAATTGATGCTCTATTAACAAGGACGGTACGGTTGACACAGAGACTGATAAACACATTAACCTTCGGCAGTCGGGTAAAAAATTAAAAACGCCTAGAGAAGAAAAATATTTTCGAAAGCTTGTCTTCTGGTTAGTTTCTACCATTATTTTATTTTGCTTTCTACTAATCTGCTTCACTTTCAGTGAATCCATGCGTACCCTTGGTCTTAAGTCGATTACCTTTTCAAAATGATGTCATCACCTTGGACCCACTTATCATCTTACACTTCTTGGTAATATTGACCAATATTGCGCAAAGAATCATGATAATCTTGACTACACGCCAATCATATTTACCAAGTAAGGGCTGTGATAAACGTGTAGGTTGGTTCAAGTAGGAACGCTCCGTTACAAGTAGTGTAAATATTTCGTTGATTTATTGATTGTTGAACTTTGTTTTGTTCACCCATCACCCACTAGATGGATAGACCTCATTAGATCCTCAAGGTTCCCTCACTAAAACTGCAATCAACTTATCAGACGGTCCATGACCACTCCGCCAAGAAAGTAAGACTAAGAAGAAGAACTGAGTTGTTCATCAGCAGCCTTATTGCGTAATGAAATACTGGGCGTATAAATAAAATACTGGGCGCACGGTTGGCGCAGTGGTTGAGCGATTGACTGCTGCGCTGCGTGTCGCGGGTTCGATTCCCGCACGGAACAAATATTTGTATGACCTCTAGATAGTTGTTCCGGCTCTGGGTGTTTGTGTATGTGACTTTGTATGTTTGTAAACGCACCCATGATACAGGAAGAAATTCCTAGTGTGGGAAAAAGGTTAAAAAAAAAATAAGAAATTAATTCGGCAAGGAAAAGGGCAAAGAATATGAAAAATCGACTTGCGAGATGCAAGATGCGATGTGGATTGCCGTCTTATGTGATTGGTCGATTTTTCATACTCTTTGCCATTTCCCTTGCCGAATTAATTGCGCAATAAGGCTTCCAGGGTCCAACAATGGATACTATAGTGCAATTAATGCATAAAGACTGATTTAATTTTGGGATGAAGCAAATAAGCTCTTGCAGGCCATAGGCTTATAGATAGCGTGGTCGCGTGGTCTACTGCCACAAATGTTTCAGTAGTTTATTATTCTAGACTAGCGGGAAATACTAAAATTCCAATAGCCCATCTCATCAATGAAAAAAAAACAGACGGGAATCACTAGTTAGATCTTAATTCTGGGGTTAATTTTAAGGAATGCAATGTTGATATTTGTGTGGCACTGAAAATCACGCTTTCTTTTTTTTAATCAATTTTCTTTTTAAAATATCGTAGACCCAACAGTGGGCCCCATGTCCATGTTTGGCAACAGATAGTGTGAACAAGATATGCCACAATATTGCATTAAGTTATCGTGTGGGATTCCTCACGTTTACCCGTTACCCCGCCCACTACTTGTAGGTAAGTACCTTGAAGATTTGGACAAGCTATTGCAGCTTATAAAACAATGCGATATGTTGTAATAAGCATGTACGTGTACATGATATTATTGTGAGAGTTGCATAATCGTGCGAATAAATCCATTTAGACAGATTGATTTTAAATCATTGGCATTCTTTCGTGGGAAAAACGAATAACTTTTACAATAGGAACAATCTTGAAATGGCGAATGAGCACCTAGCTTCTTCTGAGTTTTGCGCGAAAATATAAATGTAATGTATTGTACAGCTGGGAAATATCCCGTAGTAGGAATAGTTTCGAGAAAGAGGTCAACCGTCGAATCCGACTCGGCTGGGCAGCGTTCGGGAAGCTGCGCGGTATCTTCTCGTCCAACTTACCACAGTTTCTCAAGATGAAACTCTGTGACCAGTGTGTGTTGCCGGTGCCATCATATGGCTTTGAGACATGGTCGCTTACAATGGGCCTCATCAAAAAGCTTACAGTCACTCAAAGGGCAATGGAGAGGGCTATGCTCGGAGTTTCCTTGCGTGATCGAATCAGAAATTTAGAAATCCCCAAGAGTACCAGGGTTACCGACATAGCCCGAAGCATTACCAAACTTAAGAGGCAGTGGGCAGGGCACATTGCTTGCAGATCGGATGGCCAATGGAGCAGAAAGGTTCTGGAGTGGCGACCGCGAACCGGAATACGTTGCGTTGGAAGGCCTACTACCAGGTGGACCGATGACCTGGTAAAGGTTGCGGGGATCCGCTGGTTGCGAGACGCACGGGACCGGTCAAAGTGGCGACGCTTGGGCTTTCGGCTGATATGATGAGGAATAGTTTAGTTATATTCTTTCATCCCCAGAGAGAACTGTTACTTAAATCCAGGGCGTGGTGGGCGAGCCGGGCAAATGCCCAGAGCGGCATAAATGAGGGGCGGCCAAACTGCACTAACAGCCCTTTTCATATCATCAGAAAACTTATTCATTGTGTGGTGCTAAAATTAAAACGCTTCGCTGTCGGATGTTACCTATTGGTTCTTGTTGTAAACCCACCGTGAAATAACTAAACATTCATAAAGTTATAAAAATTCTTAGGTGTTTTCGAGCTCACTTTGCTCGAAGTTGTTAAAAAAAGCGGCTATGCAATCCGAAAGTTAAAACCGCATTTTTTCAATAGATTTCCTGAAACATTTACCATAAGGCGCAAAGGGCGGCAATTATTGTCTATGCCTGGAGCGACGAATTGCTAGATCAGTCCCTGCTGAAATCTATCTATTAAGTAATAGATCTTTGATATTCTAGGGGGAAAATTTACAAGTCCGTGATTAGACCTGTCGTACTATATGGATCAGAACGTTTGGTGAAAAAGATGGATAAAAAGAGATTGCATGTAACAGTGATGAGAATGTTGAGATGGATGTGAGGAGTGACGAGAATGGATATAGGGAGAAATTAGTAGGTATATTAGAGGAAGTTTGAAAGTGGATAGGAAACCTGGTATGGTCATGTGATGAGGAGCAATGAAAAGCATTTTACTACAAGAATTAAGTATGAATATAAGTGTGGATGGATGGAGGCTGAGGGAACGGCCAAAGAAAAGATGGATGTACTGTGTGAGGAGTGATATGAAAGAAAAGGGAGTCAGTGATAGCGTGACGGGGGTCAGGACGGTATGGAAGAAGAAAACGTGTTGCACCTCAAGTAACATGGGACAAGGGTAGATGATAACTTATCTTTTATATCCATGAGTAGATACTTTCATCCCCAGATCCCCTAAATATTTGCTGATAAATTAAAGTTGCACGGTATGTACTTGTGTACTTACATAATCAGGTACACATCAGGTACCTACTTAAGATTTTATTATTGTTACAATTTTTTGCAAAAAAAGCAATTTTGCAATCCATTGTTGTTTTATTGAAAGGTGAGAAAAAAGTGGAAAGTAGGTACCTAACTAGACAAAGTTTTTATTATGAAGACGTAGTAAATTTTAATACTAACAATATTATAACAATAGGATAGCTTCAGTCTTTCTTTTCCACAGTAAATAAATAATAAAAACACTTTCTTCGCTGCATTGTGGTAAAGTATTCTCACCTTATGACTCGCCTATTACTTCTTATTAGCTAACTTTTTCTGAGATAATGATAAGCAAAATGCACATAATACTGTCACATCACGCCATATTCTTCCAAGGGTCAGGCAGAGGGTAAAAGGAGGAGTAAAGGGGATGTGTTAGGTAGTCCTATGTGAAATAGAGTTTGGTTTGGCTTTCACAGTTGGCCCCGCTTACCTCAGTGTAGGGATGGCAATCTGAGATCGATAAATTGAAGAACCGGAAAAAAAAATTGGGCCGAATAATGGTTTTATCAAATCGGCATGTAGCACCGAAATGATATTTCACCCTAGATAATCGGATCCACTGACCTCTATTATACAAGTACGCTGGACTAAACATACTCGTACTATATGAAATGGCAGTTGATTTTTGTGCTGATTCAAAGCGCCCCGCTCGAGATTCTCAGGAACTAAAATTGACACATTTAGAGATAGGTTAATACCGATATTTCTCAAAATTAGGTAATACTAATATATTCGCCTGGAAATATAATATTGTAACTAATATATCAGTATTAGTGATATTTTTAAATTACACTAATATCAAAATAGTAGACTTGGCAAGGCGTATCACTCATCTGCTGTATTGACTTCTCGTAGTATGTTGGAACTAAACATCTCATATTGGTATTGGTGATCAATGTTATATGAATGCCTAATAATCAGTAATAATATGTTCAAAAGCAATGCGTAATACTAAATTCTGGAATCATCATCATGATCATCCACAGCCCGACTTCGCCCACTGCTGAGCACAGGCCTCTCTCTTGTACCAATCACCACGTTCCTGAGCCTGAAATGAATTCTGGAATAATATCATGATAATTATAATTTTATTACCAAATGTTTTGAAATCAAACAATTTATTATCTGCATCTGAAACAGAGTTGAAAACTGACCTAAGTCTTCACCTTGCTGGAATGCGATGTCACTCTTATTTGCACCGACAGGATCTCAGCGATGAGAGCGAGAAATACGTTCGTTGTAAATGATTATCCATCTCATTTATTATTATTATTGCATAAATGATGTTCCCTTCACGAATCCGATGGGCTCCAACCGAGTGAATCCGAACGATTGTAAGTATTAACTAACAAGTGTACTTGAGCGAGGAGATAATTGCTCATATATACTAGTTTTAAGGATAAGTTGTTAGCCTATCCCCATATTTAAATCTCACTGTTCTGACAGTAATGCGTTATAACTTTACTAGCACGCTATCCACTATTTTATAGCTTGCACTCTGACTGAAAATATTTTTCAGTTATCCTTTACAGCAATTATTATATTACTTACAAATTAATCATAATAAAAATAACTGGAATTTTAGTTTCTCATACGTATTAAATTATTCTCACGATCGATAAAGCCCATAAAAGTATTTTTTACCGAAGGCTGTGTCCCATCTCTGATATTAGTTCCATGGACTCTCACGTTAAGTCACGTTGCTATCAACGTCTAAAAGACGAAAATCAAATGTCTTCATTTTGTCATCGATAATATGAATTCAATTTTAGGAAACAAATGTCTTCTTTTATACCTCATACTTTGGTATACCTAGTTGTAAAATAAAATAATTATTGAATGCCCTAAACTAAAGAATTCTCTGATTTAATATAATAAATCGGTTATTATGGTTCCTTTCTTATATTTCATAAAATGAATTTATATTTACAATGTAAATGCAAACTCGAATAGAAAATAATTTTAGAGAAATCGATCTTTTATACGTTGTTGTGAATCGATTCATCAGATTGCGATTCGAATCGATTTAAAAATCGATATTTTTCGAAAACAATAGGGATGGGCGAACCCTACCTCATTGACTGAGTGACCGATGACGAAGATGGCTTCAGTTACGGGTTCGATTACCGGGCGAAAAGATTTAATTGTCCTACTTACCTAGATTGTTGCTTGGGTAGCTACGTAAATTTTGTACTTGTAAACACGGCAAAAATAGCACCACAATGTAGCAACACCTACGTAATATTAATAATATTTTTTTCAACACACTTGCTCATAAAGTGGCTCTAATTTCACCGCAATTAGGCACATAATGACACCTGTTATCAAACTGTGACTTTTTCATTACTATTATTCACAAGTGAGATAAAGAGTTTTTTTTTTTATTTAATATTGGTTGAGTTGCTTTGTTCTTAAAAAGTTTTGATACAAAAAAGATCGTGCTCAATAGTACAAATGCAACACATTTCATGGAACTTCGTATTTAAATAGATAATTTCAACTTGTACGTGTTTAATAAATAAAACTTTCACTCAAATATAATTCAAATATAATTTTTGTTTTATAAAGAAAACTTGAAATTCCCCATTTTGTACGTGGCTAAAACGCTATCCGCGAAAAGCCAAAAAAAAAAATTCATTCTTTTTAGTCTATGGGCGGTCGCCATTGTTAGATGCGCGCGCATAGGAAAACTGATTAATTTTGCCCGCCATTGCGAAAAAATTTTCACAACCCGTTTTCACTGTTGGAAATGATTTTTTTGTATTATTTTCTTCTCAAGTGTGTTGAAAAACGTCGTATGATACACGTGTGTATTGATGATTACCGTCCTCGGCTCTCTTAAGACCCTCACCTAACGGCTCGGGTCTCAATGGCGCCTCAGCGGTAATCACCAACGTTACACACTTGTACCATAATGTACTATTACATCCGTAGTTACGTTCAAAATAATTATAAGCGTTTACAACTTATAGATTAATATCTCAAATTAAACGTAAATGTAAATAAATATGTACGTACTGCAGCTAATAATAGGTATAAATATGTACGTACTGCAGCTAATAATAGGTATAAATATGTACGTACTGCAGCTAATAATAGGTATAAATATGTACGTACTGCAGCTAATAATAGGTATATTTTAGAATGTAACGGATATGGAAGAAATAAAAATAATATTGACTGCCCGTAACTTTTTATTAGTGACAGATTTTTTGCAATCCGATCAAAATCGACTTCCAGATATTACCTAAATGGGCACGACACAATTGCGGCGATAAGGCCCCAATTTGGGGAGTGGCTTGAGAGGCGCCAAGGCATCTTCACCTACCGCCTGTCGCAGGTCCTCACTGGACACGGCGACTTTGGGTGGTTCCTGTACAGGATAAAGCGGGAGGAAACGCCCGGTGGAGGTCTGCACCGCTTGGGCGGACCACCGCCGTGTCCTCGTGGAAGCGATCGGTGGTGGTGACCTCTCGCGTCCGACCCTGGTTCAGGCCATGGTACGGAGTGAGAGGGTATGGGAAGCTGTCTCCTCTTTCTGCGAAGCAGTGATGCTCGCGAAGAAGGAGGCGGAACGCATGAGGGAGACGTAACGGAGACGCTGTCACGCCCCTACCCACCGCAGGAGACGTCCTGGGCGTCGCGAGTTTCAAGCCGATTCCAGGCCACCGCAGGCGCGAGCTTTCGGACGGCGAATAATATGCACCTCACTATCCGATAAGGACCATGTTCGTGTAGCGTAGTGTTCCACGCGTGCCTCAAAGAGACGTCAGCAAAACTGACGGAGTCCGTTAGGGCCGATGCCTGTCTGGGTCGCGGATAAATTTGAAAGAAAGTTACCGCGGCCCTGGCTCAAGCAACTGAAGGAACACAGGTGGGTTTTAGTCAGTAAAAGTCTGACACGCCCTCCCGCTTCACCCAGAGCGGGAGAAGTCATTGGATTACCCAACCCAAAAAGATAAATAATTGGTATTAGTTATCTAAAAGTTATGAACAAACAATTATACATTATTATAATAAACGGTTGGATTTAAACTGAATGGCGGCTCAGAAGTTCGCTATACTCGCTGCACAGTATCCCAGCATTGATCCCCACTATCATATTAAATTGCTGCGACTCGCGGAGTGTTTCGAGCCGCCATTACTTATGCACCGAGCTGTAGCTGTTTAGCACAGCAAATTAAAATAAAATATTCACAACATTGCACATCAAACCAATTACCCAGAAACCTAGTTTACTAACTAAATCACACACTTCAACATATTCTGCAACAATCCTTCTATGTCGAATCTAATCTGATTCGTACATCGTTTTGGTAACTCGAAGCTCCCAAATTTAGCAGCCAAACGATGTTCACACGACTTAAAAAGGTGTAGGCTTATTTTTTTTAGCAAATTGAACTAGAATCTGAATGCCTACTCCGAAAATCTTAGCCTAAAAATCCTGCCAAGTGCGAATCGGACTCGCGCACGAAGGGTTCCGTACCATTATCACAAAAAATGGCAAAAAATCACGTTTGTTGTATGGGAGCCCTACTCAAAAATTTTATTTATTCTGTTTTTAGTATTTGTTGTTATAGCGGCAACAGAAATACACCATCTGTGAACATTTCAACTGTCTAGCTATCACGGTTCACGAGATACAGCCTGGTGACAGACAGACAGACAGACGGACCGCGGAGTCTCAGTAATAGGGTTCCGTTTTTACCCCTTGGGTACGGAACCCTAAAATAAACATGTCTATACCATTGGTCTATCACCAAATATAGTCGATCAGCCTACTTTAAAATTTGTCGGAGTTGCATGCTTGAAAGTTGCATATTTACAAGATTTTGAGAATTTGTGTAATGTCCGGACTCGTCTTTTAAAGGTTTATTTCAAAAATATGAATGGAAATATTGTCATTATTTTAGAAAAAATAACATGCGTGGTATCGAATTTACGGACAAAGAAAATCAAATCCATTGCAGGCACGTTTTTTGAATTTGGAACGTTACAACGCTCCAGCAATGTTGTTGCAACGTTTAATATTAATTAAATTAAATGTATATTAAAAAAAGTATGTTTATAATGTACTATTACTAGATCCATCCTATTTTATGATCATCACCTGCTATGGATTGCAGTCCATCTCTTGATAGCAGGTTACCTGAATTGGCTCATTGACCTAAAATATTTTGGGGTCTGCAGGGACCTCTGATGACCGCCGATACGATGGTAGCAGGTACTTAATTGGCTAAAATAAATAGAACCACTGATAAAAAAAATAATTTATTAACCGACTACAAAAAAGGAGGAGGTTCTCAATTCGTCGGTTTCTTTTTTTTTTATGTATGTTCCCCGATTACTCTAAGACGCCTGGACCGATTTCAAAAATTCTTCTTTTGTTTGAAAGGGTATACTTCCTAGTTGGTCCCATAATCATCAGGTCAGGATCTGATGTTGGAATCCTAGAGAAATCGAGGGAACTCCTCCAATGTTATAGGCAAACATATAACGATTTTGGTATTTTCATCAACAATGCAATCATTTGCACTCAGAAAGTATCATTTGGTGAAGTGGAACTGATGAAGAAGACCACAGATGGCAACTGAAACTCCTCAATGCTAAGTATGATGCCATAGCAGGTGATGCTAAGTATGTCACGGGTATAAAATATCTCGAATAGTTAACCGACTATGATTAAGCAAATACTTATAAATTAATGGTACTGATGAAAATGAACTGTTCTGATGATGAAGCCGGAAGGTAGGCACTGTGAACTCTGAAATAAAATGTATCCTAGTCGTGCTTGGGCTTATTGGAATCGTCATGAGATGTACTTTGGCCAAAAATGATTATCATGTTAATTGGAGATACCTACCAAAACTAAAAAGAGAAAAATAAAAAACTTTTTAACAAAAAATCAAACCGACTTCCAGAACAAAAAACTACAAACCAAAAAATAACTTTCTTTTCCGAAGTCGGTGTCGAAAAACTGAAAAAAAAATGGGTATAAAAGACACCGACTTCGGTAAAGAAAGTTATTTTTTGGTTTGTAGTTTTTTGTTCTGGAAGTCGGTTTGATTTTTTGTTAAAAAGTTTTTTAGTAATGAATGCACAGAGACAACTTATCAATACAAAAGAGTACAAAGGCACTGCTTATTTATATGACTTTACTACCAGCAGATCTAATAATATAAATTAAATGTTATAAGAATAATGAGCTATTTTGTTATCTTGTTACCAGCGAGATGTCTAGTTGAATCATTTCAAGACTTTACTGTGAGGACTCAACTATTTAGAGGCAACCTTCGTGCCTATTATAAGACTGGCAACAGATAACTATTTAGTTTTGGAAGGTATTTGAAATCGGAACGCGTGTAAAATAATTGAAGATATTTTTGTTTTACTTTGCTTGTCACTTCAGTACAAGCCGCCTTAGGGCAAGCATGTGATTGATACAAAATAATCTATCAAAGTAATTTCTAATTATTATTTAGAGCTCTCTGAGCTACCCCGTCACAATACCTACAAACGGGGTAAATAGGTATGCAGGAGTGAATGGGAACAAAACTTTAATTAGGATTTTAACTTCGATACCACTATTGGTTTGAAACAAAGCATCCTTATGTTTTCTAATTAATTGATATATCGAAGTAGCTATTTAAATGCTGCAAACAATTGTTCAATAATGCGAAATAACTCTTCAAAGTTTTGTTTCTATTCACCCCTGCTTTCCTATCCTATTCACACCGTTTGACTATACACTACAACAAATTCTGTGGGTAGGTATTGTAAATAAAACATGTTAAACATTACATAAATATACTAATATACTGCACAAAATTGGACACTTCAAATGTCAATGCTTCCACATGCGTAGTTACCTAGTTCACTCTTCTCTAAACGAGCGAGAATTTATGCCAAAACCGGTATAAAATTCTCATCAAACTGCCTAAGTAGTCCATTCGAGGTAAACGCTCAAATTGTTCACTTTTGCTCTCAACGTGTGATACTCACACTTGCCGCCAGTATTTCGACACTTCCAATTTGTACATTTTACATCGGATAATAAGATTATTACATCATGTCTGTCGGTTTGTGCTCGTCTTATTGCGATATGATTGTTAAATATTTGACGCTAACAAGATTATAACGATGTTATAAACCACTATAGCTGCTGCCAGCGGCTTCGCTCGCCTGAAAGTTGGAAGTTATCCAGATGGAATGTCTTCTTATTCTCGCACTTTTGAGAAGTGTGACTTCGTTTCAGACTGTCAACAATTTTCTCCATCTGTTAGGAGCAGCTGCCTGGTGGAGTGCGGTGCTGATATCTCCAGATGCTTCGATATTTGATCCGACCACGTTTGAGGGTTCGGCCTCCATAAGAGATTCCAATTCCATATTTAGGTTCCCTGGTTCCTCTACGAACGAGCATGGGAATCTCCTGAGACCAAAAAGTATCCCATGTACTTTTTTAATATCCAATCTATCTGTATACCAGAACTCATCAAAATTGGTTCACCAGTTTAGTCGTGAGAACGTAACAAACATGCAGACAAAGTTACTTTGGCATTTATAATATTAAGTATGGATGTTAATGTTTGGTCCATCAAAGTTATAGATGTTTAGAAATAATCATGATTGAGGTCACAACTTAGTAATATGTTCTTTGAACTGTGATTAAGTTTTATACAAAAGTGTGTTGCACAAAGTTATTTTATTAGTATTTACTATATAAATTCTAAGTAAGCACGAACATAATTTTGTAAAATACTTTTTTATTATTTATACGGTTATTCTAAATGAGCACATAATTACTTAATTAATATAAAATGATTTGTTTCTATATTTTGCAACAGAACCTCAATTCTAGATATTGTATGTACGCATGTATGTAGTGAAGGAAAACATCGTGAGGAAACCTGGACTCATAGTGAGTTTGTTATAAGAATGTGCTCCATTGGTGTATATGCTGCAAAGCGTGCCAGTGCGAGGATAAACGAATAAATACATAATCATATATCTAGAGCCTCTGCAACCAATAAGGAGATTTCCTTGGTTGCGCTTGCATCGTGCATAAAGAGATAATGGTCGATTGGTACCTCCTTTCATCAAAAGTGTCTAACAGGACCCCTGCGAATTGAGTTCGGCTCCTCGTACGCCTTCCAAAAGTTACAGGGTCCCGAGTACTCCCGAGAAATATGAGAAAACCATACTTATATAATAAATGCGAAACTGACTATGTTTGTTACCTTCAGAGTAAGTTTCGCATTTATTATATACTAGCTTCTGCCAGCGGTTTCATATGCGTGTATTATACATATAAACCTTCCTCTTGAATCACTTTATCTATTAAAAATCCGTTGCCTAGTTTTAAAGATCTAAGCATACATAGGGACAGACAGCGGAAAGCGACTTTGTTTTATACTATGTATAAGGATAAGAAAGTATGGATTTCTCATATTTCTCGGGAGTACTCGAGAGACCCTGTAACCTTGTTACCTTGTCACGACTGAACCGATTTAGATGACATATTGTATGGAGATAGTTTGAAACCAGGACATAGGATAGTTTTTATCCTGGTCATCATCCTTAAGGGGGCGGAAGTTTGTATGGTGCACCAATAATTTCTCAGGATAAGGCAGCCTTTATGTATGTTATAGGAAATGTATAAAATCAGGCATTCTATAAAATTCCTAGGAAATCTATAGGTTTCCTTAAATCGACCGGAAGAGTATGCATTGTATACAATAAATTGTATTTCACACATTTCCTAGGAATTCTGTAAAATTTCTATAGGACAATAGGTAATCTGTTAAAAACAGGATATAGGCCCGTAACGGGGTAAAAGAGGGCGCGTGATTGTGGATTGTGTTCTGATTGAGGAGCTCGTGGCTAAATTATACCAGCCGCACGAGTCACGCTTCCCGAGGTTGGTACGTGGTGGGTGACGATTCCTCCGTGCCATGGAAAGCTCCCTATGCCGTCAGCAGCCAGGAAATCTGCCACCAGTCTGTCCAAGAGGAATCGTGTTACTATTACTATAATTGATTGTGTTCTGATTATTTTTAATTGTTACTTATTCTTATAAAGATTTAATATTTTACCAATGAAATTATTATTTTTAGGATTTCATAAAAAATATGAAAATATTGCACTAAGAATCTTAAAAACATAATATCATTGAATTTGTTTAAGTATTCATTAATTCTTTTATTAAACACTTTTCCTTGAATCATTTAGGAATTGTTTACAAATCCTAGGATATGTATACATTTATTTATTGAAACTTCATGTACAATAGTAAGTATAGGTATACATTTTCATATACTTTTTTTTTATACCATTTCACAACGTTGTCCTATTTAACCCAAAGGTTGACTGGTAGAGAATGCCTTGTGGCATTAATTCGGCCTGTACATAGGCCGAATTAATGCCACAAAAAAAAGTATATGAAAATGTATACCTATACTTACATATATACAAATACAAAATAGTCTAATAAATACTGCAACAAATACCAATAAAAACGAGAAATCTATTAATAATTACTATGACAAGACTTTGGTCTTTAGACGAGAGCTATTTAGTCTGACTCAAAAGTGGTTAGGAACGTCACAATATTTCATAACATTTCCTAGGAAATGTGTGTATTGATTAATATTAGAATTATCATTATACATATTTGCCACATTTCAGCCCGGAATTCTTTAGATTTCCTAGGAATTGTACCTATACAATTTCTGGTTTTCACAGATTTCCTATAACATCTTATATATAAAATTCTCGTGTCACAATGTTAGTTACCATACTCCCCTGAAACAGCTTGACTGATTTTATGAAATTTTATATGCATATTCAGTAGGTCTGAGAATCGGCTACAATCTATTATTTACACGCGGGCGAAGCCGCTGGCAAAAGCTAGTAATATAAATAAATTGGCTATTCGAAATACTATGCAGACGAAGTAGCGGGCTAAGCTAGTATTAAATAAAGTGGTGGCTTTAGACACTAAACAAAATGTTGAGTTAGGCGATTACAAGTGGAAGTAAAAGTGACTAGGGTCAACAACCTGAACACCTGCTCAAAATTTTGGCCTAAATAGGTCTAAGAATGTGGTTTTATGCATAAGCAAGAAAATCGTCTACTTGCCAGCTGTCTCCATGTTGGATGATCTAACTTTGAAAAGTAAAAATATGACCCTCATTTTGGCTGCCTCGCAGTCGGGTAAAAATTTAACTATTAGCAAAATGTGTTCATCAATAATTCCAGGGCAAACTTACACGTTCGTGCCAATGACATAGCTATCCAAGTAGCTACTTACTGGTCGGGTAAAGACAGGTGATTGATCAATTAACCCATAAAGGAGAAGAAGATGATTATTCTTGCGAAGACTAAAAGACCTTTGAAAGCTCTATAAAATCCAAAATAGTCTTCGTCCTAATTATTCCAGAGCAGGTGTCAGCATATAAAATATAATAATAATAACATTTATATGACTAACACAATGCAGGTCATTGGCTGCACCCAAAATTGGAAGAGCCACCCAATCCGGGTTTGTATGACACACTCAAAACATCCTCCGGATAGAAACGTGCGTCCCTGCGGTGAAAGTGTCACGCGAATATGCCGAGCAATTCTTGAGGTCAATGCTACCATACAAACAAACTTGTTGTGTAATTTTTAATAAGATCAATTGTTTTTAGAAAAATTTGAAGATGGTTTTGTGTATTTTATTATTTTGTTTTATTTTTAGCAAAATTGGGAGATGGTTTTGAGCACAATCTGTCACCCATAGTCTTAGTCATTTCCTCCTCTCGACTCAACCTCAACTCAGCCTCATGCTACCTTATTAACACATGGCTTGTTATGTATTGACAACGTTCTCCACTCGTGAGTCTACTTCTGTTTCCATTATGACCTTGCCTACTGACTCAAGTAGAGCAGAGGAAGTTTCCTTTAAAAGGAGACACACCTTTTCATTCTTAGTGCTTTTGAATGCAACTTCTTCTACTTGAAACTTGAATTGTGTTCATTGGAGTGAAGAAATTACTTAGAATATGGCTATAATATTATTTTTGTCTAGTGCCCTGAAAAAGACATAAACGCGCTCTCTCCTCAAAAAACATAACCTAAACGGTCGAATAACCCAAACGCCTAAAAAACCCACATTAAAATGACCAATACAGACACACAAACACACAATCTACTGACACAATTCCACACCCACTACAAACGACTTAATTAAAAAGAATAAACGGCTCCGGAAGGCCGGAAACACCCGAACAATGGCGACGGGAGACGAAGCGACGCGATTGCGCAAGCTCCGCGTTTAGCACTGTTATTCCACGCTTCCTAGATTATAATCTGAGCCGCTGACCGTTGAGAAAGTCAACTTGGTAATCCAATTAGATTTTTTCATTGTTATCGGAGAGAGCTTCTTTGTTCTAAATTTTTTGTCACAAGTATAACACTATTACTCTTGTCTTAATTTGTTACTCAATAATTTCAGACAGTGGTGGTCCATTCTCAACTCATACAAGGCAATTAAGAGCATTGATCATCACTCTTTCTGTCAGTATGTTAGTCCTGTAGGTACAAGAGAACTTAGAAAGTTAACATGAAATTGAAAATCTAAGTATTGCTACAGATAATATTACACCTACTAGCATAGTATTGCTTTTATTGGTGAGGTGTTTGTTGCATTCAAATAATGATAAGACTGTGGAACACGCCATGAAAACTTTTTAAAAGATTCAGTTATGAGCATCTATTATAAGAACGTCACAGTGATTTATTTCCGAAACTCATTCTTCGAACTATATTCATATTCTTTATTGTACACAAAATAAACATATTCAAATGCAAAAGGAAAACTTATGTACAAAGGCGAGCTTAACCCATAATTGGGTTCTCTCACAGCAAGCCTTAGTGTTATAGGGAGGTTTACAAAATTAGGACAGATAACAAAAGCGCACAACAAATACTAAAAAACATTTGAATTCTGACTAACTGAATACACTACACAAATACGTGCACAGCACATAATGCATAAACATAATACATACATATTTATGCGTCATGTTGACAGGAAATGTTCCTTAATTCTTCACCTGAATGTGTGTCTCTGGTGAAGGGCTATCCCGTAAGGAATGAGGAAGATTATTCCAGAGGCGGAAATTTATCTTAGTTTTTAATCATGGTCTGGCAGTTTGAGTAGTTTATGCGGCATACCCGAATGTCCTTTCTTTGGTATTGTTCGTCGAATCGTTGAGCTCCTGACCAACTCCCTCTGAGTTGAGCTGCTCGGTTATTGACAAATGCGTGCACTGACTGGACAGGTCCACTCAATCTGGCTGGTTCTTTCCTCAAAAGACCATTTCAGACATCAGTCTACATGGTCTTCACATGATCTAATCAAGATTTTGTCTGGACTTTAAAAGAGACTGTGACCTCTGAGTTTGTTTCGGCCTTTCTTCTCATAAACAACAGTAAATGATCCACCGTAACGACTTGATGAGTGGGGAGGAAAACTAAGGAGAAGAGATGATGAGGAACGGCAAGGCTTTCCTTTCGGAACAAGATACTCAAAGCGTTCTTTAAGATACGAAGGAGACGTAGGATTGTGAAGAACAGAAAAGAGTAGAGAAAGAGTGTGGGTATCCCGGCGCTGCAGAATAGGCAGCCACTTCAACCTCTTCAGAAATTCCGATACATGGTCGTACTTTCGGAGGCCAAAAATGAAGCGGATGCACAAATTCTGCAAACGCTCGAGCTTATCAAGAAGTTCCTCAGTCGCATCAAGGAAGCAGACATCAGTATAGTCAAGAAGATGAAGAAGAAGAGACTGAGCAAGAGTAACTTTAGTTAAGAAAGGCAAGAACTTCTGGAGACGATTTAGAGACCGAAACGAGCAAAATACCCACCTGCTTACTTCAGCAATGTGATTCTGTAGGTATTAGTAGGATGTGCAATAATGTGTAACTCCTCTATCTATCTATCTTTGTAGAAGATAAACAAGACAATTAAAAAACCTTCACACACATGACAACACACAATTTAAATCGTAACAAGTGATAGACTAATTTAAAACAATCCCAACTTGCAAAATTGATTCTCTGAGATGGCTGATAAAATCTTCAACAATGCTACCTCAAGGAGCTATAGAACACCACACCAATACGAAAACATATATTTCAAACGTTACGAAAAGCAATATAACACTGGCACCTGGTCATTACTGATCTAATGCACGAAAACTAGAACACAGTAACAATGGATTTCAAAAGAAATCCGTTTAGGAGATCTCTCATCGTGCCGCGACGCCGTGAATATATCTCAGAATGTACGGTGGATCGCGATAACCCCCGGATTCACACAACAAGTTACTGAAATATGTAACAAGGCCGTTTCGTAACTTGTGGAAATCAGAAGATACGTTAACAATCCTGAGGTAGATGTCCACCCCGATTGCGGCGTCAGTGGCGAGAATAAGGAGTGCCAAAGTGCATGTATGTGGGCACTTGGGACAGTCCAGCATGTGTGCCATATATTGCAAAGAGGCACCGCACTCACACTGGGTTAATACCCAGGGCAGTCTATAAAACCCCATTTTGCTAAATTGTGTTTGCAGCGGCCTACTTAGGTGCGCAAACGATTGAGTGCTTTCCATATACCTATGCAACAAAAAACCGCAAAATAATAAAAAACTATGCCGTAAGTAACTATGAAGTCATAGACGTGAATTTCTGGTGTCAAAAAATATTTCTAATTTCGTAATTTCGAATGGCAAAAGGCACATTGTTAGTTTAAATCAATTACGAAATCTTATCAAAAATACATTTTTAATTGTTTTTAATTTGGAGCGTTTTAATTTTTTATTCGAAATGTATTGATAGTAGAAAAATACTGCTTAGAGAGATCAATAGGGTTTTTTTTGCTGATTATGAAGGTACTAAAGAGTTAAAAACGACCAAAATAATGTCAAATAGTGACACTCTAGTTAAAGAACGGCAGAATTATAATAAAAGTGAGAGATTTTCCATCGCAGTTCGCCGGAGCTCAAAACATCATACAGTATGTTGCAACTAATGGATTCACAACTCGGCTCATTGAGTCATTTTGTAATTCCACTCTAAACGACAATAAAGTGCGTGCATTTGCCTCTTTTAAAACACGACCTTGCTCGTTCAAGAGGAATACCTTTCTAAGATCGTAATAAGATGCTGGTTAGATGACCTCTTGCTGTAGCTCTTTGACTTCACTGCTAATGATGATGACATCGTTATATTCCAGTTGCATCTGAAATCTATAATATTTTTCTCAAACATGCTTGGAAATTTGAGCATTATTTTGACAACCTTCTTCAAGATAAATCGAAATTGCTGTACTGGCCAAATACATGCGAGCAGGGGCCGGCAAAAGTTGTACGAAAATCCTTATCTGTCGTGGTTTAGCGGCCAAATAAATTACATAATAAATTCATATCTGTCAAATATCTGTCGTGTAATTTAAAAATGGAACGATCTTTTACTCCGAAACATGCCAACCAAGGAGGTAACTTATCAAAGGTTTTATTTAAATTTCGAACTGGCTTGCAAATAGAAAGCTGTTTATTGAAAAAAATACAAATGAACACGGGTAAAAATATTGTTGTTCGTTGTTCGTCATTGATTTTGAATAGTAATTGTATTTGACAAAATGAGTTCTAGATACTATTTAGTTTTAATTTCTGCGCATTATTTGAGAAAAGTCTTGGCCAAAAGTAGGCATTGATGGACTTACGTATGCATTACACGTTCGTCCATCAATGCTTCTTTTGCTGGCCGCTGCAGCAATGTATTATAGTTTTTGTTAAGTTGTAGGTCCGCAAATACCAAGATTCCTCCATGCCACGGAAAGCACGTTAAGCCGTTGGTCCTGCAGCCTAATTGCGTAAGTGGATTTGGCATAAATTCATTAAAGAGTATGACAAATTCCATTTAAATAATTAGCTATTGCTAAAATTATTGGACGCTTTCATTGGTGAAGATACTCTTTTCGAAAGAGTCCAATAATTTTTGTTATGCCATTTGTAAATATTTGGCGTTACGGACAATCAGAAGCCAGTAAATCTGACACCAGTCTTGCCAAGGTGTATCGTGTTACCCAGTTACTGGGTCATGGTGGTCAGATAGGCAGTCACTCCATGTAAAATACTAGTATTCACCTGCATCCGGTTAGACGGGAAGCCGACCCCACATAGTTGGGTAAAGGCAGGGAGATAAATTGTTTCGTCCATTTTGGACAAGAATAATTTATCTAAAAAAAATCCCCGACACATTTTCATTTCATGCTACCTAATTTATCTAGTAGTAGACACGCTTCGACCGATAATCTAAGGCAGGGAGATAGATTGAATCGTCCATTTTTAACCCCCGCCGGAAAAAGAGGGGTGTTATAAGTTTGAGGTGAGTCTGTCTGTGGCATCATAGCGCCTCAACGGATGAACCGATTTTGATTTAGTTTTTTTTGTTTGAAAGGTGATTTTGTCGAAAGTGTTCATAGCTATATTTCAATATAATTGGTTCAGCCGTTCAAAAGTTATGGGCGTTTTACTGATTGAATCAGGGTGTTTTCGCAAGATAAATGTGTCGGGGGTTTTTTAAATTTTGGAATTTTACTTGTTAACAAGTCAAATGAAAAAAAATAAAGCTGTGACACAATTTTATTTCTTGCTACATAATGTATCAAGTAGCACACGCTTTAATCGACCATCTATTGAACACTTCATTATGACACGATATTTTGCAAAAAACACCCCAATTCAAAAAGTAAAGAACCCTAACTTTAGAACGGCCGATCCAATTTTCATCAAACATAGCTAAGAACACTCTCGATAAAGAAACCTTTCAAATAAAAAAAATCGAAACCAAATTTGGTTCATCCGTTTAGGAGCTATGGTGCCACAGACAGATACACAATCACCCAGGTACACACGCCAAACTTATAACACCCCGCTTTTTCCGTCGGGGGTTAAAAAGCCACACTTTGTAAAGTAAGTCTAGAAACAGTCGTATAAAATTACCATTGGTCGCTCGTGTAACCGCAAAGGTAGCGTCACCATTCAATTGTGGTTGGCAAACCATTGTGGTTATACACAAGGATAATATCTAAGTTAATAATAACATTAGAGATAAAAGTCTAAATATTTACTCGTAAAGATAATTATATCGACATCTTTTGGGATGGGATGGATGATAGGATTTAGGTGTGTACGTTACCCCAACAGGAAAGTGACTCCTAGAGTGATATGAGTGGAACGTATAATTAGAGCGTAATCAGCCGTGAATGTGCGCCAAATAAAAAATAAGTGCGTCTAGTCGTTTTTGAAAAAAACGGAAAAAATGGTTCCTGCTGGGGTAACGTTGTTCCAGCAGGAAAATTCTAAACGAATGATCGTAATGAGAAATAAAGTGCATGGGCAGAGAGCTTATAGTTGAGCAAAAATGTGCGCCGAAAATATAATTAGTGCGTCATCAGGTTTTCGAGATATTGCATTTCCTGCTGGGGTAACGTTTTGCAGAATCGTGTATCTCTAAAACCATTGTACGTGCGCCTGTAGAATAAAAATACACGAGTAGCTCTTGATTTGTGCGTATTTGTGCCGGAATTAGATTTAAGAAAATATTTATAATTTTCAAGTAATTGCGCTTTTTTGAAAACGCGAAAAAAAATCGCAGTGCCTCAATGAGAAAACGTATAAGCTCGCTGAAAACTGTATTCAGTCCATCTTGACGCTTGTAATAACCATAAAAAGTTTCAAAAGCATACATGCTTGCGTTATCGAATAATATTGCTAAAAGTCAAAACGAGAGTGTCATAACTTTGACGGCAAAATACAAGAAACCGATTTAACCCAAGATAAGTAAGTGTAAACCACAAGTATGTGCGTTTAGTCAAAAATATATAGTGAAAATATTCAGCTTGAAATCTTTCGCATTATGTAGATTTAAACAAAAAACTAAGCATGTAAACAATGGCTGGTTATCCGACCAAATTCAAATGACTACAAAAAAGCGACGGATTCATACATATCGATGACCTTCTTAATTGGACGTATTAAACCTAAGCTTTTATCCGTACAGTCGCGTTCAAACCTTTGTTGGTATGACTAATTTCAACAATTTCTAATTTTGGGGGCTTATTAAAAATACATTAAATGCACCTTGTGACCGTAACAAATGAAAGAGGTTGTTGATGTAGAAATTATTATGTTTATTATCTTAATTTGTTTCTTAAAGTAATTATGGCTTCAAATCACAGATCAAATTACAAACCTATTAATATTAGAACACAGTTCAATCAAATTATTTGTACCGAGTGTAGTCACTATTATTTAAAATCACAGATCAGTTTTTCATTTACATTAGTACCAAAATACAAACAGTAAAATTGCATAATCACAGAAACTCACAGAGACGAACCGCGGAGTCTTAGTAACACGGAGTCTTAGGTTCCGTAATAACTCAATGTTAATTTATCTAGCCTACGGTTTAAATCAATGTATGTAGTTATCTACGTTGTTGTTTTTACTGTTGCGTTAATTGGATTTTTATTTATAAACTGTATTTGTAGGTTATTTTTTGTAGTAGGTATTCATAACACATATCTTGACCTTCTTTTTTTTAAAACAGGCGCCATCAAATTTTTGGTCTCTAATTTTTTCACTAATATTATAAAGGCAAATCTTGGCACTACTTTTTCTAATGTACTTACCTAATCAAGTGCAAAGTCACGGAAAAAGCTAGTAGAATAATTTAAACCAATAACAAGTTATTTTTTTATAACTTTTCTATCTCAGTGTACTCAGGCACAACACGCTACAACCGGTTCGTGAGTAAAGTTAAGAAGGTCATCGTTATGTATGAATCCGTCGCTTTTTTGTAGTCATTCGAATTTGGTCGGATAACCAGCCTTTGTTTACATGTTTAGTTTTTTGTTTAAATCTACTTAATGCGAAATATTTCAAGCTGAATATTTTCACTATATATTTTTGACTAAACGCACACACTTGTGGTTTACACTTACTTATCTTGGGTTAAATCGGTTTCTTGTATTTTGCCGTCAAAGTTATGACACTCTCGTTTTGACTTTTAGCAATATTATTCGATAACGCAAGCATGTATGCTTTTGAAACTTTTTATGGTTATTACAAGCGTCAAGATGGACTGAATACAGTTTTCAGCGAGCTTATACGTTTTCTCATTTAGGCGCTGCGATATTTTTTCGCGTTTTCTAAAAAGCGCAATTACTTGAAAATTATAAATATTTTCTTAAATCTAATTCCGGCACAAATACGCACAAATCAAGAGCTACTCGTGTATGTTTATTCTACAGGCGCACGTACTATGGTTTTAGAGATACACGATTCTGCAAAACGTTACCCCAGCAGGAAATGCAATATCTCGAAAACCTGATGACGCACCAATTATATTTTCGGCGCACATTTTTGCTCAACTATAAGCTCTCTGCCCATGCACTTTATTTCTCATTACGATCATTCGTTTAGTATTTTCCTGCTGGAACAACGTTACCCCAGCAGGAACCGTTTTTTCCGTTTTTTTTCAAAAACGACGAGACGCACTTATTTTTTATTTGGCGCACATTCACAGCAGATTACGCTCTAATTATACGTTCCACTCGTATCACTCTAGGAGTCACTTTCCTGTTGGGGTAACGTACACGATTTAGGTAGTCGGTCTTATATATAATAGTCGCATAAATCGCATACACACGTATGCGACTATTACAAATTACAACCGACCCCGAGGTATGGGGACAATTGTAACACTTGATAATAATACACAATTCAATCATTAAAATGAGTATCATTGTTTCATTGCTATTAATAAAGTAGCAATTTTAGTTTCTGTTTCAGTTTTCATAAACAAACGCTGCAAATCAAATCAAAACGGTCGTTTTTATCATTTATTTTTATAATATATTAACATATATACAGTGAATATTCTAAAAAAATAATAAAATCTATATACAAATACAAAGGGGAGAGGGAAAAGGTCTCATTGTGCGTCAAACAAATCGTTCACATCGATGTCAACGGGCAATATGCACCGAACGCTGGCAGCATCATTTAGTTAAATGTACTACGTACTAGAGAAGCTATTTCAAACAAAAGATTGCGCGTAATTCGGTGACAGCGGGGCAAGCAGGGGGGGGGGGGGGTATGTTCTCACAGATAAACAATCAATGCGCGCAGATGAACTTTTTCTTACTCTTTGACATTTACACAAACATGGCCGCCCTCCCGCCTCCGCGGTGACGCGACGGCACGAGATACAATAAATTGATAAAATATAATTAAATTAAGCGTGTTTTCAAATTACTGTTGAAAACTCCTTTCCTTTAATTTTATTTATATTTCTCGAGTTGTTTAAACAGTATTATAAGAAACAAAACTTGGTACTCAAACGTGTCACGTTGCAGCGAGCGCTTGCCACAGACTAAGTGAGTTGGAGTACGCCTGCTCTAACGCGTGTTACAAACAATTGAGTTTAGGAGTCTCCTCTAGTACGTTAACTAAATCCTCATTTAACTCAATGGGCAGCATTGCCACGTTGGATGTCAATGCTGATTCTCTGGCCGAAGAAAAGGCTCCCTCCACCTCTTTTTCCTCCCAACGCTCGTTTGCATCTCTTTCTATGTAGAATATGAAATATTAATTGCCAACTGTCACTTTTAAAAGAAGAATCTAGAAACGACTTACCTATTTCAAACTTAATGACTTATTTCCTAATGCTGCAGCAGTTTTTATGCGCTTTATTTAGCTAACGTCTCTCATATTGCATTTCAAGACGATAAAAAACTTAGAATATGGAGCAACTTTATACATGTTTGCAACTGTGTTAGTGCTTATGTTAAATACATACTAAAAACTTAAATCATTACATACATTATAATATATGATGCTGAAATATTACCTGCAAAGCATATTAAGAAATATTTCGTGTTATCTTTATATGGGACTTGCTTCTGAGCGCGGCTTGGCCCGCGAAAAAGTTTTTTATCATCTCAAGAGATCACACTACCGGGATAAAAATCTCCTATGTCCTTCCCAGGGTCTCAAACTATCTCTATATCTAACAAATTTCATTTAAATCGGTTCCGCCGTTTAGTCGTGAAAAAGTAACAAACTAATAAACAGAGTGACTTTGGCATTTATAATATTAGTATGGATTAAGGCTCCCACAGACAGATGCAACGCGACAGTGCGACAATGATTTTTCATATATTATATTTATTGCGTTCTATCTGTTGAAACATTCGATCATTTATATGAAAATTCTTCGACGCATCGTTGTCGCATTCTTGCTGCGGACCTATCTGCGGGAGCATTACGAAATATGATGCAAAGCTCTTGTGTCTTCCTGCCCTTGTCCCACGTTACTTGGGGACGGTGCAACACTGCAACCTTTTCCTTCATATCACTCCTCACACAGTCCATCCATCTTTTCTTTGCCTACTCTACTGTTCCTATATTACCCAAATAACTAAGCCTGCTTGCCCCGTCAAAAACTGAGAAAAGTGACTACGAGGAGTAAATTTGTAAATGTCTACTTTTAAAAAGTGTTAATTACTAAAAGTGTCGGCAATATCCGTAACAAAAAGGCACGTAATTTTTTTGACAAAGGTCTAAACATTTTCTTAATAGTTTCCGCAGAGAGAATAGGAAACAATACAAGTTTGGCAACTGTAAAGTTTTTAGGTACCTACATAATTTCGTGTACATCCTATGATTAATGTTACAAAGAATGAGGTAACAGTTAATACCTTTTCGATTCGTTGTACGGACCTTGTCGATTTGTTACTTGATTTTGTATGTGTTTTTTAGACTACTTATATAAGCCTTTATTCAGGGGAGGAGCTCGTGGCTAAATAATAACAGCCGCACGGGTCGATCTTCAAGGTTAAGCAACGCTTGACGAGGTCGGTCCGTGGATGGGTGACCATTTCAACATACCGAGTTTCCTCCGTGCCTCGGCAAGCACGTTAAGCCGTTAGTCCCGGCTGTCATTTGAAGATCTTTGACAGTCTTTACGAGTAGTCAGAAGCTTAAGATCTGACACCAGTCTAGCCATGGGGTACCGTGTTACCAAGTTACTGGGTTGTGGAGGTCAGATAGGCAGTCGCTCCATGTAAAACACTGGTACTCAGCTGAATCCGGTTAGACTGGAAGCCGACCCCAACATAGTTGGGAAAATGCTAGGCAGATTGATAAGCCTTTATTCAGGGAGATAATTAGGTATATAGATATCTACATATTCTACATGTCTCTGGGATGATAGTTTGTCGGGTTGACTGGAATTGGTGCAAGCGAGTGTCCAGACATCAATAGCCTCGGTCAAGCATGGCAAATCAAAATCAATCAGTACGGACGCTATAATATTCCTGATTAATTTCTCAGCAACATGGACCGAAGATATAGATGTAAACTAATACTAGAAATTTTGCGGACGCCGAGGCCTCCCATACGGATGGGAAGAGTAGCTTGAGCCCAAGCTCGGTAGACCATGGCCACATTTAAAATTAAGGTGAGTGTATGACGGATCATTATGTCCATTTTTAGGGTCCCGTACCCAGAGGGTAAAAACGGGACCCTATTACTAAGACTCCACTGTCCGTTTGTCTGTCACTAGGCTGTACCTCATGAATTGCGGTAGCTAGACAGTAGAAATTTTAACAGATGATGTATTTCTGTTGCCGCTATAACAACAAATACTAAAAACAGAATAAAATTGATAGTTAAGTGGGGCTCCCATACAACAAACGTGATTTTTTTGCCGTTTTTGCGATAATGGTACGGAACCGTTCGTGCGCGAGACCGACTTACACTTGGCCAGTTTTTTTTCTATAAGATGAGGGTGTTTCCAGAGTTGTGAAGCACGCAGGAAATATTTTAATTTGTGGCCAAAACAGCAAAAAAGAATTATGGTGATAGCCGAACGCATGTTAATTTGGAGCAATACCTTTCCGAACTGTTGTTGAAATTTTGTATTTAATCCGCAATAAATTTGGCTGTGTTTAAAAACTGTAGTGCTTCCTCCCCAGAAAGAGAAGTTTCAGGAACTATCAATCTGGGTAACCTTATGCATTAGATATTGGGTCAGCGAACAATATCTTTACTTAGCTTACCTAATCTAGCTTTTATTTTCCTATTGCAGGGCCAAGGCATCTCTCTTCCTATTCTACATAATTCTGTCTTCAACTAGACAGCTAGTGCGGACTAGCAGCCTAATTCCGTAAGTGAGATCGACAAGGCAAAGGTAGCAACTGCATAAAAGAGTATGACATATTTCCTTTTACTGTTTTGGGCATTGCGTTAATAATTTAGAAAGTGAGTTCCCTATGAGTTGAATTCACATATCTTTGCCAGACCTATCCCCTTTCAAGTGTATTACGCAATACGAAAGTCTATAATTAAAAGGTGACGTTACCCTTATCAATAGATGTTCTTTTAGTATTAAAATTCAATTAGGCTGCAGTTCTTATCACCATAATCATTTTAACAAATGCTTGCCCTAAGTGTCGCCAGGTCATTGAAGTCCATCTTCGAATTGGTCTTTAAACGTAATAACTGCTTATTCATACAACATGTGCAATGACTGGGGTCGAATGTCACAATGACATCTCGCTTGCCAATCCCACACCAAAACATTATTTTAAACTGTCCGATGTATATTAACAAATAACATCACGCCGATGTTGCTCGAAAGGTTAGGTAGAGGTGCACCTATCATCATCATCATTAGACTTTTAATGTTCCCACTGCTGGGAAACAGGCCTCCTCTTTGAAAGAGAGCGAATGGGCCTTAATCCACCACGCGGACCCAGTGCGGGTTGGTGGATGTCACATGTCTTCGAAATTTTTGTTATAAGACATGCTGTTTTCCCCACGATGTTTTCCTTCACCGTTTTTAGAGCAGTGTTGATGAAATATTTTACACAAAGTAAAGCACCTGCCTGAATTCGAACCCACGAACTGCGACACGTAAATAGGGGCCGTCACCACTGGACAACCTACAGTATACCCACATTTCATCAGCTATGTTTAAGTCCCATGTAATAGGGGTCGAGCCTTTTGCCATCAACCGGGCAATGGTCCAGATTTCGAGCTGCTACTGAGCAATTCCAGATGGGAAAACCCAATAACATTTTGACCGACCCGGAAATCAAAACCAGGATCATGCTCAGCAGTAGGGCTCGCCACCACTAAATCAATGAGGCAGTCTAACTGTCTGATGTCAACAAACCAGCTTACAACACTCCTATTTTAGCTCTATGGAATAATGGACAGGCTTGAAACCTTTATAGGACGGCTCATACAAAGTGGCCAGTAAACTGGACAATGACTTCAAGGTCGTTATCTCATAGACTTTTATAAGTATTTTGAACCGTATGAACATTTACGACCCGCATTAAGGCACACTGGCCCACCAACTGGCCAGCAGCGTTCAAGTTCGTCAGTGTAACAAATTCGTGCCTTTTTTTCTTGGTTGCACGGTGGCCAGTTCACAGGCCATCTTGGCAATAAAAATCTATGAGGTAACGACCTTGAAGTCATTGTCCAGTTTACTGGCCACTTTGTATGAGCCGTCCTGTAAGTACGCCCGCTCGGTGAATATCAATATTGGACCTCCTTTTGCACAGCTTTTTTTGATAAATCCAAACTAATATTATAAATGCGAAAGTAACTCTGTCTGTCTGTCTTTCTGTCTGTCTGTCTGTCTGTCTATCTTTGCTTCACGCCTAAACTACTGAACCGATTTGTGTGAAATTTGGTACAGGCATAGTTTGGAACTTGAGAATGGACATAGGATAGTTTTTATTACAAAAAATAAAATATACAATAAAATTTATTCCGGACATACAGCGCCATCTATTGGTCAAGAGTCGGCATCAGAAGTCACTATACCACGCGAACGAAGTCGCGGGCAAAAGCTAGTATTTTATGATTTACATATCCTGGTTAAGAAGGAATTCTAACCATCAATTTTACTGTGTAAAAATATTTTTAAACATCCAAATCGTTATGGAGGAGTATGTTAGTATCTTTTTTAAAGCAAAAGTATTATTCATGCGAAAAAAGCATGTTGCACAAATAATGTACATGATTTTTTTTTTCATACCTCTTTACATAGCCGTTACTAAGGAGTATGCTTTAGAAAGTAACCGTTTTACGGAACTAAAGCGGAGTAAAGAGCCTTAAGTATTAGTTTATGTATTTACCAACAAGTTAGTAAACGACTACTAAGATGCAGCAAGTTCGGGCCACACTCGTGACCTGAGGATCGTCTCGTGAAAGGGAACTGACGCAATTCCAACCAGTTTAACTGCACAACTCGTCAATAAGCCTACCAGAATATTATTGTAGAGAATAACTTTCAAAGTAACTATGTTACTATTTTGAGAATTTATTTGTCATGAGTTGACCTGTATAAAGGCTTCGGGAATCCGCTAGATACGAAACGCACTAGACCCATCGATGTGGTAACACTTGGGGGACGCCTATGTCCAGCAGTTGACGGCTTTCGCCTCAAATGATGATGATGATGTGTTATCTTATCCACACAGTTTATCACCGCTTCCCAAGCGAGAATTCTACTAACAAGATGACAGTATGCATTGAGGAGCCAAATTGCATATTTAAACATGGATACTAACAATATTTCTTTTGTAGGCCCAATCCGCAATAAAACCCTTAAAAAGATACAGAATATTTAAGGTTACTCCCCAATTCAAGCGTCTTCTTAATATCAGCCCAAAGTAAACCTTCCGATGTAGGAAATGGGACTCTTAAAGTATATCCAAGTATTTATCCACGATAGCATATCGTTGGATAATGTTCTTATGATATTCGATGAGGTGTCATGTCAAACATCGTCGACATGATATCTCAAGCAGTCTTCAATCTTCATATGAAGGAGACATGTACCTAACCTTGCATTGGTAACCGTGTTTCATAACAAAAGTGGGTGTTATTCCATAAGCATAGTACTTAAGTTCAAGTAGCCACTCCCTATAAAGCAGTCAACTTTTTTGCCACTACAGAATAAGAAAATATCAGCTAAAATTTCAGATCTGTACAGTAAAGGGCATAAGTCAGGGTCTCGGGGATCAATTTGGATTATGACTTCATAAACTTTGAACAGTGTAAGACCAAAAACTTACTCGCAGGCGCCTCACTTATCCTCAAGCGGCTCCTGCCCAATCTAGTGGGTCCAAACGCCTCCTGACGGATGTTCTACGCGGGGGTCGTGCGGTCCATGGCTCTTTACGGGATACCTTTATGGCTATCCGGTTGATCCAGGAATACCGCA
This sequence comes from Orthosia cruda, assembly GCA_964057195.1. Lineage (NCBI taxonomy): Eukaryota > Metazoa > Arthropoda > Insecta > Lepidoptera > Noctuidae > Orthosia > Orthosia cruda. The sequence continues at coordinate 6,620,040 of OZ059835.1, read as the reverse complement.
CGGATTCCAGTGAGGCGACGAGCCTCGAGGCAAATGTCCGGCGAAACTCCGTTGCCGCGACGATTCGGGCGACGGGCTTGCGGACGGCGAGTTATGGGAAGCTCGCCGTCCTTTAAGAACCAGGCCCGAGTCGACGGCACGTAGTGTCACAAAGTACATAAGCGGCGGCGCTTAGTGTTCCACGCACGACTGAAAGAGATTTCAGCAAAACTGACGGAGTCCGCTAGGGCCGATGTCTGTCTGGGTCGAGGATAAATTTGAAAGAGGGTTACGGCCCTGGCTCAAGCAACTGAAGGAACACGGGTGGGTTTTAGTCAGTAAAAGTCTGACACGCCCTCCCGCTTCACCCAAAGCGGGAGAAGTCATTGGATGATTTCTCAACCAAAAAACAAGGAAAAAAGGCTTCTCACTTAGAGCCTAGATCTAGTGTAGTGTAATATGTAGTGTGTGTATATTATCTGTGCTAGAGCCTAGCGTGAAGAGGATGGAGGAAGCCGGCTACCAGATCGTTTTCAGCTTTATGTTTGCTAATTTCGTTGCTGACTTATTTAGATTACCTCAACCTCACTCTTTACTGTAAGTGCTGCTTAACCTCTAAATACATAAAGAAATAGTTTTGTAATAAACAAACAATAGAAAATAGAAAATCTTTTATTTCCTACAACTTTCATAGTGAAAGTTTTTGATCTCATTTTACATATTTATCGTAATGATTTAAGAACACTTCATACGTAGGCGTAGGCCTCCTAAGCCGCTTATATAATAAGTATTCATATTTAATACGCCTATAATGTATCACACTTTATATCTGTCTGATTGTAATTGATATAAAATATGGTTTTTATGCTTTTAGCATTCTTTCGTTACTTACATTAATTCAGTGTTCCCACACTGGGCTCAGAGTTATTCCCAGTTATTAAAGAGAAGATAATCTGTAGATACGATTTAATTTCTTGCAACTTATTAGAGGATTAGTAGGTAAGCTGATTTAATTAATTGATAGCATTTATTTTATTATTGAAAACTCGTGCTTGACCACTATCTCACCTGATGGTAAGCGATGAAATGGTCGACGGTGAAGCACGCTTGCCTAGAAGTAACCTATTCACGTTTGACTTAAAGTTCTTTAGGTTGTAGCTATCAGGAAACACGCGACTCCAGCAAGGAACTCCACTCCTTAGCTGCACAATGAAAGTTTTCCGAGATAGTGCGCCCGAGATCCTACTTTAAATTCTATAAGTGGTGTGTTTGATCCACAAATGAAAACATAACATAGGTACAGACTTTCACATTTTACGGAAGTAGATAAAGTAGCATTGTGATCTTGTAAAACTATTGTTTTTCATGTTCATACAAATTGATTAAAACTATCTAGATAATTTTAAAAGTCTAAAGTAAGTAATGGATTGAGAAGCCACATCAGATTTGAAAAAAAAAAAGAAATCTTATGCCCCTTATTTAGTTGGTGATCAGGGAAATTTGTAGCACAAATTCTGAAATTTGTAGTAAAATATATGAATAGTTATCAAATAGAAGGGGCTCCTCAATCTAAACATCTGAACTAAGGAGAAAAGAAAACCTATTGTATTTCCTTTTAAAATCTTTGTTTACTTTTAATTCATCTTCCACTTTCAAACCCCGGAAATACCGGTCCATTCACAAACAAACAGTAATTGTCTGTAACAATCCACATATCTAACTGCAACCGGTAATTCCTGCTCGCATATTATATGGATATTATTCAATTGGCATGCACAAGGCTTATGTAATGAGTTATTATGTCGTTACTCTCGTCTGATCACTGTCTGGCTTTTAGTTTTGGTACAAAGACGTGTGGGCTTTATTGTGGACAAAAAGAAGTCTTTCAGTGATAATTGTAAAGGATAAATTATGAAAGAATAAGCCATTTATTCATTCCTTTAGCGGTTTAACCCTTTGTGGGTCTTGACCTCCTCAACCATCGAATTTATCGTTTGAGTTTTACATTTGAATTTTGAATCTTTTTCTATTTCGCTCTGTCATAGGGAGGCCTCCCTTCGCCAAGATGTTTTCCTTTCTATCCTCGTCAAATCGTCCTCGACAAAATCTTCCAACTCTTCCAGGATATTCCTCTGGGTCTTTTCTGATTTGGAGTCCGCTTGGACATACTGTAACGCCTCTGGTGTCGCTCATTCATTCCAGGTGTCCTGCCCATCTGAGATATAATGAGTTATCATGTCGGCGTTACGGTGTTACGGTGGACAAATACTGTCGGATTTTCCATACACAGTTGTCATCAGATGACCAAAATTTTATGGGAGCAAACATTTTTTTTTAAAGAATTTAGGACAACTGCCTTGAAAAAAGTTGTTCATGTATATGAGCTGAAGAAGTTATCGATCTAGCCTTCCTATTACATAAAGAGAAGAGAAGTGCCAAAAAGATTAGGAATCTTTTTATCCGCAAAATCGCGTCCTCATTTCCGAAGCATAAGTTCGCGTGAGGATAAATAAGTGAGACAAATAAACGAAAATAATTGTGTTTAACTTTCAACAAAAGTATCACGAGTTATCTAACGACATTCGATACGGATTCGACTGTTATTTCATATAGAAAACATTCATTCATTGATTTTTTGGGACCACGTAACGGCGAGACAATGAGTGGCGCGGTGTTTTGATTTCAGATAATATGCTAGACAGAAAAAAACGTAGATGAGAAGACGTTACGCGCCATCTTTAATTTGGTCGTTTTTTTAAACAATGTAATATCTTGAAACAAAACACGTTTATTTATTTTATCTTGGTTTATTTCTATACTCCATAAAAACATCTGTCTATCTGTCACTTTGTCTGTTGTGAGTCTATATCTTACTCGAGAAGTTATATAAGGAGGTCCAAAATTCGCGGCACATTATGCCTTTTTAGGGAAAATGTACCGCGGCGTGGTGTCGTGGTGGCTAAGACCTCACCTCTCGTGCTGAGGTGTTCGGTTCAAATCCGGGCAAGTACCAATGTGACTTTTTCAAATGCATATGTACTTTCTAAGTTTATCTTGAACATCACAGGCAACGGTGAAGGAAAACATTGTGAGGAAACCTGGACTTATATAGTTAATGCAAGTCTGAAATAGCCAAGTAAGAAGCCTGTGAGGTTCCTAGAGGCGGTTTAATTAACTCTGAGACCATAGGTGGCCACATCCTCACACGAAAAGAAGAAGAAGGGAAAATATTCCGTGAACTTTTGAACTCGTACATAATTTACAAAATCTTCAGAAAATTACGCTGTCTAACCAGTCTTTAAAAAGCCTTTAGTAGCCCTTGGCTTACATATTTCCCAATTAGTGTGTCACCTCCATAATTCATTTCTTTATTGAAAATGCTTTTACAGAAATGATCTAAAAAATAATAATCAATCAATTTCGTCTCACTACCATGACGTCAGATGATGCAAGTGTCCCCAAAAATCATTAAGTCTTTGAATATTATCTTATTTTCATCTTATTTTTAGCACATAATTATCTTTTATTCATAACACGGATCGTTAGCAGTTAGGTAAGATTGGTAACTAATATCTTAGGTATAATTACTCATACACTCACCTACATTCGCAACGGAAAGGAATTTTGTTGTGTTCCGTGTTGAAACTGATTGATGACTGATTATTTTCAGCCCAGAGATTTCAGATAGATCGACTCCTTTATAGCAGTCTACTTTTTGTGAATAGTAACGAGATCACTTTAGTGTCACACTTCATCGTCAGAGTGAGGTAGACATAAGGGAGAGTAAGAGCCGGTTTCCGAATTAAGTAAAAATCGCGCTTTTGCCATGCATAAAAGGCCTGTTTTGAATTAAGAAAATTTCTGTTGTTTTTAACGCAAGTAATTATTACCTACGTAACTCTTTTCTTGTTTTTCTCATTTAAAAATAATTTTAGGAAGTTGTCCTGTATCGTGGATGCGTCTAATTATTTGATTAAATTAGCATTTCAATCAAAATACACGCATTAATCATCAACACCAACACAACAAAGTTAAGTTAAAATAAAGTTAATACCAACATTACACATGACGCGTGATCTTTGACCCAACACGTTATTGACTATTTCGAGAGCTTCTCGTGAACAGCTGCTGATCATGCTGAGCTAATCACGATAGACTTACGGGTCAGCTCCATAAATCCAACAAAGATTTTAGGGATTTTTGTGAAAGAGATCGGCTGGAGTACTCACTCTGGAGAAGCCATTTTGCCTACTTATAGGCTGTCTAGAAACTTGCTTTGTTTGTAAAATCTCTGGTGTTTTCAACGCAAGAAATGATTTCTTTTTTTATTTCCCGATTATAACGAGCCCCAAGATAAAGACTAGCTGGTTTGGGCCTCACTGGTAATTATGCCTATGTAATCTAGCTGTAAGTTATATTTAAGTTACTATATTAGTATTATTTCTTTTATTTTTAATTATTATATTCCAAATGTTATTGTTGTACAATCTGTAGCGTTGTGCTGTGTCATGAAGAACATTACAACCTTTTCTGATACCTGGGCCACCAAGATACAGGCTGTGCCTAGTTTGGGGCCCACGGACACTTCCATTTTGGTTTAAATGAACCACAATGGAATGGTCCATTGTGCAAATTGTTTCTGTGTTTAACTTGTGTGTGTGTCTGTCTATAAATAAATTATAAAATCATAAATTACTCTGACATTTCAGCTTGTTTAGAATTGTGTACCAGTTACCGCCTGGATCATAAACGATTACTATTTCAATTTGACTAAATTAACATTTCACACTTAACCGTTAGCGTGCGCTGTAAAATAAAGTTATTTACTCTAAGCCAAGATTACACATGACGCGTGATCTTTGACCTAACACGTTATTGACCATTTCGAGAGCTTCCCTAGAACAGCTGCTGATCATGCTGCAATAATCTCGATAGCCTTAAGAAGAGGGTTGAGTAAGCTCTGTAGTATAATTGTAAGGTGTATAGTTTAGGGATTCTTGAGAAAGAGTTCGTTTGGAGTAATATCATCGCACTTCGTTTGTCAATTGTTGCTTTTTTTGTAAAACTTTCTCAGTATGTTTAGGGATGATGGCTGATGAATGGGATGAAGGTCAAGGTCACGGGAGGTAACAAAATGAAATCGGGTATACGGGACCTCATATCTACTTGTCAAGTAAATTAAAAAAAGCCTTTAATCGCTTGATTACCTGTCGCTTATCAAAAGATCTCTTATTGAGCTCAAATCTACGCTAGCCTGACAAAACTACTTATTGTAATATATAATATTACTAGTTTCTGCCAGTGGCTTCGCCCGCGTGTAAGTCGAAAATTATTACGAGGAAACATATTCCCGTGATAAAAAATCTCCTATTTGCTATTCCTGACTTTAATCTATACCTGTGCCAAATTTCATCCAGATCCGTTCAGCCGTTCTGGCGTGAAGAAATAACAAACATACACTCGCAAACTTTCGCCTTTATAATATTATATTAGTGTGAGTGTGATTATATTATATTAAATATATTACAATAGGTAGTACAGGATATATGTCTAGTCTACAATAATATATTATGACAATATTAAATTTATTGACTGATTGTTACAATAATTTTGTTGTTTAGTTAAATGTGGGTTTGTAACTACGTAGGTAGATATACTCGTATCAATCTTAATTTGGTCGTGGGGTCTCATCACATACAAAGAAACTGTCCCGACGTACTGTACTGATTATACTGATTATTTGATTTATCTATCGTTATTGATTGATTATTAGATGGTGATCTATCTATCGCCGTGGAACGGAACCGAACGCGATCGATTTACAAAAAAATAGTCAGTATAATCAGATGAAAAACGTAGTTACGAGTACGTGGCACGGTTTCTTTGTATGGGATGAGGCATCTGTATGCTAGTATTATATTATCTGTGCTTTGGTCTTTACGGTGATCCCCAAGCTAGGCGGCTTAGTGGTGATGATTGGTATATAAGTAAAAAGCCTAGAAGTGTCTATATACATAAGCCTATCTAACAAAACAATACCACCGTGCAGCAGGAAGCGCTAGATTTATTAAAAGGACACGATCGTTCGCTTTCACCGCACACGCCTTTCTATTCGGCGCGCGTCGTTCTATGCGGATTTGTTAGCGGACTGTGATACACGGAAGATGCGGATGGCGAGCAATTTATGCAAAAGACTGTTGTTATGAAATAAATTAAAATGATTTAGACAACATAGATGACATTTTTGTTGGACAAGATCCGAGGAACAAGTTATTTTTAACCGACTTTCCAAAAGGAGGAGGTTCTATGTTTGACAGTGTTTGTTTTTTTTTGTATTTTATATAATTTCTCCCTTAATTGTGGACCGAATTTGATTCCGATTTTTTTGTTTCAAAGAGTATGTTCTCAAATTGGTCCCATTTAAATTTGGTGAAGATCTGATGAAGAACTTTGGAGATATACAACATAACTCTTCAATAAATAACGGCAAATCTTTCGGGATTGCTGCAATCGCATGTCTGTTTATACCATTTCATAACATAACATAACGCCAGTACGCTCTAAAGGGGCACGCAGATGTGTACAGTTCACCTCACACTCAAAACGAAAGTTATTTTTGCTCTTTAAGTGATTTGTTTTGGAAATCGGTTTTTTTTTGTGAAAATGTTTTATATTTCGTAGATTCTGAATCAAAAATGATTACGTATCTATATTTATTAGATAAAAACGAACCTTTATTGATAGCTAGACTAGACTTTACTGCTTTCAGTTCGCAATTATTTTTCACAGAACCCATCCCAGATTGGAAGTTAAGTAGACTTTTATTATCTATTCTTTCTATATATAAAGGTAATCTTTGTAAAATAAACTTTCCACGTTGAAAAACCTGCCAAGTGCGAGTCGGACTCACGCACGAAGGGTTCCGTGTCATTATCACGTTTGTAGTATGGGAGCCCCATTTAAATATATATTTTATTTTGTTTTTGGTGCCAGACAGACAGACAGACGGACAGTTGAGTCTTAGTAATAGGGTCCCGTTTTTACCCTTAGGGTACGGAACCCTAAAAAGAAAGGAAACGACAGATTTTTCCAAAGAATTGTAAGAGCTTGTCACACTTAAGCTCCGTATGTCACATTTGGCCAACATTCTACCGTATATAATGTCCTGGTGGAAGGTTAAGCATAACATTTATATAATAACATACAAACACAACTAAGTACATAGACATTTTGAATAATTTCTGCATTTGGACGAGCAGGCATGCCGGAGAGATTCGCGAATGTATGTTTATGTGTACTTAACTTATGTGGTAGGTTTCTTCTTTTATGATAATTACGAGGTATTGCGAGACAATTTGGCGCTGATTCACTAACTGTATTTTACTCTCTGTTAACATGAGTCACCTTGTTGAAACTTCTCCAATAGGGTGTTGGATTATTAGTCTATTAAGCATTATTACTTCTATGGCCTAGTGGCTACGACGTCGTCTCTTGTGTTTGAGGTCTTTGGTTCAAGTCAAAGTCAAATATATTTATTCAACTAGGGCAATAAGCGGCACTTTTGGACGTCAAATACAAATTGAAATTTAAAAGTAATAAAAATTGATTCTACCGTGCATTCGGAAAAGTAGCTTGTTATAGAGAAGAATGCACAAGAAACTTCATACTTACTCTTTTTTTTAAATAGGTGTTTTACAACATCTACATAAGTATATAGGTACATTAATAAATTCATATATGTGAGGACCATGCACCCAGAATAGCACTACATACTATACTACGTACAGGTATAAAGTATTAAAAGCATTACCAGGTAAATTCATTAATTTGATAAATAGGAACATGGTTCTCACATACTTACAAATATTGCAAAAATAGGTAAAATACCTAATTCAACCACAACGGAACAGTGTGTGAGGCAAATCTTAAAAAAAATAATGAATACAATAACTATAAATTCACAAATTTCATTTTGTCTAAACTAAAGATTGCCCTGTGGAGCAGGACCAGCATGTTTCCAAGCATTCTTATCTTGAATATAATCATCTAATTTGTAATATGCTTGTTTACAAAGTGTGCTTTTAACTAAAGTTTTAAATTTACTTTCATTTAGTTTTAATATAAATTCAAATCCGGGCAAGTACTAATCTGACTTTTTTTAAATGCATACGTACTTTCTAAGTTTATCTTGGACATCACAGGCAACGGTGAAGGAAAACATCGTGAGGAAACCTGGACTTATATAGATACTGTAAGTCTGAAATACCCAAGTCAGAGGCCTGTGGGGTTCCTAGAGGCGGTTTTTTAATCTCTGACACCAGAGGTGGCCACATACTCACACGAAAAGAAGACGACTTCTTTAGGTCCAGTTTTTATCCGCAATAATATGTTGGAGAGTTAATGACTTGAACATATGTTAGGTTAACAATTGATGTAAAAACACATCGTACCAAAACTTTAAACCGTTCCACGTTAAAAACTGGGCCAGAGTTTTTAACGGTTTAATAGAATATTTCTTACCCCTATTTGTAACAGCTTTTTTTTTTTTTTTGTTTTGGTCACGCTGGGAAAAATGCATTACGCATACCCACCCATTGGGGGAATGGGGGGGCTATGTGGGACTCCCCGGGCAAGCCCGGTATACCCACTAAAATAACCTAGCGGCACTCCCGCATCGTCTGTGTGGAGGAGGACTGGGAAACCGGCACAGCCTTTACGTCCAGCCCTATACAGCCCTATTACCCCTATATTATTAGCCCTATACAGCTATTTGTAACCCCTAAACAGTGACAAAAGACGCTGACCTTAAAAATAAATCCGAGCTAATCAAATAGTAAGTGTTCCTCTCCTTCTAAGCTGCCCAGTAATCGCCGGTTACCGTACAGGAGATAGACAGCAACACGAAGGCGCTGCTGGCCTTCCTCGAGGAGTTGGGATGGATCGAGTGAGGAAGTTGGTAGAAGGTTCATTTCCACCAGTACGCAAAATATGATCTTGGTCGTGGTGTTACGGATACCAGCCCGTTTAAGTAAGTGTTATTCATAGAGTATTATCGCATCGGTCCCTGAAAAGGCCAATAAGTTAAAAGTCGCCCTGTGTACCGCACCCTAATTGAGTAAGTGAATTCGGTAATGCAAAGGGTTTGACTCCATGAAAGAGTATGGACAATCCATCAATCACATAGACGGTAATCCACATCGCGACTTGCGTCTCGCATGTGATTGGTCAATTGATCACACTGTTTCATGGGGTCAAACCCTTTGCCTTGCCGAATAAATAGCTCTTTTGTTTTAGTATTTAAGCCCACAGATTTCAGTGAAATAACTGCAGAATGCGATGATATATTAAAAAAAACGGCCAAGTGCGAGTCGGGCTCGCGCACGAATGATTCCGTACCATTATCGCAAAAAACGGCAACAAAATCAGTATTTGTAGTTATAGCGGCAACAGAAATACATCATCTGAGAAAATTTCAATTGTCTAGCTATCACGGTTCATGAGATAGAGCCTGGTGACAGACAGACAGACAAACAGTCAGACAGACAGACAGACGGACCGCGGAGTCTTAGTAATAAGGTCCTGTTTTTACCCTTTGGGTACGGAACCCTAAAAAGAGAACTACTGTTTGCTTATAAAAGCGGAAACAAAACCTCAAATCGCTCAAATCATGTTTTTCGATCAAAGTTATAGATTTATTAAAAAAAAAAAAACATGTTTATTAACGACTATAATTATTGACGTCAAATTAATATTACTCAATCAATACGATTTTGTACAAGTAATCCTAAATGCATAACAAATATCACTAAAAATTACGATATAATATGCTTGCCTTGAAAAGTATGAGTATTGCATAAAATTTTAATATGTTTAGCACGCAAATCTAATTTGCTCACGCATATCTAGAAATAACTCTGCAAAATCTAGTTGTGGTATTCCGTTATGTAGGTGAAAAAAACATGTTTTTTTACTTACGTAAGTAAATAATGTTCACGTCAATTTGACATTTCAATCTTATCTATTTTGATTAGTATGAGCTGAACTCAATTACAACAAAACTAAAATGTATCCAGCAATTTATTAATGCGGAAGTAACTTTGTCTTTATACGTTTTCATGCCAGTACCGCTGAACCTTTTTTGATGAATTTTGGTATAGCGATTGATTGGACCTTGGAGATGACCTACCTTTTATTCCACATTTCCTTGAGATATTTTTCCACTTTAAAGGGGGTGAAGTCGGTAGCCTAAGCTAGTCTTAAATAAGAAAATAAGATGGATTCAAAGGACAATTTAATTTGTTAGTAACTTCTTTCAGGATTCGTTCCGGACATATGCCGTTAAGAGCCTTTGCATTTCTAATGAGAATGGTGGACTCTCCAAATTGCTTAGTTTGTGATAATAAAGTAGAAGATGTCCATCACCTTTTGTTGGAATGTGTCAGGAATGAGTCTGAAAGAAGTACGTTAATTAGTCAATTGAATATAAATAAGCTAGATGTAGGTATATTTAATGTTATTTTAACCAAACCAATGTCGCCAGAAGCTATATTAGTTTATTCATTAGTAACTTTGTAATTGTGATTTCTCTGGGTAAGGTTACGATGGAACTGGTGTAACATTATGTCAAAAGTTCCTTAAATAAATAAAATTTAAAAAAAAGAAAAAAAAGGACAATTTAAATTATATATCCAGTTTTTCCACCAGGCGCCCACCAGGTGAACAAATGACCTGGTGAAGGTTGCGGCGATCCTATGTCCAGCAGTGGACGTCTTTCGGTTGATATGATGATGATGATTTAATTTTCTGCCATCGTGTTACCCAGTTATTGGATATGTAATCGCTCCATGGAAAATACTGCTATTCAGGGTCACCCGGAATTTTTTTAAGCCACGACGGCAAAAGAGGGGTGTTATAAGTTTGACGTTTTGGTGAGTCCACAAACATTAAAACTAATATACACAAAGAGACATATCCGAAAAAAAGATCTGTAGGCCGCACAAATATTTGTTCCGTGCGGGAATCGAACCCACGACACGCAATGCAGCGGCCAGCGCACATACGGGTATTTGATACAAAAAACTGGCCAAAACCTTTTTTTTGGTAATTTTGGGTCAATTGTGCCTCCTAGTTATTTTTCATATTAATTTTAGTATAACCCAATCATTTCTATACCCTTTTCTCCAAAGGGACTTACGTGTGAAATAAAATCGAAATAAAATAAAACATTATTTTCTATTTCAAGCATTATGGTGATTTATTTGTACAATAACTAATAAAAAAAGCATTTAAAAATACACAATGATTTAAAAATAACGCTTACTTTTTACATAACCTTACAAAATACATAAATGAAAAGCTATGTACAAACTGTAACTGTTTTTTTTTCGAAAAAAACCTATTTTTGTTCAGAGGCTATAATTCATAGGGGCGGAAAAAGCCGAAGGTTTTTCTCTTGATATGAAATCTAGAAGGTTCAAAGAACACGATTATGTATAAACTTTAGCTTAACTATGTTTATCTGATACTTAATTTGACGAAGGAAACCTATTTTACGTGTTTTTTTTTGCATAAAAATACTCATGACTTTATGGTACAATTAAAGAATGAAAAAGTGATCCTAACAGTAGCACAATAGATTCAAAATAAAGTTCATACCTGTGCCTGAAGATTCCATGATGGTTTTTGGGGTTTGCACTAAACACAACAGTATGATTAGTCTTAAACAGCAATTGAAATTTGCGAGCGCCGAGAAAACAAACGTGTCACTAGCACAACAGATGAGTTCCGACTGACGTTGAGGGCGCATGGAGCGCTCTAGCCCCTTCTGGGTACCGGTTTCTTAATGAATAGAGTGTCCCATTGTTAAAACATAACAAAGGATAGCTGCGCGGTTACTTTTGTAAAAATGACTTTTGGCCAGTTTTTTGTATCAAATACCCGTATGTGCAGCGCTCAGCCACTGCGCCAAACTAGAAGTCAACTTCAACGTAGTTGGGAAAACTCTATTCAGATGATGAATTATAATAATACATAGTACCGACCAATAATTATGTTTGTTTTAAGTGGTGCTTTGTTTAGCCAAATTGCAGCATATGTATCTTTACGGGTTATTAACGTTTTATTTCTGTAAATAAATGGTTCTACTTTTCATATTTACATACTTACAATTACGTAACAAAGATTTGCTAAAAATCTCACGCGGTTTTAGCTTTGATAATTAATTACGTTACAAAATTGCAATCGTATTTATAAATGGCCGCCATATTCTTTTAAATACAATACCAAAGACTACAGATACAAATTATTATAATAAAGTGCCAGCAGAAATAACCTAAGAATAATATTAGAAACAATTCAGAATGACACTTGCCTTGGCTCTGATCGTTCCACCGCAGATTAAAAACATTCTTCTCATCAAAGAAGAAATCATCATTTTAAACCTAGTTGTGTAACATATTATTATTTTAATAGTTAACGTTGTTCTTATTATTTCGATGTGAAAAGATATTTTTATAGATAGGAAACCCTTTCTTTTTATTTGGAATGCCGCATCACCTGTTCGTTAAGGCGAAGCCGCGTTACAAATTAAACCGTTCACTTTTTAACAGTATAAATCTGCGTTTAGTGATTCCAAATTTTTCAAAATATTCGAACCTACTTTTCGAAATATACCTCGACGAACTTGCCTCCTATAGAATCACCGAATATTGATTTTATCTTTGATTGTGATTTTATTTTGATTGTGATTTTATTTTGATTGTGATTTTATTTTTTATTCTTTTAAATTCATTTCATTTTTACAATTATTTTTTATTTTGATTTTAATATATTTTTCCTCAAAATTTTATGCTGTTAGGTTCTTGTTGTAATAATACGTATATTTAGGCAGAGTGAAGTGCTCTACTATACGCTATTTTTGCCTAAAAGAGCACTTCAATTACCAGATGTTTGTATAATTGTACATACCATACATATGAAGGAATAATAAATTATTTGTATTTGTCTAGAAAAACTGACCTGAAGGAAATGCAACTGATGAAACTAGAGGCTTTGCCCTGCAATGGGATAATACTGGCTGAAGTAGAAACAGGCTGTCGGATATTTTAACAGCCTTTCGAAATTCGTTATTTCCAGTTAAATAAGTATTTATGTTGTTTTAAACACTGCAACTCTCATTGTTAATAACAAAAGATATCTCATCCCAGTTGATTCTACTACTTATAGTATAAGTCAACTGAAAAAGTCTTCTAGTATCACTACCTTACTACATAATATTATGACTGAAACAGCAGCCACTGCTGCGCATGAGTTGGTTGATCTTGTTAAAACTACAATAACTTCGCCTTAACCAGTAGGTATGTTCGAATTTTGTCGCGGTGAGAATCTGCTACAGCTATCATCACCTCTCTATTACGTTACGCAACTACAATTTGGTACACCTCTAGTACACTCATACTTTTAAATGTTACGTCAATATTACCTATTTTGGTCACTATTTTAAATTAAGAATTTAAGATCGCTTATGTTGAAAGAGTCCCACGGAAAAAGAGGGGTTTTATAACTTTGGCGTGTACTATGTGTGTCTGTCTGTGGCATCATAGCTCCTAAACGGATGAACCTATTTTGATTTCGTTTTTTTTATTGTAAGGTGACTTTTTATAAAAAAATATATTTTGACCTTTGTGAATCTGAATGTCTGCAGAAAATTCAACCAGTAATATATAAACTCACGCCTAAACATGGCGGAAGGTAGAAATAACAAAACGCCATCTACTACGATCCTTTTGCTTCGTTTATGTTTCATACATCATGAGAACAGTGGTGGCCCAGTGGTAACAGCCGCGACTGACAAGTTGTATGTCGTGGGTTCAAACCCAAACAGGTGCTTTACTTTGTGTAAATTATTTCATCACCACTGCACTCAAACGAACGAAAACATCGTGAGGAAACCGGCATGTCCTAAAACCAAAAATTCGAAGACATGTGACATCCACCAACCCACATTGGACCCGCGTGGTGGATTACAGCCCATTCCCTCTCACAGAGAGAAGCTTGTGTCCCAGCAGTGGGAACATTAAAAGGCTGACGATGATGACGTGCAGGGTTCACAACCGGGGTGTATATGCAGCTGACCTTTTATATAGTATCACCATATATAGGTCTGTATATGTCGTCATCGTGTCTTCGTCACGTATTCCACAGAGCTTGAAGACCGAGACGAGGATATTCACGATACGGATGGTGCATCAATTTAAAGTCAGCGCAGGGCAGGACAGGACATGGTTATGATAGGAATCTCTCTAAGGGATCGAATCCGAAACGAGGTGATCCGGCAGAGAACCAAAAGTTGTCGACATAGCTCACGGAATAAGTAAGCTGAAGTGGCAATGGGCCGGCCATATAAGCTGTAGAACCGATGACCGTTGGGGTAAACGTGTTCTTGAGTGGAGACCGCGAACTGGTAAACGTAAGGTAGGACGCCCTCTAGATCGCAGGGTGGCTAGTGGCAGCTGGATGAGAGTTGCTGAAAATCGAAGCAAATGGCGTGTAATTGGAGAGGCTTATGTCCTGCAGTGGACTGCAATAGGCTGATCATGTCCTTAATAAGGCGGTCGCAACTAGATTTGTTTCATTAAACTGGCATAGTGGCTCTCGTTAGACTGGAAATTGTTCTTTACTATATGTTACACTAGCTTCTGCCAGCGACTGCGGCCGAAAAATTATTCCGTGGGAACATATTCCCGGGTTAAAAAGTATCCTATGTGCTTTTTCTGACTATAATCTATGTCTGTGCCAAATTTCATCCAAATATGTCTCGTCGTTTAAGCGTCAAGAAGTAACAAACATACAAACACACTCACAAACTTTCGTCTTTATAATATTCGGGTGATGTGATGGTTAAGTATAAAAAAACCAATACTTTATGTAGCTGACTGTACCTATAACAACTTACCTATCGGCCTATTGGAACCATCAATTTTGTTCAATACTGGAATGTGCGAAGAAGCGTCTCATTGTTTTTTACAAATGACATAAAGAAATTACACTTTCTCTTCCATAAATAACTAATATCTATGATTTTGTACCTTGAGAAGTGTTTGGTACTTGGTGCTTTAAGTGTAGTGTATCACATTGATAAATTACTCTATGGTGAAGAAATTCCGTGTGAAGTTATTGTCTTTTTCAGACCTCCATTGATTCGTATTTGTTATTCTATGAATAGCAATAAACTGGATTGTTTTCTACGGACCAGGGTTTTTGGTTCCGTACCCAAAAGCTAAAAACGGGACCTTATTATTAAGACTCCACAGTCCATCTGTCTGTCACCTGCTGTACCTCATGAACCGTGATAGGTAGACTGTTGAAATTTTCACAGATGATGTATTTCTGTTGTCGCTATAACAAAAAATAAAATTAAAAACAGAATAAAATAAATATTTAAGTTGAGCTCCCATACAACAAAAGTGATTTTTTTGCCGGTTTTTTGCGATAATAGTTCGGAAACCTTCGTGGGCGAGTCCGACTCGCACTTGGCCGGTTGTTAAATATTGAGACGCTCTCGTTTGATCACAATCTCTCCTGATGGTAAGATGATGTTGCACGCTTGCCTAGAAGATTTGTTTGCTGGTTTCAATCCAAGTTGGATCAATATGCCTTTTCATTGCCAAGTCCTCTGTTTTAACAAACCTTGAATAAATAGGAAGATGCTGAGAGTCACTAGTGACAGATATAATAATCCGGTGCGACGTGACAACGATGGAACAACTATTTGCAGTTTTTCTTCGGATAATACCAGGGAAAATTACTATATAAGGGTTGAAATCGTTGTCGCAACGTCTTGGTGGCCCAGTGGCTAAGACCTCGCCTCTCGTGCTTGAGGTCGTGGGTTCAAATCGGGGCAAGTACAAATGTGACTTTTTCAAATTTATATGTACTTTATTTATTTATTTATGTATTCTTTATTGTACACCAGAAAATACAGTAACAAAAGAAACTTAAAACTAAAAATATACAACGGGCGGCCTTATCGCATTCCGCGATCTCACTTACAATCATTCTCACTCACTCACTCACTCACTCTTACTTTCTAAGTTTATCTTGGACATCACAGGCAATGGTGAAGGAAAACATCGTGAAGAAACCTGAACTAATATAGTTAATATAAGTCTGAAATAGCCAAGTCAAAGGCTTGTGGGGTTCCCAGAGGAGGCTTGATTAACTCTGACACGAGACGTGGCCACATCCTCACACGAAAAAGAAAGAAGATCGTTGTCGCAATGTCACATAACATACGTCTTCGGGCACCTTAATCCTACTTCTTCTAGGTACTGTTTTAGAAATATATAACACTAGAGGACGCCTCGCGGTTTCACCCGCGTAGTACCCGTTCCCGTGGGAATACAGGGATAAAAAGTAGCCTATGTCACCCGGGGATAGAGTAGCTTCCCAACGGTGAAAGAATTTTTGAAATCGGTCCAGTAGTTTTGGAGCCTATTCGGTACAAACAAACAAAAAAATCTTTCCTCTTTATAATATTGGTATAGATAACATCACGCCTTCATTCCCCGAAGGGTTAGGCAGAGATGTACCTACAGTACATACACATTTCACCAGTTATGCTAGGAAGTGATAAGTTCCATCTAATATGTTCCTATTGCCATGAACCGGGCACCAATCCAGAATCTGGGAGGCTACTGAGAAATTTCAGATGGAAAAAACCCAATAACAGATTGCCCGACCCGGTAATGGAAACCAGGGTATCATACTCAGCAGTAGAGTTTGCAACCACTAGACCTAAGAGGTAGACTCATCTTTGGACATCATCTGCTTAGCCTTTTCCCAACTATGTTGGGGTCGGCTTCCAGTCTAACCGGATTTAGCTGAGTACCAGAGTTTAACATGGAGCGACTGCCTATCTGACCCCCACAACCCAGTAACTGGGTAACATGTACCGTGTTACACGTACCCTTGGCTAGACTGGTGTCAGATCTCAGGCTTCTGACTATCCGTAACGACTGTCAAAGATCTTCAAATGACAGCCGGGACCAACGGCTTAAAATGCTTTCCGAGGCACGAAGGAAACTCTTTATGTAAATATGGTCTCCCATCCACGGAACTTCAAGCCCAGCCAGGCGCTTTACTTTGTGTAAATTATTTCATCACCAATGCTCTCTAAACGGTGAAGGAAAACATCGTGAGGAAACCGGCATGTCTTAGAACCAAAAATTCGAAGACATGTGACACCCACCAACCCGCACAGGGCCCGCGTGGTGGATTACGGCCCATTCCCTTTCACAGAAAGGAGGCCTGTGTCCCAGCAGTGGGAACATTAATAGGCTGATGATGATGATGATCCATGGAACTACCTCGGCAAGCGTTGCTTAACCTTGAAAATCGACCCGTGCGGCTGTTATTATTATTTATAGAGGACAATTTCTATACATACTGACTTCCAAAACAACATTACAAAAATTACTTCTTTTCCGAAGTGGGTATCTTTGGTGCCTACTGTTTTCCGTTTTAGGACACCGACTACGGACAACAAAAGTAATTTTCATTTGTAGTGTTTTGTTTTGGAAGTCGGTTTGTTTTTATTGTTATTTTTTTTTTATTTATCTTCTTTTAGTTGTGGTATGTATGTAATGCCCACAACCGGTGAAATTAGAGTGTACCAGGGTGAACAGTACACATCTACGTACCCCTTTAGAGCGTACCAGCGTGATGTTATTTTGTGAAATGGTTTAAACAATAAACAGACATATGCGTTTGCAGGAGTTCTGTTGTATATCTCCAAAGTTCTTCATCAGATCTTGATCAAATTTAAATGAGACCACATGAAGCTTTAAAAAATCAGTTTACGTATTAAAAAATTCTGAAGTAAAACATAAAAAAACCGTCGAATTGAGAACCTTCTCCTTTTTGAAGTCGGTCAAAAAATAAGAAATATTCTGATGAGTTGAGAACCTTCTCCTTTTCCGGTTAAAAAGGGTTGTCGCATCCATATCTTTGTAGCATTTGTTTCGGAGCCTTTCTACTCTTTTTAGCAACTATTTTTGTAATACCTAGAACTCCAACAATAAAATAATGGTATCTTCATAATAGAGCGCTTATCTAAGTAATATCAAAGCACTATACATTCTACACACAGTGGTAGAGTTACGAAATCCTCTTGTCGTTCAAGTGGCAATTTATCGGAGGAGGTGGCAATAGAGTGTACACGGACAGTGTCGGGCTGTTGGCTAGTGAAAGGATGCCCGACTAATAACCATGTTAGCTTCGCGGCTGCACTCGTGTGATTGTTTGTGGGTCATTTTAATACATAGTCTATGTATTACTTGCATAATACTGCAAGATAAGTCAAGTTAAAGTAAAATAAGATTTAAATACTTGTCAATCTCGGGTAAAAAGAACTAAGATAAAACGTAGATTTCTATCTACTAAATGTAACGAATATTATATCGAGGTAAAATTATATGTTAATTTCTACGAGTAAATATATGCTGAGTGTACTACGATTGTTTTCCCTGTTTCTTACATTATCAAAACTTCAACTTCTTTTGCAAAATCATATGTACTTTCTAAGTTTATCTTGGAAATCACAGGCAACAGTGAAGGAAAACATCGTGAGAAAACCTGGACTTATATAGTTAATGTAAGTCTGAAATAGCTAAGTCAGAGGACTGCGGGGTTTCCAGAGGCGGCTTAATTAACTCTGACACCAAAGGAGGCCACATCCTCACACGAAAAAGAAAGTAGAAGACACTATCGCTTGAAAAAGCTTCTCAGCTCCTGTGGAATAAAACTAGAGCTGAATACTTTTTCTAAGTTGAATTATAACATCCTGCTTTCTGTTCATCCCGTAACCCTTAAATGAAACTATCACAACAGGTCATTGGTGCATCTAGAATAACTACATTCAAGTAAGCACCTGTAAACAAATCGAGAATTATCAAAAACCAAAATGACTCATAAAAATATTACAAAACCAAAAGCAGGCTATTATATCATTGCCACCGTTCCCCATGTCATTGTTAAGTAGTAATAACTGATAAATAAAACATATCATATGACTATAGTGTCCACACGTGTCGTAACTCTTACGTGGCGAGTCAGGAAATGCAAGGCCTTTTGGGTCAACTTTCCCTGTGTCCTTGTCCGAAGTAACCTAGTGTCTCTAGGTAAGTGTTTGGCTATTTTGAGATGGGCTAAGAATAGATTGATTGGTTGCATTTATATTATTATGCAATTGAAACATCAACACACAGTTAGCTCTTGAATTTTCTACAGGGTGTAACAGAAAAGTGTGATCGTGTTATGCATGAGAGATACAATATTTTTTTGAGAATCGATTATGGCTTCCTTGGAGAAAGTTTTCTTTTACAGGCTCCGTGCCCACTTGACCCGATTGGAGTCCACCCGCAGAATAATACCTGCATATTTATGTTTTGATAGGCGTACAAATGTCGATGTATAGTCAGGTAGAAAAGTGTTGATTTAGCGCTTGCACCATATGAGAATGTAAAAATTAAATAATGTTTGGATTAATAAATCAATAATTAAACAAGTAAGTACTTATCCTTTTTTAGTAGAGTATTTGCTTTGTACTTAGTAGTAAAAATCACAGATTATTGTTAATTATCATTCAAATATTATAACTAGTAGCACGGTGGTATTTATTGGATCAGTTTATATACGAATTATAATTATTAGATGACGATGGGAAGAGACCAGATGGCATGACTTTGGTGCCGTGGAAGGTGGGTAGGCCTCTGGTGTGGGACGCAACCTGTGTCGACACCCTTGCGCCATCTCATGTTCCTAGTTCGGCGGGCTGTGCTGGCGCTGCAGCTGCGGCTGCTGAGGCACTCAAGCGGCGCAAATACTGTAACCTAATTGGTAATTACAGTTTTGAGCCGTAGGGGTCGAAACGCTTGGGTCATGGGGCCCGAGTGCACGTCTTTAATGAGATCTCTCGCCGACTGATCGACACTGTGCGTGACCAGAGGGCTGGCTCTTTCTTTGCGCAAAGAATTAGCATTGCCATTCAACGTGGCAATGCTGCCAGTCTTCTGGGCACGTTCCCGGATGACAGCGATGTGGAGGAGTACTTCGACGCCTAAGTGTACCTGTCTTTTGTATATAGTGTAATTAGTTAGGTTTAGTATAAGTTTGTATAGTTTTATTTTTGTTTAGTGTTTAAATATGTACATATTAAAAAAAAAAATCACCTAATTATTAGGGTAACAAGTAGGTACTAACTTCTAAAATATAAAAAAGTAAGAACCAGAAAACCGGTTAAAGCGAGGTGGAGACTATCTTTATAAAGCTACATTTTTGTAACAAATTCACTGACTACCACGATAAATTATGTAGCATAACAAAATATTAAATATTCTATGTATTATAGTAAATTAATAAGTTATTTAGAATTAAATATCCCTTTGGCTGACTGTACAAATGGCACTAAATTGGTAGTAAAACATCTGGTATTATTCTTCGGGTCGACTCTAATCGGGTTGAGCCCATTTACATGGGCAGAAGCATTAAAATATGATCACACCTTTCCGTTACAGCCTCTATAAACTACCATTTTTATAACAATGCGGTAAGTTCCGTAAAAAACAAAATTATATTCACAAATTCGCAAGCAGAAGTTGCGTGCGTATATATTTATTTATTTATTTATTAAAACTTCATGCAACATAAAAGTACATAGGCGGACTTAATGCCTTAGGCATTCTCTACCAGTCAACCAAGGGCGGTGAAGAAATAGCATGGCAGGTGCATAAAAATAGAAATAATAATATTATAAACGCAAAATTAGTACAAAAGTATATAGTTAGAATAAATATACTTAAATATTTCCTATAATAAATACTATATATAAAATGATATATATATATAAATTAATAGAAAGGCGCAAAATGAGACGACTCTGCTATTCGTTTAGAAAAAAATGCCGCAACTTCCGCTTAAATGCATACTGACTGGTGGCCGTCCTGATATCAAGAGGAAGCGCATTCCAGAGAAGAATGGATTGAATATGAAAGGAAGAATGAACAAAATCAGAAGTATGAGAAGGACAGAGCAAGAGAAGATTGTTAGATGAACGCAGATTCCTCGCGTGTGAATTACATAGGTATTGAAAGTGAGGTATGAGATAAGAAGGAGGAGTGGGAGAGTTGAGTAGAGAGAAAAGCGTAGTCAAGGCGCGCAAATTTCTTCTTTGCCGAATGGGCATCCATTTGAGTTCAGTTCTGCAGCTTGACACATGGTCATATTTCCGGAGGTTGAATATGAACCGAATGCAGTTGTTTAAGAGCCTATCCAGCTTATCCAGGAATACCGCGTTTAGGTCAAAGTAGCACACGTCACCATAGTCGATCAAAGGGATAATTAAAGTCTGCACAAGCATAGTCTTCGTTTTTGCAGGTAGAAAGTTTCTCAGACGATACAGGCAACGCAAAGTCCCATTCACCCTTTGACTGACACTAGAAACCTGACTTTGCCAGCTTAGCGTCGAATCAAGATGTAAACCGAGATCTTTTACACTAGGGCTGATGGGGATGACAGTACCATTAAAAATTATAGGAGGAAGAGAGCTAATCCCCAATCGACCCATCATGCGCGTGCTTCCAATCACAATGGCCTGACATTTTGAGGGATTTACAGACACCCCAAATCTATCAGACCAGTCCTTGACAGCCTCCAAGTCCCGGTTCACATCGTCTATAGCGTCCGACAAACTCTCCACCCGCGCAGCTGCATAAAGTTGAAGGTCATCGGCATAAAGATGATACGAACACCGAAGACAATGAGTTATAAAATTTATGAAGATGGAGAATAACAATGGTGAAAGAATACCGCCTTGCGGAACACCAGCAGCCAGGTCACACCAACTTGACGAGCTCTCGTCAACCCGAACCGACTGCTGTCGTCCCCGAAGATAGGAAGAGAACCATTCCAGTGCCTCGGAAGAAACCATAAGATGTGAAAGGATAGAGAGGAGAATATCGTGACTGACGGCATTAAAGGCATTGGAGAAATCAATTAAGACCAAAACAGTAACCTTGGTATCCTGCATGGCTTCTCTAATGTCGCCAGTCACTTTAAGGAGAGCAGAGGCAGTACTGTGACCCGGCCTGAATCCAGACTGGAATGAGCTAACAAGATTATTCCGATGAATATACCCTGAAAACTGTTTGTGGACGCAGGCCTCGAGCACTTTGGATAGGAAAGGGAGAATGGAGATTGGCCGATAATGATTAGGTAGGGTGGGATTTGAATTTTTAGGAAGAGGACGTACATAGGCCATTCGCCATAGGGATGGGAATTGACCGGAGTCGAGGGAAAAGTTGATGATGTGGGTAATCGGTGGGAGAAGAAAGTCGAGGATCAAGGTGACCATGTAACGACTGATGTCATCATGGCCCACAGCCTTAGATTTTATGGAGAGGATAATCCTACTGATTTCATCCAAGGTGACCGGTGAAAAGTGGAACTTTTCTATAATAGGACCAGGAAGGCCAGTAATGAAATCAACCGTCTGAGATAACATTTGGGAATCCAATAGACAGGTTGTTGTGAAGTGACGGTTGATATCCACAAGGCCGATTGTCTTAGGGAAATCCACATAACGTGGCCTACCGATACCAAGAGTTCCAAGGAATTTCCAGATATCGGCAGGGGAAGAAGAGGATATGTTTTCGAGAATATGGCGGCGTTTAGCATTGCGTATCACCTGATTACACCGATTTCTTGCAGCTTTGAAAAGGTTCCTGTTTTCAACACAGCGATCCCTTCTAAATTTTCGGAAGGCCCGATCCCTGCGCCTCATCGCCATACGAACCCCTGTCGTCATCCAAGGGGCAGGTGGACGCCTAAGTTTAACCCTCTTGACAGGAGCGTGTCTGTCGTAGAGTTCAAGGACCGTCCTATTAAACAAACTTAGCTTATCATCTACAGTCGTAGCCGCAGCAAGGTTCCCCCAATCCAGTTCCGACGCATCCTGCCGCAGTTTTCCTGTATCCATGCGGGCAAAACAACGCATGTGCAGAACTTTAGAGGGAAGTTTAGGTGGTTTTAGGGTATAGGAAAGGAATACAAGATCGTGATTGGAAAAGCCAGGGGCGGGACACTGACCATGAGAGGAAACAAGGGAGGGAGTGGACGTAAGGATTAAATCGAGCCAAGTGTCATCACCTGAGGCATTGAAGTGAGTAGGTTGCAGAGGAAGGACATGAAGGCTGACGGACTCAATGATATGTAGGAGTTTTCGGGAACGAGAGGATGGGCGAGACAGGTCTGTGTTGAAGTCTCCCATGATTACACAATGTGCATACTCTGATCCAACAGATTCCAGTGCTAATTCGAAGTTGGAAAAGTAGTCAACGGCGGGCGGACAGTAAACAACACCAAGTAAGGTCTTAACACCTTTGACGTAAACCTCCAAAAAGAGATACTCAGCGGATGCACTATAGCAAGACGGAGATGAAGCAATGACTTTGAAAGGAAAATCGCTGCGAAGATAGATAGCAACACCACCCCCTCCCTTTCCAATTCTATCATTGCGGATTAGAATGAAACCTGGAAGGGGGTAGGTGGTAGAGAGGAGATGTGGTTTGAGCCAACTCTCAGAAACCAGAACAGCGTGTACATTGGCGTCGGAAAAGGTGTCGAACAGATCACTGTAGTGACTTGGCACACTCTGAGCGTTGATGTGGCAGACATTAAACATGTGACGCTTTTGGTGGCTGAAGTTCCGACGCAGAATGTCGCCAAGGGTATCAGTCAGAGAACTAAAACTTGCATTAGCGGTCGAGTTGAAGGAATTATTAGCAGAATGAAAGGAATCGTCATCGGATACCATAAAATACAATATAAATAATAAAATAAAATAAAAATATATAAAACTATTAACTAAGGCTAAATTTTTGCCTAAAGGTGCAACACCACTATATGTTCACCACCCACCAGCAGCACGGGTACAATACAGATATCAGATACATTAAAATAGAGAAAACATAAAATATATAGTATTACAAATACAAGAAATATAATATAATATATATATATAATAGAATATATAATTATACGCAAGCCATTGTAACCCTAAACGATGACTATTGAGGTAGAGATGTTTCTAAGTTGGGACGGTGCATCGGCAAAGGATATTAGGATCAGGCTAGGTGAGCGACTATCTTCGCAGGGTGGCTGATATTAGGATGAGAGTTGCCGAAAATCGAAATCATTGGCGTGCGATCGGGGAGGCCTCTGTCCAGCAGTGGACTGCTGAACGCTGATTATGATTCACGCATAACTCTACTTTATTAGACATCGCCACATACGTCATTATTTTTTGTTTTCGTGTTTGTATCTACCTATATCAAAATATTTTCGCCTGTATTGATTTCTAAACAATTCACTGTTTATGAGTGTTATTTCTGCACTATTATTGTAATTACTATCTGTTTTTAATTTTGTTTTTGCATGTTGTATCTATCGCATCATATTGTATACTTAGTTTATATTATTGCTTGTATATAAGGTTATTATTAGTGTAACAATTGTTGATAGGCTAATATAAACTCAATTTCTTTTAGTATTATATAACTGCACAGCACATGTGTGAGTACTATGTTCCGACTCTAAATCTACCATTCGCTGTACCTATGACCAATTTCGTTGGCTTCTGTGTGCCCTGGCAGTTGAGTGTGTCATGCTCTCTCTAATTTCTCTCTGATGGTGGCACATGTGTTGGATCATTCGGTTCCCTTCATAATGGTTGAGCTGAGTGGTGCCGATCCATGCGTCATGTCCGTGAACGGGCGCCGTCATTTGGTCATAACTTTGCTGCCTCGGCCTGTTATTGTATTTTATTTTTTGTTACTCTAGAAGCTTTTACGTGCAAATCTTTTTACATTGTTCTCTCATATATGTATTTTTCCACAAGAATGATGTAACCAAAAAAAAATTAATTTAAACTGATGGAGAAGAGTGTCCGTGGAGTTTCTTGCAAATTCTTCTCCATTGAGACCTACTGACGCTTGCGAATTTGCAACTAGAGTCATGTTTTATTTTGTTTGACAATTTAAAAGTACCTTTAAGGTTTATTTGTAATAAACTATTTGATATTGAATAAATAAATAAACTGGGGTAAAACACTTAATAAATTGTAAATAACCGATGACACAATCTTCATTACAAAATCAGTAGCATCGAACTGCCCACTCGAAGGTCTTCAAACAAAAGCGTCCGGTGAAGGGTCTATACACCAGTTTGTTACAGATGGACATCACAATAGATTCATTTATATGGTGGTGCCAACATACCTATTCATTAGAGCGGCCATTCTCGAGTCATTTGTTAATTAGTTATATAACGTATTAGTAATTATTGCAGGGATATTGGTAATGTGAGGTGATGTTGTTGAAAATGTCGTGAGGTCAATGTTTCAATAGATAGGTGGGTACCTTCCTTTATGATGGGTCAATTTTTAGCACAAGTTTTTTTTTTGATTTGCCTGAGATCGTTCACTATCGTTCCATTTTCATTATAGTGTTACGAGCTGTGATTCAGCGATACATTATTGAAACAGCAGACTTTAATTGATCACTCATTATTACTGAAATACTTCTTAAACAACTTTATTACATCGCACTATTTTCGCTTTGTTCGCTTCGTATCGCTTCCCAATCGAAACTGCCCCACGAAGATTTTATTTATATTATTTTTTTGACGGGTGTCTGGCAGCTCAATCGAGGTGATTGTCTTCTGCTTAACCGGGCGAGCCTGTGGAGACTAAGCTATATAGCCTCCAGCCACGCACAACAAGCCTAACCTAAGCTACCACGCGAGTGTTATCCCCTATGGAATCGAACCTCGGCTCAAGGCGTCGCTGGGGAGGCAACTAGGGCTGGATCATGATTAAGTGATTCTACCATCCGTTCTGAAAATACCTACGTGGAGAAGAACGGACAAGAAACTCCTATTTGTTAAATAATTATTTAACTACGGCTCATCATTGCGCGGGCTGGCTTGAATATCTTGACGAGGACGTCGCGGCAGGTCTCGGCGGCGAAGACGGAACGAGTCCCACGACGAACATGACCGCTCTTTATATAGCACGGAAGAAGTTTCTGGAACGTTCCATACTGTTCTAGATACATTGAGAACTTGCCAGGATATTCGACTTTCGAACCCATTGTTCCCGAAGCGACGATAAACTCACTTCGAGCCGGACATTCTGGAAAGTTCACTTCCACACGAGTATTCGAGAAGATTAGTTCCGCTATTCGATACAAGATGGCGTTGCCTTGTCTTATAACAATAGTTTATTACTATTCGTGGCGTGATTAGGTCCCAATATATTCAATGTATATTATATAGTTCTTATATTCAATGAGAAACTAATATTACTTACGGCGCAGTACATATCGACGTTTGATAGATTTGCCTTATTCGCTTCTAAGGTATCAATTTACGAAACAGGAAATTTAGGTTTACATGTCAATTAGGCTGGGTTTACCTTAATATAAATACGTACATCGTTATTTCCGCTTGCCAGATTCGAACCCTCAATCTGATGCCCAAACAGTGAACCCCTTCGAAACAGAGTTAGAGATCCTGTATATGTGGAGAGCAGACTACAAGACACAAGGACTAGGAGACAAGGATTTTCCATAAAGTAGACTGATAACCTGGTAAGGGTAGCGGTAGTTCGCTGGATGTGAGAAAGCACCGGACCTGTCGATGTGGCAATGCTTAGAATAAGTATATAATCAGCCTTTTAACGTTCCCACTGCTGGGACACAAGTATCTTCTCTGTGAGACGGAATTGGCCTTAATTTATCACGCGGGCCCAGTGCGGGTTAAAAGAAGTTACATGGCTTCGAATTTTGGTTGGACTTCGAATAATGTCCTAGGACATGGCGATTTCCTCACGTTGTTATCGTTTACCGCTTTAGAGCAATTCTTAGAGGGCTATGTCCAGGAGTAGACATTTTTCGGTTGGAGCTGGCATTTATTCACCGTAACTTTGTTTCAGTAATCCCACATCTTGTTAGTCTACCATTCGCAGCGCGTATGTTACAATCCCATAATAGAATGTAAACCAACATTTGCGCAATATAACTTCGCAACTAATGATGGTACTGTATGTATTTCGTATGTTTTGCTTCATTAGCATGTACTCGGACTCGGATTTATAGGATCATCCAATTTGGCACGGGTTTGTTTCCAGTGACTGAGACGTTACGTCTATTAAGGTTGTCCTAGTCGATCATTCTTCCATACAAACGTAGTCTCTAGATCACTCCACTGTTAGACGGTGTACATTCAAAATAAAAAATAAATTTCAATTTGTCTCATAATTATCTAGCCCTGTATGGAAACAAAAAAGAAAAAAAATATTTGAAAGTTATGAGCGTTGAAAGTTTCATATTTCAACACTAATTTTAACGCATCTTTGGGCGCAAATAAATACCATACGAAGAAAGAAATTTGCAAAATAGTCACCTTACAGAAATAGACGAGTAGTTCAACAATGCAACTAATTTTAGTTTGAACAGATACATGTAGTCGTTTATTCATGATAACCATACTCCCAAAGATCTGTTTATAAAATTTCGCTCGTTTTCTTCCTGAATCATCATCCATTTCGCTACAAATTTGCAAAAGTGCTAATTCGTACGCGAACTAGCTTCTTATTGCTCATCACAGCATCTATCTCTTTCGCACGTGTTGTCGGATGAGATTTTAACCTCGCGCACAAAATTGTTCGTGCCGTCGACTAGGGCAACCTTATGTGTTGTATTCGAATGGATTGTATGAAAGAAAGAGGAGGTAGCAGCCTTAAATAGCTGGTAATTGTTGGTGATACCGAAGGAAAGAGATCACCAGGCCGGTCGCCAACAAGTTAAAGAAGCTATATGCTCAGGCATATTTCAACAGGTGGTGATGGAAACTTTGGATCGGAGTCGATGGAGGCAGATTGTCTGCTTTAAAGGGTCCAGTGACCACAAAAGATGAAGTTTGTGATGAAGTAATGTGACTTTTCAATATTTCGTGCGATCCTGAATTGTCAAGCAGAATGTATAATGCAAAAATGTATATTTGAAGTAGACTTCAGTAGTGCTCTTTGCCTTTGTTAACATCATCATCATCAGCCTTTGCATGTTCCCACTGTTGGGACACAAGCCTCCTCTCTGTGAGAGGGAATGGGCCGTAATCCACCACGCGGGCCCAGTGCGGGTTGGTGGATGTTACATGTCTTGGAATTATTGGTTCTAAGACAAGCCGGTTTCCACACGATGATGATTTTGTTGATTAGTTATAATTCAAAGGATTAACAAGGTTTGTACTGATTAAATAAGCAAAATTGGGGTGAACTAAAATCCTCCCTAACGAATTGGCCACAAGGGACAAAAGACAAAGACACTTGTGTCTACAGAAGCTAGACAATCTACTTCATAAATCATTAAATGGAAACGCTCATTTCGAACATATGCAAAGCTACAACAATTATTACGAACACACATGAATCACATGATATATAATGCCCCTCACAACATCGAACGCAGTTTGCGTTAAAATCGTTAATTATTTTCTTGTTCGAAACATCTCGCCTATAGGTTAATGTGAGATTAATTAGAAGGTTTGAGAATATACGGGAGAACGTTTTGAGCGGTGCCGCTGCTTTTATCATAATACAATTATAGGTACTACCGAGGAGAACACATCGTCACAGGCAAAGGTTTTCTGTTCCTTAGTTATTTAGTGACTTATCATATGCCTCTGATATTCACTTGGCTTACCCATGGATCCATGGCAATAATATTATCAATGGGTAAAGAAAGCTGAAAAGATTTGCGACATAAAATTACATACATGCGTATTGATAAAGTACATCAGGTACATTGTTATCTCTTGTACACTGACAGCCCTTAATTCTCCTGTCGTTCAGTCCATCCAAAGGTTGTCTGTAAGAGATTGCCCTGTGCGATAAGACCACCCATTGTACACTGTGCTTGAAAATGTTTTTTTCTGTATGATTTTTTTAATGGTGTACAATAAAGAATATAATAAATAAATAATATATCAGGTTTTCTGGTTGATATAGCCTTCAACAATAAGACCTCTTTGTACCCGTATAAATAAGTATTTCTTGTAAATGTGAATAATTTTTATGGTGTACAATAATAGTAGATTATTGCATCGAGCACAAAGTAATTTATTATTGCACCGGTGGCCTGATATAGATCCCGAGCGTTAGCGAGGGCTCTAATTTAACAGGCACGAGGGCAATATAAATTACTTAAGGCGAGGTGCATAATCTGCTTTTCTTTCAACTATTTCCTATAGGAATAGTAGATAAAAGAAACTCATATCAAACAGTTAAAATAGAAGTTTCTATAACACTGTCGGCTTCATTTAGAATGTTTTCCGGAGTTAATGTGTCGCTAGATGATTCCATTTTAATTCGAAGCCGAAGCACTCAAAATCAGATAGTATCACACTTTATCGTTTCCAAAAATATTGCGAAGCAAAATTAACAAAGTTCCCGCCAAATCACTTTTTTAAATTTCTTTCATTTTTAAATCAGAGTTAGCAGCAATCATTTTTAAAATTTGGAACAAGTAGGATAGAAACGAATAATACGTACGTAAAAAAAAAAGTATTGATATCTGCTGGCTGAATAGAGCTAATCCATTGAGATTGGCACCTTTTGGTGCGATTAAATAAAGAGGCTTCCGGCGACTGATCCCGCGGGATCAGTTGCCGGATGCATTTATTTTAATATTTTTCTTCCGGCGACTGATCCCACCCATCAATGAATTTATAATAATCTATTGTTCAAGCCAAAAACAGTATTGTCAACCGAAAAAATGTTTAACGTAATAATTAAAGGAAAACTATTTGATTCAAAAATATCATTTATTTATATAATATGCCTTTTATATATATTTATATAATATAATATAAAACACCCTTTTGATTACAGTTCTTGTTATTTAAAATTTACGTAATAAAAACATACACATTAATCATGCTAACAATAATCAACAATTTACAAACAATTAACAACAAGTAAGTAATTATCTATCAATATTATTAACGTGTAAAAGTGTTTGTAAAAACCAACTTACAGAAAATAAATCATTTATCACAAAATCAGCCTTAACGATGTTAAAATATAATAGCAAATATACACATAAATCATATTAAAAATAATCAACTTACTATACAATAATTTAAAATTAGTTAAAAATTAAAGTCATAGTTTCACAGAATCAGTCTTATGAGTTTTGGTTATCAACTCTTTTATTTAAGATACAATAATCACAGTCAACAATCACAATTACAGTAGAGTCAGAACACAAGTAAAGTCGCTTTTCAATGTTATGAAAATTTGGCAATTTAGAAACAAATCCCTTGTCTTTGAGAACTTCCATATTTTTTTCAAACACATGCGCAACGGGGATGTTCATCTCTTTTTGAACCTCTTCTAAACATATTTGCATTTGGCGGTTCACTTAACTATTCTCCAAATTAATAGGTTCATGACAATGATCAGTTTCGTTCAATACAGTCATCCCATCGTCGCTGGTTTTTATCGTCGCATAGCAAACGCCTTTTCTCGTACATCGCTAGTTTTGAGCCATCTTTGTTTATTATTTTAATAGAATATTCGTACCCAGCTCTTGACAAAAGTTCACGTCCCCTTTGTGTAGCACCAATATAAAACGATTGCTGACCGCGAGAAGTTGAAGGCCAATCCATTTTGATAGTTCTAAAATCGAAAAAATATTTACATTTAAGCGACGAATAAATTATTTTTAATTAATAAATTGCACTAAAATAAAAAAGTGAATTAACTATAACCATATATTATATATAACCATAATTTTATTTATGTTTGCTTTAGTAGCCGCATTGGATATTTAATGTGATATTAGAAAGCCTGTTCCAAAATAGAAAGCGGTCAAATATTAACGTAAATATTTGCAGCCACGTCGTTTGAGGAAGGACTCCCATATTAACTTGTTTTGTTTTTAAATAAGTCAACAATAATTGTACTACGTACCTGAAGACTAGGTATTCCAATCACATCACATTTCACAACAAACATTCAGCACTGTGTCTACTAAACATCTAATATAACATTGTCCAAAGTAAAACCTGACCGACTTAAAGAGATAAGCTTCTTGACAGTGATTGGTCGAGCCAGTCATCAAGCGATGCAAAATCCCTTTTTACAACAAAAGGGCTACATATGCTTCTTGAGATCGACAGCAAAACGGACTCGAGTTAAAGAGGGATAGCATTGTATAATGCTATCTCGCTCTAACTTACCTGCACGCTTGAATTAAGTGTTACTAAGCGAATGTTATACATTCATGTCTAGGATAAGTAAATGTTATTTATATAAAACAATATATTTGTTATTCAAAGAGATTAGAATATTTTTTCATTTGACTGTACTGGTTATGAGTGGGATCAGTCGCCGGAAGAAACATATTAAAATAAATGCATCCGGTAACTGATCCCGCGGGATCAGTTAATTGCGGGAACAGTCGCCGGAAGCCTCAAAAATAAACTGTGCAATAATGAAATTTCGTACATTTTTATTGCTCTAGTGCATTAAAGACTCGCTTTGTACTGAGTTTTTAGTGTGATTGTGATGAAATTAAAGCATAGTTGGAAGAAAAATATATTCTATTCTATTCCGTAGAAATTAAAAGGGCTATTAAAAGAGCTATGTACAAAATATTATGAAATTTATCTACATCCTCACTGTTGAAAAAATTTCGCGACACCTTTATAATTTTTTAGTCCATAAGTAGCTTCGGAAATGGCATATTGTACCAAAAAACGCAGTAGTTACAAGCAAAACATAGAACCATATGTTTTGACATAACCTTCTTTTAGTTCATAGTTAGCAATCGTTAAACGTTATGTTAAATCTATTTTGATTTAACCTTGGTTACCTAATCCTTATGCAACTGAAACTTAACTAATTCATATGTTTTTATAAAATATTTATTTAAATATGGTGAAGAGTGTTAGGTAATTGTTGTTGCAATGTAAAAAAAATGGTAATGCATGATACCTTTGGGTTTCCAAATATCTTTAGGATAGCAAAAACAACAATTTAGTTAAAAAGGTTTTATTGACGATGAGAGATATCTACCTCAAGAAAAAAATGGCGTAGATATGGTTCGTGATAATATTAGGGGTTAAAGTATGAAATTGCCGATTTGTACTGAAAAATTTAAACTGGTTTTTTTATTTAATTTAACTTATTTATTTAAACAAAATAATCACCATTATTCGAATAAGAATTTATTGAATTTATTATGCCTTTGCGATAGACCTCTGGTGATTTAGATTCGAAAAACTGTGTGAAAGCATTGTGTTCTGCCTCCTGAGAAGAAAACTTTTTATCACGTAGAAAATTTTCCAAATTACGAAAAAATGGTAGTCTGTTGGAGCAAGGTCTGGCGAATACGGAGGGTGACGCATGGTTTCTAATTGCAGTTCCTGTAGAGTTAAAACGGTTTCTCGTGCTGTATGAGGTCTCGCGTTATCATGGAGCAATAATGGTGAAGATTGATTCATGAGTCGGGGCTGTTTCACTGCTAGTTTTGCTATCATTGTTCGGAGTTCGGCACAGTAGACATCTGCCGTTATTGCTTGACCAGATCGGAGAACGCTATAGTGAATAACACCATGCTGAGTCCACCAAACAGTTACCATTACCTTTTTATTTGTAAGCTTTGCTTTAGGGCACTATTGCGGCGTTTGAACTGGGGTCAGCCATTGCATTTTTCACTTACTGTTATCGTAAAGAATCCACTTTTCATCACATGTCACAATTCGATCCAATATTCCTTCATTTCTGTATCGATTCAACAAGGCAACACAAGTTTCAACACGCGTTTCCTTCTGCAGATCAGTCAAATCATGAGGCACCCATTTTTTCATATTTTTTTATTTTATTGATTTGACGCATCAATATTGTTGGTAAGGTAACGTATACCATGCCGGTGGGTACTTTGGCTCGGATTGGCTTACACCATCTCTTTCAATTCATTGTTATTCACCTGTGGTCTTCCACGTGGTTTTTCTTCAAATCAAAGTTTCTATCACGAAAGCGTTTAAACCAAAATCGCACGGTGCGTTCATAGCAGTCCCCTCTCCAAACGCAACATTGATATTGCGAGCTGTTTCTGCCGCGTTAGTTCCGCGTCGGAACTCGTATTTAAAAATTATTTGAATTTTCGAAGTATCTATCTTTCTTATCTAAGCTGAATAAAAAAAACAACTGAAAATCGATAATTGAATGTTGCACATTTTTTAAAAGAAGAACTTCATAGGTACCATGTGAAAAAGTTTCACTCAAAAATCTCAAACCATGAAGGTTCTATGTCAATTCGAAGTACTTATTACAATAAAACTGCAATTTCATACTTTAACCCCTATTAATTAATATACAGTCAGAAGAAATTCTACTTCTCTAAGAATGGGAATAGCGAATGCTCCAGCTGATGGAGCAGCTGTATGTTGGTCGTCCGGCAGCGAGATGGGCAGATGGCTTTGTTGCCACCGCGGTTAGAATCTGGATAAGGGTGGCACCGGAGCGTGAATATCGGCACAAGAAAAGCCCAGTAATGGGCGAAGTTAGGCTGCGATACGAATAATACATACATACATAAACTCTAGCCTTTTTACCGGACTGGCCGTAGGAGGGTAATGTGTTTTTCAGTATATCTATGTATGTATGTTTGTGCCTATGTGGCGTTCTGGAGACCAAACGCGTTGGCCGATTTTGATTATTCTTACGTCAATCGATTCGTCTTAACATTGCGAAAATAGAAAAATGGTGGCTTTTAGGCGCCATATTGGGTTTTGGTCAGCCAGCTCGCGAATATGACTGTATACTCCGACTGCACAGCATGATTTTCTCCTTGTTTACGTCTTTTTAGTTCGCTTCTTCAGTCAGATTGTTTTTTATAATAATGATTTCAATAAACCTCTATTTCAATGCATAAAACTGAGAAAAAGACATCAATTGAGATGACATCACATAGTGGACCATTAGATCTCACATTATATCAACCAGACCTAACATAATACTATGTATTTTCTTTTACATCACCTAATAACCGAGACACGCGATACAATCAGTGCACCGTAACATTACGAATATGTGTATAATGTATATTTTACGTAATAATACGGGGATCTTATGTCGTAGGAAGATGGCGGTAAGACGAGACTATTGACCAATATGCTGCGTGAGCGATAGAAATACGAGGTTATTCGATCGTGGTGCGGATTTTATTAGTTTTACAAGCTTTTATTTAATTTGCAATGTATATGTTAGTGTGTTCAGGTCAAATCTTGCAAACTGAATTTTAAAGCAGTTATCCTCCACCGATTTAGATGAAATTTTGCATACTTACACGTTTAGTTTGGTTGACAATGCATTGTTAGCTAAGTGACGTCCTTCTAAATCCAATATGGCGGACGGCCCAAGATGGCAGACTAGTTATTTTTTATGCACTGACATGATAATTATGGGTAGGATCAAATGAAAGGGTTAGCTCAGAAGAATACGAAAAATGTTTTATTATTTTCAGTCTGTTCTGTCCTACTGTAGGGCAAAGTGCTCATTTCTGCCTTCCTTTGTGCTGTGGTGCGGATTGAAGAACAATATTTTTTTTTGTTTTACCGATTACCCACCAAGTAACATAGCACTTGTATCCCCGAAGAGGCAGACTGGATTGGAACTTAAACTGGAGAAGTATAGGTGTGGGTACATTTCATAATATGGGTTGTATTATCAAATGGACATCTGCATTTCTGCAGTTAGTTACATCTTCTTTTTCAGGTTCCGTACCTGAAGGTCCAAACGGAGCCCTATTGCTGTCACACACGTGTCCGTCTGTCCGTCTATCGCTCTGTCGTCGGTCTGTCATCTGTCACATGGGTTTTACAGCCAAACGGTTGGAGCTATAGTCATCGGCACGTAACTTGGCAAGGTTTTGGCAAAGTGGGGGTAAGTTCGCGCATCGTACACTTATTGCCACAAAAAAGTGGTCACTTTTTTTACTTGTCATTTTTCAATGGTTATGTTCATCATTTATTTTTAAATATGTATGTTTAGAGGAAAGTTGAATAAAGGAGAGAAATTCGTGAAGTTTATTAGGTGTTATAAATAAAATATTTACAGATACAAGTTAAAAAAAATATTTGAAAAAATTATAAAAATTATGGCATTGTTATCAAAATAAAACAGTAACAGTCGTAATAGAAACTAAAATTAAAACAATTACAACTACTCCTAACAAAAACTAACTTAACAAAATCTTAAAAAAAACTCAACAAAAACAAAGTGTACCACTTTCGTGCACGCAAGTGTAATCGGGAGCGAGGACGGGGTGCGGGAGGCGCGGGTCGACTGAGCCACCAATCGCGCGCTCGGATCGGCGTGACCTTGTACCCCGCGTCCCGCTTCACTACCAAGGGGACCTAAAAAACGACTTCTGCGCATCTAACGACTCTTGCCAAGTTACGTGCCGATGACTATACTATCTTCAAATTTTCATAGTATAAGCATCATGTTGACCCAAAGCCATACAAATTGAAAAAAATATTTTTGAATGTTGTTAGCGGGGCTCACATACAGATTTTAATTTAGATAAAGGGTACAGCGAAAAAAAATATTGACTTACCCCATCGAGGGGGCATCGTTGTTTACAGCTCGTTGATTATTTATGAAATATATTAGAAAACAAAGGAATCATAAGCCACCAAAGTCAGAAGTACAAAAAAAAAAATCCGTAGAATTTTTTAACTTGCTATTGACCTATATATCGGAAAATCAGATTTGTCTTTGACATGCCCTCATTTTTCCTACTACAACCAATTATTTTTTTTGCCATTTGGTACGGAACCCTAAACGTGCGAAGAATGACACGCATCCGGCTGGTTTTTTTAAGTTCCAGTCAATCCTTTCAAGGATGCCTAATATTTATCAACAGGACAAACATCAGTAAAAACCAAATAATAACAAGCTCAAACTTATCGAATCTAAACCGGGGTCTATGCACTTGTTCTTGCTTTTTTTAATTCTAATATAGACTCGCGCTTGACCACTATCTCACCTGATGGTAAGCGATGATGTGGTCGACGTTGAAGCACGCTTGCCTAGAAGTAACCTATTCACTCTTGACTTAAAGACCCCTAGATTGTAGCTATCGGGAAACACAGACTCCGGCAGGGAATTCTACTCCTTAGCTGTACGCATAATAAAAGTATTCTCAAAACGTTTAGTGCGTATTGTTGCTCTACAGAATAGACCAAAAAAGCAGTTTATGTACAGTTGTTGACGAAATATGATAATTTATGTCTAATTGCTAGGTATATTATTCTACAAGAAGATCTATTTTACAAACATAATCGTTTGAAGTCTACAAACTCCTCATCTGTGATGTAGTACGTATGCAACCTCTATTTCAATGTGTGTAACCAATATATAAGTCATAGTATCAACATAATAAAGGCAGTCTTACACCACATTTTGGGATGTTTTATTATATCTGACACCCGACCATACATGGCGACCCTGCCACTAAACAGGACTTGAATCATGTACGCGATTAGTATCGGTTTTGCTCAGTGTGGCAACTGTTTAAGTGAAAAATATATTAAAAGTGACTTTGAAAAATGTGCAACTCAAAAGTAACTAATGAGGAGGTTTTTCTCAATCAAAATAGCGCCGCTAAAAACACAGCGACGGTAGAGGAATTTAAGTTTCATTTATCGGCCATAAGTATCGTGTTAACAATAATTTGCACGATATTATTCATCGGTGCACTATACTCCATCTTTAAAATTTACAAAAGATGTCATGAGTCCTGGGCGCGAGAGCAGATAACGAGACACATCTTAAGGCGGTCTGTGGATCGATCCAGAAGGTGTCGCGACGGTGCTTGTAACGTGTCTGCAGGCGAGGAACGTCGGGTCCACGCTTCCAACAAGAATCCCTGACAACACAGAGGCGTGTAACAAATCATACAATTCGGCTAGTGTTCTTGTGAGTTCCGTGTTCTAATGAATGTGAAAGTGTGGTAATTCTAACATGGGCAGTGTATGCGTGCAACAGTGGAATCATAGTCGCGATATGAACTTGCATTTGGTATATGAACTATAAAATTATGGACAGTTATGTATGACGAATTGTTACAGATATACAATGACCTTGGTAAGATAAGAATATATTTAATAAAAATAGGACCAAGTAGACGAAAAGGTGAAATTGTTTTGAAAAAACTAAAAGAGGCCGATAAATTGCTGAGTAATTTCAATGAGAGCTTAGACCATTTAAGGCTACTTAAAACCGGATTAAAAGACGAGGAATTATGTAAATTTAATAGATTAAACAAAGATTTTGTTAACCTGTATGACAATATTTTAGATTTGTGTAATAATTCATCGACTGAAGAGTCAATTATTGAACAAAATATGGCGAAATTCGATTTAAAAATCGCCTTGAGCTTATTACCAGTTCTAAATGACGACGGCACAAATACGAAACAGCTCATTGATGGCGTAGAATACTATGAAACGGAACTTGACGTAGACGGACAAATTAAATTGATAAATTTTGTTTTAAAAAGTCGACTTTCGCAGTCTGCTAAACTTAAACTTAATGCAAAGTATGACAGTGTTAATGAGTTAGTAAAGGCTATGAAAACATGTCTGTTACCAAAAAAATCAGCAACAGCTCTACAACACAAATTGTACAATTTGAAACAAAATGATCTTACTATAGATGACTACGGTAAGAAAATAACTGATTTGTTTGTTGACTTGACGATTTCCCAATCTGAAGGCAATGAGTGTAGCTTCGATATATTGAAGCCTATTAACGAAAAATCAGCCATTAAAAGTTTTGCCGACGGATTAAGAAATCGTCGACTAAGCACAATAATAGCAGCACGACAGTTTACATCTTTAAGTGATGCCATACAAGCAGCCATCGATGAGGAAGTTTCAACACCGTCCACGTCAGGTGACATTTTATTTATGCGTCGTAATAACAATTACTACCAATATAGGAATTCCAGAGGCCAGGGGATGTCACGAGGACGAGGACAATCAACGCCACCGGCGGAACGGAGGGATGATCGAATATCGCAAACAGGTCGCGGTGGATGGAGATCTCGTGGCCGCGGCACATTTAACCGTGGAACTAAAGGTAGGATTTTTTTTAACCAAGCTACTATTCACCAGGAACAGCAACAAAATACGCATATTTTGACAGATTCAAATCCGCGAGAAAATCAATCTGAAAATAACAATGATAATAATAATTCAGAAGAGTTTTTTCGTGAATAAAAGCGTTATGATGTCATGTAGTAGCATATATCATATTTCATTACACTCTAAACATAACAATCTTACACATACGTGGCTAATCGACACCGGTGCATCCATATCGGCCATAAAATATAAACACATTGCTGAGTTGAATGAACCCATCCAAAAAGGAAAACTTGTTGTAAATGGTATTGGTGGAAAAATTGAAGCGATCGGTTTTGTTTATCTTGAATTAAGAGCAGGTGAACAAATTCTAAGCCATAAATTCTACGTATTTGAATCCTTACCCTGTAAGGCAAGTGGCATTTTAGGCCAAGACTTTTTGAGCAAATATCATTCGATTATTAACTTCAAAAATTACTCCTTAGTTATGTATAATAACAATAAAGAAATTTGTGTGCCTATTACCAAACATAACGAGACGCTAACTATACCCGCTAGGTCCGAAAGCACACATTACATTACGACCGATATAACAGAAGATTGTGTAGTTTGCGCAGAGCAGATAGGAAACGGAATATTTTTAGCAAGTACAATAGCAAGCCCCGCGGACGGAAAGCTACCAATAAGAATTTTGAACACAACAGAAAACGATTTTTATGTACATAGCATTAATCCTAAAATACATAAAGCAAGAGATTATAATATCTGTATATTTGACAAGCCAAAGAAACATGCAGAACGAGTCAAAAAACTGCTTCCCTTATTAAAATTAGATCATCTAAATAAGGAGGAAAAAATCAGCATTAGGAACATATGCGCAAAGTATAACGATATCTTTTATCTCGAAGGAGACCAACTCACTACGACAACTATATATAAACATTCAATAACAATACAACCCGGTACTAGACCAAGTTACAGCAAACCTTACAGGCTCCCACATTCACAAAAAGGGGAAATACAGAATCAAATTAACCGCATGCTCGAACAAGGTATAATAGAACCCTGTAATAGCGAATGGTCTAGTCCCGTTCTATTAGTACCAAAGAAATCAAATGGAGAGAAGAAATGGCGTCTAGTCATTGATTACCGAAAGTTAAATAACTGTGTTCAAAATGATAAATTCCCACTGCCAAATATTCATGAGATATTAGACTCGCTATCTGGTTGCATTTATTTTACGCACTTAGACTTAAGCCAAGGGTTTTATAACGTGGAACTTGAACCAGATAGTAGGAAATTTACAGCTTTTCATTCAGGTCAATATCAAATGACTAGAATGCCAATGGGTCTTAAGACAAGCCCGAACTCATTTGCCCGAATGATGACAATGGCAATGGCGGGCCTTAATTATGAAAAATGTTTATGTTATCAGGACGATTTAATTATAATGGGACGGGACTTATCAAATCATAACAAAAATTTAATCGAAGTACTAGAAAGATTACGCAGTGTCAATTTAAAATTAAATCCGATGAAATGCGACTTTCTTAAAAAGGAAATGCTCTATTTAGGCCACGTCGTAACAGATAACGGTGTACTACCCGATCCAGAAAAGATTAGTGCTATACAAAACTATCCAATTCCCCAAAACACAAATGAAGTAAAGCGTTTTGTAGCCTTAGCGAATTATTATCGCAAATTTATTCCAAATTTTGCTGAAATTGCAAACAGTTTAAATATTTTGTGTAGAAAAAATGTAGAATTCATTTGGAATAGCGACGCACAAAAGGCATTTCAGACACTTAAAGAATGTATGTCTACACCACCAGTTCTCCAATATCCGGATTTATCAGATAAAAATCAGTTTATTGTACAAACTGATGCGTCAGGGTACGCGATAGGAGCGGTTTTATCCAACGGCAATGGTCGGCCAGTCGCTTACGCCAGTAGGAGTTTAAACAAAGCTGAACGTAATTACCCGACTATTGAAAAAGAACTCCTGGCTATAGTATGGGCCGTAAAACATTATAGACCCTATTTGTATGGTCGTCCATTCAAAATAGTAACTGACCACAAACCACTGGTATATTTATTTAGTTTAAAGGAGCCATCAAGTAGACTGCTCAAATTTAGATTATGTTTAGAAGAATATGACTATTTAATAGAATATGTCAAAGGTCAACAAAATGCAGCCGCCGATGCTTTATCTCGAATTCCAATATCATCGAAAGATTTAAAGAACATGCACGAAAGTTTATTTGTAATGACACGAGCACAGATAAAACGATTAGAACAAACTTCTCATATTCCGGAAGATACCGCAGACAACTGTGTCCCGGATCAAGAAGATCAAGCAAGGATTGTGGGAACAATTAACAAGCCTAGTAATGCAGTAGAGCTGCAATTCATTGATAAAACAAGTCTAAACAGGCTACAAAAAACGAATAGAATATATAAGGGAAATAATATATTTTCATATGATCAAGCAAAAATGATGTTGTATATAAATCCATCTGCTCGATCACAACTGACGCCAGCCGCATTTGTGAGAGCGATGTGCGATTTCTGTAAAGTTAATGATATACATGAAATATGTTTCGTGAAAAATAAATCCCATAACTTATTCTTAGGAAAAATAACTAATGAGGTTAAAAGATATACTAAATGGGAAGGACCGCGATTGTGTATTTTAAATAATATAGAAAAAGTAGATAATTTAGAAGATCGGAGAGTCATTTTAAATGACTTTCACTTATTACCCACAAGTGGCCACGCAGGCACAAAAAGAATGTTTAACAACATTAAAAAATATTATTTCTGGCCGGGTCTCGAAAAGGATATAAATAACTATGTTAAAAAATGCCCTATATGTCAAAAACAAAAGTATACGGTTATGGTAAAAGAACCCATGGTAATAACCACAACGGCACAATCATCATTTGAGAAGATATTTTTAGACATGGTAGGGCCTCTTGATAGAGATTACTATAACTACACGTATATTTTAACACTTCAATGTGAACTATCAAAATATGTATGCGCTTTTCCACTAGTGAATAGAACAGCAGCTGAAGTCGCTCGTGTGTTCGTCAACAACTTCATCCTCGTGCACGGTGTGCCTCGGGAAATCGCTACTGACAGAGGAACGGAGTTTATGTCAGAGACATTCAAAGCGGTATGTACAATTCTTAATATTTCCAAACTGAACTCAACAGCCTATCATCACCAGAGCATTGGTGCACTGGAGAATTCTCACAAAACCCTAGGGGCCTTTTTAAGAATGCACATCAATCAAAGACCAGACTCATGGAGTTCATGGTTACCTTTTTGGGCCTTTGCATACAACACCACAGTACATTCATCGACAAAATTTACTCCCTTCGAACTTGTGTATGGAAAGAAATGTAACTTACCAAGTAACCTTTTAAGAACAGTAGAACCACTATACAATTATGACAGTTATCCCCTTGAGCTTAAATATAGATTACATATTTCACAAACAGAAGCACGGGAAAACTTGATTAACTCGAAATTAGAAAGGAAAAACAGATATGATAAATATGTAAGACCTGTAGAATATAAACCAAATGATAAAATATTGATTAAAAATGAAACTGGTAATAAGCTCTCAAACCTTTATACTGGTCCCTACACTGTTATTAGAGATTTGTCGCCAAATGTAGAGGTAAACATTAATGGAAAAATTGATGTTATTCATAAAAACAGAACGAAGTTGTATTACTCATAAAGTCATAATATATTGTATACTTAGCAACAATACCTAGGTTACTGACCTTCGTTGCGATCGTGGCTGTAAAATGATATGCACTCGTGATGCCCTGAATGAATGGTGCCAACAAAAAGTACTTACATGTTTTATTTGTAAACACAAAACTCAACTGTAATCTTAGGTATAAGTTTGGAAAAAAAAAAAAAAAAAAAAAAAAGCAATTCGCTTGTTTGTAAACACAAGCGATACAACAACTGTAATCTTAGTTATAAGTTGTTTATTAATATAATTATATAAAAAAAAAAAAAAATATATAAAAAAAAAAAAACCCTGCGAGTAACTCAAACGCATAACCATTACTCATAGATAATAAACAGTAATTTTACATTAAATTTGTAACCACATTACGTAGTTTTATATATATATAAAAAAAAAAAAAAAGTATCCATGCAAAGGAATATTTTTTTTTTTTATTGCCTTGGGAGGTGTGATGTAGTACGTATGCAACCTCTATTTCAATGTGTGTAACCAATATATAAGTCATAGTATCAACATAATAAAGGCAGTCTTACACCACATTTTGGGATGTTTTATTATATCTGACACCCGACCATACAGTATGCAGCCAATAAGAATTGCACAAACGGCTACCATCGACAGACAGTTTCATCAGCAGGTGAACGTATTCCACACATAAATAAAATACACTCACACTCCTACATTTTAGGTCTACTTAAAGTACCTACAAGATCCAACCGCAAAAATCTGCAGGTAATTTAAATTTCATAAAACTTATTTTCTTGTGAAAGATATTTGTTAGTAGAATAGATTACTACATACAATGATTTTCAAATAAACAGATACTTTATACACTCACAAAACAATTGAAAAAAGTGTTCCGCGCAGCAGCGGCAGCACACATACACACTTTTCATTCATCTGGCATTAAAAATATTTATTTTAATCAATAAATAAATAAATTACAAATACATACGATGACATTTTTTTTTTGTTTATAAAGCCTATCTTTCTTCGCCATGCATGACATAAAATTAAGACTAAAGGTCACAATTGTGACCTATTCGAGTCTTCACAATGCGTGCGCTCTTAACATATCTGTTTATTTGAATATCATTGACTACATATAAACAAACAAAAAACGAATTGCGGTTTTTTTTATTGTAATTTATACAGGGTGTCCCAGAAATCGACGCCAAGTCGTAAATGGGTGATAGACCAAGTTATAACAGTTCTCAGAAAAATACGAAAAAAAATCTATCTCATGTTTTTAAAAATTTATGGTCACTTTAAAAATTTACTAAAAAAATCAATCCCTGTAATGGTTCTTTAACTCCAATTGCTACAAATCCCATAATTTATCTAATTTTTTTATTATTATGTAATCTTGAATAATGCTTGTGTAGATTTTTGCCTAAAATTCAAAGCCAACTCCTCGTACTTGGAAGAAAATTAAACTTTTTCAAAACCAAATTATTCAAATTTACTATTTCGCCCAACTTTAACTGACTGTACTGAAAAAAAAATGTACTACGCTAGTTTGGCAAGTAACATGAAAAATTGGCGCATTTAATAAGGATTCAAAAATGGTGTAACACTTGCTAGATTACGTTTTCAATAATTGGTCAAGTTTTTTTTTGTAAATAGTCTCAGTTTTTACACAAAATGTCCATACTTCCTTAAAATGACTTTAGCTTACCTAAAGCTTTGCTAAACACCGTTTCTAGTTCGATAGAGACGGAGAGAGTCATTTTACGAAGTGTGAGCGAGACAGAGAGTGACGCCACCTTTATCAGTGACAAAAAAAAAAAAAAAAAAACAAAAAAAATCGTAAAAAATCGTCGCATCGTCGAATCGTCGTTAAATCTGATAATTTGTTTTTTTTTTCTAAGATGAGAAAACTGGTCCTGACTTAAAGTAAAAAGGTTGAATCACTATCATAACTTTGCTCTTAAATTACGTAAAATTTCGATTTCTTATCTCGCTCACACTTCGTAAAATGACTCTCTCCGTCTCTATCGAATTAGAAACGGAGTTTAGCAAAGCTTTAGGTAAGCTAAAGTCATTTTAAGGAAGTATGGACATTTTGGGTAAAAACCGATACTATTTACAAAAAAAAATTTGACCAATTATTGAAAACGTAATCTAGCAAGTGTTACACCATTTTTGAATCCTTATTAAATGCGCCAATTTTTCATGTTACTTGCCAAACTAGCGTAGTACATTTTTTTTTTCAGTACAGTCAGTTAAAGTTGGGCGAAACAGTAAATAAGAATAATTTGGTTTTGAAAAAGTTTAATTTTCTTCTAAGTAGGAGGAGTTGGCTTTAAAT
Organism: Orthosia cruda; assembly: GCA_964057195.1. Taxonomy (NCBI): domain Eukaryota; kingdom Metazoa; phylum Arthropoda; class Insecta; order Lepidoptera; family Noctuidae; genus Orthosia; species Orthosia cruda. The sequence continues at coordinate 6,575,707 of OZ059835.1, read as the reverse complement.
TTTAGGCAAAAATCTACACAAGCATTATTCAAGATTACATAATAATAAAAAAAATTGATAAATTATGGGATTTGTAGCAATTGGAGTTAAAGAACCATTACAGGGATTGATTTTTTTAGTAATTTTTTAAAGTGAACATAATTTTTTAAAAACATGAGATAGATTTTTTTTCGTATTTTTCTGAGAACTGTTATAACTTGGTCTATCACCCATTTACGGCTTGACGTCGATTTCTGGGACACCCTGTATATAGGCTCGCGTTTGACCACTATCTAGTCTGATGGTACGCGATAATGTGGTCTACGCTGAAGCACGCTTGCCTAGAAGTAACGTATTCAGTCTTGACTTAAAGACCCCAAGGTTGTATGGGTGGGATGTTCACCATGTAACAATGGCGCATGGCCGTACTTCTTGTAGTCCGATGATGGAAAGATCTAGGAGGCTAGATATTCTCAGGCAACCTACCTTGCGCAATTTGTTTTTTTTAAGATTTTTTTTTGCTCTACACTAGGATTTTTCCTATATTATTGATTTGTTCCATATGCAACATCAGCCAGCATTCCGTTAGCCGCAATTTATGGGTTGCCAGGTGTAAACAGATAAACCGGCAACCCACAGATTGCGGGTAACTGAAAGTTGGCAATCTGCTTTTTCCTATTTTCTACATCACTTTCTTTCAAATGACGTTCGATTCACTTAAAAAACTTATATATTTGAGGTTAATAATCAAACATTAATTACAATTTATTTAATTAAGGTAATTGTGGATAGGTGTTTATAGACAAGCCTGCAGCAATCTACTAACATCATCATCATTTCAGCCAAAAGACGTCCACTGCTGGACATAGGTCTCCCCCAAGCGTCGCCACACTGATCGGTCCTATGTGTTTCGCATCCACCGGATTTCCACAGCCTTGACCAAGTCATCGGTCCACCTAGTGGGAGGCCATCCAACGCTACGTCTTCCGGTACGCGGTCGCCACTCCAGCAATCTATTCTACTATCAATTCATGAACATTAAGTTTAAACAAAATTACCTACAGATTTTGGCGGTGGGATCTTAGGCTATACCCAGAATACCGACATGCGGTACATTGCACAAATATTAAATGTTGTGTTATTTGCAAAAAAAAATATAATTGCCAGTTATGAGAGCGAGAAGGAATTCTGTTATGATTCTGTACAAAAAGATGAATAAGTATTTATGAAATAATATGCTACTTCTGTTCTTATGTACTCGCGTGTAGCCTGTATTGACATGATTGATGCAATATAAGTGGTGGTTGGTGAATGTTTTTGTTATTTCCGTGTTGGCATGAAGGATTTTTCAAGATCTGAAAATCAAAATTAAACGTGTTTAGGTGATCCATCCCAGGTTACAACCCAAGTTACACCCACTCCTATCAAGGTTGGAGACACTACACTCGAAGTTGTGGATGACTATGTCTACCTGGGACAAACGATCCAGTTGGGTAGAGCCAACTTTGAGAAAGAGGTCAACCGTCCAATCCGACTCGGCTGGGCAGCGTTCGGACAGTTGCGCGGTATCTTCTCGTCCAACTTACCACAGTGTCTGAAGACGAAAGTCTATGACCAGTGTGTGTTGCCAGTGATAACCTGTGGCTCTGAGACGTGGTCACTCACAATGGGCCTCATCAGATAGCTTACAGTCACGCAAAGGGCAATGGAGAGGGCTATGCTCGGAGTATCCTTGCGTGATCGAATCAGAAATGTAGAGATCCGCAAGAGAACCAGGGTTACCGAGATAGCCCGAAGAATTTCCAAACTTAAGTGGCGGTGGGTAGGGCACATTGCTCGCAGAACGGATGGCCGATGGGGCAGAAGAGTTCTGGAATGGCAATAGCGAACCGGAAGACGTTGCGTTGGAAGGCCTCCCACCAGGTGGACTGATAACCTGGTGAAGGTTGCGGGGATCCACTAGATGCGAGACGCACGGGACCAGTCAATGTGGCGACGCTTGGGGGAGGCCTATGTCCAGCAGTGGACGTCTTTCGGCTGATATGATGATGAAGTGATCCAATAGGTACTTGTATCTTATTAGGCTACAAAACTGCAAACTGAAATATATATCTATTCTGACTTTCTCAAATGGTTTCGGACCGTACATAAATAAAATATAAAAAAAAAATGCTGTTATTGGAAAGCGTATCAATTGAGAACGGCTGGACCGAAATGTTAGTAATAGTCTTAGGGAAAGAAAAGATGCCCGGCAAATTGGGAAGTTCGGAAAGAATTAATATTGAATTTTCTTCAAGCTTTTATTTACCCTTTCACCTGTCCCGCAGCCTAATTGCGTAAGTGAATACGTCAGGGCAAAGGGTATATAAAAGTATATGAAAAATTCCCTTTGAATAATTAGGTATTGCCAAAAGTAATTGGACGCTTTCATTGGTGAAGATACTCTTTTCGAAAGATTCCAATAATTTTTGTTTTTTTGTTAGACTAACAATTGATGAATAAACGCGATTTACCAAAATTGATAACCATTGTTTAGCATATTTAACCATTGGTTGAGATAACTACGGGTCAAAAAACTGGGACTTAGTATCTAGCTTTGTATCTATGTATAGACCTTACTACTGGATTTGAACCGCTGCCCTAGCTAGGGAAATCGGAACCAAACCAGTTGATCAGGTTCAGGAGTGCTAACCTTGGACCTACAGTTATTGTCATTAAGGTAAGGACATGTGCACACGAGGAGAATCATTGAGAAGCTATAGCTAAGCAATTTTTTATTTTTTGTTAACGCATGAAACCTTCAAAGGGCGCCTCAGCCTAATTGCGTAAGTGAATTCGGTAAGGCAAAGGGTTAGCCCCATGAAATAGTATGATAAATTCTCTTTAAATAATTAGGTAATGACAAATTTTCTTTAAATTGTTAGGTTTGCCAAAAATTCTTGGACGCTTTCATTGGTTTTTGATGATACTCTTTTTGAAAGAGTTCAATAATTTTTCATGTGGTCAAACCCTTTGCCTTGGCGAATTCACTTACGCAATAAGGCTAGACTGTTAGGGAAAGTTCAAGGAAGTGCGAGATTTTTATCTCACTCAAGTGAGATGGTGATCACCATCAGCACGTTGAACCCCGTGACAACTCAAAAGACCACCTCGGAATCCCCTCCGTACAACCCTTGTTAGGTAACATACATGCATAAGACTGAAAAAGCGCTTTTCCTAAATCATCATACTCCTAGTCTTGTACCAACTGTATTCCAGTCTTCAACTGGATGCTACTTCTTCTTCCTGCCCTTGTCACAATTTACTTGGGGTGGGCGCAACACGTTTTCTTCCTCCATACCGTCCTGTCCCTGAGCAACTGCTTGTCTGCCATCCATAACCAATTTACAGGGTAAGACACACTACTTAGAGATAGGTAAGACGAAACGCCTTGGTATGTCTAGTTGTCAGATTTCAAACCTTCTTACTACTGAGGGTTCCGTACAAACAGCTATTTTCACTAACATAATTACGTGAAAATAATGAAGTTCATAAACAATTTAAACACTCTAAACAAAAAAACCCTATTTTTCTTTGTTAACGTGTCTAAATCCTTATGGATGTCCTCTGCCCCCGGGTGAAGGGGTCTGTCAGACTCTAACTAACTAAAACCCTACCCGTCATTTTATACTGCATTATGTAGTTCGCAGTATAACCCGAAGGATAAAAAAAAGATTCCGACGAAATGAGAACCTCGTCCTTTTTTTGAAGTCGGTTATAAAGACGCGAAACGAACTTCAGCTTCTTTTAACTTCGTTTTTATTATGAACTGAGCTTTAAGTGCGTATTACACAGTGTGAGAAGCAGGTACATAACCGGATAGAGATTACTAGAAATATATTTGTGGTTATCATACGATTGACATACTTATCAGTACGCTTACGATCTAAGTTATTGTGTTATTTAAGATTTCTATTTGTTCTTTTTGTTTTGATTTGCCTCATCATCATCATATCAGCCGAAGCGTCCCCCAAGCGTCGTCACATTGACCGGTCCCGTGCGTCGCGTATGCAACGGATGCCCGCAACCTTCACCAGGTCATCGGTCCATCTAGTGGTATGCCTTCCAACGCCAAGTCTTCCGGTTCGTTTTCGCCACTCCAGAACTTGTCTGCCCCGTTGGCCATCCGTTTTGCGAGCATTGTGCCCTGCCCATTGCCACTTAAGTTTGGCAATTCTTCGGGCTATGTCGGTAGCCCTGGTTCTCTTGCGGATCTCTACATTTCTGATATGCTTCATACCTGGCACAAATATAAACTCTTTTTCAGATTGGACGAGAATAACAAAGGATCGACTTAACTGAAGATTGAGGAGGCATATGCCTCCCTAATCGCACGCCATCACTGTGAGACAGAGGATTGCTATAGGCAGATTCGATCACTATGAGCATCACATAGTTTAAGCATCATCATATCAGCTGGAAGACATCCTGCTTGTCGCCTCCCCTCACCTCCCACATCGATCGGTCCTGTGGGTATCGTATGAGTAAGTCGAATTTATTTAACTGAGAGCAAAGTATTAAATTTAAACCCCTGTTTCAAGGAATGTCCTCCAACCCGAATCACCTTATTGATAGTGATAGGTTGCTATTTACTGATAGATATTAACTGAAGGTTTTTTCCCGTGGAGATTTGAACTGATAAGAAATATGGGCCTTGGCTTAAAGTCACCCAAAGGTCAAACAATGCTCGGAGTTACCTTGTGTGATCGCATCAGAAATGAGGATATCCACATGAGAACCAAATTTACCGACATAGCCCGAAGAATCCCGCAGAACTGATGGCCGATGGGGCCGAAAAGTTCTGGAAGGCGTACCACTAGGTGGACCGATGATGACCTGGTTAAGGTGGCGGGAATGCGCTGGATGCGAGACGCACGGAATCGATCAATGTGGTAACGCCTGGGGGAGGTCTATGTCCAACAGTGGATGTCTTTCGGCTGAAATGATGATGATGATGGGCCTTACTTCCATACCTATTCCAAATTATGCCCGACAGCCCGATTACAAATCATCTAATCGACAAACATATTTTTTTTTTACTTTAATTGAAGAATTGCTTCCGTTGTCAAAGCAACTGAATCGAGTGGAGCTCCTTCAAATTGACTTGAAATAATGGGCCTAAGATTAGTTTGATTTGGTATAAAACTTTGTTCGTATCCTTTCCTTTAATAACAAAGGATTATTACTAATTGCGCTATTTAGTCACCTAAAAAGGAAAACCGTAGTGTAAAGAAATCTTTGGTGATGAACTAAATGGTGGGTAATTCCGAAAAACAGAAGAAAGTCATCGATTTCCAGCGAATCAAATTAACTAGATGAAATCAAGAACTCTAAACCACAACTAGTGAAGATATAATTGCGTGGAATGATATTGAATACAATAGAGATAGTTTAAAATTTACTATCATTTAATTTTCCTGCTGCAAGGCCACCGCCTGCATTCTTCAAAGAAGGAACACGAAACGGTAGTGTATCTAAAGTTTCTCTACCAAATTAAGGAGATAGAGTGATTCAATAGTAAAAGAAAACCGGCCAAGTGCGAGTCGGACTCTCGCACGAAGGGTTCCGTACCATTATCGCATAAAACTGCAAAAAAACACGTTTGTTGTATGGGAGCCCCACTTTAATATTTTTATTCTATTTTTAGTATATTTTGTTAAACCGGCAACAGAAATACATCATCTGTGAATTTTTTTACTGTCTAATAGCTATCACGGTTAATGAGTTATAGCCTGGTGACAGACAGACAGACGGACAGTGGAGTCTTAGTAATAGGGTACCATTTTTACCCTTTGGGTACGGAACCCTAAAAACGAATTAATTGCATTTTGGACCTTTGACACCTCCCACCACCTTTGAACAAAGAGCAAGGTATAATCAGGTAGAGATAGTCCCAACCATCGGCTGTTACCTCCCGCTTACCGGTTTTATCAGGCCAATGAGCCGAAATCATAGAGTCTAATTTCAATATCAAAACCATGAATAACTTAAAATATTTTCAAACGATATCAAACAATGCCAATACGAGCGATTTAAATAAGCTATCGATGAGGAAGTTACGTAAGATTCCCATACGTTCCCTTAGTTATATCATAAGAATGTGATGGTGTTACCAGCCGTAACAACAGTAGGACGATTGTCTCATCGGTGTTGTTTTTGATATTATAATATCTATGGCGATGGCAAAGAGTAACTTGTAAATTGTTAGAGATGCGTAACCTAATGTATTTTTATTTTTAACCGATTTCAAAAAGGAGTTTATTTATTTGAATGCACGTATGAATGTAATATTGTTGGAGTCGGACAAAATTCACATTATGTTGCTGTATACAGTCTTTTAAACAGGTGTCCCAAATTTCATTTGTATGTTTTCCCATGTATTTCTCAGAAAATAGAAATGAAAAAATTACTCTCGTCTCGGCAGTGTCGCTAAACGAAAAAAATAATAATTCAAAAAATCAAAAAAGCCGACTGCTTAAAAAGCGAATTAAAAAGACGTAAACTAGAAAAAAACATGCTGTTCAGTCGGAGGATACACATTCGAGAGCTGGCTGACCAAAACCAGATGTATCCTCCGACTGCACAGCATGATTTTTTCTTGTTTACGTCTTTTCGGATTTTTTATTTACCTCTTTTTAGTTAACATTTTTTTTCGAATTAGGTACATTTAAACAAAGTATTATATATTGATACCCCACACGATGGGATAGGAAGAAAAAAAACATTGGTCCCCCACAATGTCCGCCCAAGAGCCGCCATTTTTCTATTTTCCAATTTTAAGGTAGCTAGTGACACTCGCAAGATTAAAACGAATCGATTGACGTACGAATCATCAAAATCGGTCAACGCGTTTGGCCTATGGAACGCCACATGGGAACAAACAACCAACAACAAACATACATACACACATACATACATAGACTGATAAACACAGTACCCTCCTTCGGCAGTCGGGTAAAAAATAAGAAGTACCAAAGACACCAACTTCCGAAACGAAAGTTATTTTTGGACTTTTTAGTGTTGCTTTGGAAGTTGGGTTAGTACGAGTATTTAAAAAAATAATTTATGCCAAATACCATCAATGAGCTATTTTTAAAACTCGTGCCGTTTTGAGAGAAGAAGACCTTTTGGAATACATCACAAAAGCTGACAACTCACGGATATTGATCAATAAGCCAATAAATCCACTCTTTTAGGAAGTATTCTAGTAATCACAGCGGACCTTTGTGTATCTGAAGTTAGGCTCTGCGAACCATTGCGCAAGAAACAGTTTGTCATCGAGTATACTGCATAGAGTAAGTGAGATAGGACGATGCGACAAGCGAAAGCGAGTGAAAGAAGCAGTTATACAATGCTATCTTCATCTTCAACATTGACACAAAAATAGCAACTGCGCAGGGTCTTGCAGCCAACTTCAGAGACACAAGGTCGGCTGTGACTATTGTAGTTCATCTCGACATCCTCAGTTTATTTAATTCACTGTTTTTCATTCTATGTCACTTTTGCAACAATATTCTTGACCTTTCATAAGCTCACGTATAAGTTTACATAAATAATACTTATATAAATATTAAATAATAATGTAAATAATATTATGAATATTGAAGTGTTTTCGTTGATGCAATTTTGTGCATCTGTTTATATTGGCCAATCTTTCGTGTAATAGTAAACGATAGATTTGCAAATATGAGGAAGAAATAGAATTTCTGAATGCAGGTCAAAGTCAGGCAGAAAAACTCCTGTCAGCAAACAATAAAACCTACCTATAGCACAAGGTCTAAAAATAAGGATACAATGTATCCGACATTCTAAAAAATTGCCAACCACCACGGATGATCAATGGGAAATAATCTGGAGTGGCGACCGCGTACCAGAAAGCGCAGTGTTGGAAGGCCACCAAGGGAACATATTCCCGGGATAAAATGTATTCTATGTGCTATTCCAGAATGTCATCTATCTCTGTGCGAATTTCATTCAGATACGTTCAGTAGTTTTTGCGTAAAAGAGTAACAAACACATTCACAAACTTTCACCTTTATAATATATATAGTGTGATATGTAGGGTGGGCAAAAAATCGTGGATCAAACGAAACAGGGCCATAGTTGGGGTGGTATTTTTTTCTACTTTTGACCTATTGCAAATAGCCCAAAATATCACCCTGTTTCATTTGATCCACGATTTTTGACCCATCCTGTATAATATATTAGTGAGATGTGCCCTAACAGGCATTGCACAGAGAGGGATTCGGAGTGGTTTTTTAACAGGTGACCCTTCCATGTGCTGATGGTGATCACCGGTAAATCCTACACTCCTTGCACTTTTCGCCAAAAGTCCAGATGCCTTTTGAAGGATTCCCTCCGTAAAGAAAAAGCGTACCAAGCCTGTAATTGTCCCACTGCAGGACAAAGGCATCTTCTCACACAGAGAAGGCACGAGTATTGATAACGAATCACGAATTTTAGAATGAGTGTATAGAGACTCACCGACCGAGTCAAACCAGTACTACGGTTAACAACCACACTACACTAATAGTATAAAGCTGAAGAGTTTATTTGTTTGAACGCGCTAATCTCAGAAACTACTGGTTGGAATTGAAAAAATATTTTTGTGTTAGATAGTCCATTGATCGAGGAAGGTTATAGGTATAACATCACGCTACGACCAATTAGAGCGGAGCATAAATGAAAAATGTTGCAAAAACGGCCAAAAATTCTTACTTTTTGAGAGCTTCCGTTGCGTGCGCTGCATAAGCGGTTAAAATTACGCAACATTCATTTATGTAGGGTAGGGTAGGTAGGTAGCCAGTTGACGGGAGCAAAGCCGCATGGGACGGATTGTTATAAAATAAAATTATTCATTAAAAACATTTTTTTAAATCAACATTTTTTCGTATTCTTCTCAGCAAACCCTTTCATTTGATACCCATATCATGGGAGTGCACAAAAAATAACTAGACTGCCATATTTGGCCATCCGCCATATTGTATTTAGAATGACGTCACTTAGCTAACCATGCATTGTCATCCAAACTAAACGTGAATGCAAAATTTCATCTTAATCGGTGGAGGCTTTAAAATTCAGTTGCAATATTTGACCCGAACACACTTACATACAAACATACATTGCAAGTTAAATAAAAGCTTGTAATAAAGGCCCCCGCCGCGTTTGTACGCGATAAATTCAAAAATTACTGAACGGATTTTGATGCGGTTTACACAAATAGAAAGAATGCGAAACGAGGAAGGTTTTTGTGTATTATTTGTCACGGGCGAGGCCGGGGCGGATTGCTAGTGTGTTTATAAATAATAATAATATAACTATTTATACTTGCCATCGAGACGCTAAGAAGATGATTGTGATGGTGATAAAGGTGATATACTGAAAAAACAACACTGTAATTCTAATCATTGATTCGTCTTCACGAAGGAACACGTGATCCTGCAGATCCTTGTAAACGAATATGCCCAATTTGTTGTGTCATGTCATTAGTTCGTAAGTGGCGGCGTTGTTGCCGCTACAAATAATTCAATGAAGGATCAAAGATTGAGAGCCCCAGCCGCTAATCCGCACATTCATAAATATTTGACTTGCTAATTCTCTGACTTTATAATTCTTTGACATCATACCTAATTAGAGATGTAAATTGAAAAAATAACGAAATGTTTTTTATCACAATCTTGAAAAAAAAACATGAAAAATACTTGGCACCGTCGTTTTTTATTCTATATTTGTTTTTTTTTTTTCAGAATACGTGAAACACTGAATTTGGGTGAGGTTTGTTGCACGTGTTTTCGATTTCCGTGTTGGTATTTTTAGAATGAAAAATTTTTTTTACGGTGGGAGGTAAACGGTTAAGGGGGGGGGGGGGTAAATCCTATCTTGTTCTCCTGGATGAAGTAGCGGCAGGCAGGGGGGCAAATTTTTTGTCAGAAATGCGCTAACTCCAACCGTTTCTGAGATATGAGGGTTTTAAAATTTTTGTTGGTCGTAATTTTTTTGCCTTTTATCGGTCTCTCTGAGCTGTTTCTGCGACAATGGTGATCAATGTGGACTTTATGCTAATGAGAATAAGGGTCACTTTTGCTTGTCAAAGAAAAGCGACCTTATTTCAATGTGAATAAGGGTATTTTTGTTTTGTTTTTTAGAGTTTTATTAATCGTAAATAAATGCGGGTTTGGCTCGCTACGTTTTCGAGTTTTTAACGTTTTTAATTTTTTTGACGCATTTTCCAGGACTGGATCTAGAATAAATGCTATGCAATAGCTTTACCGCGGCAGTCCTCGAGTGCCACACGTCTATTTTTTTTATATCTAATACCTACACTTTTAAATGTTTGTCACATCTGGGTCCAAATCTATGTCATACCGTATAATATGTTAAATACGGCTACTATATTATGCGATAGTCGTCCCTTCTCTATGAACTAGTGAACTCGATCGGTTTCATTGCTCCGCGGTTTGTATGCCGCCGTCAAATTGGCTATGTCGTTAATGCACTAACATTTAGTTTAGTGGTTACATGCAGTTTGAGCTGTATTAGGTACGTGTGTGTATTTATGTCACTTTAGTGGTTGAAATATAGTTGAAATCTTACTAATTTTGTGGATGTAAGTTTGTTACTCAATCACGCCAGAACGGCTGACCGGATCTGGACGAAATTTGCCACAGAGAATCTACCCATAGATTCGGTCTATCCCACTAGTCCCATTGACTCAGTCCCATGATGGGACAAGTGGGATGATATGTGCCACTTGTCCCATGGGACAACTGACACTTAGATATTTTTTAAATTTTGTCCCACTAGTCCCATGGGACAACTGATACTGCAATAGCTTTACCGCGGCAGTCCTCGAGTGCCACACGTCTATTTTTTTTATATCTAATACCTACACTTTTAAATGTTTGTCACATCTGGGTCCAAATCTATGTCATACCGTATAATATGTTAAATACGGCTACTATATTATGCGATAGTCGTCCCTTCTCTATGAACTAGTGAACTCGATCGGTTTCATTGCTCCGCGGTTTGTATGCCGCCGTCAAATTGGCTATGTCGTTAATGCACTAACATTTAGTTTAGTGGTTACATGCAGTTTGAGCTGTATTAGGTACGTGTGTGTATTTATGTCACTTTAGTGGTTGAAATATAGTTGAAATCTTACTAATTTTGTGGATGTAAGTTTGTTACTCAATCACGCCAGAACGGCTGACCGGATCTGGACGAAATTTGCCACAGAGAATCTACCCATAGATTCGGTCTATCCCACTAGTCCCATTGACTCAGTCCCATGATGGGACAAGTGGGATGATATGTGCCACTTGTCCCATGGGACAACTGACACTTAGATATTTTTTAAATTTTGTCCCACTAGTCCCATGGGACAACTGATACTATTTTTTTTTTTTAATTATGTGCGAATACTGCTTATATGATTGCAACGGTGAATCTGCCAGCAGGGTAGGTACACCCGGTACATGTAGTCCCGGTCGCCACTCCAGAACCTTTCTGCTCCATTGGCCATCCTTTTTGCGAGCAATTTTCATTTCTGATTCCATCACGCAAGGAAACGCCGAACATAGCCCTTTCTATTGCCCATTGGGTGACTGTAAGTTTTCTGATAATGGCCATTGTGAGCGAGTAGGTCTCAGAGCCATAGGTTACCCGGAAACACACACTGGTCATAGACTTTCGCCTTGAGACACTGTGGTAAGTTGGACGAGAAGACACCGCGTAACCTCCCGAACAATGCCCAGGCGAGTTGGATTCGACGGTTGAACTTTTTCTCGAAGTTGGCCTTATTCAAATGGATTGTTTGTCCCAGGTAGACATAGTCGTTCACAACTTCGAGTGTAGAGTCTCCGATCTTGATAGGTTTGAGTGCAACCATCACCTTAAGACCCATTCTTTCGGAAGCTCTACTGAGTTAAGCGAGCATTGTACTGAGATCCTCCATGGTCTCAGCCAAGACCACTATATTTGGCAAACCGAAGGTGAGTGATGTAATCGCCATTGACGTTATTTTAAATTTTAATTTATTCATTCAAAATTTGTTTACACTAGTAATAGTTTTTTTTTAATTCATACATTCTGCCAAACTGTAAAACAGTTTGTCGGCAGTTTCTCTCGTGTCACAATATATTACAAATTATATACTTAAACAACAAATTAAATATTTATGTTAAGTAGGTAAACTAAATTAAACAATTATTACAAATTACACCGGGTCAGACAATCCCGCATTCCACACCCATGATCAATTTCCATTGTCCATGGTTGCAAAACGCTAGTCTTGTTACAAAGCATAGCTATGGACAGAGTGACAGATAATGTTTCTTTTCGTACCACTTGCTCAAAAAAGTGACATTCTATGCCACAAACAGCGAACATAACAATAGGCATTTTTAATCTGTTAAAAACAGGGAAAGAAAATTGTACTGAATTTCATTCATCCTCTAGGGGGAGAATGTGATTTAAATTTGGAATTCTTACCCAAATTTATACTGAACTACATCTGTGTTTACACCATTGAGTTTGTATATAAAGCATTATACATCTTTTTAAAAAAGGAATACGCATTTATTATGCAGTTATGTTTATTAAATAAAATTACGAAAACCGACGAGGTCGTATGAGCTTGATGCCTTTGCTTTTCCGACAAAAAAATATTAGTCTAGGAATTTGCCGCGTTTTTGTTTTCTTCAAATACATAAACGTTAATGCTTATCTCATATTATTATTGTGTTAATTTTTTCGCAAATGGTACGAAATGTAGAGTATTTTCCTCGGTGATAAAGCTGTCTTATTCTTGGGTGAACTTAAATCCCTCGCTACACTCAGGACTCGTCTTAAATCCCTCGCTTCGCTCGTGGTTTAAGTTTTAACACCCTCGCTACGCTCGGGAGTAAACCACAAGTCTTTCGTTACGCTCGCGATTTAAATCGTCACCCGCGACAGAAGACACTGCTTTATCCCCTTGGTTAATAATCTACTAAACACATCAACACGGTCTAGGGATATTTTTAAAAAAGCGAATTACTATCAATGTGTTAATTATTTATGTGACATGTATATATTTAAAAAATACGTTATTTAATATTCTACCATTTTTTAATAATGGTTAAGGTACTTCGATTAAAATTTCAGGATGTTATGGAAAAAAAATGAAGCATAGACGGAAACCGTATATGAATTAACTTTTAATTTATGAGTAAAAACTGAAAAAAATAGAAAAATCATTTAATTTGTGTTTATAAACTTGAAGTTAGTAGTCTGAGAAAGCGCCCATGATGTTCATAACACATCGGCAACGATTTCGGCATGCTCAGAACAAGGTTGTCAATGTCTTGCTGCGGAATATTGTCCCATGTCCTTCTGAGGTGCGCAAAAAGTTGATCTTCTGTAGCCAGATTTTCAGGAACTTCCTTCAGAGCTCTTCTTTGCAGCATATCCCACGCATGCTCAATGGGATTTAGATCTGGCGATTGAGCAGGCCAGTCTAAGGCCCTAACATTGTGTGTATGTAACCAAGCTGCTACCGTTCTCGCCGTGTGTGCCCGGGCATTGTCGTGCATGAGCAGGAAATCTTGCCCCATTTGTGTTCTGTGGGGCAAGATTACGGGCCCCAGCACCTGTTGGACGTATCGTTTTGCCGTCATATTGCCCCGCACCCAAACGAGATCCGTCCGTCCTCCAAGACGAATTCCTGTCCAAACCATAATTGTTCCTCCTTGGTATGGGTGAACTTCCTGAGGGTTCTGAAGACGGCTCCATCATCCAGGAACTCGCCAAACACGCGTCCTTCGTGAATCTGGATGGAAGCCGAACCTGGATTCATCCGTGAACAGCACATTGGACCATTGCTCACGGCCCCAGTCCACGTGGTTCCGAACCCATTCTAATCGACGTCCACGATTGCCTCTCCTTAAAGGTGGGACCCGGAGTGGTCTACGAGAGCGTAGATTGCTTTCATGCAGTCGCCTTCTTACAGTTTGGTCACTCAGAAGCAATTGGTGTTCCACTCGCAGCCTTTGGACCAATTGAGTCGCCGTTGCATTTGGTTGAGCTCGCGCAGTAATTTGCAAAAATCGGTCTTGTCTGGGGGTAGTGATGCGACTTGGCCCCCGGTGCCTCTCCGCTACTTCACCTGTGGCACGATAGCGTGTCCACAATCTTGAAATTACATTTTGGTGGGTCCCTATGGCCTCAGCAACATTACGCTGAACAGACCCAGCTTCCAGCATTCCCACAGCTCGTAACATCTCCACCCTCGTCAAATGTTGGCGTTGCATGGCTACAATACCTCAATTTTAACTTTATCTTTCGTTTAAAAATGAAAAAAAAACTGTAACTAAACGTAATTCGTATTGTTTTCTAAATTTCGCACAAATGAAAATTCCCTCTCCTACACATCAAGATATTTTTATGCCACCGAAACAAAAGAATTTTCAAAAATTTGAATTTGGAATTAGTCTGAGATAAATTACAAACAAATCGGTGTATAAAAGATTCCAATGCGGCCAGTACTTTTCGAGTTATTTAATTGAGTATGAAATATCCCTAGACCGTGTTTATATCTCGGTATAATGTTCCCTTGGGATGATAAAACACTTTTCACGCGGAAGAAGACGTTGGCAGAAGTTAGTTGGGCTATAACTAGATTCTAGATCTGTGTTTGATATGGACAAAATATTACTGTTTGTGACTATTATTTTTTAACCTATTTTATCCCACAGCTGGGCAGAGATCTCCCATAGTAGTTTCGCTAAGTCCGGCGCAGCCGATCTCCCGTAATCGTCACACCAACATTTCCTAGGTCGCCCCCGGCGACAACGCCCGTTTTCCGGCTCCCACCGCGTGACGACTCTGACCCATCTATATAGGTACAGACTATATACCTACAGGGCCAAATTAAATTAGTTAAGGAAACTGCAGTTATGTTAGATACGGTATACGGTATAAAGGTGGGCAAAATATCCTGGATCAAATAAAACGCAGATTGTTGGAGTGATTTGCAGTAAAATAAAAAACTACCTTAGGACCGGCTTTCCTACCGGCTACCTTAGGATCGTAACTTTACCTACTTAAATGTATAAATCGAGATACTGTGAATTGATCAAAGTTAGGGTTGGTTTTGATTTGTACAATAGTTTTAGTAATAAAATATGAAATTGAGAATACATACTAAGTATCGAATTTTATGCCTAGTCACTCTAGTGAACCATGTTGCTGCATGCCTATGTATATTCCAGTCTTTATCGGTCAATAAATCGAATCACATATTTCGAAACAAATCAGTCAATTATTAAACTCTGCCTACCGCAGTCCAATTAACACACGCTTCTCAGTTGCATCACAACTAGGGTTACCATTTCGAAAATTGAAAAGTCCTAACAAAAAACCGGCCTTGAAAAAAGTCCGACCATTTTAGTAACAAAATGAAGTATTAAATTCATTCATCCCTGTCGTACGAGCACACATACAAGAAAAGAGATGTAGGTGATTTAGGCATTTGTACAGATAAATGAACGACTTTAAAAAAAAAACAATATTTGCCAGCCTAGCGGAAAATTTCGGTTAAATTGGAAGATCGGACAAAGTCCGTACAGGACGACAAATGTCCGCTCAAATCCGGACGGATGGTAACCCTAACCACATCAGTATCTACTCCTAAAAATCAATTCAATTCACAGAATAATACCACACAGAAGTCCAAAAGCCCACAGGTCAAAAGATTATAAGGCTATATGTCACTTGCACCGTTTTGAACTTTGTCCGCATCGAGAAATACAGTGTGACCGGTATCTCTTGGCAGATCGTTGCGGAATCGGTTACCATTTCGAATTTTGTTTATTGTATTTTAGCTACCTATTTTCGGGTTCCAATACATGGATTTGCAATTAATGATATTTTTTATCCGTGGTGCTAGGCATCTGGGCTTATCCCAGTTGTATACGACCCTTTGTGCCCATTGGCCTTGTTTTTTTCTGTCTCCCGCTTGGTATGGAGGGAAGTATATTTTTATTTTCCTACTCCTCCGCTATTTATTTCTGATTAATTCAGTTGCAGGATACAAGACAGTTAAATTTATCCTCCGGGACTTCGTCGAGCTTCATTGCCTCGGCGCTTTTCTGGTGGTCGCTCCTGTTGATTCTGGCTTTCAGGAGTTCCAGTGGCTTGGGAATAGTGCGGTGGGGTTGTCCCAAAAAAAAATGATTTGTACTTTGCAGTAATTGTTCCATATAAAATACTGGTAAACATTCAGCTGCGTCCGATTTAATTAAAAGCTGACACCAACATACTTGGGAAAGCCTAGCCTTTTCTCAGATGATGCTACTTATATATCGAGTTGAGTACCAGTATTTTACCCTGTAATTGAGCAACACGATACCCGTTGACAAGATTTTATGGCTTCTAGTAACGTACCGACTGTTAAAGATCTTTCCGGGACCCACAGTTTAAACGTGCCTTCCCAATTGGATCGACCTAGGCAAGCATTATTAAGCAATACTTGAAGATTGACGGGCCTTGAACATTGAAAAAGGATAAAGGAAAATATCGAGAGGTAGTCGGCATTTCCTTGAACTAAAAATTCTTGACATCTACAATAATATATTTAATATAAAACAAACAACGCTTGCAAGAGCAAACTTGCTCGTAGGAAGGAAGTTAACCCAATAAGATGCTGGTAGGGCTTTTGATAGCCGTGTTATACCTTTTCACTCCTCAAGCACCTCCAGACCGCTAGCATTAAATTGCTAGCGACCCTTTATGGGGGCCCATTAATTGAGTGTGCAAGTCACCCCCTTCCATTTTATAGCCGTGTATTTCAATAGTGGTCAGGCAGGGGCCAGCATTCCTCCTATTATAGTTTTAGGCAATCGATCCACTAAACCACCCAAACCCATAGCCCAATACATTTTTCTCCATATTTTGCAATAGTCCTGCACCAACCGGGGATTGCCCTTGGATGCACTTGCGTAGATCATACAGGGATAATCGTCGGTAGATGTCACATTTCCTGGCAAGTGTCACATGTCTAACAATAAGGCCTCGGCCTTTAGTTGGCTTCGGCCCCTCGCACGCCTTTCAAAGGACCGAGATTGTCAAAAAATTTTATAATAATATATTTATTTAAATTTTTTTTGATTAAGTATATGTTAAGTTTACACGTGATATGTGCCTGAACTAGGTAATCCTGTGTTTCAGGTGAAAAGTCTTGATATCTATAAACCCGCACTGGGCTTTCATAGTGGACGATAGCCCACTCTCTATCACAAAGACAAGAAAGGGAAATTGGGAATATTATTATAACTTGATTATGCATTTCTTAGACTCTAAACAAAGTATAAAGAACTTCTACTAAGTTAGTAACGCGTATGACTCATGGAACGGTCCAGTATCACAAAACATTAGACGACAGCTCTATAATTCGCTAAAATATAACCCCACCAAGTGAAATTGCTCGTGGGTTTCGTATTACACATATGTTACTTTGAGTTGATTAAATTTGGGATTATTTGTTGTTGATTAAATTGACGTTACGTAACTTAGTAGAAGTTCATTATTTACAAAATTTATAGCTTCTCGCAACGGGGACTTTAGTGGCTCTTATATAGTCTTAATAGATACTTTTCTTTTTATACTAAAATATTAACTTATTAAAATGTACACTATTCATCTCCTTGGAACTTAATGAAGTAGGTATTCCGTTCACTTATCTCTTACGACACCGTTGTGTAGCGATAAACTCTGTAATAAATCTGTAATACCTTTCAATATTCCAGCCAAATTACGTGATCTTAATAACAATGTAAGTAGGTAAGTGACCGCATATGCGTTGAGGCAAATACCGACTTTAATCTTTTAATCGTGGCGAAAGAATTAATTTTAGTACCTGGTATTCTTTTACAAGCGTTTCGGAAGGTATTCATCATCATCATCATATCAGCCGAAAGATGTCCACTGTTGGACATAGGCCTCCTCCAAGCGTCACTACAAATTTACAATTATTTAAATAATTAAAAACAAATTTACTTATCAATCAAAGAAAACATTTCCAATGCCTCGGCCAACATTTTCTACACATTTTTCTAGATTTTGGTAGATTTCCGGTGCCGATAATGCTAAATGAAAGCTCAGCTTACGATCATTATTCGCAACTTTACTCAGTTTTTTGGCAAAACATTTTCAATGCCTCGGCCAACTTTTTCTACACATTTTTCTAGATTTCGGTAGATTTCCCGTGCCGATAATGCTAAATTAAAAGCTCAGATTACGATCATTGTTCGTAATTTTATTCAGTTTTTTGGCACGCGAAGTACATACAATCGAGTTATCTAGCTAGATTTATATCTGTGATTGAAACATTAACATAGCTGCTTAAATGTTAAGATGGTATTGTTTAAAACCGAATTAAAGTAATTTCGGATAATTTTGAGCTGTGTTAATTCTGCTAAGTAATTCGCAATAAAACAAGAGCAAACACATACAAAAAATAACCACACTTAAAAACCAAATAAAACTCCTTTCAGATAAATAATCCGGTCAAGGTGCCGAAGTAAAAAAAATGTTCGGAAGCTGCAATTAGATAGCAATTATTTTAATATAAGAGTGTAGTACATACACTTACATACATACATACAGATAATAAAACATCTTCGTTATTTACACTCCAATTGCTCTAAGATGTTTCGCAAGGTTATTTTTCAATACGTGAAACAAATTAAATTAAAAAATAGATAGTGTTGCGTCCTTGTTTAAATATGGTTATTAATTTTAAGTTCATCTTTAATATTCAACTGTTTTATAAATAATGACCATCTGACTGGACCATTGGTGTAGCGGTTACAAGTGCGGCTGTTGAGTATGGTTGCCTGGGTTCAATGTCTGCGTAGGGCAAAAAGGCTGTTTATAATATTAGAAAATCCTCGGCAGCCTGGCAGCTTCATCAAGCTTAAGAAAACCTGGCAAAATGTGATTTTCTACTGTATCGTGGAGGCACGACGACACAAACATTTAACGTGAAGCCAACCGAACGTGATATTGTAAGTCTCGAATAATGCGACACAGAATTCACGCTGCATTCGGGTTTGTACCACTCGGCGACGCAAAATGAGTTATTTGCTGACTCACGCACATTATTTCAACCAAGTTGCGCTCGAGGTGAGGGAGGGGAGCGAGGCAAGCGTCAGCGTCCCGTACAAACGTAGAATAGCAAATGAAATTACGTCCGTCCGTCTGGCAGCCTAACCGAATTACAGTTGAACGTAAATTCCGCGACTCATTTTACGCACTCACAACTCACAAATAGGACAAATAACAGCCAGTCCTGGAACAACTATCTGTAGACCATACACATATTTGTTCCGTACGGAAATCGTACCCGTGGCACGCAGTGCGGCAGCCAATCGCGCAGCCATTGCACCAACCGTGCCGTCAAACTCGGTCGGTATGTATGTCGGGCTGATGTCGACAACTCCATGTTCATGGATGTGTTTTGTACGGGTGGGGTAAGTTGGTTAAGCTTCTCAATTGCTTACTACTCACGGTGTAATAGCCGATCTTTGCGAAGCCGAGAACATGGTATTAAACTTTGTACAAAAATAAATAAAACATGTAGCAAATTACATAGGATGGCCTTTACTATTAGTAAAGTTATTTTAAGAACTATAATTAATTCTAATAAAAACCTTCATTCTTAACGTAAAGTATTACGTGAATCAAAGTAAAGAAATCGATGGAAACATCACGTTAAGATTTAATCGAAGGTTATAAAAATCGATAAACGAATAGTTGAGGTGAAAACTAAAGTTGATGTAGGTACCTTAATGTAGTGAAGCAATGAACAGTACAGGTCGAATCAAACTTTATAACGGCTGTGAAGTGTACCCCACCCCACAACCGCTACTGCTTGATTTGATTATGCGCATCGACTTTCTTTGAGTCCGAGCCACCATTAAGTTGAATCTACCTGTAACTAGTACAGAGCACAGAGACGTCTCGGTGGCCGCTGCCAGAGACGGCATTGTCAACATTAATTTATTTTGTTTCCGCCACCTTCAATATTTGAACTCACACCGTTCAACTCGCTTAGTAAACGAAGTAATGCGAAGGTACGATATTTTGAAGAAGTGTGGTTCTTGCGGAGCTGAAGGTGAAAATCTCCTCAACCCTAGTTTTTTATAAAGCTTGACAACCTTTATTCGCATAATATCAGATTCTCAAGATAGCAAATCCACAAAATATTGAATTCGCTCAATATTATATTCTCAAAATAGCCTTAGTACAATCAAACACTCAAAATAAAATAAAGCCAAGACTTTAAACAAAAAAATATAAAACCTAATAGTACATTGTGTATTAAGGGCGGTATGTAAGGAATTACGATCGAGACTCTAGTAGAAGCCCGAAGTCGAAGACTGAGGGCTTTCTGAGTCGAGGTTCGTAATTCCTTACATACCGCCCGTGATACATACAATGTTTTTCATCACATTTGCGAGTAATAATTATGAATTATAGCTTTAATACACAAGTCAGCACAGCTGCTATTACGAAATACGTGAACTTTTTTTAAAGCGGTTTGCGAATTTTTGCCCACACCACAGAGAAACTTTAAGGGCAAATACTTACGTTTGTATACAGCCATGACGGAGTGTAAAAAGAATTAAATAATTTCGACGTTTTCATACTATAACTATTAAAATCGATTATTAAGAACATTAGTTGAGTATTTAAGTAACATGTAGCGAGATTGCAAAGAAATTCCTGTTTAGATAACATTTTAAGACAATTTTTCAATTGCGTGTAAACTCCTTGCTTGAACTTGCATGACCTGTGTGCTGTGCCATAAATTAAAAAAATATTTCTTACCGCCCTAGGGTTTCATGACAAAAAGAAAGCCCGAGGGTTTTATATGGGGCATTACGGCCAAGTTAACCTGTATGTTTAGATACTTTTTACGTGCAAGTGTGATGAAAAAAATTAAAAAGGTGAGACTAAGTTATAAAATGTATTAATGGTAAGTTACCTATTCAATTTCATTGTTAATTAAAGATCAAGGTATGACATCAATGAAACATGAAAATATAAAGATACTAGCTTCTGCCAGCGGCTTCGCCCGCGTGAAAAGTGTTTTATCATCCCAAGGGCCAACATTATACCGGGATAAAAAGAAACCTATGTGCTATTCCTGACTATAATCTATATTTGTGTTTTGCCCAATTAAATATATAAAAATTATGTATTGGTTTTTTTTTTTTTTTTGAAATTTCAGTGCCCCACACTAGGAATTTTTTCCTGTATCGTATTATTGTTTAATTGGGTAGAAAAATTCATACTCATATTATAAATACGAAATTTTATCGTATTTTTGTTACTCAATCACGCCAGAACGGCTGAACGGATCTAGACGAAATTTGACAAATAAGTGATGATTTTATATTATAAGTGTACATGGTAAACATGAAGAAATTATTTCTTCATGTTAACTTGTCATTAATCATTTTAGACCTTAGCTTGCCAAAAGTAGGTAAGTATACCTACACAAAAACTGAAGCATGTGTAGTTCTTCTAAAAATCTAGATACGTAAAAGACATTGGCATAGTAGGTACTTTACGTAATGCAAAATTAGAAAGTATTGCGTCCAAATATCGTAGAACCTGTTGATCAATACAAAACGTTGTATTTTGTTAATAAGAATTTAACATTTGAATAAAACGAGATATATATATGTCGCGTGTTTATGACAAAATCAGATTTTTGTTCAAAAACCTAGGCTTATGATCAAGAACCGGCAGATGAAAAAATTATTACTTTATGTTATCATAAATCTGAGAAAATCCAGTTTTTTTTTTATCAAAAACGTGTTATTGTTTAGGCTTTGTGATAAAATTTAAGCTCGAATGGAAGACCCGGCTGCAAGTAAAGGGTTATGTTTTTCGCGCGTATCTTGTATGTATGTAATATTCTTTATTAACTCATATCTTTCAAACTGCTAGACGGATTGTTATAATTAAGACATCGTTAGATGGGTCTTAACCCACACTTGTGCAGTGTTCTTAGATAAGTGAGGTAAAAAAAAACAGCGACTTTTGGATGCTATATTGTGGTGTGGTGCACACACCACAATATCAATTCTTCCATAGCATTACCAATCAAGTCGGGTATGAAATGAAGGGGTAGAAAACCCCTTCATTAAAACCACAGGTAAAAATAAATAAATAAAAGGCACAAAAATATGTATGACTTAGATTTTAAAAAGTCATTCGAAATAAAAATAATAATATAGAATACCCGTTCCTTGCAGTCGGCTAAAAAGTTGTAAATAACAAAAGTTAATTCAAAAAGCCCAATACACCCGATTGCATAGCCTACTTAATCGCGAGCTGATCGACTAAAATCATATTATGTACCCTCCGACTGCACAGCATATTTTTCTTCTTGTTACCTCTTTTCAGTTCACTTCTTTAGCAGTCGGTTTTTTAGTTTTTATTTAAAGAAACAGCAACTGACATTATTTTTGTCATAAAAAAATCCAGTCAAGGTTTTTGATCAAAGTACTGGCTTTTCTCAAGTTTATGAATACATAAAGTAATAATGTTCTCTTCTTCCGGTTCTTGGTCATCAACAAATTATTGTTTAAAAATGTCTGATATCAGTGAATGTGAAGAAAATTTGACTCCGCCCGATATTTTAGATGCGGGGAAGGAAATTACTCTTAATTTATTACCAGCAAAGTCGAGAAAAGTATATGACAAATGCTATCACGATTTTATGGCATGGAAAATGCAAAAAGAGGTATTTAGTAGGTTCAATCCCAATTTATGAGTGAAGATAAAGTAGTGTATGAAACTGCACATAACTAGGTATTAAAACATGAGTGTGAAAACTATAACACACACTCATGTTTTAATATCCGTCTTTATGCAACAGTTTCATAAACTACTATAACCGAATTAAAACTTTTCAACTATTCTTTACTTCATCGAAGTCAGGTCTGCCACTGCCTCAGTTGATCTATAATCAATTCGATATTTTTCGTAACTCCAACGTTTCATTACTTTTAACCGAAGTTACACTTAGCCGAAATATCATATCTTCGAAGTATTTATTTTTATACGCATATCAAAATACTAAGTGAGAGAGAAACAGAGGGCGAATGTTTAAAACAGAGAATAGAAAAATTTATGAGCTTTAATGCTACAGGCAGACACGCAGTTACATAGCAAGACACGTCAAACTTATAACAACCCCCCTTTTTTTCCGTCGGGGGTTAAAAATAATTGTTATGATTGTGCGCGGGGTTAAAATGCATGGTATCTCATCCGACATCGTGAAAGAGATAGATGGTGTGATGAGCAGTAAGATGCTAGTTCGCGTACGAATACACACTTTTACAAATTTGTAGCGAAATGGGTGATGATTTAGGTCGAAAACGAGCGCGTGAAGTTTTATAAACAGACCTTTGGGAGTATGGATATTATGAAAAAAAGAATAAGTGTATTTGTTCAAAATAAAATAATCTATACCTGTAAGGTAGCCGTTTTGCAATTTTCCTTCTTGTTATGCTATTTGTTTGCGCCCAAATATGCGTTAAAATTAGTGTTGAAATATGGAACTTTCGACGCTCCTAACTTTCAAATATATATTTTATTTTTCAGTACAGGGCTAGAAAATAATGAGACAAATTGATAGCACTTTTTATTTTTAACGTACACCGTCAAACAGTGCAGTAATCGCCAGACTACGTTTGTAAGGAAGAATGATCGACTAGGTCAACCTTAAAACAGAAATACCAAGTACCTAAGAGGTAAGGTATAACAAGTTTATATAACATAGGAAGAATACATAAGCAGAAACCATCTTACTACATACTTTAAGAACTTTTTATAATGAAAGTTGTTTTACATCAATAAACCGAAATACTCTACACAACGTTTGCTTAGGCGTGATGTTATGTTTAAAAGTAAATGTTATTAAACAACCTTTTAACAAAAAAATCCAACCGACTATCAAAACAACACAACACTACAAAGCGAAAAATAATTTTCTTTTCCGAAGTCGGTGTCTTAGGTATATTTTCGACAACGACTTCGAAAAAGAAAGCTATTTCCCGCTTTGCTTGCTATCTCCTTTTAGTTTTGGTAGGTACTTCCAATTACCATGAAAATCATTTCTAGCCAAAGTACATCTCATGACGATCCCAAAAAGCCCAAACACGACAAGGATACATTTTTTTTATTTCGGAGTTCCAGTGCCTACCTTCCGGCTTCATCATCAGATCAGTTCGATGGTACCATTTTCATCAGTATCATTTATTTATAAGTATTTGCTTCATCATAGTTGATTAACTATTCGAGATGTCTTATACCCGTGACATGCTTAGCATTAAGGAGTGCCAGTTGCCATCTGTGGTCTTCATCATTAGTTCCACTACGCCAAAAGACTTTTTGAGTGAAAATGATTGCATTGTTGATGAAAATACCAAAATCGCGATATGTATTCGTATAATATTTGAGGAGTTCCCTCGATTTCCCTAGGATCTCATTATCAGATCCTTACCTGATGACCATGGGACCAACTGGGAAGAAAAACGAAAGAAGAATTTTTCAAATCGGGGAACATACATAAAAAAAAGATATCGAGGAATTGAGAACCTCCTCCTTTTTTGAAGTCAGTTAAACACTTCCTTTCAGCTGAAATCGTCAAGATAGATAACGCTAGGCAAAAAGAGAATATCATCGCAGCGTTGACACGTTACGATCAATGCTACCATGTTTGTATTACGGCTCCTAGTCAGATAAATGTATAATGTTCGCTCATATGCCTCCCACAAGAGTCACCTTATCAGTCAATCCTGGGCACCTGACATAAATTAACAATAAATGTAACATTTTAAAAACGCATTTTATTCAAACCACAGTCAAAAATATTTCAAAGTCACATTTTAGTAGGTCGCAGAACAATTAAAGTAAATTAATTTGGAAACTCCACCTTTTTTCGGTTTATCTCAAGATTTTGGTTTGGGTCATGGACAGGGATCAACTTTTTATTTTGTTGGCCCACACGGATTTGAACATTCTTTTGGTGCACATTTTTTCGGTTCGCATTTTTTCGGTACGCATTTTTTCGGTTCACACTCTTTCGGACATGGTTCACTTTTTTTCGGTTCGCATTTTTTATATACACATTTTTTCGGTTCACCGTGTTTCGGACATGGTTCCCTTTTTTTCGGTTCGCATTTTTTATATACACATTTTTTCGGTTCACCGTGTTTCGGACATGGTTCTCTTTTTTTCGGTTCGCATTTTTTATATACACATTTTTTCGGTTCACCGTGTTTCGAACATGGTTCCTTTTTTTTCGGTTCGCATTTTTTATATACACATTTTTTCGGTTCACATTCTTTCGGACATGGTTCACTTTTTTTCGGTTCGCATTTTTTATATACACATTTTTTCGGTTCACATTCTTTCGGACATGGTTCACTTTTTTTCGGTTCGCATTTTTTATATACACATTTTTTCGATTCACCGTGTTTCGGACATGGTTCCCTTTTTTTCGGTTCGCATTTTTTAGGTACACATTTTTTCGGACCACATGAGTCACAAAGCGATTGAACCGAAATGTGGTTCCATTTCGGTGATACTACCTGTCTTGGCATGAGTTCACGCGGTTTTGTATTAAGATTTCTAGGTTGGCATGGGGTAGTACAATAATACCTACATTCAGGTAATGAAACAATCTTCAAAATACATGGTGTAATCTTAGCACATGGATTGCAGGGTTTTGTTTTCGGCGTTTCGCAAGGGTAGCATTTAGGCTTCACAGGACAAACGGGAGACAAAGGTGATGGTGGAATTGGCTTCAAAGGGGGATCTTTGCAGTCTGATCGAGCTTTAGGAGAAGAAGGCGGGCACTGAGGGTTCTTCCGCTCATAGTAGAAGTCGAATGCTGACATCCAAGGTAACATACCACCTGCAGTGAAGCTCAGATAGGTTCGCAACTGAAAACAAATTTAGAGTTTATAGTTAACAACAAGACATCGCCACCGAGGCCGGCTCAGAATATACCGTACAACGAGGTTAAATTGATAATTTTGAAATTAAAATTGACATAACTATTTCAATTATATTTTGTAAAATATGAATAAAATGCAGTGTTGGCGACTTCACAAATGATTATATAATCCCTAAAACAAAAATTTTATTTCTTAGTTTTGGAGGAAATAAAAAAAACGAGCCTCTGAACGCTAAAGGGGGTTACTTCGAAACCCCATTGTTTTTTATTGCAATATAAAGTAACCCCAATTAACAATGAATTTAATGAATTCACACTGTACAATTCTTTTTTTTTTCTGTTACAACTAAACTTATTCTTGCGATGAGGTTGATGCAAAACATGGCTGACATGTCAGCAGTAGCAAATTTTAAAAAGAAAATTGAGGTGCGTTTTGTTTTCACGGAATTAGCTTTAAAAACCTAAGAAAATAAAGTTATCATCAAAGTTACCCCAGATATCAATGTAACCCCGTTTAATCGGTACCTGGTAGGATTTGTGGGAGGCCTGTACCCAGCAGTGGGACAGCGTGGGCTAATATAATTAAAAGTTAAAAATAAAAATAATGTTGGCTCGAAGCTTGGTAATTTCATATTTGACGCAGCTAACTACCCTTTCTTGCCCATGTTACTAAATAATTAAAAAAATATGAATATAATATACCGCGGTAAATATATATACCCTGAATCCTCTAAGTACACAATACAAGATTTCAGGTCTAGTCTCGGTTGAGAAGAGGTGGTCAGGTCATATCTCACCTCCTTTACATGGATGATCTGAAGCTATTATCCTGGCAGGGTCGCCATGAAGTATGGAGGTTGATTGAAACACGTTCGTTCAAGACAAGCGTTTATTACTGACATCGCAATTGACATAACTCTACTAAATGCACTACAAGATGTCTTAAGACCCATTGGTAATCGTTTTAATTGGTAATGTCCTGTACTGGTATTATAAACAAAATTATTAATCACGAAAAAACTGATTCTTATCAGACTTTTGTTCCAAATTATTTGTAATTCGTGCTTGAGTATTATCACTCTGTGGCGGGATCGTCACTTTGTAAAAACCTTGGCCACCACGTCTATTATAGTAATAACCCTGTCTGTTATACTGTCCTCTGCCGCGGGGGCCGTACCGAAAAGGTCTGGAGTGACCTTGGTATCTATTTGAGTGGTAACCAAAATTATTAAAATTATTTTGATAATGACCTCTGTTGTTATTTTGATAAATTTGACGACCACGTCCCCTATTTTGTCTCGAGGGCTTAGAAAAACGATAAATTGTGCCTACCTCGAAAGGTTGACGTCATCTTTCTTTAGCAATCGATTCAAAGGCATAGTAATTGTTGCAAAGGACGGCACGAATTTCCTATAGTAGTTGCAGAAGGCAACAAACCGTCTCACTTCATCCACGTCTTTTGGTATTGGAAAATTTTCTAAAACTTTAGTTTTGTCAGGGTCAGGCGAAACACCGTCAGCAGAAACTACATGACCCAGATATAAAATTTCTTTCTTTGCACTTTGCGCCCGCTATCCGATAGCTCGCAATCGTAGTTCCCGGAACGTGTGTGGCAGGGTCGCCATGAAGTATGGAGGTTGATTGAAGTGCATAAATGTACTTAGCATTAAGACACCTTTATGTTAAGTTTAGTCAGTAATAAACGCTTGTCTTGAACGAACGTGTTTCAATCAACCTCCATACTTCATGGCGACCCTGCCACACACGTTCCGGGAACTACGATTGCGAGCTATCGGATAGCGGGCGCAAAGTGCAAACGCGGCGGATTCCTGTGTGCCTCGGTGCTCCAAGTTACAATGTTTATAAAACTAAATATTATACTCACGACTGAGATTGACTTTAACTGTATAATACGGAACTTGAATATTAAACA
Source organism: Orthosia cruda (assembly GCA_964057195.1). Lineage (NCBI taxonomy): Eukaryota > Metazoa > Arthropoda > Insecta > Lepidoptera > Noctuidae > Orthosia > Orthosia cruda. The sequence continues at coordinate 6,547,739 of OZ059835.1, read as the reverse complement.
AAATGGGCAAAAGTTACTCAAAAACAGAGGATAAGGATGTCATCATCTCCCAAAACGCTTCGGGAGGCAGTAATAGCAATACGGAACAAGAAAATCATATAAAATTTAATAATATCTTAATGACGACATTCCTGGTGCTGATGGTAATTGTAATTATTGCCTTAATTTACAAGAAATGTTTAAAAGGACATAAGAAGTGGATAGACCAGCAGGTGGATTCTGCATTTATAAGGAGGATGCGGCAGCGTTTATCCGGAAGGAGAGACCAAACTCAAGCTGAAGATGTTTGAGTGCAGCCAATTCAATTTTGGAGAAGATTCGTGAGTACTCATGTGAAAGAAGAAAAAGTGTGTGAAGTGAAGTGTTTTACGCGTAAGAGTATTGACAATCTTAGATTTAAAGTATGTAAGTAGTAATATTAAGTTCTAAAAATAGTTTGTACCGTAATACGTCGCTGTACCGTAGTACGTAGAATTTCAACTCAGCATTTTTTTATCGGTGCATTGAATGAATGTGCCTCGAGTTAGATTAAGTTAAATTGTAATGAATGAAATATGATATTATGGTGCAACAACTTTATTATTTTGAAATTATAATGTTTTTTTCGTATTATATTATGGCTGACGATTTAATCGAATTGTATGAAGAATTATTGCAAATACGGAAATATCTTATAAAAAAAGGCCAGAGTAGATATAAAGGTTCGGTATCGTCAGATAAGTTGCAAGAGGCTGAGATATTGTTAAACAAAAGTAAGACATTATTTTCTTCTTTAGGTGACATAATAAAGAAATCGGAAATTGAATTAATTAATGTGACGTACAATAAGATTTGTGCTTTATTTCATGAAATATCTAAATTGTGTACTTTGTCTAGCTTAGAACTAACATCAGAAACGATGGAATTTGATATAAAAACTGCGTGTATGTTAATACCTATATTAGATGATAAGGAAAATACAACAAAGCGATTGATTGATGCGGTGGAGATGTATGCAGACATGCTTAGTGATGTAGGACAACAGTTATTAATTAAGTTTATACTAAAGGGTAGGTTATCTGAAAATGCCAAGTTGCGAGTAGCAGACACTTACTCCACAATAAGTGACATGATTAAGGATTTTAGAAAAAAACTATTAATAAAAAAATCCTTCACTGCGGTTCAAAATCAAATTCAATCACTGAACCAAGGCTATAGGACTATCGAGGAATACGGGTCTGAACTTGAAAGATTATTAACAGATTTAAATATTTCTCAGGCTGAAGGAGACACTGCCAAATGCGCTATTCTGAAGCCAATTAATGAAAAAATGGCCGTGAAAAAGTTTACAGATGGACTTAAGAGTGAAAGGTTGGGCACGATCATCGCTGCACGCAACTACACAGATCTGAAGGACGCAATTCAGGCAGCCAAGGACGAGTCCCAGCCATCATCGTCTTCTTCCAGGCCTGCTGAGGTAATGGAGATGACGTCAACCTTTCGAGGTAGGCACAATTATCGTTTTTCTAAGCCCTCGAGACAAAATAGGGGACGTGGTCGTCAAATTTATCAAAATAACAACAGAGGTCATTATCAAAATAATTTTAATAATTTTGGTTACCACTCAAATAGATACCAAGGTCACTCCAGACCTTTTCGGTACGGCCCCCGCGGCAGAGGACAGTATAACAGACAGGGTTATTACTATAATAGACGTGGTGGCCAAGGTTTTTACAAAGTGACGATCCCGCCACAGAGTGATAATACTCAAGCACGAATTACAAATAATTTGGAACAAAAGTCTGATAAGAATCAGTTTTTTCGTGATTAATAATTTTGTTTATAATACCAGTACAGGTAATTTTAAATTTGTTAACTTCTATATTAACGGTAAAAAGCTTATACTATTATTAGATACAGGCGCATCCATTTCTATTATTAAGGAAGAAGAACTTCCAAAGAGAACTCAAGTGTTTAGCAATAATTTAGCGGTCAATGGAATTGGAGGTAAGGTTTACTCTACAGGATATGTTGTGCTCGATTTATATGCTTCTGAAACTGACTCATTTCAAATTAAGTTTCATATTTTTAAAACTTTACCGATAACCGTTGATGGAATATTAGGATTAGACTTTATGAAAAGGTATAAAGCTAATATTGATTTAAATGAAAATATGTTAACGCTACAGATAGGAGAAAAATATTATATTCAACCAATATTTGACAAACCGGATTACAGTAATTCATTACTGATCCCACCTCGAAGTGAAACCATCCATTATGTTTATTTAAATACGGAAGTGGAAGGTGATTGCTTTGTTAGCGCTAGAGAGTTAGAAAAGGATGTTTTCCTAGCAGGTACTATAGTTAGGCCTAAAAATAAAAGATTGCCTATAAAAATTTTAAATACTCGAGATGAAGAAGTTAGTTTAAACAATTTTGTATTAAACGTAGAGGCCTTAGAGGACTACCACACTTTTGAATTTAGCAAACATGAAAGTAGTTTAAAAAGAGCCATTACTTTATTACCTATTTTAGAATTACAACATTTAAACAGAGAAGAAAAAGAATCCATTGAGAAAATATGTACTAAATATTCTGATATTTTCTTTTTACCCGGAGATAAGTTAGAAACAACAAATATTTGCGAACAATCAATAACGTTGAAGAGTAACATTAATCCTATTTATAATAAACCGTACAGGTTACCACAAGCCTTAAAGCCGGAAGTAAATAAGCAAATTGATAATATGCTTAAGGATGATATTATAGAAGTATCAACTAGCGAATGGTCTAGCCCAATACTACTAGTTCCAAAAAAGACAGAGGGATCTCAAAAGTGGCGTTTAGTAATTGATTTTCGGAAATTAAATGAAAATATTGTAGATGACAAATTCCCTTTGCCAAACATTACAGATATTTTAGACTCTTTATCTGGCTCAATCTATTTTACTCATTTAGACCTTCAACAAGGATATTATCAAGTGAAACTGGCACCTGAAAGCCGTAAATATACTGCATTTTCAACCAGTACAGGACATTACCAATTAAAACGATTACCAATGGGTCAAGACATCTTGTAGTGCATTTAGTAGAGTTATGTCAATTGCGATGTCAGGATTAGCTTTTGAGAAGTGTTTTGTTTATTTAGATGACGTAATCGTTTTTGGAAGATCTTTAACTATACATAATCAAAATCTTATTGATGTTTTTGAAAGACTGAGGAAGGTTAACTTAAAATTGAATCCTACTAAATGTCAATTCTTGAAGAAAGAAATTTTATATCTGGGTCATGTAGTTTCTGCTGACGGTGTTTCGCCTGACCCTGACAAAACTAAAGTTTTAGAAAATTTTCCAATACCAAAAGACGTGGATGAAGTGAGACGGTTTGTTGCCTTCTGCAACTACTATAGGAAATTCGTGCCGTCCTTTGCAACAATTACTATGCCTTTGAATCGATTGCTAAAGAAAGATGAACCTTTTATTTGGAGTTTGGAATGTCAAAATGCATTTAATTTTCTAAAAACGTCATTAACGACGCCTCCTATATTACAATATCCAGATTACTCGCCAAACAATGAATTTATATTACAAACAGACGCATCTGATCTGGCAGTAGGAGCTGTATTGTGTAACAAGAATATGAAACCTGTTGCTTATGCCAGCAGACCGATAAATAAGGCAGAGAAAAATTATCCAGTAATACAGAAAGAATTAACAGCCATAGTATGGGCAGTAAAATATTTCAGACCGTATCTATTTGCCAGAACGTTTACTATTATGACAGACCACAAACCATTAGTTTATTTATTCGGTATGAAGGACCCTTCTAGCAGATTAATCAAATTCAGGTTAATACTTGAAGAATATGATTTTAAGATAGTCTATGTGAAAGGTAAGGACAATGTGATTGCGGATGCTTTATCAAGGATATGCATAACATCGAATGAATTAAAGAACATGAAAGAGCAAATTTTAGCTGTAACAACTAGAGGACAAAAGAGGAGGTTGGAAGAGAGTTGTAAGAAAAAACAAACTGTGCTTAGTGAACCCACTGACAATTGGCCTGATCAACCAAGGGTCGTGGAATTACTAAGACAGCCATGTGATTCTATTGAAATGAAGTTAGTAGAGGAAAAAATTATAAGGAAGTATAAAAGAGAAAATATGATAGGGGAACAAAAGGATTGTTTTGTTTATATACCAAGCAAAATGCTATTGTGTATTAACCTTGACTTTAGATTGCATTTCTCGCGAGCCGAATTTGCGACTAAGTTAAAGGAGTTTTGTAAAAGAATAGAAGTAAAAGAACTATGCATAGTGAAAGATGATAATAATAATGAATTTATAAGAAGTTTATGTAGTGAAATTAAATCCTTAAAGAAATGGAGCGGGCCCCGAATATGTATTTTGAGAGGAATTGAAAGAATATATGACGAAAAGGAAAAAGAATTTATTTTGAATAACTATCATTTATTGCCCACGAGTGGACATGCGGGTATGAATAGAATGGCGAATAATATTAAAAGAAAATATTATTGGCCAGGTCTTGATATGGATATTCGTAAGTTTATAAGTAAATGTGAGATGTGTCAGAAAATGAAACAAAGTAAATATACGAGACAACCCATGACTATAACTACTACAGCATTAGCTGCCTTTGAAAAAGTTTTCCTTGACTTAGTTGGACCTTTGGACAGGGACGAGTCAGGAAATTGTTATATTTTAACCTTACAATGCGAGTTGACAAAATACATAGAGGCATATCCATTACCAAATAAGGAAACGGTTACTGTAGCAAAAGCTTTCGTAAATAATTTTATTTTACGTTTCGGTATCCCGAAATCCATAGCTACGGATAGGGGGACAGAGTTTATTTCTCAAGTTATGGAACAGGTATGTAGGCTATTAGAGGTAGAAAAGTTACAATCCACTGCATACCACCATCAGTCAATCGGTTCACTAGAGATAGCTCATAAACATTTAGGAGCATTTTTAAGAACTTATTGTAATAATGTGTATCATTCATGGTCAGACTGGTTACCTTTCTGGTGTTTTAGTTTTAATACTAGTGTAAATACCCAAACTAAATACACACCTTATGAGCTTGTGTTTGGAAAACAATGTCGCTTGCCAAACAGTTTAGAATATGGTGTAGAGCCACTTTATAATACTGATGACTATTGTTTAGATTTAAAATATAAGTTGCAAGTAGCTTTAAGAGATGCAAGGAATAATTTGGTAGCTTGTAAGGAAAAAAGAAAAGACAAATATGATAAATCATGTAATCCTGTATTTTATAAGAAAAATGATCTTATTTTAGTAAAGAATGAATGTGCTCGTAAATTAGACTGTATTTTTGATGGACCTTTTGAAGTGTTGGAAGATTTAGGCGTTAATGTAAAGATAATTAAAAATGGTAAGGTAGATATAATACATAAAGATAGGACAAAAAAATTTAGTAAGTAAGATTTTTTATGAAAAGGTACCTTTTGCTTTTGTTTTTACTTTAGATTTGATTGTGTTATATTTTTTTTTTTTCTCTTTCACCCCCGGAGGTGAAGTGCATAAATGTACTTAGCATTAAGACACCTTTATGTTAAGTTTAGTCAGTAATAAACGCTTGTCTTGAACGAACGTGTTTCAATCAACCTCCATACTTCAGCCCCCAACAAATTGCTACTGATGAAGTTATTGAAGGTAACAGAAAACTTCAGTAACGCCATCAGGATGCAATTTGGTGTGGACCAATGTGCAGTCATGCATGTAAAGCGAGAGAAGATATTGGAATCCGAGGGAATTCAACTCTGATTCCATACACCTTAGACACCTCTCCTCGACCGAAACTTACAAGTATTGGGGTATGTCGGAAGCATTGGGCATTAATAGTGCTGATATGAAGCAACTGCCGAAGGAGCGCTTCTTTGGCCACCTGAAAAAGGTATTAAATAGCCTTTTGCAGTTGTTTCGTGCCGGTTTTGATGTACTCTTTCGGCATACTCAAATGGACTCAGACCGAGCTCGACGTCCTTGATAGGAGGGACCTTCCGTACGCAAAATACGCGCTTAGACGTGGAGTTGCGGACACCAGCCCGTCTTAATCTAATCTATCTAGGAGGGACCTTCCTGATGAGGCTGTACATCCCGCGGAAGTGTGGGGGTCCATGCTTTTTAAATGCCAGAACTCTTCACAACCGCGAGGTGTGCAGCCTCATCACCTCATACCTCATCAATATTTTTTAGAAGGTGAAGTGGGTATACACCGGGATGTGGTCGCAGTGGACAAGGGACGCACCCCGTTGTCCAAGGCTAAAGAGAACTGGCACAAACCTGTAGAACTTTATACTGATGAACGCAAAGATGTATGTATGGCAAGGCAAGGCACTTCACGGGCGCTTCTATCGGGCTCGGTGACCTTTTCGGGGAAACTGAATGTATTGTCTGTGCAATTATGGACGAAGTTATTCTGACGAATAACTACTGGAGACATATAATGAAGGATGGGACGGTTGACGTGTGTCGGGCCATCCAGGTGAATCCATCAGACATAATTATTATCTCTGGTTGTTCTCGTCTGGCTAACGGCGAGAACTTACACAGACAGACATAAGTACATAACCAAGTGGCTAGGATTATTCACCAGCAACTTGCTTTGAAATACAATCTAGTGGATTCTGAGGTACAGTACTCGTATTACAAGTATGTGCCCGACCGAGTTCTCGAAAATGACTATGTCATGTTGTACTGGGATCGGTCTATCATCACAGATAGAACTATTGTTGCCAATAAGCCGAATATAGTGGTGATAGAAGGATTAATGATAATCGATGTCACCATCCTTCATGACGAGAACCTCGTGAAAGCTGAGAAAGAGAAACAAATCAAGTATCTCGACTTAGCACACGAGGTTGAATGTTGGCTCGGCGATCATTGTGCCGATTGTCGTTACGGCCAACGGCCTGATAGCCAATAGGTCATTGCGCAGTTGGATCAAGGGCCTGATACAGAAGGCAGTACTCCTCGATCCCGCTCGCATTGTGAGGGGGTTCCTGTCTCTGGAGTCCTAACCACCGGAAGCTTGGACCCTGCTCCCGACACCGGTGGACAACCATATTTTTTTGTATTTTTAAATGTTTTTTTTATGATATATTTTTTCAAGGAAATATTTAAACATGTAAATGTGAACAAAATTGAATAAACTAAATAATTATAATGATATAATATTATTATAACTCCAAAGCAGTATCTCTACGTAGAAGTCGTGGTGGGGCTTGCGCGCTCTAATGATCTCTGGATCTGTGCCGGTAGATCCTACTTTGCTGCAACATGCCTAGGGTGAAGAGCCAGACTATAGAGCGATACAATCCACAGGGCAACTTTGTGGCGAGCTGGTGGGCAGTGGCTACCCCACGGACCTGATCTCCTGGAGAAGTCTTGTTCCTCATCGCGGTCTTTCTTTTATTGGCCGGTTGGAGTGAACACTGACGGGGAACAGAGCTCCCACCGCTCTCTTGCCTTCATAGGCTGGCCTGAGTGAAGATTCGCAAGAGTAAACATGCTCGGTGGAAGGAAGTATAATCCGGTAAGATGCTGGTAGGGATCTTAACCGTACTGCCGGAATTGTCCTGATAGCCGTGGTTATACCTCTCGACTCCTGAAGCACCTCCGGCTATGTTCGTCCCTATGGCACTACGTCACTCAAGTGCTAGCGTCCCTTCATGGAGGCCCATTAATTGAACGTGCAAGTCACACCCTACCATTTTATAGGTTTTAGGCAACCGATCCACTAAACCTCCAAAACCCATAGCCCAATATCTTTGTCCCCATATTTAACAGTAGTCCTGCACCAACCGGGGGTTGTTCTTGGGTGCACTTACGTAGTGCATAAAGGGACAATCATCGATTGGTTCACATATCATGAAATACAATATCTTACAAGGCCTCTGCGAGTTGGCTTCGGCCCCTGGCACGCCTTTCAAAGTGCCGGGATCCCAGAGTCCCGAGACTGTTAAACACATATTAAATAATATTAATAATAATATCATTGCTAGTAGTAACAAGGGCAAATTTTAATTACCCTTCTAACAACTTACTATTGCAGTAGTAAGAAAGAGATCAAATTAACAGTATTACTACTGGTAGTATCATTGCTAACACGGGCAAGAAAGGATTTCGACACCAGAATGCATTCTGGGCGTCATGCATGGTATACAAAGTAGATCCAATTTTGAATTCCTTTTAGGACTTTTTATTCAAATTGTCGCAAAACTTTCAGTTTTTAGTAAGATAGTATGTTTTTCAATACCGATCGTGTAGCTAGGCGAATACTGTTCTTGTAAAAATGACGACGCGATGACCTCTCCAGTAAAAACAACAAATTACTGTGTAAGACATTTAAAACATGCATATAATTAAAACTACAAACAATAAAAATATTTTTTGGTAATAAAACAATCAAATTTTATAATAGAAAATTCATTTGCACTTTTCTGGGCAAACTGGTCCTTTTTTTATCGCGCCCCCATCGTCTTTACAGGCGTCATAACAAGTTTTTGGAGCTGGTTTTATTCCTGCACATGGATCACCACCGCCTTTACTGGCTCCATAGCAAGTTTTTGGAGCTTGTTTGATTCCTGCACATGGATCTCCTCCTTTCGCACAAACACTGGTTTTATTACTGGCTCCATAACAAGTTTTTGGAGCTGGTTTTATGCCTGCACATGGATCTCCTTCTTTCGCACAACCACCGGGAGTAACACCGGGCACTTTTATGTCAAATTTTGGTTGACATACTTTGGGTCCACTACCACAATCTTTTGCTGCGCAAAGTATTGGTCTATTGTGTGGAAAGGGTCTACATTTCGGCCTCGGCCTCTTAAATTCCCGTTTTGGTCGACAAGCTCTTCTTATACAGGGTATTTTTTCTTTTTTAGGGGGCTTTGGTTGGCATGGACTAGCGCAATAAAATCTACAGTTCTTTAATGAAGTAGTTTTGGAAGTAAAGAGTCTATTATTAGCACACGGGTTGGATTTTTCCGGCTTCGGGGAGCAAGAGGGACATATCGGTGTATAACATAATATTGGATTCACAGGGGTCTTGTCGCAGTCTGATCGGGATTTAGAAGCCGAAGGCGGACAGTGAAGGTTATTTTTGTCATAGAAACCGCATAATGAATCCCAAAGCAATCTACAGCCTGGAGTGCAGTTTTGACTTATTTGTACCTGAAAATAAATAAAAAAATATTTAAAATTGGTTCGAGCTTGGTAATATATATCTGACACGATGGAAAGTAAGGCCAAATAAAATAAGGCTTCGTCCTAACAGAAAGCGATCATCGCACGAAATCGCGATCGTCGCGTTCATTTGTACCGCAAACTCTGGCACCAACAGAGGTCGCCTTCCAGTTTTGCTGTTTTGCCGACGAGGACGACGCCTAACAATTATTGAACGCTAACAAGCTGGTAAGCTGGATCTGATGAGACCAATATTTTTACGAATTATTAACATCCTTGCTAATATTATAAATGCGAATGTGAGTTTGTTTGTTACTCAATCACGCCAGAACGGCTGAACGGATCTAGATGAATTTGGCACAGATATAGATTATAGTCTGGAATAGCACATACGCTACTTTTATTTTTATTTTCACGCGTATGAAGTCCTGGGCAACAGCTAGTCTTATATAAGTAAGGGTGGCAGATACATGAGACACCAGCGCGAGTTAAGGCGAGATCTAAAGATCCCATTTTTACTGCAAGTACTTATTTTAAGATGGCGTTTTATGAGAATCGATACCTCAGTGCCAAAGTGAACAAATCTAAAATTCAATGAGTTTGAGATAAGTATGAGAAATTCTTCCTTAAACGAAATGGTGGGTCCATTTCCAATGAGAAACAATTCGATAAGTGAATGCAGTTTAGTTGTTACACCCAATATTTTATCACAAGTATAGAATATTTTCCTTTTGGAATGAGAATGTTTCAACTTCCTAGTACCATACATAAGATCTTTCATAATAATATTACATTTCAGATTAATATAAGACTGTTTATAAAATACAATGGTAAAAGTATCACTAGTCATATATTTTTTTAAATACCTGGGTGACCGACCTCTGCTCGAGTGAAAATAGATAAAACGACGTTTTCTAAAAATGAAACCTAGAATAGAAAATAAATTTCATGGAAATCGTTGGGACGGTTGCCGAGATTCAGATTATATATATACAACAATTACTCGTTTAAAGGTATTAGATAGATTTATCTCCCAAGTACCTTTTTCTGAATTGTTAAACTTTGGAACTGAGGTATCCGAATAATTGCCAGGCAATGTCAGTACGCATTACTTCGTCTTGCTTCTGCTATAAGGTACAAATTCGCATAAAACTTTAACTAAGTAAAGCAGAGACAAATTAATATCTATGAACGCGATTGTTTAATTTAAACACGTTATCTTTAGCCTGCGCATGTGTAAAATCACCTTTATAATTATAAAAACAATTTATTTCTTAAGTATACATTAATTCTTTAAAATAAATTATATTATAGAATGCAGATGTTGATAACTCTTAAAATAATGGTCGTGCTATGTCGGCTACGTAATTAATGTCTATGTATTTAAGATATAATATAATCTTAGATATGTATTACAATAAGGCTTACGCACATTTTCGTAGTAATTTTGTTTTTTTTTGTATTCGAATGCATAGCTGCGGCTAAATGCAGCTATAAATTGTCTTGCGGGCATAGGAGCTCCGACTGAATTTGCTTCAGAAAAAGTCATAATTCGAGGTTTCCTCCTCCAGTATTGGACCAATTTTAAGGATATTCCATTCCAATAAATTTGTAACATCTTGGATTTGTATTTTAATATAATCCGTTTTTTTATATTCTATTTTATATTTTATTTATTTAGTTTGACGTAATCGGTATTTTAATTTGGTATAATTTTAGTATTGTATAATCTAATTTAATTTGACATTATATACATTATTTTTTTACCTATCCTGTTTTTTAATTAATTGAATTGAATCTGTATTTTAGTGTTATTTTAATTTGATTGAATCTGTTTTAATTATTTATGTAGTGCATCTATACTTAATAATGTGTTAGCTGTGATTACCTGTAAGGAGGAGTATGCATAACAGGAAAATGTGTACCAATTTTAATGATTTCGATATGTAACTCGATGGTGATCCTAAATAAAATAAATAAATAAATGTCCCTTATATTGAATAAAAAGATTATATGTTGGGCTTCTATGTTTTTATTTTTACAAGCTTTTAATTAACTTGCAATGTATGTATGTATGTTTGTATGTATGTAAGTGTGTTCGGGACAAATATTGCAACTGAATTTTAAAGCAGTTATCGTCCACCAATTAAGATGAAATTTTGCGTACACGTTTAGTTTGGATGACAATGCATGGTTAGCTAAGTGTCGTAATTCTAAATCCAATATGGCGGACGGGCCAAGATCATCAAGATCGATTTTTTGTGCATTGCCATGATATGGGTATCAAATGAAAGGGTTTACTGAGAAGATTACGAAAAAAGCTTGTTTAGAAAAAATTGTACACTAGGCCTCTGGTGACAGCGCAATTTTGAGCATATTTTGAGGGCTCTTGTGCACATAATGTGTCATCAAAAATGAAAAGACAGGGGCACAGTACATATCTTTCTTTTTCAGTTTATAGAATATCTTATAAATTAGTCCAATATTGGAGGAGGAAATATGCGAAAGCCAGTCCTCGAATTATGGAGTTTTTCCTTAGGATATTCCCTCTTAAGGCGAATAGACACCAATGACCTTGAGAGAACAAAACGCACACTCGCTTCACACCCGTGCAACCCAAAATTCATTTTCTAAAGCGGCTTTTCACGGCTTTTTATAAAGTTATTAAACAATAAGGATTGTATCTTATTACTTTTTGAATTAAAGAAAAAGTCTTAAACCAAAATGTTGGTAATTAAATTGTCTTTGAGATGGTGAAAATTTAACAAATATAAAAAAACTATTAACCCTTTAGACATGATATTAATTTTAAAATCAGTAACAGTGAGTTATCTGCACACCTTAAGCAGTGACTATCTACCTATCTGAACTTCACAACCCAGTAACTGGGTAACACACTACCCCTTGGTAAGACTGGTAAATAATAAAAATATAATATAAATGATATTTAATAAAAAACCAAACTCACTTTTTTTTGCTAAGAGAACATTGTGAACAATCTAGATTTATTTCAGCAATTCGGCTTGGTCTTTTTCTTCTTTCCACCACATACACATATTTCATATTATATTTTCTTCTTCAGCTCACACAATTACGTTTAATCTGTTCAGGATAAGGCCAGGGTTTCACAATTGAGTCGAAAGTCCGGGTGTTACCATTGGGTGGATCGCCCGGAGGACACGGTGGAGCATACGGTGGAGGTCTGCCCTGCTTGGGCGGACCACCGCCGTGTCCTCGTGGAGGCGATCGGCAGTGGCGACCTCTCGCGTCCGGCCCTGGTTTAGACCATGGTTCGGGGCGAGGGGGCATGGGAAGCTGTCACCTCCTGCGAAGCAATAAAGATCGCGAAGGAGGAGGCGGAACGCGTGAGGGAGACGCAACGAAAAACCCTCGCATTACCCTCACTTCCCTAGCCGCCGCAGGAGACGCCCTGGGCGTCGGGAATCGCAAAAGGCCAAACGGAGCACTATTGCTGTCACTCACGTGTCTGTATGTCTGGTCTGTCCGTTTGTCCGAAGTCTGTCACACAGGTTTTAGAGTCGAACGGTAGGAGCTACAGTATCCAAATTTTCACAGTATAACAGCCTTGTCAACCCAAAGGCATTTTTTTTTTTTTGCGGTCTTATTCATCAAACGGAATGCACGAAAGATAATTTGACCAACCCCATCGAGTAGGGTACCTATCGTTGTTAAGAACTCGTTGAGTTGATAAATACTGTATTTTATTTTTAAAAATTATTGTAAAACAGAGGCATGAAAAGCCACCAAAGTCAGCTTTTTTTGCTCCGAAGATTATTTTAACTTCCCATTAAACTTCAAATTTAGTGATAATGTTTATTAATACGTATATTTTACTAATAAATACCAATACATTTAGGATTCAGATATGTTTCCTTCTAATTTTCTCATTTTACCTATTACAACCAACTTGTTATTGCGGTTTGGTACGGAACCCTAAATGTGCGAAGTCAGATACGCACTTTTTTATTTACATAAATTATCTGAGATAAAAAAACTCGACCTCGGTCATCTTTGGTTTGACCATAACCGTGGTAGCTGGTAAGCGGACCACTATTTCAAGAGTTACTTACATCTGCATTAGCATATAAACACAATACACCCGATGGTGTGACCGTGTCTGAATTCTAGGCCAAACATAATAATTATTTTTTATATTTGCTATCAACACGCTAAGAAAACAACAATACAGTTCATAATAACATTAATGTTGCTTTTACAGTACATGACCAAGGGTAATGCCAGGTTCATGCGCAGGCGATGGGTATCGTGTTATCGACTGCGATACCTAAGAAGCTGAAACATGTAATTAAATACATGCGCGCTCGGTTCCCTCGCGAGATACACATACTCGTGTTAGATACATCGACTATAGTTACTTTTATTATTATAAAAAAAATAATTAGAAGTAAAAATCGTTTTATAAACAAGCTTTTAATGGACTAATAGGTACGAAATATAATATCGCTTATCAGTACACGTTCAATGAGCTCAAATACGATGTTGCTATTTTGTCAGCTTAAGGAATTGCTATGGCCACCTTCCCACCTCCATCATGAGACTAGCTCCATAGCACCATATTAATGTTTTCAAAGTTACATGAGTACGCAAAGTTTCAGCTTAATCAGCTGCCAGAAAATGCTTGAAAAATCGTAAAACTAATTGCCGGTAATAATGTTAAGCTTGTAATAATAAATGGCTTTTTAAATGCCAAAAACCGCCACAATCGCGATATATGCAATCTCAGGGATTATTTTCTACACACCGATGTGGGTATGCATCGAGATGTAGTAGCAGTGGACAAGGGACTCACCCCGCTCTCCATGGCGAATGAGAACTGGCGCAAGCCTGTAGTGCTTGATACTAACGACTGCAGGGAGGTATGGCAGAGTACAGAGTTTCACGGAAGCTTTTTCCGGGCCCTACTTGGGTCCGATGTAGATCAGTCAGCGACCGTAGCCACATTTCGGTGACCTCTTTGGGGAAGCCGAAGGTTTTGTCTGTGCGATTATGGACGAAGTTATCATGACGAACAACTACCGGAGATTTATTGTGAAGGATGGCACGGTTGACATCTGTCGGGCACGTCCCCAGACATAAAAGTCTAACTAACGGAGAAAACAAATTTCACCTCTTTCTCAAGTGACAATTACGCAATAAAAAAAAATCATTAGAATTTGGAATGTAGTCTTATGTGACTTGATTCACAATTCTAGCGAATTCACAAAGTTGTTAAAAGATTTTTATAGCATGTGGCACATCATTAGCAAGAGGATAGACTGGAGAATTAATGAGGGAGTTGGAAGATCCTGGTCGCTTTTGTTTTTTTTTTGTAGCCATATAAATAGCTGTAACATGTACAGCTTTAATTTAGGTTTTATCTTTGTGAGTGAATTAAATAAAAACTAGGTGACTAAGGTCATTAATTTTGTATTTAAAAGTACTCTTAAACAATACACATCGAAATAAAATTAAAATCCAGAGTCTACGCCTTATATTTTATAAATTTGTATTTGAATGTAAAATTTGGGTCTATTTTTAGTAAAACAATAAAAAGTCGATAAAAAAAATCTACAGGGCATGAGGGGTGTTAAGGGGTCTGAAAGGCTAGCGCAGATGACCCCTTCAGTCGACCATTTCAATTTGGCACACGATGTACCAAACACCCTGTACATATCTCCTACCTAGATCTGATCTCCATGGAGAAGTCTTGTGCCTCCGGCTTGCCTTTATTCGCTGGCCGCGGCCGGTGTAAACACTGACGGGGAACAGAGCTCCCACCTCTCTCTTGCCTTAATTGGGTGGCTTGAGTGGAGATTTGCAAGAGCAAACGTGCTCGAGGATGGAAGTTAACCCAGTAAGATGCTGGTAGGGATCTACACCGCACTGCTGGGATTGTCTTGATAGCTGTGGCATACCTCTTCACTCCTCAAGCACCTCCGTATATGTTGCCCCCTTGGCGCTACGTCACTACAGTGCTAGCGACTGTTTATGGGGGAGGCATTAATTAAGTGTGCAAGTTTGCCTGCCATTTTATAGCCGTGTAGATCAACAGTGGTTAGGCATGGGCCAATAGTCCTTCTATAGTTTTAGGTAATCGATCCACGAAACCTCCCAAACCCATAGCCAAATGTGTTTTGTCTCCATATTCTGCAATAGTACTGCACCAGCCGGGGATTATGCTTGGGTGCTCTTGCGTAGTGACTAGTGCATATAGGGATAAAACGCCCGTTGATGTCACATTTGAGATGCCCCCTGCGAGTTGGTTTCGACCCCTGGTACGCTTTTCAAAGGTCCAGGACCCTAGGGTCTCGAGAATCTCAAAAATATAGTATTGATTCATAGATTTATATAGAAAGCAGATGTTGATAACTCTTAAAATAATGGCCGTGCTATGTCGGCCATGTAATATGTATATGTATCTAAGATATATACAATATAACCTTAAAAATCAATAAGTCGGGACGTAACGCTAAATGCAAAAATCCTTCGTCATTACTTTCATAATATATTTTGTACTAGCTATTGCCCGCGACTTCGTCTGTGTAGCATTTATACTTTGAATAGCCTAATTTTTATTATATTATTATTCGTGGGCCGTCTTACTTTGGAAATTATTATTTCTCCATACAAACTTCTACCCCCCCGTCCACCCCCTAAAGGATGATTTACGGTATAAAAACTCCTATATCCTTCCCAGGGTCTCAAACTATCTCCATACCAAATTTCATCTAAATCAGTTCAGCAGTTTAAGCGTGAAAGACAGATAGAGTTAAAACTTTCGCATTTATAATATTAGTATGGACACAGGATCCCAGTCTAAGAAAGAAAATTTGGTTCAAATAAATCTCACTAGATGGCGCGATTTAAACCGATTTATTATTGAATTGAATTGTGTGTAAAATTAACATTTTCTGTAATTGAACATACAAATTGTATGTTCTTGTTTAATCAACTCTCGTAAGCACAATATTATGGAATCCAATATTCCTAATTCAGATTTCAAAGATTATTTGAACGGATCATTTCAAATTGATGCCAATAGATGGCGCGGTTTTAAATTTCTGAAGCATTCCACTCGATTGTTTAAATTTCTATTGTAACACATTTTGGTACAATGAAAACGTAAAACTTGCAAAATAATGCTAAGAAACAAATCGTCACTGTATATAAAGAAAACATAGTCACGAACCGAGTAAACCCTTTTACTTGCAAGTCGCTGCTAACACCATCTATAACCGTGGAAGGGAATCGAACGCGATCGAAGTACTTACAAAAATAATCAGGTGAAACGCTAGTTACGTCGGCACGGTTTCTTTGTATGGGATGAGGCATCTGTATGCTAGTATTATATTATCTGTGGTAGATAAACTGTATCGCACTACATGAGGGCCACACTGTTCTTTTTCAAGCTTTATATTACCTTGCCCTTATCCATTGTTCAAGCACTTTCTGGCATCCGATTAAGCTGAAACTTGGCGTATATATGTAACTTTGGAAACATTGAAATAATTTACGATACTATGGTCTCATGCTTGAGCTGGACTGGAACCTTCCAGTGTTGAACTTTGGTTGAGGAGTTGCCATGGCCAATACCAACATCGTGTATGAGCTCATTGTATGTGTATTGACAAGTAATATTACCTTTCATTTCAAACAGCTTGTTTAGTAAAAAAAGTTTACTTAATACTTATTTTTATCTATTGTAATGCAATGCAGCTACAGCTCGATACAGTTATTAAAATGCATTTGCCATAAAGGTACAATTCCGTGCATCACGGCCGATCGCAGCCGCGCGCGATCTTTTAAGCGCGGCTGACGCGCGGCTGATGCGACTATAGTCAGAGTATGAAGATGAATGGCACCGCTTCCGAAGCCTGCGATAAAGGCGTTTTTTTTTTTGTTTTTTCTACGTGGCTTCTCACAGTTCGGTCAAAGTGACCGTCCACTGCTTAACCGGGCTAGCCTGTGGAGACTAAGCTATATAGCCTCCAGCCAGGGCACAACGCGTGATTTAGCCGCAGGGCTAAAGATATACATCGGCCATACCTCCTCTCTCATACTCTGACTATTGCCGTTACAGACGCGCACGTCGCCCGGCTCGGCCGCGATGCGCGGAATTGTACCTCAACAATGAAATCTCACAAATGTTTGTAATGTAAACATTGCACAGAGTAAATGCAATAAAATAGATATTATTATGACATTTTAACCATGCATTTAATAAATATAAACCACAAGTAAAAATATTTTAAACTCACTTTTTTCGGTAACAGAACATTTTGAATATATTTCTAGACGCGTTGCAGCGGCTAGGGTTTGGTTTCCTTATCTGGGCATGTCACTACAGGTGGTTTTGGGCAACATGCTTTTTTCTTTGTTCTTCCACATATTGAACCTCTCTGTCGCGGCCCACACAATTTCGACAAATCTTTGCGAGGTTTGCATAAGTTCCCTTGCGATTTTCTTTTCTTTATTCTACATCCCCATCGACTTGTTTTAGTTTTTGACAAATCAAATTTCGGACAACAAACTTTCCATGAAAGAAGTTTTACACGTTTTGGCACCGGCCTGCACTCTGTTGGTGGTGGTAAACGAGGTTTTTCTTTATACGCTGTTGTTGGTAAACAAGCATTACTACTCGTATTAGCTTTTATTTTCCTTTTAAGGCGCTTATGACGAAAAGAAGAATAAAATCTACAGATATTTTTTAATGGAAAAGTTTTGAGAGTATACGGTGTACTCTTACTATATAGATTGGATTTGATTGGTTCTTTGCAAGAGAAGCATTTCGGCCTTGAGAGATAGTGGGAAAATGACCATAACTGATATATTGGCATCACAGGGACCTTATCGCAGTCTGATCGTGATTTAGGATCCGAAGGTGGAAACTGATGGTTTTTCCGGTCGTAAAAGAAACTGCTTGATAACTCCCAAAGTAGCCCGCAACGTGGAGTGCAGATTGGCCCGGTTTGTACCTGAAAATAAACTAAGAATTTGTAAACGTCATTACTGAATCTCAGATAATTTATGTAAACAAATGGCATAATTTCTAAAAATTGCTTCTAAATGACCACTAAAATAATAGTTTAAATGATTTTATCGCATTTATCTACGATATGTTTGAGTTTAAAAGAAGTAATTGAAATAAATAATTACTATGGTACATTCTTTTTTTATTATAGATAGGTTAGGGCAAAAAAAATACTAATAATGTAATTTGTAGTGTATAGTCATCGGCACGTAACTTGGCAAGAGTCGTTAGATGCGCAGAAGTCGTTTTTTAGGTCTCCTTGGTAGTGAAGCGGGGCGCGGGGTACAAGGTCGCGCCGATCCGAGCGCGCAATTGGTGGCTCAGTCGACCCTTCCCACCCGCACCCCGTCCTCTTACCGTTCGCTCCCGATTACACGAAAGTTGTACACTTTGTTTTTGTTGAGTTTTTGTTAAGATTTTGTAAGTTAGTTTTTGTTAGGAGTAGTTGTTATTGTTTTGAATTTAGTTTTTATTACGAGTGTTACTGTTTTATTTTGATAACAATGCCATAATTTTTACTATCTTTTTCAAATATTGTTTGTATCTTGTAACTGCATATATTTTATTAACAACACCTAATAAAATTCACGAATTCCTCTCCTTTATATAACTTTTTCTAAACATACATGTTTAAAAATAAATGATGGCCATAACCATTGAAAAATGACAAGAAATAAAAGTGACCACTTTTTTGTGACAATAAGTGTACGATGCGCAAACTTACCCCCACTACGCCAAAACCTTGCCAAGTTACGTGCCGATGACTATATGTTAAACTTAAATAAGAAAACAGTTAAATAAAGGACATGATACTATTTTATGACACTGGCAATAGTGCATGGATTCACAACATTTTTTTTAATTTCGTGAAAACGAATATCACTCACGAGTTTTGGTTTCACCATACTGCAACGGCTCCCTCACTATTATCGCCTTATCTTTATTGAACTGGTATATCCTCAGGTTTGTCCCTATTTCTTGAAAATCATCGCATTTCGTTTTTACTTTATCACAGTCGAATAAAATCGCTTTGTCATCTGTATCATGATCGAGTCACATTTCTTGACATTTTATTGTTTACATAAGTTATCTGAGAGTAAAATTTATAATACATTTGTTTCCAGAAACTGGTAAACGCGTTCTTAGAAGAAGACCATTATTTTAAGAGTTATTTAAATCTGCATTAATTTGTTTTAATAAACAATATTGTCAGTTCAGTATTTGTATAACATACACATTGCATATAACATTCTGAAGATATCGAAATCAGGTATATGCACAACACTGGCTACAGGCATCGTTTAAACGACCGCGAAAATTGTTTGTGGGTCATATGATTCGAGGCTTGTAAATGGTGCAAGGTACTTGAGCATGTAAAAGCGCGAGAATGTGACGCCACCCGCGCTGTGCACGCATATCTCGCGTGTGGGTACTGGGTAGCACATGTGTATCTCGCGCGGGTAGCAGCGCATGTACTTGTGTACTTTTTTAATGTGTAAAGATTATAAAGGAAATGAGATTGTCTATCAGCAATTTAAGCCGACCTCTTATACATTTGAATCGCCTTTATCAGTTTATGTCATGAGGTTGTCTATCAGTAAAATAGAAGTACATAATTTATTAAGTTACGAATCTGTTTAATTGAGAATCTGGTGACTTGCTAATACGGGCAAGCACACAAGTTACTTGAGCATGTAAAAGTACGAGAAATGTGACGGCCCCCGCGCGGTGCACACATCTCGAGTGGGTACTGGGTAGCGCATGCATCTCGCGCGGGTAGCAGCGCATGTATCTCGCCCGGGTAGTAACGTATGTATCTCGCGCGGGTAGCGCATATTTATCTCGCGTGGGTAGTGCTTGTTAAAGACATCGTGTACAGGCACCACATTACCTTTAGATATTTTGTTAATGTGACTTACACCGTGCACCTTGCGTCTTGAAACGATACTGATGTGCAAGCACGGATGTTTTCTTATATATCGGCATTATATAAATATCTACGTAAAAATAAATTGTAAGCACGATTGTTAGTACAATTTTGTCAAATCGCATTTTAATTTCTCGAATTTCTGGATGAAATAATTCTTTGCGAAACTTAAGTGGCAGTGGGCAGAGCACATTGCTCGCGGAAGGGATGGCCGATGGGGCCGAAAAGTTTTGGAATGGCTACCGCGAATCGGAAGACGATGCGTTTGAAGGCCTCCCACTAGATGGACCGATGACCTGGTTAAGGTTGCGGGAATCCGCTGGAAGCGAGACGCATGGGATCGGTCAATATGGCGACGCCTGGGAGAGGCCTATATACAGCAATGGACGTCTTTCGGTTGAAATGATGATGATGACTTTAGGGGCGCTGAGTCCCCATTATGAAAAACCTCTAGAATATATTGTTTTAATATTGACACGGAAACAATGAAAAAGATACCATAAAATGTCGATCGTCGAAAAGATCCTTGCTTGCACCGCTCCTGTATCAGGTCTAATAAAATAGACTGAGCTATTAAAAGAGTAATAATTACTAGATAAGTTACAGGTGTCAAATCACGTTTTTAAATTTTGCCTTGGCCTAGTACCAATAAAAACAATTTCCTTACCTTGTCAAGCCATTTGCTGGTAACTGGTATCTCCGAAGACACCCGTTTCAAAAATATGCTGTCTAATTTTTGAGGGAAAACAGCTTCACCCTGGTTTAAAGTATTCCTTCTAACATAATCTTGCTTAAAATAGTCATGGTCCGGTATATTCAGTGGTATAGCTCTCGCACCGGCATTCAATCCAAAAAGAGTTTTATAATCGTTTCTTGCAAATATATCACTAAAATAACGACATCCCAAAGTAAAATTTTTCACATTTAATTTATATCCAGAAGACATTATAAAAAAATCAAGAAAATTTTCACAAAAATTTAAAGGAATGTCACTGCATTTTTCCCGAACTACAAAAATGACAGTCAATTGAAAAAGAAGAAATAAATTAGGCCTATATTGGCCTAATTTATTTCTTCTTTTTGGGACACAAAATAGGTTTGTCCATTTTTGTAGTGCTAGTATTTATTTTGCTTTTGTGTTACTACCATGGAATTAACAAGTACTTAGGTGAATAGTACCATAGGTAAAGCTGCACAAAACTCAAGCTTAGAATTTTAATCCGTAGTTAACTCAAGTAGTGATTTAAAATAGTAACCAATGGTCACAGATAATATAGTACTAGCATGCAGATGCCTCATCCCATACAAAGATACCGTGCCGACGTAACTAGCGTTTTCGCCTGATTATACTGATTATTTTTGTAATTACATCGACCGCGTTCGGTTCCGTTCCACGGCTATAGATGGTGTTAACAGCGACTTGCAAGTAAGAGGGTTTACTCGGTTCTTGACTATTTTTTCTTTATATACAGTGACAATTTGTTTCATAGCATTTTTTTGGAAGTTTTTTACATTTTCATTGTACCAAAATGTGTTACAATACAAATTTAAACAATCGAGTAAAATGCCTCAGAAATTTAAAACCGCGCCATCTATTGGCATCAATTTTAAATGATCCGTTCAAATAATCTTTGAAATGTGAATTAAGAGCCCAATATTCCATAATTTTGTGCTTAGTAGGGTTGATTAAACAAGAACATACAATTTTCATGTTCAATTCCAGAAAATGTTAATTTTACACACAATTCAAAAATAAATCTGTGCATATCGCGTCATCTAGTGACATTTATTTGAACGAAATTTTCTTTCTTAGCGCTGGAACCCCGTGCAATGGTTATAAAATGTCTATAAAATGTGTGCGTTTTTTTCATCAATTGTTTACAAGAAATGGTCAAATAAGTTGGAGACTTAATTATGCTCAAAATCCATCCGTGGTAGGCATAGAAAAAATAAAACCTTCGAAAAAAGCAGTGATGTGCCACATAGTCGCGTTTTAATAGTCATAAACAATACCATAAAAAAATCTCCTCATACCCATAATGCACTTGCGCTTTTTCAAGTTTACATAATATATAATGTGAAGGTTGTAGACTTTCTTAGGCGGGGAGGCTTCGCCGGCTTGCGGCCCGGGCAGTCGCAGGAGCCGCGCGCACGATCGCGCATGTGTAGTAGTGACAGGTGACAGTTACACCACCTTTTAAACTTTCTTAGTGCTGTGTGTTTGGATAAAATGAGGCTTATATTTTGGGTAAGTTCTTATTCAGTGTACATTTTTACCTATTTTTTAGGACATTTTTTTTTCTAGTGAAAGTTTTTTTGAGATCGTGGAAGTGTTTTTGATTTAAATGTAAAAGTGGGAAATCATTGTGTCGAATTGTTGTTTTTTTGGATTGAGTGTGACCCATCGGTGTGTTTATTGGGTGTCAAAGAAACGAAAATTAATTATGTATTTTTGGATTTCGGTTGTGAATTTTGTGGTGTATAAATAAAGGTAGTTAAATTAAATAACCACGCTTGTTAAAGCTACAAGATTGTCTTTATAAGTTAAAATATTTTTAGAGAATAAAAATTAAATAAGTAAATATAAAAAATTATAAAGTTAATAATAAAATACTCAACAAGAAAAAACAATATCTTGCTGAGAATAAAACACGTGTAAAATTATTAGAAAACCATCCGACTGCGTTATTTAAAAATACCGCTTGACCGTACAATTTCTCCCTATACATAGGCGTCTATATATAAAAGCAGTCACCGCCAAACAGCTTTCAATTAAATGAATTTGTACATGATTAGAGAACTACTTACGATCAATATAATAGACTGATATAATCTTAACATTATGAAAATAATTAATTATACATTCAAATAAAACCCAATAAAAATATTACCATACAATTTTATAACAGAATGAACTTTTTACATAAGAGAATGTGCAAGTAAATCATCGAAGACGTAAATTTCACCTGCATAATGATGTACAAAATGTGTATATATATAATTTCTATACATTACATCCTCGTTGATGATTACGTAAAATGTACAGAATGTCTGACAAAAGTAGGTCGACTCGTCGTTCGGTCAGATTCGCGGACGGCACTCCTCGGAGTAAAAGACATCGACGCGCGCGCCAACAAGGTGCTCAGTTTTCACCTATTTGCTTTATCTGTATAATATAAGTATTATAAACTCACAGTGTCCACTCTCTATATTTATATAGCTAGAGACAAGTTCTGCCTGTATTTGACAAAATATGTACTTTGAATTATTAGGGAACTACACAAATTACTGATTGAGTTTTTTTTTTACAAAACAAAAACAAGAGCATCGCATAATGAAAACCATTTTAATTAAGACTATTATTAATAATTTGAATGTGTGGTTAATGCTTCATCTAAAATTTAATCTAGAATCTATTAAATCAATTTGCTAATCAGTCACGTGATCATGTTCATTGCTATAAAATCCCCATTTTCTACAATATCTGGCACAAACTCGGGCATTAACCTCCAAGCATCCCCTCATCTCACAAGAAACGTCAATAATTACAGCTGCAGACTTCCGGCATCAGGTTTATGCAACAGAAATGCATTAGGCTACCGTTTGCATAAATGTAATAACGCTAATTGACATTTATTATTTAACAGAACGAATTGTGAGTGCATTCTGAGATTTATTTAATTTATTGGTTTGGAATGTTGAAGTCTCACGAAATTGTTATGTAAAAAAATCTTTGTATTTTTGTGTAAATTGCTGTTTGGTAAAATCTGTAAATTAGATTTGCAAGTTATGAAAGTAAAAACGACGATATATGATATATACAAGTGACCTCTCAATGTGTTTCTCTTAGCCTTATGTAATATTTGAATCAATAACAATCTCTACAATGCATTACTTAACACACACTTGCAGTTTAAGTATAAAAACCGGCCAAGTCCGTGTCAGATTCGCGCACGAAGGGTTCCGTACCATTATCGCATAAAACGTGTTTGTTGTATGGGAGCCCCACTTAAATATTTATTTAATTCTGTTTTTAGTATTTGTTTTATAGTGGTATCAGAAATACATCATCTGTGAAAATTTCAACAGTCTAGCTATCACGGTTCATGAGATGGAGCCTGGTGACAGACAGACGGAAAGTGGAGTCTTAGTAATAGGGTCCCGTTTTTTTTACCCTATGGGTACGGAACCCTAAAAATGTTCCACTTAACATTGAGTAATACTTTAATATCGCTCAGCCAGAGAATCGAACTTGAGACCTTGAGCAACGTAATCAAGTAAAAGCAAGCAATATATGCGAAAGTTGCTAAATTCTGCCCAAAGTTTAGATTGTATGTATTTTTTTATATAATTAATAAAATGCCAAGGTCGTTGGCAGATGGTTGCAATGCTTCGGTAACCATCTCTTTCTTACGAAATTGTGTTTTGTGGATCTTCTAGCGCAACGGTGCAGCAAGTGTTGATTATGACCCCATATATAGAAGCTTAAGGTTATTAAAATAAATATTGTAATTAATCATATCAACTCAAGATATATTTCAACAGTGTAATTTTTTATTTTACTATCAATTAACTCTATTTATGAAAAAGGTTATAATTGGTTTATATCAATAACAAAAAAAATACATTATTGATAATGACAATGAGGTCATTGTCATGCTGACATAATGTTTTTTTTTATAAAATAATGTTACATTATAAGTCAAAACATTATCCTCCTTTCAAGTCGCATTTTAATAAATAAAATAATACGGTCGTTAACTACAGAAACTCACACATTTATCAAAGTTCAAACTATTAAAATTGTGTAACTTTACAGCAGAGAAAGTGTAATTCCAAATTAACAACAATTATTTCTGCATTTAACAGACGTATGAGTATACAATTATGTCATAATTGCACAAAATAGTCATTAAAAACATTTAAATGTATTCTAAATTATACAAGTTAAAGTTAAATGTATACTAGAAAATACATGTCAAAATAAAATGTGTTATTATGGGTGTATTTTGAAAGTTAATGAAGTGGTAAATTTAACGTTTAATTTGCAGTTTAATTAGGAATATGATTTAATGCTTCATTTTATTATTATTGTTTTATTTCATGTAACTTATCCGGCAAATTGTAAACGTAGTAAATGATTAGTATTATTCTTTAGCGTTGCTATAAAAACGAAAGATAGTGAGAAATATTAAGTTTATGAGCATTACAAGCTAACTAAAAGGACATATAATTCAGACTTTCCTTCAAAGATTAATTAATATGATTTTGTTATTAAATCAATAATTCTTTAGAGATCTGTAGACTATTTTGCATTTTATCTTTTTTTCTATATAAAATATGATAGAAACCAATTATGAAACCAACGGTGTTTCTCAGTTATATTTGGGTAAAAATGTCATAAGAAATGACAGTATCATCGGTATAAATGAGACTACCTGAGTGACACAGCGGCAGGAACTAACAGGTGCAACTCGTGACCAGCGAGCGGTGACACTCGATCTGTAAACAGGGTATACAGAAGTATCAGACCATACAGTATCAAGGTAGAACATGGGTTAAACAGATTATGAAATCAGTTATTATTAAGTTACTTATTATTATTATTAAGTTACTTATTATTATTGTTAAGTTACTTATTATTATTATTAAGTTACTTATTTTTATTATTAAGTTACTTATTATTATTATTAAGTTACTTATTATTATAATTAGTTACTAATTATTATTATTAACTTATAGTGATATACTTAGGTCCAGTTTTTTTATCAGTAGTTAACTCAACCGATGTCATAATGTAAATAACAAACTTAACCATTGGTTGAGTTAACTACGGATCAATAAATGGAGCGTAATGAATTATGTCGCAAATAAATAATCTCCATAATTACAATAACGACACATGAACTATATTTTCTTATATTTTAATCTTATGCGGTAAGTATTTCCTATTGTACAGAGAGCTACTGGACAAAACGCTAAACAAACTTGACAGCAAAACTAAAGGGTGCCCTTGATTTCAGCGCAAACCTCGAATAAGGACCTTAAATTCGAGGTCTTAGCTCTCACTAAGTTCAATGCTCTGACAAAAATTAAGACTCAACTTTTGATAAAAAAATTAAAACTCAAAAGCATGAAAAATCTTATTTTGTTGATTTACTTATTTGTGTAAGGATTTATATCAGGTTTCTGTATTAAAACATTAATGCACAGGCCTTGTTAAAGCAAAATGTTTATACGTTTGTGATGTTTAAATGGAGTCAATTTCAAATTCTCAATTCAAAAACGGAGTATCAAACTTCTGACCTTAGTTGCTGTGTATTATACCGTGAGTTGAAAGTTACGCACGATTGGCTGCAGTGAATGGGAAGACTCGTCCGACGAAGATTTTGTTTGTAAAGCGTTGGAGAAGATAGTATAGTGAAAGATGAGAATATAATATACATGAATATTTTAACAGATATGTGTGGTTGGTAAAGATTCGTTTAGAATAAATATACAGACAAGTGAGGAGAGGAGAGATATTTGTTCAAGTTTGTTGGTGCAACGGGAAGCAATTAGACGGTCCCAATATTAGAATCTTACCACGATGTTAGACATGTTGCTGAACAACACTAATTTGTAATATTGACACTGTTATTGTGACAAAGGAGTAGGTTTGGAGTACAGAGGTCGTTGACACGGGAAATAGGATGAGATTATACAAACAACTATTGTAAGATGGACGGTATCATCCTAATAATTGCCTTCAAATAACACATAAAGATGTAAAAAGAGCCACAGGAGGACACAGGTTCAGAAAGATGCCCCTCTCTTCTTCAGCCCATAGCCACACAACGTACTCAGCATTGGATGAAGACCGATTGTTAGGTCCTAGGTACCAGGGCCTCCGGTATCCAACTGTTGCCAGCTCCCTTGACTAAGCCATCGGTCTACCTCATTCGTGGCAAACGTTCTAAGTCTTAGGAAGAAAGAAAAAGCATTGGCAGTTGAATGAGTTATTAATATTTTCTAACTTTTAATTTGATATTCAAAGGTACCGTTTAAGACGAGGACTAACGCCAACGACCTTGAGGGAACAAAACGCGCACTCGTTTCACACCCGCGCGACCCAAAATTCAGTAGTGTTTGTACTTTCCTTATTATTCTAAGAATTAAAAAAAAGTCTCAGATCAAAATGTAGATAATTAAATTGTCTTTGAGATGGTGTCGATTTCATTAAAATACGCCCAGCGGTTTTGGTGCGATTGTCATGTTTTTGTCAATTTTAAACATAGCTTTACAAATTAATTACATACGAATAAAACTCGAGTTAAGAAAATGGTCTAATGTAACATATATTTTTGCCAAAAAATTACTACTAGCCGTTCAGACGTGATTCTCATTTTAAAATCAGCTACTCAGGGGTATCTGCGCCTTAATGGTCTAATTGAAAGAAGTGATTTGACTTTAACTTTGAAACCTAAGAAAGTACAGTTTTACACAGGTTTTATGTTCATAATTTCTAATAATAAACGTGCTTGAAATTAAAAGCATAGTAAACCTGAGTATTTAAATACCCATTCCAAAGATTTTACCTTTATGTAGGTAAATATTTAAATTATAAAGGTTTGCGTTTCCGCATATAAAATTTAAATCCTATAGCTTTAAATCGGGCAGTGTGTTAGTGAAATCTTTTGGATTCCGACCAACCATTGAGGTTGTACCTGCTTGCAATATTAACCAGTCCGCCTTAACCTAACACTATACAAGGACTTACAAAAATGTGTACATGAATATGTATGTGTATATTATTTGTATACAGGGTGTAAAATATATTATTATCTTGTGATTGTTGATTAATAATATAAAAAGTGCTTTATGGCAAAGAATCAAAGTAAAAACTAATAATTGCATAGTTATTTGCATAGAAAGAAAGAAAGAAAAATAAAATTATTTGTGACCCATACAGGAGACACGAGAAATAAGCATACAATTAAACAATAATAAAAAATAAAAACCCCGTGCGAGACCAAAAAGGCTCCTATCTCAGCATGTGCAGCGATATCCAAAAATAAAATAACGCCGCGCTGATATTCTGATAGGGCCCACTGTTGATGCCACGGACACACTTACGGAAACGGATAATAATTATATAACCATAGGTACCTGAGAAAAAAATATATTAGCAACGCTAATGGCTAATAAAACGCGTTTAAGAGGTTACAGATTATTGACACTTATAAGCATTGATCGCGTTTATTTCCAATGGTGAAATTACGAATTAAGTATTAAATACGCCTCATTTACCAAACATTTTTGGAATATATTGCTTTTACTCTCTCTCTAGAAAAAAACTTATTATAATATGTAAATTGCTTCCTAAAACCTCAATGTTATTTTGACACGCTGTATACAGCTATGTATAATTGGTATGTATGTCATTACCGTCCCTTTTACTTCGGAATTGTAACTGGTTTCGTTGTCAAAAATCTCTCGATTTTAAGGTGACATTGTATAATTCAATGTTGAAATATTTTTAGCATTGTAGGTCATAATTAAATGTAAAGTAAAGATAAAGATCTCGCATATGAAGGATTTGATTCTCATTTTAAAATGAGTATAACGAAAGGCTTGGACCTCTTGGAAGGTCAGGACAAAATCGTGCCTGAGTTGGCTTAGAATACATTTAAAAAAAGGGTCTTTTAGTGTAGTGATGGGTTGGCTAAGATCAAGAATCGATATCTCAATAATCCGTGCCAAAAGCATGTGCATTCGCGGCACAAAAAATAGATTTAAACCAATAGCCAAGTTAGTTGGCTTAGACGATGGAGCAGCCCTACCAAGACAACACTGATGTGGATGTGGCCGACGAACCAAGAAGACGTCGATTACAATATATCGCGATGGTTAAATGAGCTTGTTTTATAAGATAATTAATCAATAATTTGACAATAGTTACATATTATTTTGTATTGTAATTTCTTTGTAAAATAACTATGTCAGTAAATACTTGATACATTATTTTGAATACATTTAAAAATAACACAATATTTTCGAAAGCTTTGCCATCATCTCAATAATCATCTACTTTGACTTACACTTAACCATGTCTAATTTCACGCAATCCATCCACATTTTCTTTAAGTCTTTCTCTATGCTTATAACAATCCACATTCATTCTCAAAACTTTCCTCACAAACTTTTCCTCATTTCTCCTCATCACATAATTATACCGTGTAGTAAAATATTATCTGTGACCGTGTCGTCTGATTTTCGGCCATTGGCCACTTTCAAAGTCAATTCCTTTATTTCATTAAGGCCAGCGGCACTTTTGATGTCAAAAATATAAAGTGTTAAATAATAATTATTATTATTTTATGGTTATATTTTTATTATTTTATATTAATTACGTGTCCATTTCTTTTTTCAATTAAAATTGATTCTGCTGTCCTTTTGCAATGTAGATTGTTATGTAGAAGAATGGACAAGAACTCCAGACTTCCACTTTTTGTTCCAAAGAAGAAAACATAACATAATTAAAATCACAACTTTTCTATTACGTATAACTAAGCCGTGACGTAAACAAGGGTTAACAGAACCGCCACGGTTGGCTGGCTCCAGCCTTGACATTGCGTGAAATGGACCGTGACACCCGTGAACACGTGCTCTGGTACAAGTGGGCTGGTTTTAAATACACGTGCTTTTGCCCGGCTATAGTTTAGCTAAGGCGGGGTTGTGAGTTTGACAGTGTATGTATGGTAGCTCGAAAACTATTAAGCTGATTTTGATAGTGATGAGGCAGTTGTTACTTATTCAAATGAAATCAAATAATTATTTGTTAGAATGTATGTATACACTTTCGTTATTATTGTTCGTATAATACTAAACAAGTCGCAAGCGATGACCGATAAAATTTAAACTTTTGTCACAAATATTTAATTGGGACTCAAGTCCTGACTCCTGAGCCTGACATTGGTAAGTCCTCAGATTGGAACTTGTAAGTTCAGATGTTATAGAGATGAACCAACAGGCTTACAGCCATGGAGAACATTTATGTAGGTATAGATAATACCTTTCGGTTTCTCTGCCAACTTTCACTTAAACTTCTTTTGGGCATCATCAAAATATTACTTACATTAGAAAAGCTATTACCCAGATGTTTATGGCTGTTACGACTTTAATTATTAATTGCTGCTATTTCCTTATTTAATTTAATCAGTCTTGTCAGTTATTTTACAATTTATACCTACTCTTGAGAACCCTTTTTCTTTCCATACCCAAAAAGTTTAAATACAATTTTCACTAGGCCATTCTTGAGAAGACAGCCGAATTATTCTGGTTTTGTACAAGTACCTACTCCTTGTGGTTATTTACCCAAGTATCTTACACAGAAGTATAAAGAAAAAGAAAGAAAGAAAAAGTATTTAATTGCCACACAATGACATACAACCATTGCATTACAAGAACAAGAACAGTGGTAGTAGATTTTGAAAACTAAACCCTTAATGATAGCGTTAGTAGTTCTTATGACAAAGTTATAATAAATTATTACATACTGTTCAAAAAAATCCTGTCCCCATGATCAAAAAGGCATGAGTTTATGTCTACAAACAAAATATAGAGAACAGGTGACCATAAGCAAGAAGAAGAGCAAGGTTATTTTGAATGTGCGTAAGGGATAGATGTATATGACTTGTATACATCTGTCCCATTTTTCACAGTCGAACCATGATAGTTTTGGCTTGTGTGACACGTCAGGGTACGGGGGTTGAGATCTCAAAACAATACCAAACTTAAAAATAGTTTTCTAACCTATTTTTGATCTGTAAAATTTTCTATCAAATCCCTATGAACATTCTAAACACAAAAGAATTTCAAAAAAATAAATATTAAATGTCAAACTTTCCCCGTATAATCTTATTATACATTTAACATTTCCTTGTGTAAAGTAAAACAAGTTACATCACTATTCACCTATTGCTTAACTTCCGATATTTAGTAAAAGTTTATAAAAGTGTAATCAATGATGTGGTTGATTTTATGCTGATGTTGGTGTGACTGGAATTTGGTATGCTACTGGCAGCCTGGGTTCGAAAGGAGGTTACGATGTGTCATCTCTAGTGCATCCTGGGTGGATTGTGTAAGTTCTTGCAAAAATCTAGATTCTACAAAACGTTGGCAATGTTGAAATACATTTCTAGCTCCTTTATTGCTCTAGTTTCTATTAGTTACCTAGGTAAGCACGAGTTCGATGCCCGGGTCGGTAATTTGTTTTTGAGTTTTTCCATGAAGAATTATTCAGAAGATACTCGGAGGGGTTGACTAAAAACAGAAAAAAATATTAATTAGTTAGTGCGAAAAGAAAGAGTTGCAATTTCGGTTCCTGTAGAATATTTCAAAATGGCCTTCAAAGCAAACATTTGTTTAAAATTTGTTTTTTTTTGCGTGTCTGCTTCAACCTTAAAGTAGTTTCAATTTCCTAGGAAAAAGTATCCCAGACCAAAAAGCTTATTAAAGAGTAGAGTTTCAACCTGAGATTAGTATCAAGTTCCTAAAAAAAAGTATCCCAGCCCAAAATCCTTTAATTTCCCAGAATATGCTTAGATATTTTAAGACAAATCCTTTCCTAGTTCAAAGCCATTTTCACGAAGACACTGTTCCTACATCCCTGTCCAATGTAAGTTTCCTGATCCACCCAGCATATTTCAAATCTCTCCTCACATCGTGTGCCCAACAAGCCGTATACATAAATCTCATTAATAAACAACACACATACAATATAACAAGCGTATATAATCAATGGTACGCTTAATAAGTAGATTTGTTCAGGCAATTGGATAATAGCTGGTATCACTGTATTACGATGCCATTGTTACTCGATAAGTATGTGGAATAATCGTGTTGAAGAGTGTAAAAAAAATGGTGTGATAAAGACTCTTCAGACAGTTTTAGTCTTTTTAGTTCACGGTGTTTTTCGAGTTCATTTATTAGTTAGTATGTATTGTGGAGCAGCAGCGTGGGGATTGACACAAGAAAAGATAGCCATATGACCAGCAGTGGGCAAAATCAGGCTGCGGATTATGTATGGAGGAGATCTTGCAACTGAATTTAACAGTATATCCCTAACCGATTGAATTGAAATTATGCATACACGTTTAGTTTGGATGTCAATGCACGGTCAGCTATTACCAAATATGGCGGACCAATAGTTTGTGTTACCCCCATGTTGTTAGGAAAAGGATTGATTTAACATTTTTCTTTTAATAATTTTAATTATGTACAGTCGTGAATTGAAAAGATGACTTGTTTGATGTTTGCTTTCTGAAAAAGTGTAGATACTGACTATTGGGGTAGTTTCAAAATCCTTAATTTTTCTTCTTTTTTGTAATATGGTTTATGTGTGTGTGTGGCCAGAGCTTCCATATATAAATAAAAAACATTTCGATAACAATGATAATTTCTCACATAAACAAAAATAAATTGAGTCTTAAAAACATCTATCAATCTTATAAGCCACAATTAAGAATTCCAAAAGCGCTAAAAACATACCATTAACGCTAATTAAATTATACAAACTACGACAGATTACGTAAAACAAACAATAAAAGTTATTATAGTCGCAATACGTCTCCACTCATTTTCGTGTGACCTTCAGAGAAAGTTCGAAGGTGTACAATTGACACATACAACGTAACACTAAATTGCCATTTCGGTGCCAAACTGCCATTCAATTATGAACCGTACTACTATAATGTTAAGTGTCATGGTTATTCCAACTTTTACTTTTTCATAAATCGCTAAGAGCAACGCAAATAGTTGGAGATTTGGAGATTCACTTTCGTTTATTTTTTGTCGGTTTCTTATGAATGAGAAATACGTCATTTAATAGCGTTATATCACTAATCTTTTTAGGGTTCCGTACCCAAGAGGTAAAAACTGGACCCTATTATTAAGACTCCACGGTCCGTCTGTATGTCTGTCTGTCACCAGGCTGTATATCATGAACCGTGATAGCTAATTAGTTAGACAGTTGATAATTTCACAGATGATGTATTTATGTTGCCGCTATAACAAAAAATACTAAAAACAGAATAAAATAAATATTTAAGTGGGGCATACAACAAACGTGTTTTTTTTGCCGTTTTTTGCGATAATGCTACGGAGCTCTTCGTGCGCTAGTCCGACTCGCACTTGGCCGGTTTTGAATCAAATTTACTATTTTTGTTGTGAAAATGTTAATCAAATCGATCAGAGATCAATGACCACATATTTATGAACGATCGGTGGAATAAAGTACATGATCACCTTACGATCTTAAGCCAAGATATTATATTATTTCATAATTCTACCATAACTCTCTTACTCAACATCTAAGTAATCTCACCTTATCACATTAAACATACCAATCTTTTTTACATAATCCATTTTTCCCGCCACTAAAAAAAGACGTTTAACTTTTTTTATATCATTCTTATGGCTACAGTCGTTAAGCCGAACCACAGATTCATAATAATTACTTGACTTAACATACGTCCCTGATTAATCTAAACTATAAAAAAAGAAAGATGGCGGTGATGTCAAGTGATAGTGATGTGATTTGTGTTTGCAGGATTTTAAATATCGATAAAGTCAAAATGTTGGTCTGTTTTTCGCTATCTAAGATGTCATCAGATGTTTGTGGGTGGCAACTTTAATCAAGCTATAATTTATTGTTACTCAGTTAACAACTTAATTTGTGGGCCTTATCAGAATACCAGCGCAGCGTTATTTTCTTTTTGGATATCGCTGCACTTGCTTAGATATGGAGCCTTTTTGGTTTCGCAGGGGTTTTATTTTTTATTATTGTTTTTTTTTTGTTTTTCCAAATATCTCGTGTCTCCTGCGGGGGTTACATATAACTGTTATTTTTGTACTTTCTTTAAATACTCAATTTTAATCATGCTTAATTATGCAATAAATATGACCAACGAAAATCTACTAGATTGTCTATTTCCTAAGCATTTTTACCTGTCATGTTTTTTCCATTAACATACCAATAAAAAATAGAAATTATCGATAACACTATAACCGCAACACAATCGAATTTCGATATAATAAAGTATTTTATGCTCATACGACTATGTCTAGTCTTAAGAATGATAAATGCTCGTGGTTTATGGTTTTATATGTGTATTTGAATTAGAAAGTTCTGAGAAGGCCGCCACGGGTTGAAGAAAATGGTGACAAAACTGGATGTTTACCTGTCCATTGGTATGTGTAATGTAAATTGTGATGCACGAGAATAGTTTTGTTTCGTAAGCGAGCACAAGTTTTTGTCGATAAAATATTTAAATTTAGTCGCATCACTATTCTATGTACGGGAATGTGAAGACACAATAAACATAACTTATGTACCTTTCGTTTATACAAGTTGTAAAGACAATAAAATAAGATTTGTCAAGTTTCAATTCATTGTACATACTACACAACTAATTTCATATTACTTCCACTTCTTTCAAGTGATAAAACTGCTTCAATTAATTAATTTCTTTCATTATACTTCATTCAAACTAGATGAAAACACTGGCAGAGTATCAAAAGGCTCTCTGCTTTAGAACATATACAGGGTGGACAAAAAATCGTGGATCAAACGAAACTTTTTTTTTTACATATCGCCCGTTGGGGTAACTAGGAGTATTTTTTTTCACATTTTTTTTGTGCTAATGGACCTACTGCAAATAACCCCAACTATCACCGTGTTTCGTTTAATCCACTACGTAGAGAGAAAATGTTCACACGTCATAATTATACCTACCAATATATTATTTTAGTATGAATCTTAGTCAGTATAAAAGTCGCTTAAGGCTTTTTAAATGGCAACACCGATAAAAAAAAAATACGACATAAATCTGGCCATAAACATAACATTTTCCACAATACTTATGGCACCGCTAAGACTAGTCATGATATTCCCATAAAAATCTTACATAACATAACTACATAAACAAACATACAACACGATAATTTGAACAATATTACAAAATATAATGGCTCTTTTAAAACTATGGCTAGTATTACCCAGTCATTATTTTTCTAATGCTAGTTATATGTAAATCCAATGTAATAGTACGTTGATGGTGTGTTTATTTTTAGATTATAGTAATATTAGGCCTATGATGAATGTAATCTTGAAATAGGTACTTAGATTATGGTTATGCAAATGCTCAAGACTTATCCGTATGTTTTGTGCTGACCTATCATCAGCTAGTGAAGCCGAATGAGGCATATTTTTTACTAAAAGATTACTGAAAAGTATTATTTTTATACAACCTTTATTGACCCACTGCTGGTCAAAGGTCTCCCCAATGTTTTGTCTTCTCTAGCCAATCTCTCGTACTTGCTTCTAAGTCGTCACATTTCAAAAAGAAAATATGGCAAGAAGTAATACATTGTATATAAACTAACGTAGTCCTTTTTCGTCTCGCACGGGATATATATTTTTTATTATTGTTTGAGTTTTGCTTATCTGTCCTCCTATCATTAGTCTCCTGTGCGAGCCTCATTTTTTCTTTCTTTCTTATTTCTTTCTTTCTTATTTCTTTCTTTTTTCTTTCTTTCTTATTAATTTCTTCTTTCTTTCTTCTTTCTTTCTTCTTTCTTTCTTCTTTCTTTCTTCTTTCTTTCTTCTTTCTTTCTTCTTTCTTTCTTCTTTCTTTCTTTCTTTCTTTCTTCTTTCTTTCATCTATATAGTGTGCACAGCAATGATTTTCTCTGTCTGTAAATCTGCTCCAAAATTAATATCGGTTTCGGTGTAAAGAAACTTTATTCTCAATAAAGACATATGTCACTTACTTGAGAACAATACTAAAAAACATCATCGTCATCAGTATTACAATTTAATAGTTACCCATCCAATGCATTCATTTCTCCAGAAGTATTCGATCCGCAATTATGTGCTGGCTAAGTTGAGTCTTGAATACATTGAAAGAGTGTAGATTTTTTACACAGGACGGTAACTTATTATAGAGTTGTGCTCCTTCAAAAGTTAGCATTTTTTGCCATAGTTCGTTCTTATTTTAGGTAAAACTAGATTTCCCTAAATATACTTACATAAATTATGACAAGTTTGTCTTTTTCTAAATTTCGGTTCATAACCATTACCGATATCTGAAACAGCTCAAAGTTAGAACAATGGTCTGACATTTACTCTCTTATTAACACGCGAAGTACATAATTCGCGTCATCTAGTTAAATTTATGTCTGCGGTCGAAGGCTAGCAATTTAATCGATTAAAACTAAAAACATAATTATAGAGAATGTGTGATAGGCACTGACATTACATGTGTACAGTATTACAGATTAACTACTACATAAACCAAGGCTATGTTAACCAGTAAATAGAGGATTTCCTCCCAACCACCGGTAATTATTGTCCGTTTGTCAGTCCCAATGATCTCGTAAACCACTGAGCCAATTTTGATAAACGAGCCGTTTCGATAGGCGTAGTAGAAAGTTAGCACATTGATTAAACTTTTCCTTTTACAATTTACGAGGTTAAGACAAGGCCACTTGGGCTACTTGGACTTGGCGCCATAGAACAGAGACCATGGACAAGACAAGGGTCAAGGAGCCAGGGCAAAGCTGAAGG
Source organism: Orthosia cruda (assembly GCA_964057195.1). Lineage (NCBI taxonomy): Eukaryota > Metazoa > Arthropoda > Insecta > Lepidoptera > Noctuidae > Orthosia > Orthosia cruda. The sequence goes on along the minus strand of OZ059835.1, from coordinate 6,510,938 downwards.
TCCATACTTGTAATATCAAATTAGGGTGTGTTACCTAGTTACTGGGTTGTGGAGGTCAGATAGGCAGTCGTTCTATGTAAAACACTAGTACTCAGCTGAAGCCGGTTAGACTAGAAGCCGACCCAAACATGATTGGTAAAAGACTAGGCATATTGATTTACAAGTAATTTCAAATGCCTATCTCTATGTCTTAAAGTTCGGGCGTTAGAGGAACAGGTTATATTCTATTTTGATGATATAAGCAATCTCTCCACCACCAGCCTGCAAAGAATCCTGAAGTTCCTTGGTCACGTAGCCCGAAAGTATGGTGTTAAGCTCGAGCAGCTGATGGCCACTGGCAAGGTCGAAGGCATGAGGCCGAGCGGCCGCAGCTCGATTAGATGGCCTAACCAAACCTGAACATCGAGCTGCACGATGCACTCCACGACACCAAGGAAAGACACAGATGGAAAAACCTCATCAAAGAAAAGTTGACCTCCTTTCGGGGTAATAATGACTCTTAGTAATTCGAGGAACACGACGCAAGGAGGTGGAGCAATCCCATGGTCAAGACTCAAGAGGTCATGTCATGATCTTCAAAATTACTGTATAATATTATTGAGATACTTGGTTATGAAATCTACTTAATTTATTTATTTCGGCTTTAGATAAATCGGTTTCTAGGTTACACACACCTAATCCGATTACAAAAATGACGATGATTTTGTAACTTTTAAATGTTGTAACTAAAAAATTCCGAATTCGCTACGGTTAGCAGTAGCCAACACTTATTTTGCGATTCATCTTCATGTATCAAGGTCGTCTGTTAGACAAATATAATATTCCAGTCTCTTGTGAAATTAAATATTTTAAGCTAACATTCTATGCATTGAAGATTCTGTAGGTGCAGAGATTAAGCGGTTAGTTACTGCGCTAAAGAACGCGGCTTTGAGATTTGAGCCAGACCGTATTCTTCAGCCCAGTTGTAATTGGCTCTTCGCGACTTAGGTCTTGGACTTGCTCGTTGTGAAACGGTCATCTATGATTTATTTTACTACTGATTCCAAGATAGTTCAATATCTTTTCAAGGCCTCGTCGAGCTTCAGAGTCCCGGTGATTTTCTAATAGCGTCTACTGTACATTCTAACTTGTTGTTCATGTACAGTGGTTCTTGAAGTTTCTAGCCAGCTCAACCTATTGCGATTTTGGAATAAGCAACTTTTAGCTGCATCATCTGCCTTTTCGACAGTTCAAAAGTTACTAGGGGATTACCACAGGCCCTTAGATCAAGGTTAAATATTGTGAGTAAGCGACAGATGTACATGGCTTGTATACATGTCTCTTATTCATAGTCGCACCATGGTAGTATTGACTCGTCAGAGTAGGGCTGTAATTTGAGTTTGGAATAGTGTGGCATCAAAAACTCTTTAACCCAGTTTACTCTTTACTCCATATTTACCTTTCTTATCAAGTAAATGCTTATTAAAGTGAAACCATCGATCGCAGCCACTTAATTATGATCCGGTGTCGATGTAGACTAACAGCATAGCCTCTAGTCGACATAGCATCCTTCCAACAGCATTCGTTCTCACGCAGACCTGTTCTTAGTGAAAACTGTGAAACTGCTACTTAGGGTTAGTGTTAGGGTTTCCGTTGTGGTTAAGTTAAACCTGCTGGTTTGACTTATGTAATGTTGTTATTATGCGGTTTGTTGGAGTAAGTTAAGTGTTTTGTTCGGGATTTGAGTGGTTTCTTATGATGTTGTCTTCATATAAAATAGGCTAGAGGGGACTGCCTGTCGTAAAAGGCTGTAAGGGATCTAGATTTGTTACCCAGGTCGAGGTTAAGTGCTATTGGGTTTGCCAACTGGAATTTTTGAGTAAGACACTAGAACCAAATTCGTGGCCGGTTGAATAGACTCACCTTCTATTTATTTTAACATGGCATTTTCCATTAATTAAACAAAAGCATAACTTCAGAAACTCAGGTGTTCTACTGACATATCACTAGATATATCTCTTGGTATCTCATTTATTGTTTGGACAACGAACATCGATACAATCATCACAATAAAATTTCATCTTACTGCAAAACGTTCTTTGATTTATGTAGAATTTAAAACGCTTATTCTATTTCCTGAATGGTTTCACAAATTGCTTTAAGACAGCCGCTGGACTCACGTCTCTTGAGCATAAATGATTTAAGTCCAAGTATAATTTTATGGGTACTTAGGTATATATCTGAAGAAAAGAAGGTTTGTGAGGAGTGATATTAAATTAAAGGGAGTCGGTGATAGCGTGACGGTTGACTGGACGGTATGGGATAAGGGCAGGAAGGTGGTACGTCAGTCGCCCCCCACACGTGAGGACCCGAGGTGGCGGCGAGTAGAGTTCCACGCGCGCTCCTCTTAGAGTCGCGGGGGGAGTCAAACACCTCACTACCCCCAACTCCAGGTCGAGGCCCACAGATGCTCTCTGCCCCCCAGGGCGGGGGACATCCAATGATGATTTACCACCCGGTACAAACAATAAAAAATGTGATATAGACGCTATACCAAATAACTTGTTCAACTATACAGTGTATAGGCTAATAACAGCTCATGTATAACAAGACAAGCTGATCACTAAACTGACAGGACGCTTTCTAATAGCTAACCAGTTTTATATGCCAAAAGATTTGGCAATGTCGATCAAAAACAGACGTCGTTTGCGCACAAAACTATATCTAAAGGCTGACACATGTATCTGTCAATCAAACATATCAATCATACTGGACATAGGCATCACGAAGATCTTAAAGCTGAAACCGAAGTGATTAAAATAAAACGCAAATTAAAAAAAGAGTCAGACCGGGTCATTGGCAGTTTAGAGTCTAGAGTCTATTTCAAACTTTATGGAGTTAACCCATTTTCCATTTTACCCGCTAATGTATCCTACACTGTTTGTACTGGGAATGGTGTGGTACAACGAACGCAGAGTGCGCCGAGAATTTACACTCGCGGCGTATGCACTGAAGCTCCTGCGTGGAGTAGCACATAACCCGGGTGTGCTGCGTCACCTGAAGCTGTGCGTGCCAGATCGGTACGTGTGGAGGCGGCGGCGGCCGCCAGTGCTGGCCGTGCCTGCTATTAGAACCAATATATTGCCAAAAACACCTCTCACCCGCACAACGAATTTCATGCGGGCTAGACATATTTTCGTACAATTTGAGTGAATTCCCAAGAGTTTTGTTGAATTTTGCTAATTATAATTAAAATTTAGATGTGTAAAGTTTTATTTTATATTAGTTTAGAAGATTTTAATAGTGTTAGAAGTTTAGGTGTATATAATTTTTATACATTTATGTAAAAACTGATTTTAGATTAAGATTTTAACCACTGTATTGTATTGGGTTCAACCTGTAAGATAGTGTATGTAAGTTAAATAAATAAATTGATTTGTGCGCGTTTTATGGCAATAGCATAGATAATAAAGCAATAGGGTCGCCCCCTAATAGGTACAAAGAACTAAAGCAGAACAGCCGAAATTAGAGCAGTATAGGAAAACCTCTGCCTAATGACTCGGGAAATACAATGAGATAAGGGCAGGAGCATGATGTAGAAACATAGATACAAACTTCTTTTTTAATAACCAAAACTATCCCACTGCCGGCTAAAGGTCTTCACCAACTTATATCCAGCGCCTCCTCGAACCAATCCTCGCGATTCGCATCCTCGTCGTCTCGTTATAAACTTACAAAATATATATTTAGTAACTTACTCATAATACTACTTAATAGTAATAAATTAAGTCATGTCATACATAACTTACAAAATATTCAATCACCAACTGTCCATCCTTTTCGCCATACAGTAGAGAGCACGGCGACCACCAAAACCGCTTGATTGCGATGCGCCGGCGCACGCTGGCAGCTTTCTACAGACATTCCCGCCGGACCGGTGCTGTGCCGGCCACCTTTATGTTATGTCTGCTAAAATATCTGCAACTTGGCAGAAATACAGGAGAATAAACAGAAAAATAGTTGACAAACCGATAAAATGTTTTGTTTGAGATGACAGCTGCATCTAATCGTAAACAATGCAATTAAATATTGTGGCGCTGGCAGGCTTGCCAAACATCCCAATATTTCTTAATTCATTTCTTTATTGTACACAAAAACAACATTACATACATTTGATAATAAAGTACATGTACAAAGGCGAGCTTAACTCAGTGTTGAGTTCTCTTACAGGAAACCCTAGAGTGACAAAGAAAGGTGACAATTATAGAGGGTAGGTATCCAGTGTACAATATTAAAAGACGAATTAAATTAAAACATAAATGTACATAAATATATGCGGTGTTATTTAAACATTCCATTATTATAAATGTCTTGAATCTATTCTAAAGCAACCGTTACAATGTGAAACACCATGATCCCAAAGACTAATTATATTTCTGTTCGAGTCTTGCCATTCTTCACAACATTACTTGCAGCATTAGACTCTGAGTATCAGAACGTCAATATTATTAATCGAATTATTTCATCGTCACTAAATCTTTTACCTTCTCCACACAACTGTCACATGTAACTATCAAGAGTGGATGCGTACACGCAGCCGTTAGAAAGCCGATCATCTGTCGTCATAACGTCTGCATTTGCATTCACTTTTGGTACTTCAGTGATGGGTGCGCATGCGAAAATTTATTCTATATTTAAGTTCAAGACTTTGAAGGGCTCGGCAGAATGCTTATTTAAGCATTAGGTTGTTGTAACCATGTTTCAAGTTTTTTTGTGTCTCAACTGTAATTAGGTATTCTCTAAATTAAAGTATAATTTAGAGAATACCTAATTATAGTTCTCGCCAAAGTTCTGGGCCGCCCTGAAATTGGCATTCCAACGCGCAAGGCACGGCACGGTGCTGTTTTTGTATGAGCATTAATTTTACTAATGCTCAGTCATTATAGTCAACTTCTGGGCGGCCTAGAAGTTTGGTAAGAACTGTACCTACCGAGTATTCGAAATATTTTACAAGACTACTAATTTGATTGATTAAAATACAGGATAATCTTGCTTAGAGCATTTAAGTTAATGTAATCATTCCTCGATAGATATCACATACACTATATCTTTTCCATTCCTTCACCCTCGCATCACCTGCTCCAATATAACTATCAGAAATAATTAAACTTTACGATAAACATCAACTTGACAGTTGATAGCCATTCGAATTTCAATTTAACGGTTGATACGCGAACATTTTGATAGCCACAATACTTTTACTACTTCTACGTGATCTATTGTGTGGTTCGAAGTGGATCGGTGACAGCCGTAGCGATCGATACAATACATTGACCTACTGCTCTAGTACTGTTTACTGTGGCCTTGAATTTGATGAACGTTTTGTTCATTTCCGCGGTATGAGTGAAAGATTCTTTTTATTTTTTTTTAACACGTTTTTATTAGCTTGGTATGTGTGTATCTATGAATCTATGTAACGGAATCTTTGAACGTGATTCCCCCTTCAATACGTCGAATTAATTTGAAACTTTACACACTTATCAAGGACCGATGACAATGCAATAATTTAAACAGTTTGTCCTGTTATCCTCACCAGGATCTTTAGGATTAGCGATAGAACAAAAAATAAATAATGGTTTAAAAAAACTAGAAAACCATATTAACATGTAGAAAATAATTTTCAATAAATTTAAATTAAGAATAGTGCGATTTACAATAATAGTATTTTATTGTAAAAAAGCGTGGGGTGCTTGATGTCAATTGTTATAATATTTTATTGACAGATATTGGTAAAAGCAGAGTCATTTTGAAAATATCTTAAAAAGCACCCTACGCTTTTTTACAATAAAATACATTTTGTATTAACTATTTTTAATTTAAATTTAATGAAAATTATTTTTACTTTTTAGTTTGGTTTCCTATTATAGCGTGTTTTTTAGTTTATTTTAACTATTATTTTTCATGTTTGATTGATATGAATGAGTTATCAGAGGAATGAAAGATGGACACTGAAGCGCGATATAACGAACTAATGCTAGTCGAATATATGTTCTGTCGAAGGATTCCAATGATGGCGGGGCAAACATTCCGTTTATGTTGGATGCCGGGTCCGCCTGGTCTGTCCTCAGCATGGGGGCAGCGGGTCCTGTTGCAACGCATGTTCAGCGCGCGTGGGACGACGTCACGTCTAGGCTGATCCAGGAAAGGATGTTGATGGGTTCCTCGGGGGCTGATTTAGCCAGACTCAAAGCTGTGTCGCAGCCGGAATCGGGGGCATGGTTGCACGCGCTTCCTTCGCCTCACCTGGGCACGTTGCTTGATGACGACTCTTTGCGGGTGGCGGTGGCCCTTCGCCTGGGCTGCAAGGTGTGTGAACCCCACAGATGCACCTGCGGTTCCATGGTGGAGGCCGATGGCCATCACGCTTTGAGTTGTCGTCGTTGCTCGGGGAGGTTCCCGCGTCATCATGCGCTTAATGATATTGTGCGGAGAGCATTGGTGTCGGCAGATATCCCCTGCGTGCTGGAGCCTCCGGGTTTGTGTAGGACTGACGGCAAGAGGCCAGATGGACTGACCTTGGTACCTTGGAAAAACGGCAAGTGCTTAATATGGGACGCAACTTGCGTCAGCACTGTTGCCGCCAGCCACCTTGGTCGCACCGTCCTCTCGCCGTCAGCGGCGGCGGAAGACGCCGCTGGGAGGAAAAGGGTGAAGTACGCACCATTGGAGGGCCGTTACTATTTTGTGCCCATTGCCGTTGAGACCATGGGCTGTTGGGGCAGTGAGGCCAAGAAGCTCATTAGTGAGATAGGGCATAGGCTAAGGGACAAAACGGGTGACTCCCGCTCCAGCTCGTTCTTGGTGCAAAGGTTAGCCATTGCCATCCAACGTGGCAATGCAGCAAGCGTTATGGGCACCTTTGCGCCGGGAACAGTTAGGGGCGGGTTATTTGACTAGTTATAAGACAACGCTTTTTGACGTGTCGTTGTGACTTTGACATCTAATTTGTTAGTCTTAGTTAATTAAGTATTGTATAGATAATTAATATATACACTTATATACATTAATTTGCTATTTAATTAATATGCTAATAAGTTGTAAATAATATATTTTATTCAATGTTATGAATATTTGAAATAAAGCAATGAGTTGTCGAACTGTTGAATAATTAACTGTCGAAATTCAGAATGACACTCAAAATTTTCAATAATTGAAAAATATTGCTTAGGTATGTGATGTAATAATATTCAATTGTGTGTCTGTCTATCGTTTCTCTTATTGATAAATCATTAAAGGAGGGAAAAAAGTCGCTGAATTGATAAATGTTTAGCAATTTATTATTTCTTATATACCTACCTTATTTTACACCTTAAGTTAAATTTATAAAGGAAATTTAAAACCACCTTCTAACTAAAAACACAGCAATTTGTCATTACAAAGTGCAATGGCAAACATTTTATAGCTATTGTAACATTACACACAGCAATATTTTTAAAGATCATATGACAAGTGAGGAAGTAAATTTAGAGATCAAGATGTGCGGTGACACGTGATCTGTTGTACAATGGAAGTATATCAGTGACAATGACAGCCGTATCGCTAACGTTACAATGCGTTGACCTACTGTTCTATAAGTTGCGCTGTGGCCTTGAGCTTGAACGTTTTATCACGTCAAGGAAAGAAGTTTAAATTGATCAGGTGTTTTGACTTAGTTGTTCAAACTTTTGACTAAGGTATTATATAGGTAGATATATGTGATTTTCCAACCATGTCATTCCAACCTGTATATTTCCACAACAGGGATGTTTCCCGGGTCGGAAAATTATAATTCTATTTAGTCCGTTAGTGAGATTATCAAATAATATTGGACCCGTATTTTTTGTGTGAGCAGTAGTGGCCCAGTGGTATCGGCCGCGACTTACAAGTTGTAGGTTGTAGGTTTGAGCCCAGGCAGGGGCTTTACTTTGTGTAAATTATTTCATCACCACTGCTCTCAAAACGGTGAAGGAAAACATCGTGAGGAAACCGGCATGTCCTAGAATCAAAAATTCGAAGACATGTGACATCCACCAACCCGCACTGGGCCCGCGCGATGGATTACGGCCCATTCCCTCTCACAGAGAGGAGGCTTGTGTCTCAGCAGTGGGAACTTATGATGTGTGATGTGATTTTCTTTTGCTTTATCAAATAAATAAAAATTGACAAAGATAAAGCGCATTAAAGTTCAGGGGTGGGGGCTCGTGTCGTCACTATGTCAGTATAAAGTGTAGCACATCGTGACGTCACACGATATTACAACGCTCTGTATCATCGTATGTTTTTGTTTACGTGGCAAAAGAATGAATACGTGTCCAATATTTTTAGTTTGTATAACTGACGGACTAACTAAATATTTTTTGTCAACTACCCCCATCATCGTCATTTTCTAGCCTTTGTGTTGTATGTGCTACTTGGGGTTCATCTTCCATTCTCCGTCATCAACCATTATCTCCCTATCATTCTCTTCCTCGTCTTTCATGACATTCCCACAATTTATAAATTTTTCGTTAGCCTTCCCTTCTCTCTTTATCCACAATCCCAACAGAAATTGAAAGGGATTCGATAATATCTGATAGAACAGGGCGGAAATTAATTAAAGATACCATCAGAATTAAGATTTGCTACAAACGGAATTCAATTCCAATAACTTCCAACATATAAATTAACGGTTTAGTTAATAATTAAGATAAATTGCACGATTGCACTCCGACTAACGAACAGAGTATTTCATACTTTCTAACTCCATAGTAAATATTCGTTTCCGCAATGTATTATGTACAATCTACTTAATTAAAGAAATCCTTTCTCAAAGCTAGTAATTAAACTACTTATTACGTAATATTTAGTACATTGCCGTTTGTATTTTTAGCAAAAACTAAAGGAATTCTATTTCTAACATGATTTAAAATTTTGTATCTTATTACTGGGGCATACACACATAAAATAACATTACATCTATTACGAAGAATTGGGCACAGCTAGGTGCACCACCTACACCGCCTATTACCAGCAAGCACAAGTCCAAACTCCGGACTGCTACTAAGAAATTCTAGATGTAAAAGCCCAATAACTCTTTGCCTGTCCCGGGAATCACACCCAGCAACTCATGATCAGCAGTGGAGTTTGCGACCACTATCCCAACGAAGTAGTCAGGCTATTCTTTGTATGAGGTAGAATTTTCTATCTTATAACGGAACCGTTGGCCCACAATTCCCTTTTTGTCGGGCAGTTTCTTTGTTCTTACCCCTTTTCTTAAGCCCAGTTTTTTGATCCGTAGTTAACTTAACCAATAGTTAAATATTCTAACCAATAATTTCAAATTTCGGTAAAGCGCGTTTGTTCATCGATTGTTAGTCTAATAAATAATTAACTCTCCAACTTATTATTACCGATTTTTTAAACTATTTTGCCGAATTTTCATGCAACATACAGGCACCTAGGTGGATTGAGACTCAATGTGCCTGAGGCATTCTCCAGTCAACCAAGGGTGGTGGAGAGATAACATGACAGGTGCATAAAAAATTAAATGATTATTGAAGTAAAATTTAATAAAACATAAATAAATATTAAAATAAACATAACCATTGGTAATATTAAACTATTGGTTGAGTTAACTATTTAAAAAATTGGGCCGCCATCCATATTCATAACCAACTATCGTCACGGCTTCTTCCTTTTCAAAGCTATTCGTATGATGAACAAAAACATGACGAACAATATTATTTCTCTCCTGTCCGTTAAATTGCTAAGCCAATAGTTATGCAAAACTCGACTATTACATTTCACTGCCGGTCTGCTTAAGTAGTAGAGAGTAAAATTGAGCTGTCAAATGTGTAGCTAACGAGAGTGAGTCTAAACAATCATTTATCTTCACTAAACCTGATCTTAACAACCACTATGTAAAGACGAGGTAATACTGCAAGCGAGTAGAGTTTACATAGCCTAAGATATAACTAATAAACTTTGTATTAAATCATACGAGCATAATATAATTAATCAATCAACTCAGCCTATCGTTCTTCTGCTAGTCCCACTTGACAAAGTCTAATCAAATAACAAAAAATACTTATTTTTTTTATTTACAACAGAATGCAACTAAAAAAATTATAGACTAATACATAACGTACCTATACAATCACGTATAAAAAGGGGAGAGGGGAAGGGAGTAACTGGGCGTCAAAAAAATCATCCAAATCGTTGAAAATGAGAGAAGTTCCCAGAACGCTGGCAGCATAGCTACGTTAGATAGCAATGCTAATTCTCTGGCCGAAGGAAAGCACGGCCCTCTGGTCACGTGAAGAAAAATAATTATAATTAAAAAATTATGCTTTATGTAAATCAGCATGTTATTTCGATGGACTGGCCTTCTAAACTAAACCTCCACAAGGCTTTTGCTCAATGCCTACACCAATTCTAAACTTAGACGCGATAATTTATCTTCACTGGAACACAGTTTAATTACCAAGTTTTCTCTATCACAACCACATTTGCCGGCGTCCAGTCAACTACTAAAATGTAGGTCACTATCAAAATATCTGTGCACTTGGAGCTGTCAATGGCACTCTGATGTTCGACTCTTGTATTGGTGCACGGGGCGAACGAGGGGCGCCGCGCGGGTAGGCGGGAGTGGGGTTATTTGACACTTGGTGTACACAGTTATTTTGGCCGAGTAGTAGTTAAATTATACCTCTCTCTCCGCCACCACTATAACCTAGTCCTGTCGCGGATGTACTCGCAGCTGCTCACATACTGAATGCGTAGGAGCTCATTATACGACCGTATTGATAAATAAAACATGGCGCTTGCCCGCCTGCCATACCTGCGGAGAAAGTGTCGTGAACTTGATCTTACTATAATTTCGGAAGGTAGGTAGGTATATACCTACAAACGTGAATGGGTTTTTAAAGGCATTTTTTTAAATGGTGATTTCAATTAAAGAATGAGGCATTTGGCGATGAACATTTCGCTTTGTGGTCTTTCTGAGTTAGTTTCGACGGGATATGGCTTTTGCAAGTGCTGTAATAGGAATATCGTGCAAGATGATTTCTTGTTCAATGTCACTTATGTCATATATGTGTGTGTTCTGCAGACTATTTGAAAGCTAAAGTCCTACAAGGTGAGTGCCACGGGAGTCCGCTCAATGCGAAAAGCAGTGGTCAAAGTGGTCATGCTAGGGGAAGGCCTATGTCCATCAGTAGAAGCCTTTGGCCGAAATGATGATAATGTACACTCAAAAACTTGGCTGGTGCTTCAATACGAGTAGATACTTGGTATGTTGCCAATAGCAAGCTATAGCATTAACATTTAAAAAGTTTCAAGTTCTGAGTTTCTACTTATTTATTGACTGAAGACCACAGAAAGCAACAGTTAAGGATAATGAATGTTCCCACTGCTGGGACACTGGCCACCTCTCTGTGAGAACATAATCCACATCACGAGCCGAGTGCGGGTTGTTGGATGTCACATGTCTTCGAATTTTTGGTTCTAGCATATGCCGGTTTCCTTCACTGTTTTGAGAGCAGTGGTGATGAAATAATTTACACAAAGTAAAGCGTCTGCTTGGGTTCGAACTCACGACCTACAACTTGTAAGTCGCGGCCGTTACCACTGGCCCACCATTGCTTTAAGGATAATGTACTTCTCTTGAAAACACTTACCCATTTATTATTCTTACTGCATTTCCACCTTTTGGAAAAGCAAGGAAAAACAAATGAAGTGTCGAGAAAGTCATTGAGAGATAGATGGGTGAAATTGGTAGCCATACGTGTGGACGATGGTCTATCGCCTGTACACATAGTGGGCCATTACTATGCAAACCGCGGTGCTTGTGGTGGCGGTCACGTAGACCTAATGGTGCTGACTTTTATTGATATTAGGTTGGAAAGGCAGGTTGTTGGCACCTGTAGTGCTATTCTATAAATATCTCACCATGAAAATGGTGAAATGAACTTATTATACGCTATTAAATACTGTTAAAATGTTTGTGAAGTGATCTTGTAGTAGTAAGTTGTCCTACAAGATCACTACCAACATAGGTGAAGTGAGTTCACGAAGAGGTTTTGACAGAAGTCTGAAGCTAAGTAAATGATTTATTTAGTAGATACTTTGAACTGTTGTGCTAATTAACATTATCCTTATCGTCTGATAAGGATAATGTTAATTAGCACAACAGTTGCAGAAAAATTAGGCTTACTTAAGGGAATTCCACCGCGTTAGTACCTTAGTAACGGCTAGATTAAAAAAATAATATTATTGATTCATGTACATTATTTGACAGACATGGTTTTTTCGTGAAAAATACACAACATGATATTTTTTCTCTACTTTGTGATACTCCTCCAAAATGACTTTGATGTTTATAAATATTTTTACACAGAAAAATTGATGACTAGAATGTCTTCATAACTGAAATAGCATATGTAAATCAAGGAGTTTCTATATTGATGTTCTGGCTCTTAAATTAGGCGGTTGTATTGCCTTAAGGCGATATATACGCCCCAATGTAACGCAGTACTGGCCGTGCGCCCGCTCGATGCCAAAACAATCAAAATTGAACCTCCTTTTGAACAGTTTTGTTTGCAAAATATTATTTGATTTAAATATGCTATGTTAGGTATGAAGAAATTCCAGCCATCAATTTTTCTGTGTAAAAATATTTTTAAACATCCAAGTCGTTTTGGAGGAGTTTCCAAAAGTTGCGAAAAAATAGCGTGTTGTTAATTATTTTTTAAAGAAAAACTATTAGTTACACGAAAAAACACTGTGTTCAAAATTATGTACATGAATCAATAATAAATATATATTTTTTTCAAACCTATCTGTTACTGAGGAGTATGCTTTAGAAAGTTACCGTTTTACGGCACTAAAGCGTATGTAGGCCTTTAAGCCTTGTTTAGCTTCTCGTATTGGAGTACCTTTTGGACGGCCTCTAAAGGAGTAAGTAATAAAATCAGAGGGAACCCTACAAAATAAATCTGCAGATAAGTACATTAGTTAAATTAATAATATGAGGCCTTTGACCCAATTATAACACAGCATAGGCCAATAAAAAGTTTACCTCCAGTTTCTATTTTATTAATTGACCTGATAGCCATTTTACGTAACATGTATGTTCAAGCTGATTCTACATGATTCGAGAAAAACCTCCAATATATTTGCATAACACCTATAAGTAAAATGTATTTACCATAATATTCTCATTAGAATATCCCATTACAACAACGTTCGCCAATTTCAACCTTATCCCATTAGCATAAAGATCACAGATTTAAATGAAAGTGGATCTCGAATAGTGAGGTAATCGGATCTATTGTTTATTTTTTATTCTCACGATGTAGATAGAATGTTTATTGTTGGCAACACTGGTTTGAAATTCAGTTTTTTTTTGCTCTGGCAACGTATGCAAATGTATCAAGTGCCGTAACTCTGTGATGTCATTATTCAGATGCTGTCAGATGATTCCATTATGTTCCGTCTACATTGCGTTTTTTGTTCTACAGGTGCGTAATGTTATTCAAATTAAGAAAGAGATGAATACGAAACAAGATGGTGTTTTCTCGACAGTTCGTTGTTGTCAGAACAATAACGGTAGATGTCACAGATTATAATTAATTGCTGTAATAAGATGAAAGTGAAAGGGGCTGCTAATATAATAGACTAATTACTTACCTACTATGCAATTTGTGTTAGTTAGGCCTTTGTAACATTAATGTCATTTAGCAATCGTCGATCTAAGTTTCTAGATTACCTACATTTGAATTGATAGAAAAGTAGTTAAGAATGAGATAGGCATCTTTTTTGACGTTATTATATTCGACTTATATGGTTTAGGAGAATGTTTGAGTTCATGCACAAAGGTACAAAGGTACCAGTCCACCAAGGGCCGAATATTACTTATTTGTTTTATTTATTTTTTAATGTGGGGGCGTCCATATATCTAGCAACGACCGTACGTAGCTAAATTGTTCTCAGTGGTCCCTAGTACCTACTAACGGCGCAAATAATTGCATTTACTACAGTGAAATTAAAGAAAAACAACACCGAGTGACTTCGATGAAGAATACATCTGTATTCATGAATACATGTGTATTCTTCATCGAAGCCGAGTGATGACAAAGCGACCCCTACAGCGAAAATTTACCTCAATTAAAACAATAATATCACTATTAACTTTTATTTCTAACACCCACACATGTCATTTAGGAACACATCCCACTCAAAAATAACAATAAAAGAAAAGTAATTACAATAATTACGGCACTTTCGTCTTGATGATGTAACATTCATTATGACAAGACGTCACGGTCAACACGTGTGATTATCTCGTCAAGCTTTTAGCGTCAAGCCTAGGGTTGCCAAGCGTACTCTAAAATGGATTATTGTACTCTATTACAAATTATTGTGCACCAGAATAGAGTATTGAATACTAATATTTTGTATTGTACTCATATAACGTGTACTGTACTCTATTTTGCGTAGGCATACTCTATAATCTTCAAAAGCGTGTTTCAGCTCTGGTTTTCGGTTCACTCAGTTTTGTTCAAAAGTGTATAATAAATAAACTACTCGATGGAGTACGATGAAAAACATTATTTACCTGGTCTAAATTTAAATAAAACTAATGAAAAGAAAAGCACAGGGCTTCATTGAAATTGTCTAGAAGTCGTATAATGATTTAAAAAAAATGGTGTCTAATAGAGCAAAACAATAAAGGGTACACTTTCATTGACATCATTATCATTATCCATAGCCTGTCTTCGCCCACTGATGAGAATTGACCTTTCTCTTCTTATCCCCACAATCCTGTGCAACTCTTTTTTTTAGGCCGATATCGGGTCCTGTGGTGCGGGCCACGGGAATGAAGCCGCGGAGAAACAATGTTGACATCCCTAGTCATGGATCAGAGTCAAACCGTCAATCAAACATCAGTCTTTTGATGCACTAGTCAATCAAATCTTTCAGTTCGTCTGTGGTACGTCCATTGTAAGATATGATCGTCAATTGTTTAAATGAACGAATATTGAATGATTGTGTGAACGAGGAACCCACCGTGGGGTGGTGATAAGTTATTAAGGAATTATTTTAATTACTTATTTGTTAGAATTTGTTGGACTTCCTTGCTGTAGTTGGCTTCCCTGTCTTTTGTTGGTATTTTGTAATACGTGATCTGTTTCTTTGAGACTGATTTGAAAATTGCTATTATACTTATAGATCATCTTGTCTCTTGTTTATATTTTAAATGCACTATATGTTAGTCATTTGATCCTAGCTACAGTGTCTGCTTTCGTTTTTCAAGTATAACTTACTCGCTTGCATGATCTAAATCTGTTCTAAAGATCTAGTTTAACTTCTTTATTTACCATTTTAATAGCACCGTTTCGAGCATAAATTTTCTTTCTTTCCACTTTATTTTATCATACAACTCATATCATTCATCATCTATGCTCATCATTTCTATACAATCTCTTTACACACCATCGGCCTTAGCATCCTTTCTATGTCTTTCTCTTTCTCTATACTTCATTTCATCTGCCAACTTCTATCATTCATCATCTATAACCATCATTTCGATTCTATCTCTTGTCACAACATCCGCCTCTCCTATCATATCACATCGCTCATCACTTTCCATTACTCATACAAAACACCATCAACCATCACTATCAAGAGCATAAACTTTACTTTCATTTTCGTGAGTTATGATTTGATTATCATTCGCTCCCATTCATTCAGTCATTTACAAGAAAGATGCTATTTAACTTATGTCACTATTAGGTCAATCTTTAAAATATATAACGATTTATTAACTTCACGACTGTGAACTAATTTTACTCTTTATATACCTTTCATTTCATCTGCCAACTTCTGTCACATCATCATCCTTGCCCACCATACCGCTCATTACTTTCAGTTCACCATCATCATCAGACTACAGCAGTCCACTGCTGGAAATAGGCATTTCCAATCGCACGCCATTTGTCTCGATTTTTGGCATCTCTCCTCCAGCTGTTACTAGCCACCCAGCGAAGGCCGTCGCTCCAATTAGCCTGAGGGCGTCCCACATTACGTTTACCCATTCGTGTTCTACAATCAAGAATACGTCTACCCCAACGGTCATTGGTTCTACGGCTAATATGGCCGCCCCATTGGCACTTTAGCTTGCTTATTCTATACGTCATGTCAACTTTGGATCACCACTTTCAGTTATTCATACAAGACAAAACACCATCAACCTTCACTATCAAGAGAATATAGTTTACTTTCGTTTTCGTGACTTATGATTTGATTATCATTCGCTTTAAAAACATTCAAAAGATTATGCGATGGAGATAATGTAATGGAATTAATGTGATGGGCATTACTGTTATGGACGGTGTTGTTAAATTGTAAGACATAGCGGACATTTTATTTATTGTTACCTACGAATTTGGCACGCTGGGCAACGCAAACAAGTCCTTATAGATAATGTCCGTTATAATAGACAGTTGAACTTCAAACCTCCTTTTTCCCCACATTCATTCGAGTTCATTCACAGGTTACTAAATACAGTATGTGTTACTTTCATTCATCTTTATCAGCCGTCAACTCAGTACTTAACAATATTTCGTATTTAGTTTTTTTAATAAAATAATTAGAGTTCTGTTTCATATCAGTCTGCATGCAACCTGCCCTTAGCAAAGTCACTCGAAGCAACATGAATGTATCAGATTGAGGTTAAAGATTATGTAGTTAGCTAACCCTTCCAAAACAAGGATCACGTTTTACTCGTACTTTTGTAATACCATTCAAGATATATGCATGCACCCGTAACAACTTGTGGTATTTTGAGTAAAATTGATCTCGCCAAAACTTATTTTTAAAATAATCAAAAAGATATCACTTCCCCACTCTAGAACTTGACCGAGCTCAGTATATATTATATCCCTATACTGATTCAGTTCGGCAAATTGCGTCTACGATTTTTCTGTTCCAGACATAACAATAAAATAAAACCCGCTATACGCTCATAACTTAATCCACAAAAACATAGGTAGGCGTGAAAATTACCGTGACCATAGTCAAAGGCGTCGGCATCATGTTCGAGGCAGCCATGACACACGCCGGTGCATTGACACCGGTACACCGACACAACGGCCAGCTGAGCGGGTAGCGACTTACCTTTCATGTCCTTTGTGTCCTTTGGTGTTGCACAGAGCCTGAATGTGATACAAATCTGATGTTTCGAAAGTTCGTGTTTGTAAAGGAAACTGTGTTGGCAGAATCTGTTTGATTATTCTCATTTGTCGTTTGAATTGAGTGATTAAAGAGATATGGCTGGCTCCCGGGGGGAACGTTACCTACAATGTTTATAAATAAATACAAAATTATCGGTGGGCGAGCGTTTTTTTAACGTCACAGTTTTAGAGTAAGGTTCGTAGGGAATGAAAAAGTCCTAGTTTATTTCGGGGAAAACTGAAAATGTTGAACAATACAACGTCTGTCGGGTCAGCTAGTAGACAATAGATTTTTGTGTCAACTTTTAACTATGATGAGACACGATATATCTATATTGTGTCTCATTATAATCAAGGCTTGTATTAAAGATGATAATTTATGAATGAATAACAATCCAAAACCGGAAAGCAGATGTAAATGAAATTATCAACGGAAATAACAACCAAGAACAAACGGAACAAAAATGTTATCTTCCAAATAGACTAAATCACAAAAAAGAAAGGAAGCTTCCATCGTTTTACAATGAATTGACGCAGTGTTAATCAGTTCCTAGTGAAGCATAGCCATTGTGTTATTGTGGTCGATGTAGTTTTTGTGAGATTTTAACTAACTATCTCACAGTCTGATTATAATCATAATTAGATTTGAATATTTACCTAATAATTTTGTGGATAGATTTGAATCTTGGGTTATGAAAGAAAGAAAAAATATTCTACATATATTTAAGATGGTCAGAATTTAGTTAGGTTTGATTTTTCTTTACAATTAACTGCTGTTATATTTACTCAGAACATTCTAGTTGTTGTTTTATTTGGTCAGTAAGAATATATAGTTTTGACACACCGCGTATTACACACCAACTCACACACACACATTATAAAAAGCCAACTCCTAGAAGACAGCCTACAATGGCCACCCGTCTCTAAGTCCAAAAAGTATTTAAGACAGCTTCTAAGTGTTTCTAGAAGGCCTTGGGAAGGTCTTAGGCCAGCAGATGGACACTAACCACTGAATTCGAAGACAACACTTAACTTTTAGACATTCGTCGCACTGTCATCATTATTTTGGAGTCGGCATTTGGTCCTCAACTAGTCGTGATCTCAGTAATCACCTTCTTTAGAGAAATATATTTCACACAGTCTATCCATCGTTTTGTTGCTACAATAAAGTTAAAATTACAATAACACGGACAACTTAAAACAAAGTTGCGCTTGAGAAACTCATCAGTAAGAAAACAGACTACTTCCCATAGATCCGCACTCAGTAATCAGCTAACTACAGGTTACAAACAGAGCAGCACTAGCCCGCTTCCCCCTAATCCCGTGGTAACAAGATCAGCAAACAATTACCTACGTTTGCCACATTTTTTCCCGCTCCTCCCATTCCCACGACCTGGCAAGCAAATTGCCACAAATGTCTGTCTTCAAGTCTATGTTAGGGGTATTGCATATTGGCAAATGTTCAATTACCCACTACCGCGCGCTCGCATTTTAATTTCATCGTGTTTAGTTAGACACGTTCTGTAAGGCACGACATTAGTAATGAGCTCAGTAAGAATATTATCCTTTTTGACAAAGTATTAATTTCTAAAGTGTAAAAAATATTCACTGCTTTCTTATAACTATGGTTCGAACCCACTACACACGACTCGTAAGTCGGGGTCGTAACCGCTGGGCCACCACTGCTCTCAAAACGGTGAACGAAAATATCGCGAGGCAACTGGCATGTCCTAGATTGAAAATAATAAGATATGTGACATCTACCAACCCGCACTGGGCCCGCGTGATAAATTACAGATCTGTGTCCGAGTTGTGGAAATATAGACTGATTATGCTACGTCACACAAGAAAACTCACAAGCAACTTGCGTGTCTCGAGTTAGCGACAAGAACGCAGATCATGCACGCAAGTGTATACGCACCCTAGTAGTAATACGAACAGTACTAACCACGATTAGTGGTCGACTAGGAAGCCATTACAGCTAAAATGATGTTACGTTATGATGATGTTAAGGAAAGTAGAAAGATCTCATTCATTAGATCAAAGTGACAGGTTGGATTCAGGAAATGAGACTGGTAGAAAAGCCAGATTCCAGTGGTTTTTTGAGCGGTTGAGCTTATTTTTAAGAATGTGTGAAGAGCGATTAATATAATTGGTGGAAAGGGAGATGATCAAAGAAAAATGATGTGAAGGAAATGGAGTAAGCGATAACGTGACGGTTAACAGAGGAAAACCAAAGAAGAAATTGCACAACCCAAAATCACATGGGACAGGAGAGAAAGATGATGATATAATACTTTTAAAGTCCTCAGATTTTGGTCCATAAGCTATAAAAGTTTGAGATTTTAGTGCATAAGTAGCTTACTTAATTCAGACTTATTAATTTTTGTAACGATGTTCAGTTTGATTAACTCCGCCGACAACCCACTGACCGTTTGATTTATTAAAAGGTTACTTTTAATGATATCTACTAAGGAACTTATATTAATAAAAACCCATTTTGCAAGGATTTTACTATCGCCTCCCACAATAAGAATTGTATTAATCTTACCAAAAGGCAATTTAATTAAACACTAATAAATACACATTGCAAAACTATCATACACATTGAGAAAGCTACAGAACAATATTTGTTGTAACATTTAACGTAAAAGGAACTGAAATACAAAGTTTCGTCACTCTCAAGACGCAGGTGACGGCACTATAAAATGGCGAACGCCTTTCAATTTTAAGAGTTTACACAAATACATAACGTTATGCAATGCTCATGCGCAGTGTTAGCGATGATGTTCACTTTGTTCAGCTTCTGAAGTGAGCGAGAAATGAAGGAGGTCACGAAATGAATACCTAGTTCTAGATAAAAAACACTGGGTAGGTACCTTATAAAACATGTTTTGCTTAATATGGGAACGAAAAAAGAGAAAGAAAAGGGAGGGTAGTTGAGAGAATAAAACAAGTTGCGACTACCACAAAGGAACATGGGAAAACAAGTGACTATACAGATGAGAGCAAGCGAGAATCTACTGGATTTGGACAACAAAAGACCGCGGGTTGTTGTGGCAATCCTTCCGGTAGACCTAAGTCCAGCAGCAGACCGGCTATCATCTGAAATAATCATGAATGTGAGACTGTTTCGTAATTCTAGACTTCCCTTGCTGGCCTGTGATCATCAGTGTACTGATTAAGTAATCTTTTCTCTGATGGAATTCGAATTTTAAAAAAGATTTTGCAAGATCTAAAACTCGAACTTTCTTCCGTTTCCAATAAGCATCACAAACCGGAACAGAATCCACACATTCTAAATTGAGAATTCAACAATAAAACATTAACCTTTAACCTGAGGGACCGTGACAAAAACTCGTTGCGAATCAACCGGGGCGTTACTAATCGGTTGATGAATCTAAATGACTCACTGCACAGGCGCAAGCCTCAGGGTTTCAAAGTAAAGTTACAGAATAGCTACAGACTTGTATTTATGATATTGAAAGGCAAAGTGCTTTTAACTAATGGTTAAATTGGCTTCAGGGCTATCACCTGCAGTCTAAAGTAGCGTTTTGATACGTTATAACAGGACTTACAACAGACTGGTCCCTATACGAAGTCACGGGTCCTTTCACGGCTCTTGATGGAAAGGTTAGGGATAATTTTTATCCCGGGAGTATATTTCATTGTGATAATTAATGACTTTCGGGGTAGGCAGCGGGTGAAGCCAATGGCAGAGCTGGCAGAAAACGCTAATAAAAAAGGCTCTAGAGTAGTACAGCCCTATTTTAACACAATATATATTTTCATAAACATAAATAAAATTATTTTTACTTTTTTTAAACAAGCTTGTTGCGTATTCTTCTCAGCAAACCCTTTCATTTGATACCCATATCATGGCAGTACACAAAAAATAACTAGTCCGCCATCTTGGGCGGTCCGCCATATTGGATTTAGAATGATGTCAGTTAGATTACGATGCATTGTCATCCAAACTAAACGTGTATGCAAAATTTCATCTTAATGGGTGGAGGATGAAATGCGGAGGTGATGCTTTAAAATTCAGTTGCAAGATTTGACCCGAACACACATACATACATTGCAAGTTACTCGTAAAAAGCTTGCTCTTTGCAATTAGATAAATCAAATTTGATTTTCTAATTTTTATTACTGACAGGCTCGCCCTTGTTAAAAATGTTGTGTACGATAAAACCGAAGTCATGTTACATGTCCAGATACAAACACCTATGGTCATTTTATAAAGCTAGTTACCAAACGTAGCTTCAAACTAAAGAAGTTGCCCTATCTGTCAAATGGTGACCCTAAGCACAACGAGAACCACATTCTAAATTGCCCCGTCATTTTGCCGAGCTCTCCAATATGGGCCAGTAGTGATTACGTGTGTAACCTAATGACGGTCTAATATGAAGTAGATGCGCCTACGCAATCCATGTAACGATGTTACAAGATTCAGGTGATTCTATAAAAAGAAAAGTTGATCTGTAATTTCATGCTTTGGCGGTGAAGAAGTGATTGGATTAATCTGGTTTTCTGATTCTGTGGGTATTAGACCATTACTTTCCATTAGCGTAGGTATAATTATCTATTTAATAACGGACGGAGCCATTCGCGTAGGTCCATTGGTTTTATGAATTTGTTAATCATATATGTTAACGGAAACATGAGAAAACCAATTTGTTTTTTTAGTCTATCAATCCGTGTTGAAAATATTGTTAGGTACTTACTAGGTAATTAAAATGACGTGTGAGTCAACAAAATAAACATCTTTGTATAACAATATGGTTAACTTAATTTAAACACTAGAATATAATTGAATAAGGTAAAATTTTAACGGCTTTGTATCGTTTCTGTTTACTTCAACTAAGGGACTAGGCAGTGAAGCTTTATAAGGTTAAGCTAAATCTTCTTACCAATGTGCTGAACGGGATTATCTTCAACTATTCTCGCAACTAAATGAAGATGCAAATCTTTCAAAATAATATAGGTCGAGTACGGAATAATAATATTACAAGATGTATATCAACACATCACATTTTATAATAATATTATAATATAATGATTATTGAATAATATTATAATATAATGATTATTTAATCATATTTATTTCGGAGTAGTAGGTGCATGTATAGATGCTAACCCGTCCTATTGGCTTTAACCAGAAATTGAAACGAATTGGGTAACCAGGCCTGATAGTGGTTTTATATCTGAACACTCTAAAATCACACGCACAGGACCGATAATTGTGGCAACGCTTGGGGGAGGCCTATGTCGAGCAGTGGACATCTTTCGGCTGAAATGATAATGATGATGATGACTCTAAAATCTTATTGATGCTAGATGCTAACCAGAGGTTAGCAATAAATTATTAGGCAATCATGCTATGCAGCTATGGTAGCAAATCTATCTTTAACTGTCAGATTTAACGATGCAGGTGGTCTAAGGCCTTTAAACTCCTTGCGGTAATCTGCTTATGGATACTCACTAGTATATCTGCTTATAATCTTTTACATAGTTGTGTTACCCACATAAGGAATACAAATGTACTTTAGTATCTACATACTTTATAGGATCTGTCCTTACTTGGGACGCACGTGTCCTAAGTTAAGATCTTGCAATAGTTTTACTGCCATCTGTGAGGAGTCAACACAACCAGACTATGTCGTGAATATTATATTGATTTCAACAAGAAATGTGTCATTTAGGTTTGACAATCACAAAAATAGAAATGTAGTTTAGTAGAATGACAGAAAGTTATTTAATACTTCATGCACACAAACGAACAGAGGTGGACTAAGAAACAAACAAGAAGCGAAAGAAATAAAAATAGAAAGAAACAATAGACAAAATTACGAAGAAGTAATAACAAAGACAAAAAAGCATCACATGGGATAAGAGCAGGAAAATGATAATGAAGAGAAAAACGAGGTAGCCTATATTCTCCAGAAGCATTAATGGTCCTTAAAAAAGAACTAAATACAATATTTTAGCACAAAATATGGTAAGAAAAACTAAGGTGTCAGAAACAGGAACTGGTCAATAGTCATGTTCTCACTCTATTAAGTCCAAACTTAGTTTTGCAACCCGCCGCAAAAGTTCCCAAGGCGCTAAATAACAGAACAGTATGGGAAAACATTAAAATAATACACAAAGTGATGCAAACCCAAGAGAGTGGTCAGATTTATTGCGCAAACGCAGCCTCAGACGTAAAGGTTAAACACGGCAATTATACACAAAGGCACAGTGAAACGTACTTTCTTAGGCTCGTGTTTGCAATATTCATGTTTTCTGTATTCGACGGCATTTTCCTAGGCTATATTGTAAAGGTCTTGCTGCCTGGCTTCGTTGACTTGGTTGCAAGCGCTATTGATGAGGTCATGATTTCGATGCCCGGGACGGGGAAAATATTCTGGGTTCTTTTTCCATCTGGAGAAAGGAGACTGCTATAGTTCTCGCCAAACTTCTTGCCCGCCCTGATGTTGGCTACAATGGCTGCGCAGTAGGAAATCTCATACAAAAACAGCACCGCTACGTGCCTCGCGCATCCGGTAAACCAACTTCGGGGCGGCCAAGAAGTTTTGCGAGGGCTATACTAGAAATTCTTAGTAGCAGCCCGTTCGAGTTTATACTTGTTCTCGGTTAACCGACTATCAGTATCGCTATATGCTGTTGAAAACACTAAAATTTCGTGATTCATAAGACCGTGTGTAGTTTTTCGGTTGTCAACATACGCCAGACCCTCAGCGCGTATCTATTGTCCGTTACATACGAATTGTATAACTATTTAAGTTGGGTATATTGAGTGAGTGCTATTAACTGAACTGTTTGTCAAAAGCTGTTGCGTGTGAGCATCTAAATCTAGACATTATTTGATAAAATGTTGTCCGATTCCTTTGAAGTTGCTGTTGAAATGGACATCATCATCCTTGATTATGTTGTCCTCATTTCATATTATTGGCACAACGTGTTTTCATCTTCCTTCATTATCGTCATCACAATCGTCATCATCCAGAGCCCGACTTTGCCCACTGCTGAGCTGAGGCCCGATTAGGCCTCTCTTTTCTTTTCTATGCGAGCCTCATCAAGTTCCTACCCGCAATGGTAACAAACGTCTGCCCATCGTCCTTACGGCGTGAGGACTATGGCTACACAACGTCACAGCGCATCTTTGTGTCTCTGAAGTTAGGCTCTGCGAACCATTGCGCAAGAAACAGATTGTCATCAAGTATATTGCATATAGTAAGCGAGATAGGACGATGCTATAAACTTAAGCGAGTGAAAGAGGCAGTTATACAATTATATCTTCTACTTCAACATTGACACAAAACTTTAATAGCAACTACGCAGGGTCTTGCAGCCAACTTCAGAGACATCTCATTAAAAAGGACAATTTGGTGCAAATTATACTATGACCCACATTGACAGTTGTTTGACTCAATTTTGCAAGAATTTTCACTGCCCACGCTGTAAACATTATCACCCATTATTCCACTTTTGGGCTGATGGCCGAAACGGTAACTTTTACTTTTTTTTCAGTTTGGCAACACCGTGCATAATGCCAGTGTTGCGAGATACAATAATGCATTTTGCAATGTGAATTAGGTAGGATTTTTTTCGTGAATACCTAAAGATGATAAGTGAGTGATTCATACAAATTCGCTTCTTTCATTGCGACAGAATTTCTGAAATACTTCAGTATTACATAAACTTTGGTCTGTTACTACTTAGATTTACATAAAGCATCAAACGAACCTACTTGAACTCTAAATTGATGCCACTCTGCACCTCACCTGATATCAATGTATGTAAGTTGACAGTACCTTCTAACTGGTGATACAGAGCAATTAGATACCATAGGCCAAAATGTTAACTACAGAGGTCAAATCTTGACACCCAAAATTCTTTTAAACATCTTACAACACTTTTATTCTACGCTTCTCTTTATTAAAAGAAAAAAAACATGATAATAACTATCAAAATTTCGAAGTCCCGTCAGAGGGAGTGTCGGCATCAAAAATGGTTGCTTGCTTTCTGTGGTATACTTTTAATCTTATTGGAATGCCGACCAACTGGTCCACTGGGCAGACTACCAATTTTCCTTGAGGCTACTGGCGCAAGAGCAGACGAGGAGCGTATTCTGGAACAATAGCTATATGATATGATTGAAACTTGAAAGAAGTGTGCCTAATGTTGTTGTTAACTGTTAAGAAATTAGTTAAGAGTAGGTAGCTCAAATAATTAAAGAAGTAGAGCATGGTTGCTCTGATCAAATTAGATTCTCGCGGTCTTGATAATAATCGCCATTACAAAATTTTCACTGGCAGGTATAAAATTACATAATTATATTGGACAGCACATAACTACGAGTTGAGGTCAAAAAGCTCGCGGAATATATTCCTTAAAAAAGTTTTTAAGGACCTTCATAAGTCCTACAATACAATAGCTACATAGTACCTACCCACTTAGTTCAGATGCTAAGCTACTCACAAAAAATACTTCTTGGACCACAGTGTTAATTAAAAGCTGAACTGCGGTCATTCCTACTTTTGCTATCTTACTTAACTACCAGACGCCAATTAAACACATCCTCATTTATTCACCCAGATTTCTATCAACAAAACAAAGTGCGTTGACATCACAAATCGCTTCCGCGCCTGCCCTCACACAGTCGCAAGCGCAGACGCAGGCAGTGTGGTCCAAAGTGGGCGAACACGAGCCTTTTCACGTCAAAACACTTTCTCCGTCGTTACATCGTGTGTACGTGTGTGTGTTTGTTTGCTCGCATCTTCCACGTAATAATGACGTGTTTGAATATTGCATTGCATTCTTTGTTTGTTTTTTATCTTGACTGGTGTGACAGAATTCGGGGTAAGATCACGCGTTCACGGACACGCGTCATCTTACCCCGAATTCTATACTTATAACATTTCTTTCGATAGTGACTGCGTTGTGGAAGTCAGATCATGCAGGCTGAACTGCTTTTCAGCTCAGCTGCATACGAGATCATTAGAGAGGCATCGATTTGATTGTTAGGAACATCCATTCCCAAATCATTGTCCATTTTTCTGTAGCAGTCGTGTAAGGTCAGGGCCAGGGATAACAAGCAAAAGGATATCTATTATATTTTTTAACCGAGTGCCCGAAGGAGCGTTATTGTAAACATTGACCATTTGAGATGGGTTTGCTCTTGACTCTAGTCTAGTTCAGAGGTGACAGAGACAAAGTCGACGATGGATTGAGCGTACCCAGAAGAATCTTGTTCACTCGAACTTTGAAGAGATTCGGGTTGAATGCGTTCGGAAACACAGACGCAGTTGACTAATCAATCATTCGGTCCACAGTAGGAAATAAACTTTAACATTCTGATAGGTAGCATCATCTAAACTTATCCTTTCAAACGTATTATAGATCAGTGTGTGTGTGTGGCGAACATCTGTTTTCAAAACACTTAACTCAATCTACATAAATTGAACGAACCAAACCACTTCTCTAATCTTGTCAATAACTTTTACATTCCATGAGAAGGTAGTTAAAGATGTCAGATAGGCGGCAACGTAATAACTGTGATTAAGAACATAATAACTCCAGAAAATATTGATTTCTTCTAAAAGTAGACATTAATAGGAATCTTATTTAATAAAAAATCCAAGAGACAAAAATAAACAATTTAAAAACGTCTTCCCACTCAAACGAGCCAACATGAAATCGATTCTATTCACTGAATAAAGATACCTACATGGTGTCTGGTACGACACTGGCTATGGGAGGCGGAGGCAACCATGTCCATAGTGACAACAATGGGTTTTGTTTGTTATTGTTTGCCTAACAAGTGCTTACGACTGTAAAATAATAAAACTTTCTTTGATAAAAATTTAAGAGAAGGAGCTGTAGGTGGGAATAATTAAGCACAGGGATTTAATAATATACCTACATATGTTATCACTAATACCTATCTCTGTTCATACCCGAATCCCGATGTAATGTATATCATGCATGGACCATGTGATTATGAATCAAGTCAAATCGAGCAATGTAATTAATACTAAATCAGTATCAAACTTCTATATTTATCACATTGTCTGGTCATTATGAATGTTGCTGCACTACGTAACGGTTGGTCAATTCGATAATTATGGTAAAAAAAGAAGCGGAGGGAGCTCGGGAGCTTAGGGCACTCCGACACGGTTAGATTAGGTTCGGGAAGACAAGACACTGAAGGGGATGACAGGAGTCTCTCAGCTGATCGGCTCCCGTCATCTCCTTCATGTTAGGTGACTTTAGACACTGCAGACAGAAATAGGAGCCCCGCATTCATTCAAATTGTCTGGGCACTATGTATAATGCCTTATTAATCACTTGATCCTTAGCATATAATATATCGGCTATCCATCCCAGATCCATCCAGGCATCCAATACTGAATACTCCCCCAATAAGCCAAAGCCATTGTCATAATAAAAAGTTGCCCGTCGTAAAAAAATATTACAGGTATCGATAAAAATTTCAATTATCAAATCGATTTACATTATCATTTGTCTTGTTTCAGGTCACAGCCTTGGCTGTGCTCAGCATAGCAACGGCAAAGAATTCGACGGCAAAAACGAAACCGAAACGACAATTAGACAACATAAGAACGCATGAAAACTTACAATACTCACTCGTACTCCCACATTCAAGAGTGCAGCACTATAGAGCACTGGGCAACAACCGACGCATTTCTCATGGCCCAACGAAAGGAAAACTGCCACCATACGCGGTCCAAATGGAGCCCGTCGTACATTATTCTCAAAAGGATCCTCTGTATGACCCCAACCAGGAAAACTTAGAAGAAACGGTTGTAAACAAAAACGAGATCTATGCTCAGTCCAAAATCCTGAACTTACAAGACGAGTCCAGTGCTGAAAGCTACGGTCCTCCCTATGGCACTTTACCTACCGCTCCTTTGTACAGTCAGCATCCTCATTACTATGAAGAACCTGAACCTATCATCGAAATCATTATCAAGGAGTCCAATGAGACGCTGCCGGCACCTCCTCCGCCACCAGTTCAAAAGAAAAAGAAGGAACCTGTACATGTTTTCTACGTAAAATACAGTAAAGATCCTCATTCTAAGGACAAGGTCATTTATGAGAAACCAATCCCCGCTATCACTCCTCCTACCAACGACGACGATGAACATCATGAACATGAGGATGAATACGTGACGGTGACTCCTGAGCCTTACTTACCTCCTAAGACTACCACTTTACGAGCCATTATCAAGCCAGAATCTGAAGTTTACCACAGTGACAGCAGTGTAAAGGTTACATTTGGCAGTGAAGGCCGCCATTATAGTGACAGGCGTGAAAGTCACAGTCACTCTGAACATCATGAGCAAGAGACTGCACCAAAGCCTGCTATCGCATTTCCCAATTCACCTCCGCAACCCTCCCCACAAAGCCACCACAGCGTACAAATTCATCAAAGTCACCCGCAACTAGAGCGGTCAGCATCGCCGAAGCCACAGTTTGTAGAATCCAGTACCCGACCATCCTTCTTACAACACCAACATCAGCACCAGCAGCAATCACAATTCTTCAGGTCTGGGCCCCCACAAGCTCAAAGCCGAATCCAGTTCCAACCTCAACCAGTCCCCAATGAACAACAGCTGCCAAGACAGGGACCATCAGTGTCACCGTTCAGACCCCAGCAACAGCCCCAAACTCCTAGAATTCCATTCGGACCTACTCCTACCTTCAACGCTGCTTTCTCTAACGGTCCTATCAGTCCTGTGACACACTTTGGTAGCCCAACTGCTGCCAGCCCAGTTACTGCTTTCCCTACAGCCTCATTCCCGAGAGCAAACAACGGACCTAGTTTTCATTCACGCATAAATGGACCACCTTCTTTTCCTTCAAGACCACAGTTCAATGGACCTCCAAGAACTAGCTTCCATTCTGGACCACAGAGGCCCTTCCCATCTAAGCCAAATACTTACTTCGACGATCCGAAATACCTGCAGGAGAATTATCACACTATCACTACCGAACAAGTTGATCCACCAAAACAGCAACAGTTGCATAGCAGACCCTTGCAGTCTTTCGTACACCCAAGTCCCAGCCCAAGCCCAGTTCAATTCCAAGAGCATCGCCGTCCTCCTATTGTTCCTCTTAACCAACAACTTCCTCAGCAGAGACCAGCTCAGCAATTCGAATCAATCCACAATAAACCTTCCCTCGCTATTAATCCCAGCGCTTCCCCTTTCTTTAACCTGAAACCTTCTCCACCACTTATTGAAGATAACCGCCCACCTTTCCACCAGCCTTCCTTGCAGTCTCAGTCTCAACAACAATTTAGTTTCCACCAAGGACCTCAGGGACTTCCTAGGCCATCTCCTCAGATTCCATTCCAACAACACTCATTCCCTTCACCGTCTCCCTCTCCACAAAATCAGTTTGTTCCATCACCATCTGCTGTTCCTTTATACAACTTCCATCCTCAACCCTCACCAACACCTGATGTTTTCCATCAAGGCTCGCCATCGGAAAGACCGTTTAACCACCAAGCAAACATTGAACACCAACAGAACATTGGCGGTCTAGTGCCTGGTGGAGGTGAACTGGTACCAGCTATATCGAAATATGAACAGCACATTACTGTTAATGGACCTACACCTCAACCTTTCAGTGGTCTTGGAGAGCCTAGCCCTAGTCAACCTTCACCAACACCTAGTCAACAACAACAATATCACCAACTGCAACAGCAGCATAATCAACAACAACAGCGTCAAAAACATGAACAGCGACAGGAACAACAACAGCGCCAGGAACAACAACACCGCCAGCAACAACAAGAACAACATCAGCGTCATCAGCAAGAAGAACAACAGCGTCACCAACAACAAGAACAGCAACAGCGTCAACAACAGGAACATCAAGAGCGTCAACAACAGGAACAACAGCGTCACCGACAAGAGCAACAGCATCGTCAACAACAACAGCAGCAGCAGCAATATCAACAGCAGCAGCAACAATTGGATGCAGAACAGGAACAAGTTAGGTTACAGTTAGCTCATAACGTCCAAAAGCAACAAGAAGAAATCCAACGACTTCAAGCGCAATTGTTGCGTTCACAACATCAACAGCAGCAACAACAAGAGCAATACCAGAGCGCTTACCAGCAACAAGTTCAAGCCACATCGCCTAGATCTCAATACATCCAAGAAAGGTCAAGACCACATCCTACATTCGCCACTAGCACGGCGTCTCCTCCTTACTATCAATCAACATCTAGGACGGTCGAAATCAAACCGACAACGTCGAAATATGTATCTTCTACACAGAACTCAGTAACATCAGCACCAGAAACTAAAAAGGAGGAGAAGAAAAAGAAGCCCAGCATAGAACTTCCCGATGAAGTACCAGATGATCTCCGTGAACAACTGTTGTCTTCAGGCATCTTGGATAACGCTGATATCAGTGTATTGGACTACGATAAAGTAGGAGATACGCCTTTGGATTCTCTGCCTCCAGACCAGCTTGCTAACTTTTTTAGTGCTGGTGGTGGTCAACAGATTGCTGCTAGTGAAAATAGACCCGTCTATGTCAAGCCTAACGGAGATTCTATTCAATCTAGAATTGATGAAGATATTGAAGATGACCAGGAATTCGCTGCTTCAGAAAACGTTCCCAGTTACGTTGCTCCCCCACCTAATGGCCAAGCTGTTGAAATGAAAGTTGTACACTTTAACCCTGAAACTGCTGAAGGACAGCAACTGGCTGAGAAATACATAAATCAAAATGCCACGCAAGTTGACCCCGTAGCATTAAACGACAAAAGGTACAACAGATATTTGCCTTTGAAAGTAAGTGGTAACCAGTTCCCGCTACCAGATGTTCTAAAGGGCAGGAAAGTGACTTCAGTTGTTGTTTTGGCTCCCGTTGAGACTGAAGCCCTGGGTGCCCATTCTAGAAAAGAGCGAGCAGCAGAAGAAAACTTAAAAGGAATTAAATTCGTAGCTGGTGAGAGTTTGCAAGAGGTATTGAAACGACCAACAAAGGACAATTTTGAGAAGTGGTTGGATGTTGAGAAGAAGACCGCTACTGATCTACAATCGGTTGTCTTGCTTGTAACTGGGTAAGAAATCGTAGCTCTATTTTATTTGTAACTTTAAACCAAAACAATTAATAAAATTTCATGATGTTTTAATGGATTTTTTTTTGTTTACAGGGACACTGAAGCTGCCGATGGAAAAGAAATCTTCATGTATGACATCGCTTCAGGAAGCGTGAACAAACTAGATGGTGACCTATCAAACGCATTCGTTGAGGCTGCTGAGAACAACTCTCTTAGCAAAGACATCGAATCACTGGCCATTGAAGGAGAAGGTACTCCAGAAAATTTTGACAAGAGTGAAGACGTAGCTGCGGAAGGTTCTGAAAATGTGCCATTACTTGTAGACTTATCAGGCTTAAACTTAGATCAGGGAAACTCAAACCAAGTGTCAATATCATCAGGTTACAGTAAAACGAAACACGGCAGATCGTTTAGGAGACATTGATAAGCAAATGCCGAATGGCGTCTGAGCCTTGTAAATAGTCTAGTATTAGTATTACTAAATTAAATTCAACGCGATTGTTGCGTGTAGTCGTAATTGTTTTTTTTACAAAAGTGATAATGGTTGTACAATATAAAATAACTGCCTATTAAACTTGCTTTCATTTATTTTCCTGCTTCCCTCAAAAATGCTTAAAATTATAATGCGAAATTCATATTGCTTAATTTAATACCTAACTATTGTAGAATGTGTTGTAAGCCAAATGATTCCTTAAATTTTGAACACAATTTTCTCAATAGACTCAATTATCTTATAATAAAAAAATCTTAATATCAAAGTAAAACTGAATATTTGCATTACAATTGCACACACCAGACGTGGCAAAATACTTATTTAACTAACTAATTAACTTATAAACTAATAATGGTTATTTAATAATAATTTTCGATTTTAATAATCGAATGGAATCGATTCCAGCGATTTAATTTTTCACTGCTAGCAACACAGATTCAATACGTCAAACATATGGATTATTGGTGGACGAGGTTCATACCGCAGTGTAAAATTCATAGTCTTTATTTATTTTCATGTATTTTGCTATAATTTTTGACAAGTAATCATGATGGAGGGTTCTCTAAGTAAATGGACAAATGTGATGAAGGGGTGGCAGTACCGGTGGTTCGTGTTGGACGAGAATGCTGGCCTGCTTTCTTATTACACGGTAAGTGACGTTTCATACTAACCGTATTACCAAATTATTCGTCGTTTATATTATGATTTCTTCACGGTTTTTCCTTACATATTATTCCTTGCCTTGAAAATATAGCTAAAATGTGTAAGTTCATAGCAACGTCTCCGAAATTTTAATACAATATTATTAACCTTCTTATGAGAAAATGCAGAACAAACAATTGAATTGTTTATGAAGACACATTAAATTGGACACTGCTCAATACCATGATCTAGTGTACAAACTTAGAATTAATAGAACTTAGATTTCAGAATAAAAATAATTGTGAAGGGTTAGAAACTCTTCTGTGCCAATGTCAAGGTTAGAGTTTGTTGTTGATGTGTACCATAGATGCCAAGGTGAGGCAAAGGCCGTGGGTATACATCCAATACAAATACTTCTTGGTGATCAATGATAGAAAAGGTTAACAATACCATATACTTCATTAGAAAATGAAATAGGGTAAACCAAAATTATGGCTCTTGTTTTCAGAATTTTCTAATACCAGCCAGGGCAGCACTAATATTTTGTAGTGTGTTAAAATAATAAATAAACTGTAAGCTCTCTCTTAAGGTGGTAATAGAAATATTAATCATTCCATTTAACTTCCAATAAGTACATAGTTATTCCAATTAGTAATTTATTTTAGGATGTACACCTTTTTTTACAAAGAATCAAATAAGGGATTAAACTTTTTTATATTAACCTCTAGAGTGCCCGAAACATGAATCCACGTGAGACACAATGGCCTTTTATTTGTTTCGTTATTACGGCATTCAACCAATTAGAGGAGAGTATTAGAATTAATTGCATCATAATTTTATTATTCAAACTAAGAATAGATGACACTGAATACTCAACCATTGTTATGCACTAGTAGAACTAACAAAACATTCCTTGAATTCTTATAAATCTTTTGTCCATTTGTAGCATAAGTTTTACATATTAACAAACTTTAATAGACTTGGTATCTAGTACTACTATAGTGTGTTTTATTGAAAACAATAACTGATATTATATATAGTAGAGAAATGCAAGTGTTTGTATGTAAAATTCTTTATTATCAGTATGAATTTACCACAAAATACATCTATTGAATATGCTATGCATAAAATTTATCTATTGGCCAACCATTTTCTCTCTTAGTTTTTCCTCAATGCAGTGACATGAAATATTTAATATTATTCACTATTTCGCAAACTGATCCTATACATAGGATTACCGCGGTCTTCCTGTCATAATAAAAAGCCCTTGATTAAGCATAAGCAAAATCAGCTTATAACATTCTCACTGCTGGGACACAGGAATCTCTGTATGAGAAACTGGGCTGTAATCCACCATATGGCCTCAGTGGGTGGCTCAAAAGGCCTGACTCAGCATCATGACATTAAAAGGCTGATTATTGCAATGATTATTATAAAAATACAGAAAATCAAACCACAAACTTAATAAAAATCTAATCTATGCTTTACATACTTATCATAATTAAACTATACCTATATATTTTTATTGATGCCATTTTTAACATGACTCAGTGCTTTCTTATCTTTTAAATAGTTTTGTCTAAAGAAGTCGTAGAACATGTAGTATACAAATATAACGTTAGGAAAGTATAGGATAGTGATCCCGAGTGGTGCGGGGCAGCTTGGAAGGAATACTTGTGCGGAGTATATTATCATTAATGTGAACTGGATCTGAAAAAATGAAAAAGTAGTTTTGATTATTTTTATTAAGCCATACTGTCCATTACATTTCATAGAGGCATAGTTCACTTTTTACAACAACTTATTATTTATTTTCAGCCTTTATTGTCCTACTGCAGGGCAAAGGCATCCCTTTCCTCTTTCAGAGAATATGCATGAAAAATTATATGTTATTTAACCTGTTTATCGATAAAAAGACTAATCCCAGTCCCAGTCCTAATTATAGAATACTAATAGTGAAAACAGAATCAAAATTATTCAAAAACGAATGAGGTATAACAATTTAAAGAAATATATCTGTCCCTCTCTACGAAAACGCCATTTTCTGTGTTAGTTGTATGGGCGTCATGCCATTCGACGTCATTTGGCACGTCGGACTTCTCTTCCTAATTCTCATCTTTGACGCTTTATAACTTCGTCTTTGATCGAGATACTATAAAAAAACTTCCATATTTGTTTTGTTTACTATAGTTAATAAGTATTTCATTTAGCAAACATAAAAATTACATGCACATTACTAGAACAGTTGTAAACAATACAGAACTGGGTTCTGCAGTGTTAATCAAAACAATATCTACCTAAATAAATGAAATGGTTTTATTTTAGTAGAGTTTGACTTTCGACTATTTTGCTCGTCAAAACAGGGCTTATTTTGAATGTTAAATCCATCCTAAATTTATCTTTATTCACCTCTTATCTATGGCATCAACTATGCACTTCATATTTTTTTATCAGCAAAGTTGTATTTTTAGGATACTTGAGCATGATTTTTACTGAAACAAGTTACATATAATACCTCCCTGCATCATAAATTATAGTCTAAATATCAGTCCTATCTCAAAATACCCCCGTCAGTATAATTAATACTTCCATCAAATTCCCACACCAATCTCTCTCAATCAAATGTGCAAATGAGCCATAATAAACGTCAGCACATTCAGCTAAACTATTTCAAAGGCTGGTATAATAAAATGCAAATGTAGTAAGCCACCCTGGTCCTTTGAGGAACGGTTAATTTATCTTGAGAACGCCCATGTCATTTGTTAGGGGTAATAGTGCTATGTTACGATTGAAACATGATGGGCAATTTTGGGAGAAAATATTTGTGATCACTGCTGAACATAGTCTTC
This sequence comes from Orthosia cruda, assembly GCA_964057195.1. NCBI lineage: Eukaryota > Metazoa > Arthropoda > Insecta > Lepidoptera > Noctuidae > Orthosia > Orthosia cruda. The sequence continues at coordinate 6,475,610 of OZ059835.1, read as the reverse complement.
CCCCAAGACACGACAAAATGTAGTCACGCTTCAGAGCTCCATATATTTGTATGGACCGTTTGTTCATTGCACGACACCGCACTACACACGACACGATTTACAAACGGTTTTTTGGCTAAGTCGTCGATGCCGCTATGTCGTCGCGAATTTTTTTTGCAGTGTTAATTTAGCGGCTATACAAAACAAGTATGGGCTTGTTGACTATACGAAAACGACACACCGCACCGCGCGGCTCACGCGTGGTTCATCACTCACGCGGTTGTAGGACAATACAAGTGCACTGCAGTGTCGTTGCAGAATCGTGTCTAGTCAACAAACGAACGGACGACAGACCGTCTGCAGTGTGTCGTCTATTAAAAATCGTAACAGAAAATCGTGTCGTGTGGTGCCTCGTGAACAAACGACCTAACCAGGTCTTCATCAGTCTTTTGGCTGAAATGATGATGATATATTTGTAATACTTATTGATACGTTAGTTTTCTGAGAAATATATTATTGCAATTGCCAACGCTGCCCAGTCCTTGGAGAAATGTTTAATTTATCTTGGCTACTCCTCTGTCTTTTGTGAGGGATTATAGAACTATGTGTGATGCTATAGTCACTGCAGTTTATTCCTATATGAGGTGGTCGAAGGTCGTCACTCTCTGCAGACTTGAGGGAAGTTTTCAGCGCGATATGAACACATACAACAGTTCGACATCAACCGTCGGGCAGTTGCCCGGACCAGACACAACACCCGTCTGGTCGGAGGATCCTTCCTTTTCTATGGAGGTTTGTTGGACTTTCCATCCTGTTCCGTATGCCTCCAAAGGACGTCACCATTGTGGTTGACTGCAGCGAAGATAATTTTGCCGGGGCAAATTTGACCCAAGGCCGCCTAAGTCAGAGAGGTTGGAATGGGTATGGAGAGGGCTGGGACATCGTGGGGTCTAAAAACAAAATAGTGGTATGGTTACGTTTGAAACAAGTAGTTATTTGCTGGTATTAGGTCGGAATTTTGCAAAATAACGGTTTTAAGGACTGTCATATTACAAAAAGAATACATATATTACTTATCCCAATGAATATCTATCTATCTAATCTATTGAGATTTTAATTGAAGTGTTCGGGAACAGTGGTAAATAAGAAGCGTTGATCCTATATTTCCAAAACAGCAAGGGAAAGCCACGTCCTCAATGCTTCAATAAGGGCCATATGTCATCTATATATGCGAAGATCCAGACAAAACGTTTAATTGCAACTGTATTCGCGATGCGAGCGACTACGCAATACCATGTCCATATGGACCAACCGATTGATTAATGTGATCACGTATCACAGCTTACTAATGAAGTGGACTTCCTAATGCAGAGAGCATCATGCTTAAATTCACTGGCTTATCAATCATACTCAAACCCAAAGCACTTATTTCAATTAAATCATTAACGTAACGTGCCTGACGTTTAAATTGTGGCCAGTCAGAAATATGTAGCTAGTTGCCCGTTCGCAAGCGAAGATCTCTATGGAAAAGAACGTGTAACAAGCTCTATAATCTATGAATACACCTTTAAAAAATAATGAAAAAAAAACAAGGGTTTAGGTACCGTGGCATTGTCATCCAAATCAACCGTGTATTCAAAATTTCAGCTTCATCGGTTGGGGATAACTGTTTTAAAATTCAGTTACAAGATTTGACCCACACATACTACCTAACTATATAGGCAAATTTAATAAAAGCTTGTAAAAAGCGTTACAAAAAAAAGCATAACGAGCAAAATCACAACCGGTAGATTCTGCTCGTAAGCTTATACGAAAAGGGATTAAAAATCTAACGTTGAAGGCAGTGCCCCAAAAGTGTCAATCGTACAATGTCTAACCTTGCTATTTCTGCCAGCCGCTTGCCAGGAAATTGAGTTTTCCACTTCCCTACGGATACATCAGTATGAATTTAAATAGCTGACTTAATATTAAAGGAAAGATTTTCTGCTTGAAATAGAAAATGAAGCTGGCAATCATTACCCAAGACTTATACTTATGTATAGTTTTGCAGAACGGTACTGTTCAATATTTACAGATTACAGTATCGTAGCGAATACCAAAGCAAAGCTAAGTCTTTAAATAAAGTGATATCCTAGCAGCGATTGTCTTCATTCCAAAACTTATTGATATTTCGGTGACGCATCAACGTCAATCAACCTGAATCAGAATGTTGGGCTGTGAAAAAGATCCATGGAGTGTCTAGAATGGATAAAGTGAGAAATGAGTATATTAGACGAAGTTTGAAAGTAAGCGTCAGTGACGGAAAACTATGTCATGTGATGAGGTGGGCTGAAACGCATGTTACTGCATGTATACATTAAAAAACACCCGAGTCTTAGTAACTCATGCATTTTAAACTACATCATTTAACTAATAGTAGACACGCTTCGACCGTCAATCCATCGAAACGCGTAATTATAACAAGATTTCCTGCGAAAATACGCTTCAATGAGTAAAATGCGCATAACTTTTAAACAATAATATAACTAAATCAAAACAGCTTCACCCGTTAAGTAGCTACGATGCCACAGACAGACACACAGCAACACACGTCAAACTTATGACACCCCTCTCAAGTCAAGGGTTATGAATATAAATGTGGATGGATGGAGAGGGAGGGGATGGCCAAAGAAAAGATGGATTGACTATGTGAGGAGTGATATGAAAGAAAAGGTAGGAAAGAAGAAAACGTGTTGCGCCGAACCCAAATAACATGGAATAGGGGCAGAAAGATTATGCTGATCAAGGTCAATCAATCCTAAACGTTTTGGTCGTCTTGGCAATCGAGTTATCTCCGGTTGAATGACACTTTTTAACCGACTTTCCAAAAAGGAGGAGGTTCTATGTTCGACTTCAAGTTAGTTTTTAGTCGGTGTCCATAACGCAAAAAAATGGTACCTACGAAAGACACCGACTTCAAAAAATTAAGTTATTTTTCACTTTGTAGTTTTGTATTGGAAGTCGGTAGTATTTTTTTACAAAAAGTTTTTTTATTTTTCACTTTTTAGTTGTACGTACCTAATAGGCAAGTTAGTAAGGGAACTATTTCGCCAGAATAGATTTCATGAAACTTGAACATAACCGGTGAATGAGAGATCTGCTTACCCCTTAAGAGTGAACTGGCGTGATGTTATGTTATGAAATGTTATAAACAACAAACAGATATGCGATTGCAACAATCCCGAGAGATTTGCCGTTATTTATTGAAGAGTTCTGTTGTATATCTCCGAAGTTCTTCATCAGATCTTCACCAAATTAAAATGGGACCAATTTCGGAACATACTTATGATAGGTACAATTTTATTCTAGAAACTTGAATGATTGGACCAAGACCTTTAATGATTTTTCGTAACATACAACTCCCGGAATCATAACTCTTCCTAGAATTATTGATAAAGATACTTACCATCTGCATAATAGTGAGCCATTTCTTATACTTGATAAGGACTGCCTTCATTTTCGGACTTCCCTCGGCCGATAGGAGGTAGTAGCTGTACATTATAACGTGTACTGAATTGTTTATCATTGGGGAGAAAGATGTTATTCCACCTAGAGAAAGGAAAAAAATAAATTTAATTAATAATTGATATAAATATTAACATAATAATATTAGACCTTTTTATTTAAAACTTCATGCGCCACGGTACAATGGCCAACTAAAATTCCATAGAAGCATTTTCTACCAGTCAACTAAGAGTGATGGAGAAGTCTTAATCAGTATTATAAAAAAAAATATGGGCAATCTCTGGCAGTACCGACCAGATCTGAAAAATTAGCTTCTCCGTTTCAGCGGGAAACGCCATTGGTGCAAAGCCACGGGTATAATGCTGATAACGTAGGGTAGAAAGTGCATTGTGTATTTTGGAAGAATTTTCTGGGGTGTGGAGGCCAGATAGATTGTCGCTCTATTTAAAGTACTGGTATTTAGTTGTTTTCGGCAACAGGTTGACCAGCAGCAGCGAAAGGCCTGATGATTATGAACATCAACAAAGTTAACCATTTTTGCTGAGTTGGGAGTGATTCATCAGATAAAATGAAACAGGTTTTGGGAAGCTACCTAATGGATGCTGTCAACCATTCCATTAGATTTGTGGTGTCCATTTAGGTGTCGACTGCATCAACTGTTATCGGGCATAATCTCAAATCCAATCACAGGCGTTCAGCTACCTGGGAACATGATTATATTGGAAACAAGAACGTTTACTGCATTGCTGCAAATCTGTTACAAGCAATGCCATCTATCTAGTGCACATTACTGTGTCGTGTTGTAAATGATAAACCAATAAATTATCGAGCAAATCTGTTTAAGCGTATGTCATATCGCAATGAGTTTAGCAGCCAATCAACTGCGTCAGAACTTCAGAAGACGCCACGACACAACACAGTAATGTGTACCCGTCTTAAGCTGTACGAAACAACGTTCAATACGGATATTATTATATCATATTATTTATATATATTATCAGACGATATAAAATTTGTATTTTTATTAACTTTAAGACACTAGAAAATATTTCGTGATAAACTTTGTGGCCTTGCGAATAAATTATGCTAAACAAAAAACGATACAAGATCCACAAAGATGCAGACTGGCTTAATCATATTGTTTATCGTTGACGTCAACTTTTAGAAAAAATAGGATTCCATTGATTATAAGATTTAGTATGAGAGCAGGAAAGCGTTATATCTTTATTTGCTCTCATATAAATAAATGTGCCTAAACGTCAAATTTCGTCCAATTATTAAGAAATTTCACTTCATAAACAGTTTAGCCGTACCCATACTTTATAGCTAATGATTTAAGTATTGTAGAACCAAACAACGTAGAGCGAAACCCTACTAACGATAGATATTATAGGCATATTGCTCGTACAGCATTATTCGCACCACACAAAGCCACAAAAGAAGTCCAACTCACTCTGCACAAGGTACTCAAGTACCCACTCGTGGCGGAAGACCGAGTACATTCGCAGAGAAAGTAAATTGATTGATTGAAGCATCTTCTTGAACATTTCCCACGACACCTGTTAAATGTCAAACTGCCACGACGAATGGATGAGTTTTGGGGCATTAAAAAGACGGCGATGTGAGCGAAAAGTATCTTGGATCAAGCTGTAGTATTAGGTAGACCTAAACTAGGTCCTAAGTGACTGAAAGGAGAACCAAATAAAATCTTTTAAAAAACAAGAATGTTCGTCTCAGCAAACCTTTTAATTTGAGACCCAAATCTTAGGAGTGCATGAAAAATAATTGGTCCGCCATCTTTGGGACGCCGCCATATTTGATTTAGAATCACATAGCCCGTGAATTGTCATGCAAACAAAACGTATATGCAAAGTTTCAGCTCAATCAGTTGGCGATAATTGTTTCAAAGCTTGTAAAAAGAGACTCGCTATCAAATTGCTCATAGAATCTATCCTTGAGCAATTCAGCATCTTAAAAAACTTCGAATGTTAATGCCGGTCCGGAACGGTGTCTCCCTTCGGCATTCAGGATCAAAATCATCAGTTTGGTCCTAACGGAACATGGAGTTACCAATATCATCAATCGGACACGTTTCCAATCCCGAGCGATACCTGACCCCTTTTTTATCAGAAGCTTGGTCCCAAATCGCGCTTGTATCCTGAAATTGCCGCTTGATTTCCTTTTGGGCTATATTAAGGGTATCACTAGTATGTATATTGTGATCATGTTGACAACATTAGCACCGTTTAAATGTTCACACACGATAAGCAAAATAATCTTTTACATATTAATGAACATTTATGTTAGAGGTCTCTGTCATCTCTATTTTCATTGGCAATGTCCAGGAATGAATATACTACCTATTTGTTAGGAAGTCTTGATATTGTATTATTATGAAGGCCCGCTTGCGCCATCCTGGATATCTTACTAACTCGGAGTTGGTAGCTAACCCTGTATTTATGACATTATCATCATCATCATTATATCAGCCGAAAGACGTCCACTGCTGGACATAGGCTTCCCCTAATTGTCGCCACATTGACCGGTCCCGTGCGACTCGCAACCAGCGGATCCCCGCAACCTTCACAAGGTCATCGGTCCACGTTGCGTTGGTGGGAGGCCTTCCAACGCGGTTCGCGGTCGCCACTCCAGAACTTTTCTGCTCCATCGACTATCAGTTCTGCGAGCAATGTGCCCTGCCCACTGTCACTTAAGTTACATACAAGTATTACATTTATGTATGACATATATTTACCTCGTGTCATAACTAACTCTTGAGTTAAGTTGTTCCCACAAGTGGGCCTAAGAGGTATTTTTGTCACTTGTTTGTAGAAGGGAGTCCCGATACACTTACGAAAATTCTTCCACAGATATAAAACTACAATATCGGTAAGTGCTATAGGTTTCTTTATATCCCGAAAAAAAAAAAGGTTCCGATTCGATAGACGACTGGAGCGTAATCGCAGGCAAATACTATTCAGAATCTAAAAGTGGTCTCTTTGAGACATAACCAAGAACGATAAGGCCCACTTGCTTGAAAAACTTTGCTAACACAAGTTTAAATTGACAGTTTGTTATACAATATTGTCAATTTAACCTCGTCAATATTGTCATTAACCCTATTGGGTAACATTCTTTTGGAGTAATGAGGTCGTCCTCATCACATATGTGGACACTGAGAACGCCAGTAGAATGCACCAGTTCTACGCTTCGCTATGCCTTTGGCACATCTAGCCAGTAATTTGCATTCTCCTAAATTCCGTGCGCTTCGGGGCCGAGATAGCCAATCTCGGCCCCTGTCATTCCTCAAAGGTGTCTCCTTTAGTAATCACCTGGTATATTATATCTTAGTTCGATATCTCTGCTTATGACTTGTTTACGAGTTAGTTGTAGGGATGACGGGCTGTTTGCTGAAGATTGTTGTTACAAAGCACCTTTGCTCTTCCAAGATTGTTCGTTTAGCGTCGAGAGGACGCTATGTTTCCCGTTTCTTCTGACATGGCTGGACTTTGCTTTAAGTTTCCTGTAGACAGGTGCGACGCGACAAAGATGCGTCGAGATTTTGTCATAGAAATTATTCATCTTTAGATCGTGAGCCTTTGAAATCAAACTGGGGAATTTCCTTCGTGTCGTGATTTGGTATTCTAAATATAAGTATCACATACATATCGTTATCTCATGAATAGGTTACGTCAACCTTATCTTGTATTTCTATTTACATTCACCCAACATTACATATTAAAAGAAGCGCGAAATCCGCTCTATTCATAGTAACGAGTCAAGTTGTTTCTTTTCAATTATAGGACTCTGCGGTTAGAAACCTTTCATTTGACTTGCTGGCTTCGCTGCAAATTAAGTGTTATGAGAACCAGTCGACAAACACGAAGAGTATCCAAGGCACACACATACCGTGTTATACAATAACACTTAATATGATATCCCCGACAGAAAGGTCTCACGCGAGAATATAACCACTCATAAAAACACTCTTATTGTTAGCAGATAGAGTTTGTTTTTGCCTGTGTGGTCAATGCCCAACCCATCACTTTCACTGGCTGGTCATCGCTATCTTTGCAATGTGTACAACGATAAACTACTAGACATTGTTTAGGGTCAGTTTTATCAGAGAACGTATGGCTGCAGATAACATCGAGATGTGATCGTCTGTCAGAATTACGGAACTCGCGAATCGGAGCACGAGTGAAGTGGAAAGTCGTTTATTTTGAAGAAGGTGGAGTTATTGATCGTTTAAAATAATTAAGGGCAGTGGCAAAAAGGCGCGGATCCAGAATTTGGCTCAGGAGGGGCAAAAGGCTCTCTACGATGGGGTTGTCATAAAAAAACATGCTGATCCTGCTTTTCGGATCGTATTATACCATCCTTGGTTTTTACAGTAAGATTTTAGTTGAGTGTTTGTAAATATATAATATAGATATTAGTGTTTAATATTATTAAGGGGCTGAGGACGAACAGTTGACAATCGACATCCGAGGTTCTAAGCCACGCCCACTGTCATCGATAGTTTAGGGGCAAACTTAAATTGGAGCGAAAAGTATTTGAAAATTAAATACACAAGGCCGACCATAGAGGCCCGCATCATAAACGGACTCTTCCGATGGTTTTTTACAAAAATATAACCGCGCTAGTTCTTATTTCAAACTGGCTAGCATCTGACATCTGATCGTTCACTATTATTTTGCCTATGAATGCAACCTTATTGCTACGAAAATAAAGATCACTAAAATAGGTAATCTGGCTAGTGTCATACAAGTCTTTGCCGTGCAAATTGAATAAATATTATAATTATGTCTGCTTCTATGCGACTGCCACATATAAGAACACAGTACGTTACATTTTTTTATATTGGTTTAATAGCTAGATAATTTTATTTATATTATTTTAATGAGTTTTACTATACTGAAATGGACTGTGCAATATTAAACTGGAAATTTTAATTTTGAATTGAGATTTGGTGCTTTCAGTAATCAATTTTATCATTATTTACAATAGCAAAGTCACATCAAATTGTAAAGACACCTTAAATTAGGAAATATCCAAAACCTACCAGGTTTGGAATGGTCTTTTTTAGGCATGTTTAAAATATGCAATAGAATGTATGACGCTATTAATATCATTTGTACAATTAGTAGGTTCATATTCCTTGTTTAGTATTCTCTTGAAATCTTAATATATCATTTAGTTACTAATACAAGATGACTTTCCGCTATCCTGGAATATAATAATTACAAAGCACTTACTGGGTTTTGATATACATCAGCCCTCTGTGGTGAGGTCACGTGGTGCCGCTTTTCTGTATATTAGAGTTAAAAAACAAATAGACAGGGCGCAAAAAACACGGTCATGTAAACTTTATCTATAAATAAAAAAAACCGGCCAAGTGCGAGTTGCACTCGCGCACAAAGGTTCCGTACCATTATCGCAAAAAACGGAAAAGAACACGTATATTGTATGGGAGCCCCACTTAAATATTGATTTTGTTCTGTTTTTAGTATTTGTTGTTATAGCGGCAACAGAAATACACCATCTTGTATGTGATTGTAAGCGTCTCACTAGAGAACGGCTGAAACTATTTGTTGCTATTGTTTATTATATATCAATCAATCAATCAATCATTTATTTGCTATAAGTATTGGTACAGTGTAGGTGTTTAAAGATAGTATAGAAAGAAAGAAAATGTTTATATGCGCCAGGCACAACGCATGCCATAAAAAAACCGGCTAAGTGCGAGTCGGACTCGCGCACGAAGGGTTCCGTACTTGTTAAATTGTGGTTTACGATTTATGACGTATTAAAAAAAAAACTACTTACTTGATCTCGTTCAAACCAATTTTCGGTGGAAGTTTACATGGTAATGTACATCATATATTTTTTTAATTTTTATCATTCTCTTATTTTAGAAGTTTCAGGGGGGGGGACACATTTTACCACTTTGGAAGTGTCTCTCACGCAAACTATTCAGTTTAGAAAAAAATATATTAGAAACCTCAATATCATTTTTGAAGACCTATCCATAGATACCCCACACGTACAGATAGGATGAAAAAAAAAATTGAGTTTCAGTTTTTTTCCATTTTTGTTTGAAAATCTTAATGCGGTTCAGAGAATACACATACTTACCAAGTTTCAACAGCATAAATGATAAATGATTTTATTTCTGTAAGTTGGTTTGTACAAACACTTTTACATGTCTGTTCGACATGAAAAAGTCGAACAGACATGTAAAAGTCGAGATGACGATATTTTTTAAAACTAGATGAGGTCGGCGATTCCTATCTGACTACTCTGAGAAGAAAGGCCTAAACAAACTCAGAGGTCACAGTCTCTTTTAAAGTCCAGACAAAATATTGGTTAGATCATGTGAAGACCATGTAGACTGATGTCTGAAAGGGTCTTTTGAGGAAAGAACCAGCCAGATTGAGTGGACCTGTCCAGTCAGTGCACGCATTTGTCAATAACGGAGCAGCTCAACTCAGAATTTAAGGAGCTCAACGATTCGACGAACAATACCAAAGAAAGGACATTCGGGTAGGCCGCATAAACTACTCAAACTGCCAGACCATGATTATAAACTACTAGCTGACCCCCGCGGCTTCGCTCCCGTCAAAATTATAGCTTATGTTACTCGGGAATAATGTATCATTCCATAGGTGAATGATTTTTTTAAATCGTTTCAGAAGTTTCGGAGCCTATTCGGTACAAACAAACAACATACAAACAAACAAAAAAATCTTTCCTCTTTATAATATTGGTGTAGAAGATAAATTTAACTTAAAACAAAAAATACAAAAAAGAAAGAACCACATACTCTTCACATTCACAATAATTAAAATAAAATAATATAATACTTTAAAAGTAAATATTCTTGTCATTGCAAGAAAACCAAAAAATAAAATAAAAAATAATTATAATAACAAAATTCACGGTGCAAAATATAATAAAAAAAAAAACAAAATTAATTGGAGCAGCTTCTTTAGTTGTATAAAACGCTTTCTGGCACAACTTACGTTTAATGAAAGATTTGATTTTATTAAGACTTGGATCTTGTACGTGGCTAGGAAGCTTATTATAAAAGCGTACACATTGACATCTAAACGAGCCACCTATTTTCTTGAGCCTTGTTGTAGGTACTACAAATTTGTGTTTATTCCTAGTATTTTTGTTATGGATATCACTGTATTTTTTAAACAATTTTATATTTTTATGGGCATATAAATGATTTTCATAAATATACTGAGAAAGCACAATCATTACATTAATCTCCTTAAATAGAAATGATAACTATAAGAACTATGAGAGAGATCTCATAGTTCTTATAGTTTCGGAAAAAAGTGGCTGTGACATACGGACGGACAGACAGACAGACAGACAGACATGACGAATCCATAAGGGTTCCGTTTTTTGCCTTTTGGCTAGGCAACCAAAAAAGGAAAACATAAATACTAAAAACAGTGTATGCCTCACAACCACGTATATGTTACTGTAAAAGCCGAACTGTTGTTTCAGTTTAAAAAAAAAAAAACTATGATGAAACTTAATATTTATCGGTAAAACAGATTTACTAAGTCTTACCGGTAAAAGTCTGAAATCATCATCATCATCATCTACCTGCCCTTGTCCCATGTTACTCGGGGTCGGCGCAACACGTTTTCTTCTTCCATATCGTCCTGTCCCGCACCACGCTATAATTGACTCCCTTTTCTTTAATATCACTCCTCACACAGTCCATCCATCTTTTCTTTGGCCGTCCCCTCCCTCTTCATCCATCTCCAATTAAATTCATAAGAGTACACCTAAGTCATTCCAGACATTATTTTCCCGCACCGTCTAGAACCAGCCCTCACGGTACGCGTCCAAATCATCTCGGCACCTATTTCTGGGCCGGCCTCAACGGTGCGTTCCATCTTCAAGATTGTGGAGTGGAGGCTTGCCCAACGCTCAATTTGCATGCTACTAACGTGAGCCGTAATGGCATTGGCCCATTTGAGCCGAACAGCCTTTTTACCCACGTCTATTATGCCCGTTTGGGAACACAGCGTGTTCCGTATTCGGTATGTTCTTTTTACATCCTGAATGCTGCGTAACTCTCTGGCAATCCCCAAGTGTAAGTCTTTGAGTTTACTCTCCAGGGCGATCGGCGGATTTTTTGTTAATAAATAAGAATTGTCAGTGCCGATTTGGCAAAATGATAAGATCAATTAATAATTAGCTTAACAATATTAATAGACTAACAAAATATTATTTTAGCCCGTTATTGCAATTGGGATAGTTAATTTTTGATTGAAACGACGAAAAATGTCAAATTCGTGAGAAATAGATTATCATTTCTCACGAATTTGACATTTTTTGGTAGTTCTAGGTGCCGTATGTTAGAAAGAAACAAAGATTGAAACAAATGGATACGAAGAATTTTATTAGTTCTGTCATTTCGAGACACTGCCAGCGTGGTTGGTACGACCATTCCATGTTCTGTGTTTTTTGCTTCTATTGTTTTCACATGAACGAAGAAGGTTAAAATAGTATTCGACCTCACCTATATTTTAAATATTGTTTAATTCAAATTGAGATAACATTTGTTGTATTTTCAAAGAGGTTCAAATACTTTTTAGTTATGGACTTAGTAAGTAAACTAAACGACGTGAGTCGTTTATAATATACAACAAAAATATAGATGCCAGTGAGAGCGGTAGTGCTAAAAAATAAAAGTAATACAGACTTTGACAATATTACTTGTGATTTCGTTAGTTCCAATTAAAGCCACCAGGCTACATGATCTGGCTGCATTATACCTGATATTTTTTTGACAGATTGAATTGACGAGAAATAAATTAAATATTATTTTTGCTTTTTGCGGAAAAAAGCGACATACGTCCACCTAGCAACGCCGCAAAGCGGTCACTGTCGAATTGCACTGGATGGAAAGAGAAGCACGATGGAATTTGTATAGACTTTTTTACAAAACATAATAATATGAATTACTTAAAAATAATGAATGAAACTTCAATATATAAGACAATGAAGTTTTGCGTCCTTTTATGATACTTTATTGTTGTTAATTGTACAAATGTACGCTGGTCAGTATTACCGGAAAAATCTTTTGAAGATCACGGTAAGAGGTTACTTTGCCATTCAATTGTATCGAGGTTTTTGTGCGTAAACGTGTTTCGGCCACAACAAAGTTTTCGGAAATATGATCAAGATTAACATATCTTTTTTCTGCTGCCACATCTTCAATAGATTTGGCTAGAAAATGTTTTAAAGAAAGCCTATTTTGAGTATTCAGCCCCTTAAGAGATATGTAAATAATGGTAATTACCGAGCATTTTAAGGATTTTGTGCAAAAAATAAATATAAATAAAGGCTGCACAGATTTCGGGTTGTATCATATTTAGTGGTATCTAATGAAGTTTTTTGCTATCCAAAGTCGAAGTTTCGCGCCAATCGTGTTTGTTTACTTTTTATTTTACACCAATATCACCTACCCATATGTGAAAACGATTACGTTATGACAATTCTGTTTCTAAATGTACCTGGTAAAGAACAATAACAAACACCGGTCCACTAACACGTAATATTCATTACCACTACTTTATTTATGCTCAAAACTGCCAAATCGCATATATGGGTTATTATTGCACATCACACATGACTAAATAAAATTTGCTGTTATAAATAATATTTTTGCACAAATTTTCGGATATTTTAGTCAATTCACGTGTAGTTGACACTAGTACAAAATTCCTTGAACGTTATGACGTCACCAACATGGCGACCAATCATGGCCCGTTCGTAGACAGGTGGTTCTTTTGAAAATTTTATCGACTTTCAATTGCTTATAATACATTGAAAACAAATATTTAAGAGATTTTTGCAACGACAGTATAATTTATGATAATATATGTAAAGTTTCAAAATAAATTTTAAAAATCGTATTTTTTTTAAATTTCAACAACCCAATTGCCCTCGTTGCACACCCCTTGTAGCCGCGCCTGGCGCTAAAATCATATACCTACATATCAGTATTTCGTAGAAGTACTGCACAATGATGTTTAAAAAACTAAGCTTGAGGTTTCTTGCCGGGTCTACTTTATAAGATATGAAACGACCTATTGAAACCTTAGATGTAGCTTCTGACGTTTCATAAGTAAGTACCCAAGTAGGTTTATGATATGAAATAACAAATTAAATTTGACTAATATTAACGCTCTATTATTGTAGCTAGGATCAAAGCTGGAAATAAAACTATGTGTTTGTAAACGGCGTAAGATCAGATAAGTATTGGTACCCAAGATACAGGCTTGCCTAGTTTGGGGCCAATGCTAAAACTTTGTAAAAATTTCTTGATTAAATCAATTTGATTTTTGATTTGAAGTCCGTAGTATTTGTTGGTGAATAGACTGCGAAAATGATGAGGACACAGCGGTAGATATAAAAACATGCATCAAACAGTATATTAAATGTTAACACAGGTATGACACACCATAAAGGCTTTATTTATGACAGTTTAATACCTCTGTGATACAATATGCATTAACATATTCGCCGACATTTGAACAAATGCCTTACCGACTTCACCACTCAAGGCTTCCGCAGACAGGTGCGCCGCGACAGTGCGACAACGATGCGATAGCGTTTTCTAATAGACGTAGTTCTAAAATTGCTCTACAGCTATAGAACTATCTATGAAAATGCATTATAGCACTACTCTGAGGCAACCTTCAAAAACTATTTTTCATTACTCATATTCGGCAAGTAGGTCTGAAGTTGCCTGAGGAGCGGGTTGAAAGTAATACTTTTCAGCCCTAGGGAGAATCATTTTCAGCTGACAGCTGTCAAATCATAAGAAACTAGTTCTATTTCACATTTCTATGGAACCATGTTCCAACTTTCTATACAGCCACTCAATTACAGCGCGATGTAGGTAAAATTGACATAACATAAAGTTAAGTATTAATAAAACCTTTTTTTTTTCATTGACTTTTTTTATAATACTCGGGACTAAATCAGTTACTTTCACCCCTAGGGTAACAATTTGGTATGGATTGTTCGTTTTTGATAAGATTCCCGTAGACAGGATTTGTTCCCGGCTGATGGCAATAGGCTTTGCCAATGTTGCATGGGACTGAAACATAACTGTGAGAAATGTATGTACTACAGTTGCAACTCTGCCTTACCTTTCGGGGCATACAGGCGTGATGTTATATTATAATTGTTATTACATCATCATCATCTTCCTGCCCTTATCCCATGTTACTTGTGGTCAGCGCAACACGTTTTCTTCTTCTATACCGTCCTGTCCCCTGTCACGCTATCACTGACTCCCTTTTCTTTCATGTCACTCCTCACACAGCCCATCCGTCTTTTCTATGGCCTTTCTCTCCCTCTCCATCCATCTACATTTATATTCATAACTCTTTTAGTAACATGCGTTTCATCCCCCCTCATCACATGACCATACCAGGACAAATGGTTTCCCTTCAACTTTTCTGTCTTTGGCGCCACTTTCAAACTGCCTCTAATATACTCATTTCTCACTTTATCCAATTCCAATCTCGGCACGTCGCAGATCCATCTCAACATTCTCATCTCTGCTACATGAAATCTCTTTTCATCCATCTTTTTCACAGCCCAACATTCTGATCCATACAGTACTGGTCTAATCACGGACTTGTAAATTTTCCCCTTTAACTTGAGGGGCATCCGAAAAATAAAGTTGAATTAGCAATTTCCTTCCAAGTTTAATCCTTGTCGCTCAAGTACAAGAACAGGAAAATTACATTTCAGACCAAGTAAGTTCGAAAGGAGCAAACTGAAACCAGACTGAAATATATCCAGTTCAGCACTATAGGTATTACCATTTAGCCCACATAATTGCTGTTCTCGCCCCACAGAACCTTGAACGTCAAAACTTTGGACAAACTACGAAATTGTGTCCCCATTTTGTTTGGAAACTTAAGTCTTTAATGCTTTTCGTGGAAATTTGTCGAGAAAATTGCAAAACAAAGCGAACACTCGACAGTACGTGAGGCTGGAGACATTTTTGTGTCTCTCTTTTTGTTACATATTTTTGTTTTGTACATTAATATAATGTTAAAAGCCCTTAAGCGTTTCAATTTAAATGGTATATTCCGCTTTGTAATTTTGGTTCCATTTGTTTTCTTTTTTTTTGTATCTTTGTTACAATTACGTCAACTTGCTTATTTTTCTTTTTATGAATGTACTCGTATAGTATTTTGCAATTGAATCTCTGATTTTAGTATGGATTTTATTTAGATTAGCCATATATGTCACTCGTCTTCTTCACACTAGAAAAATACTTGGCCCATTGATGCCGTTATTAATCAAAGACAAATCAAAAAATAACCACTATGCCTCATCATAATCATCGTTTCAGCTGAAAGACGTTTACTACTGGACATAAGCCTCCCCCAAGTGTCCTGCATCAGGGGGTTCCCGCAGCCAAGTTATCGGTCCACCTAGAGGGAGAACTTCCAACGATGCGTCTTCCGTTACGCGGTCGCCACTCCAGACCTTTTTGGCCCCATCGATCATCATTTCCTATGTCTCATCAGTAATTAAATAAAGGATATGTAAAAAAAAGTCAACAATAATACCTATTCCCCTTTCCAAAGCCGCAATGTCCGCTATTAAATACAAATCCATGTTTTAAAAAAGGCTTTTTATATTATAAATGCAAACGGTGTTTTTTTTATTCTTTGTAGGCTCGCGTTTGACCACTATCTCGCCTGATGTTAAGTGATGATGTGGTCGAAGGTGAGGCACGCTTGCCTAGAAGTAACCTATTCACTCTTGACTTGAAGACCTGTAGGTTTGTAACTGTCTGACACCTTTTCACGCTTAAACCGCTAAATCGATGAACATGAAATTTGGTATGGGGATAGTTTGAGACCCCGGCAATCATCCTTAAGGGGTTGGAAGTGAAAGTTTGTATGGTAAACCAATATTTTCTCAAACACTAATGTTACACAGACCAAGCCCAAGGCTAATGTTATTAACATATACCTAGTCATCAAACGCCATTTTATTTGAGAAGCATTTGAATGTTTTCCCTCAACAGACGGCCTCTAAATAAAACATGGCGGTTGTATTTAAAACATGAAAGCTAGGGGCTTTCGTTTGCACCAGTGCTAAAAATAGCAGCGGTATTAAGTATTCTTTTTGTTTCTTAAGCCATTGTGGATTCGTTTTTTGAAATGGACCTTGAGGATGAATTTGTTTCGGATTTATGGAAATGGCGTCGGTATTTTTGCGAGCGTGGTTTTGGTCTCTAACCTGGCGGTGGTGGGAGCTGATCCCACTTCTGATGTATTGTTTCTGTTGTGACTAAATAGGATGCAACGATTTTAGGGCCTTAGATACTATCAATTCGAAGCAGTTCTTGTCTTATTTGAAGACTAGAAAAGTTCTTATTTTTACTGCAATATGCTGTAGCAATGTATTTTAAAGAAAACTATTATTTAAAACTCGGAGTCTGTATTTACTGATAGTTGTTACCTGGGACTCTTTTAAGTTAATAGTAAATAGGTCACTTCTCAGTTGACCACAGCATCGCTTACGATCAGGGGTGAGATAGTGGTTAAACAAGAGCCTATGAATAATACAAAAGTTATGCAGACAGATTCACTGGATTCTTCTGATTCTAATACTTTAAATAACAACATACCTAAATAGGGTAGTTGACTGAAAATTTGTTTTTTGTTCGTCAGGTAGATTAATAAAAAATATTGGACACGTATTTTTTCTTTTGACACGTAAACATAAAGTGACGACGATACAATGCGTTGAAATATCGTGTGACGTCACGCCGCTAGTACACTTTATACTGAAAAGTGACGTCACAAGACCCCACTTCTGAACTTTGATGCATTTTATCTTTGTCAATTTTTATTGATTACGTCAAGCAAATACGTGTCCGATATTATTTGATAATCTCGCTGATGGACCAAATAGAATTATCATTTTTCTATCCAGATAACAAGAAAACATACCTATTAAGCTAACACTCCCCTAAATTGTTTATTGTAATAGCAGTTGTTTAATGAATATTTGCACGCAGTTAAATGTTGCCGGTACTTCAGACAGGTAGCAATTAGCACTCGAATGAGCTTTTACAACACAAAGTGATGTTTGTTCACATACCCAATAAACATTTACTGGGTAAACAAATTGGGTTAATTTGCTCCCAAAGTTAATTTGTATTTCCACTAACTTTGTATCAGAATTGGGATAAAATCCATATAAATAAACCGGAAGTGTCTGTATGTAAAGTCGAAATAATTATTGAATCAGAAGTGGGATAAAATCCATACAAATAAAAAGTGTCTGTAATGTAGAAATAGCAGCTTTTTTTTAGCATGCGATATCACTTGAATTTTCAAGGTACTTGTACAAAATGACAAATCTTTTTATTGTTAAGTTTTAATGATATTTGTACATTTTTTACGAGTTTGAGCTAGTAATTGATAACACTGTATATGAAAATGTAAAGAAAGCTCTTTAGCGTCCTGTTAGTAGGTATATCATAAATTAAGTACAAAATTATAGTTTAATTTATCAATGTTCCTCTATGTGTCTTGTTACTGTCTATGCCATGTTAGCGATCGATCAAACTTCCCTTTGCGCCGATCTGAAATCGAAGACATAATATCGTTACCTTTCATATTCTATATATAACTAGCTCAATCCTATGGCTTCACTTCCGTGGCTTATCCTACGGAAAGCACACTGGCCCGCAGATTCTCCCGATGCCAGAGAAAACCAAATCTGTGGGCCAGTCACACCAAAAGATCGCTGGATGTCTTGCGCGTCCAGTACAACAACATCTTCAGGATGATGTTGGGGCTGCCTCGCTTCTGTAGTGCATCGGGGATGTTTGCGCTGTATCGTACTGGTTTTCATGCCGTCATCCGCAAAAAAACCTGTCTCCCTGATCTGCAGAATGCGTGGCAGCTGCAACGGAATTCTGAAGACTGTGGCTGATAGGATCTCCTCTCCGCTATGGAGATCCTTTATTAGGCGGGTAGTTTAAATGTGTTTTTATTTTATGTGATTGTATTTTATTTTAATTTGTATTTAATTTTTTATGTTTTATTCAATTGAACTGTATGGATTAAGTTATCCGAAATAAATGAATTTGAATATGATGAGATAAAAAAAGTAGAGAGAGAAGAGAGTTTTGAAGATTAACATATACCCATAATATGATAATTTTTTCCTCTTTAAACATATTAGTTTATAAGACATTTATTGAAATAAACAGCAAAAGGAATATTTTCTTGAGAAAAAAAATGCAAAGAGTTCTTTACAATTTTTTTCTTCTGAAAAGTGTATGCAAAGAGTAATGCATAGGCATGGCCACGTTTTCCCTGTCAAGATGAAACTCTGTGACCCATTTAAACATACACTATAATACAAGGCTCCTCATGCCGTACTGAGGAATATTTTGCTTGTTTGATACCAAGACTTCAGCTACTAACATTTGTGGTTTCTGTGACAAACACACACCTCTTTATAGTATTATGAAGAGGTAGCTTAGATTTAGAGGAGCTCGTTGCAAAATAATAACAGCCGCACTGGTCTATCTTCAAGATTAAGGGCCTACGTATACCCTTTAGTGCCGTAAAACGGTAATTTTCAAAAGCATACTCCTTAGTAACGGCTAGGTTAAAAGGTTTGAAAAAAGAAATTATTGATTCATTTACATAATTTTGAACACAAGTCTTTTTCGTGTAACTAATAGTTTCGCTTTAAAAAAAATAATTAACAACACGATATTTTTTCGCAACTTTTAGAAACTCCTCCTTGGACTTTGATGTTTAAAAATATTTTTACACAGAAAAATTGATGGCTAGAATTTCTTCAAACTAACATAGTATACGTAAATCAAATAATATTTTGCTAACAAAACTGTTCAAAAGGAGGTTCAATATTGTTATTTTGGCATCGAGCGGGCGCACGGCCAGTACTGCGTTAACATTGGTGCGTATATAGCGCCTTAAGCAACGCTTGCTGTGGTCGGTCCGTAGATCTTTAAACAGCGCGATTCCTCCGTGCCTCAGAAATCACTTTTAAGCTGTTGGTCTCGGCTACCGTTTGTCGATCTAAGTCGTTACGGATAGGCAGACGTCAGGAAATGTGGCAACAGTCTTGCTAAGGGGTATCGTGTTCTAAATAGTTCAACTAATCTTTGCGCGCCGCGCTTTGTGTGGGTGCATATGTGGGAGGTTGTTTGCTTGGACGATGACTGCCGCAAATGCATCACTACATATTATAAAACGAATTCCGCCGTCGCATCTGTCTGTCTGTTCGCGATAAACTCGAAAACTTCTTAACGGCTTTGCATGCGGTTTTCACCAACAGAGAATGTGATTCACGAGGATAGTTTGGGTGTATAATTTGTTAAGGTTTTGTGTGAATTGGTTGCAATATGACGATAATGTCAATGTCAATGGTTTGTCTATATTTTAATGATTACTTACTATACCCAATCTTACTTCTACTACTACAAAAAAATGTTCAGGTAATTGGAAAGCTATTTAGACCGATACAGTATTAATCATTATCAACGTAGGTACGTTAGTTACCTTAAGCATTTCAAGCACATTATGATAAACCTTTACAACATATAAATTAAATGAATAACTCCTAGTTATCGCAAATTAAAATCACACCGATGACGAGGTTTTACGACAGAAAAAACATGTAGGTATAATAATTATCCTCTACTACACGTGCGAAGCCGGGGCTGGACGCTAGTTAGCTAGGTATTTAGTGGTTGTGGAGGACAGATAGGTAGTTGGTACATGTAAAATACTGGTATTCAGAAGCTCCTGTAAGTCTTGAAGCCGACCCCAATTTACCTGCCTAGCCTTTTCCTAACTAGGTATGTTAGGAAAAGGCTAGGCAGGTAAATTTATTTATAAAGAGCTAAAATTATGAGAGAAGGAAAATATATTTATTTGTGACCCGCACAGGAGATCCGAGAGATAATAAAAAAAGAAACCCGCGTTCGAGACCAAAAAGGCCTACCTACCTCAGCATGTGCAGCGATATTTAAAACCGGTCAAGTGCGAGTCGGACTCGCACACGAAGGATTCCGAATTATTATCGCAAATAACGGCAAAAAATCACGGTTGTTGTTTGGCAGCCCCACTTAAATATTTATTTTATTCTGTTTTTAGTATTTATTGTTATAGCGGCAACAGAAATACATCATCTGTGCAAATTTCAATTGTTTAGCTATCATGGTTCATGAGATACAGCCTGTTGACAGACAGACAGACAGACGGACCGCGGAGTCTTAGTAATAGGGTCCCGTTTTTACCCTTGGGTACGGAACCCTAAAAATAATGAATAATGCCGCGTTGCCGGGCGAGCACGGTCACTGTGATAGGTTTGAGTCACGCATTTTATCACGGTTTTTGCTTCTAAACTGTAATAAAAATGTTTGGCTCAAGCCTGTCACAGTATGCCGTGCTCGCCCGGCTGGTATTCTGGCAAGGCCCACTGTTCATGCCACGGACACACTTACTGAAACGGAAAATAATAATAAAAAACGGAATAGTAAAAACACAGAAGGTGAAACAAAGTATGTGTAAAAATCTATCAAATATATAAGTAAAAATTAGTAAATAATATACGTCAACACACGGCCCGTCAACAGTTCCTGCGGGACAGGCCACTGTCCTACGAGCGAAGCTGGCCTGCAAGAATAATCTAATAAAGATTACCCAAAACAGTCCTTCCAAATTCATTACTAATTCACTTTCAATCAATTAAAGTAACCCAACCCCGTGAACCTGAACGCTATATTCAATCTAACCCGGCTTTGATCAGATTAAATTCACTCAGCTGAACATGTCTGATCTTCAAAAGAACCCTCGGAATGTACTCCACAGCTTTTCACTGAGGTAATTGAATAATAATTGACTTAATAAATAGGTCCTGTGAAATTGTGACAAGATAATATGGGGTCTTTTTCTTTTTAGGGTTCCATACCCAAAGAGTAAAAACGGGACCCTATTACTAAGACTCCACTGTCCGTCTGTCTGTCCGTCTGTCACCAAGCTGTATCTCATGAACTGTGATAGCTAGACAGTTGAAATTTTCACAGATGATGTATTTCTGTTGTCGTTATAACAACAAATACTAAAAACAGAATAAAATAAATATTTAAGTGGGGCTCCCATACAACAATCGTGATTTTTTTTTCGTTTTTTGCGATAATGGTACGGAACCGTTCGTGTCCGACTCGCACTTGGCCGGTTTTTTTAAATTATCGATAGGCTTGCGTTTGACCACCATCTCGCCTGATGTTAAGCGATGATGTGGTCGACGATGAAGCACGCTTGCCTAGATACCCTTGTTTAAGCTTTTATATAACAAACTGATTTTATAAAGACGTAAATCTGTTTATTTGAAGGAGGTGATGAGGAAATCGGATTTAGCAAAATTCTTTTGCCGATAACAAGCTGCACTATCAGACGGAGTGACATAGTGTCTTACCTATATGCCGAAAAAATGCTGGGTTTCTGTGGGATGCGGATGAACCAACTCGTTTTATCGAAATTTTAAACCATTGGTTAGCATATTTAACCATTGGTTAACTACCGATAAAAAAACAGGCCCTTAGGGTTCCGTGCCAAATATAGAATATATTGACGTAATAATAAATTTATTATATCACCAAATTTCAAGTCCATAGGTCAATGGGAAGTTAAAAGAAATCGGAACAGAATTGAGTGACAGTTGACGTACAGACAGACATACAAACGGACAGTTAGACGGACACGTGAGTGGCAACTGGCTCCGTTTGGACCCTTCGGGTACTGAACCCTAAACAGTGCTGCCAAATTATACATAACAAGATGGCGATACCCGTATTCAAGCTTTAAAAAGTGAATCATTTATCTAATTAATATCATGTTGACTTTAACAAGTTTCCAGAGGACACTTTTTTGTAGGACGAAAAGTTATTTTTCTCTGCCTGGAACAATTATCTACTTAACTTCTCTTTACAGAGTCCGATTCACCAATTATTTTGAGCCAAGTAAGGCTCAGATAGTAGTCTTCCTAGGAAATAATGCTGGATCAGTTTTCTTGTTACTACAGTGTTGATAGCTTCGTAGGTTGATTGATAAGCCACATACAACCGTAATAAGGGAGTTCATTGAAAATTAGTTTTTTGTCCTCCAGGTGGATTAATAAAAAATATTTGAGACGTATTTTTTCTTTTGACACGTGAACATAAAGTGACGATGATATAATGCGTTGAAATATCATGAAACGTCACGCCGCTGGTACAGTTTATACTGCCTTAGTGACGTCACAAGTCCCCAATCCTCAACTTTGATGCGCTTTACACAATGACACAATGGGCTTTTTCATCGTGTCTCGAATGTCGAAAGGGGTTAACTTAGTATTTTTTTTTTATCTGGTAAAGCAAAAATAGCTATTTATGCAACTGTTACGTTATGGACGGTCTTTTAATACGAGTGCCATTTTTCGGTACAAGCGTAGAGCGTACCGAAATAGGTGGGCACGAGTTATTAAAAGACCAATAACGTACAGTCGCATACAAGATTTTATCTACGAAGGAAGGAATAAAACACAGATTTAGAAAAATAAGTATTTCAGGAAGTGTGTATTTCATTTCTCATATACATGTCTTGATTTCTCTGGTAGTAAATTATTTGTAGCCGCAACTGCTCTATTTGTTATATCTGGTGGTGTATTTTCAATATCACTTGATGTTGAAGACATTTTAATAAAATTTGGAATAAAATTTCACTCGGAAATTTTTTCCCGCGTCCACTTTTTATTTTATTTTTTTATTTAGTCTTTATTAGGTATAAGGCAAAGATCTTGTAGCCGCAGCAGCCAAATAGTATACGATACTTTTGTTCTAAACTTGTTCCATTTTTAAAAACATCATTTACATTGTCTCGATTTCGAAGTAATATTCTAGGTACCTGGCTGTATGTTCAGAATGTCTGCTTGTGTTTTAGAATTTATGACGATTCGCATAATGCAACCCGATGTCGTTATGGGTATCATAATGAAACCGCTGTCAATTTTGTAATTCGAATATAACGAAACCGAAATAGATAAATACGTTTTCCATATTATTTGCTATCCATACTGACGGACTATCATTTTTCTACCCAAGAAACATCCCTATTGTTTGGTATGGTCGTTATTCACTTCATAACGCTCCGAGCAATCAAAACTTTGATAGCCAATATCGCCTCAAACATGACATGATAAATCGTGGCAATTATGTGTACGAAAATGAGGCAAACCCCATAATATTAGACTTGGGTCTAACCATAGAACATGGAATCGCTGACAACGATTAGTGATGCCACTGATTGTAAATATTCGTGGAGGACCTTGTGGCTATAATCGTACGGGTCGATCTTAGAGGTTCAGAAGAATGCGGTCGCAGAAAATTTCCGAAATAAAAAAAAAACTTTTTACAAAAAAATACAACCGACTTTCAAAAAAACACTACAAAGTGAAAAATTACTTCAATTTCGGAAGTCGGCGTTTCTGTTTTTGTTTCTTCGTTTTTTGACACCGCCTTCCGAAATTGAAGTAATTTTTCACTTTGTAGTGTTTTTTTGGAAGTCTATTGTATTTTTTTGTATAAAAGGTTTTTTATTTTTTTTACATTTTAGTGGTACATAATGGACAAGTTCTATAGTAAGGTACCTATAATGCTCACAGTGATGCCAGAATAGATTACACGAATAACATGTGACTTGAACATAACCAGTGGATTGAGCATACTGGCGTGATGGTATGTTATGAAATGGTCTAAAGAATAAACAGACATGCGATTGCAGCAATCCCGAGAGATTTATCTTAGCACTTATTGACACGTTTGGTTTGTATGGTAAATTTTGACAACGCCATCTCTAGCATCTTCTTATTTTCAAGTCGATGGCAAACTATTTAGATATTTTACAGCCACACCAATAGCAGCGTCAGTGGCGTTCATTAGTTCCTCCAAGGTGCAAGTGTGTGCTCTAGCTGTGACCGACAATCTCGGTGCTCTGTGGGTCTAACTCAGATATGGAGCAAAACGTGGACTACATAACCTTTTATTGCTCGTAAATGGTGGTAATAATAAAATAACGTTAGTTCGCTTCTTTTACCATGATGAGAAGAAACGTTCAGAAAATGTTTTACATTTAAAATAGAGCAGAAAAAAGGTTTATAGTGTATGTCCCAGTTCAGAAAAAATCTTGTTGAGTCAAGGACAACCATGACTTGCTTGAGATTAGAGTTAAACTTAGCTTAGATTTAAGTGATATATGGTTTTTCAACCCGATGGATGGACTGTCTGATAGATGAAATGCTGGATAGCGGGTCACCCCCTACTACGATAATAGAGGGGTATGAAATAAGAAAAGATGTTGTGCCGACTCTAAATAAATTGGAATATGAGCTAGGTTATGACGATGGTAGATTCTGAACACAAATAAATTTAAAGCGATATATACGCCCCAATGCTAACGCAGTACTGGCCGTGAGCCCGCTCGATGCTAAAATATCAATATTGAACCTCCTTTTGAACAGTTTTGTTTGTAAAATATTATTTCATTTACATATGCTATGTTAGGTATGAAGAAATTCCAGCCATCAATTTTACTGTGTAAAAATATTTTTTAACATCTAAGTCGTTTTGGAGGAATTTCCAAAAGTTGCGAAAAAATATCGTGTTGTTAATTATTTTTTTAAAGCAAAACTATTAGTTACACGAAAAAACCTTGTGTTCAAAATTATGTACATGAATCAATAATAAATATATATTTTTTTCAAACCTTTTAACCTAGCCGTTACTAAGGAGTATGCTTTAGAAAGTTACCGTTTTACGGCACTAAAGCGCATGTAGGCCCTTAAAGACATATTTAAAATATTACATTTTTTATTCGCCTGGCATGTTATCTCTCCACCAAACTTTTTATTATTGATAGGCTCACGCTTGACCACTATCTCACTTGATGGTAAGCGATGATGTGGTCGACGATGAAGCACGCTTGCCTAGAATATGCCATTTTACTCTTGCTTGATTAAGGCTCCCAGGATGTAGCTATCAGGAAATACAGATTAAGACCGGCAAAGAATTCCACTCCTTAGCTGTACGCATAATAAAAGTATTCCCAAAACGTTTGGTGCGTATTGTTGGGATGTCCAGTCCACCATGTACCGATGACGCATCGCCGTACGTCTAGAAATCCGATGATGGAACGGGCTAGGAGGAATTGGATCATGCAATTCCATCGCACACTGCCCGACAGGCTGGCAACTTGATTGACTAGTAGCCTAATGCATTAAGTATAATATATTAGTATATTATGTATTATTTTATGTATGTATTTTATGTTATTATGTCTAAGTATTATTATTTAAGATATGTTGTACACTGACAACCCTAAATTCCTCTCCTCTCGTTTAGTCCATCCAAAGGTTGTCTGTAAGAGATTGCCCTGTGCGATAAGACCGCCCATTGTACACTTGCTTTTATGATTTTTTGTCCTGTATATATATTTGTGTGGTGTACAATAAAGAATATAATAAATAAATAAAAAAGTCCGCCTGTGTACTTATTTATACTATGTACTTATTTACGTGCATGTTGCATGAAGTTCTAATTAATAAATTACCCTCGTAATCTTAAGTCATCATCATCATCATTTCAGCCGAAAGATGTTCACTGGTGTTCGTAGAACACGCCAAGTATCAGTCCTGTGGTATTCTTAAGTATTTGTGCAACATTTCGAATATAAAGACCATTAGTAAATGGTTTCAGGCTTTTATAAAATTATAACTTTAATTAGATCGTGTCGCCAAAGTCTCTAAAGTTTTAATAAGTTAATAATGCGGGATGATTGATGATAGAACTTAAGTTTTGGACAGGTATACCGTACTTGGACAATAATCCTGTATTACCAGATTAGTGTTGATTGATTAACACTGCCTGTTGCTTTGGCGGATAGCTGGCTTGATATTTGGATGTCTAAACCGTTGTTTCCCTTGAAATAATTGAGATATAATATTCTGTTGTGAATCTTGCGGATGACTGAACAGATTTGAATGAAACTTGGCACACGGGTAGAACAGGTCCTGGATTAGGTTATATGATACTTTTTTTTTTGTACTCTTGGGAAGATTTTTTATTTGACTTTGACGCATGCGAAGCCGCTGGCAGGAGCTAGTATTATAAATGCGAATGTGAGTTTGTTTGTTACACTTTCACGCCTTAATGGCTAAATAGATTTGAATGAAACTTAGCATACGGGTAGACTATGTTTTAGGATACTTTTTTTGTGGCATGACTTCGACTGTCACGTGACGCAGGCGATGCCTTTGGCCGGAGCTAGTATTGAATATTGTGTTGAGATTGTTGTACGGTCTGAGTTCAGGCTATGAAAAGGCCATCCCGTTTTCGCTCGGGTTATTAAATAAAGCCGCAAAATAAAATTAGATGGTATTCCTAAAAAATCTTGGTTCGGTTTTAGGGCCTAAGACGAATTCATATAACAGGTTTTCTAATTCATTTATATGAATTCAAATTTTTATCCGTGGTGCTAGGCAACTGCTTATCCCCGTTGTAAACCACCCTTTGTGCCTATTGGCCTTGTTTGTTCTGTCTCCTGCTTGGTATGCAGGGAAGTGGAAATTTGTATTTTTTCCTACTCCTCCGTTATTTTTTTCTGATTGATTACGTTGGGGGTCCAAGACAGTTAAATTCATTCGCGGGGACTTCGTCGAGCTTCATTGTCTCGGCGCATTTCTGGTTGTCGCCTCTGTTGATTCTGGCTTTCAGGTGTTGCAGTGCTTTGGGAATAGTTCGAGGGGATTGTCCCAAAAGAAAACTGTTCTTCTATAATGTAGTGTTTTTAATAATGATGGAATTTTTTAGTACAGCTCAGGGTTATAGATGTGCAAAAATGGCTGGTTCTTGAAAGAGCCACCAAACATGCAGCCGTAGCAACTACCACTGACTATGCCGTGGAAGTGGCGTAATAAAAACAGATATTTACTGTAGCGATATCTATGACGCCACAAAATCCTGCATCGTGCAAGCAGAGTTTTCGTCGCGATCTGAAAATATACAACAGTCTGACGTCGGAGCAGTTGCCCGGTCCAGACACACCACCCGTCTGATCGGTGGACAGGAGGTTGCGGGACATAACATCATGCTCCACATACCTCCATACTATCGACACAAAAAAAGAAAGTTGCAGTAGAAAAATCTCACTGCGATATCATGGCGTCCACTTGGACATTTCAGTGGAAAATGTCTCGTACCGAAAACACTATTAAAAGCCTAATATCACCTTCCGGTAGTTTCGTTCCTTACAATAAAACAATAGGGATCTAAAGAAAACAGCAAGAGTGACGTGTTACGAAAACAGCGCACACCCTGTGTAAACAACGCTAACTCATTTTGTGCCAATCGACGGTGTAGCGATGCCTTTATTAACCGACTTCAAAAAAAGGAGGAGGTTCTCAATTCGTCGGAATCAATTTTTTTTTTTTTTTTTTATGTATGTTCCCCGATTACTCAAAGACGCCTGGACCGATTTCAAAAAATCTTCTTTTGTTTTGAAGGGTATACTTCCTAGTTGGTCCCATAGTCATCAGGTCAGGATCTGATGATGGGATCTTAGAGAAATCGAGGGAACTCCTCAAATATTATAGGCATTTATATAGTGATTTTGGTTTTTTCACCAACAATGCAATCACTTGCAATCAGAAAGTATAATTTGGTGAAGTGGAACTGATGAAGAAGACCACAAATGGCCACTGAAACTCCTTAATGCTAAGTATGTCACGGGTATAAAATATCGCGAATAGTAAACCGACTATGATTAAGCAAATACTTATAAATGAATGGTACTGATGAAAATGGTACCATTGAACTGTTCTAATGATGAAGCCGGAAGGTAGGCACTGGAACTCTGAAATAAAACAATGTATCCTAGTCGTGCCTGGGCTTATTGGAATCGTCATGAAATGTACTTTGGCCATAAATGATTACCATGTTAATTGGAGATACCTACCAAAACTAAAAAGAGAAAAATAAAAAACTTTTTAACAAAAAATCAAACCGACTTCCAGAATAAAAAACTACAAACCAAAAAATAACTTTCTTTCCCGAAGTCGGTGTCGAAAAACTGAAAAAAGTTGGGTACAAAAGACACCGACTTCGGCAAAGAAAGTTATTTTTTGGTTTGTAGTTTTTTATTCTGGAAGTCGGTTTGATTTTTTGTTAAAAAGTTTTTTCCAATTGTATTTATGTACCTTGTCAAAACTGCTGTGCAAACATTTTTACAAGAACCAGTGGGAATGTTTTGCTCCTTTTTAGGGCTTTTTTTGCTGTCAATCACGTGTCCTTCTGTCCGTCGTCGATCACACAGGTTTTACACCCAAACGGTAACATATACAGTCTTCAAATTTTCACATTGAATGGGGTATCGTTGTTGGGTGGATAAATACTGTTGTCTCGTCGCATCATGTTGCGCGCCAGCTGGCAACGTCGCCGAACATGTTTAGTGTCACATGTTGCGCGTCAAATGTTGCTTAGTGGATACGAGGCTTAACTAAACAAATATTCCTCGTTGCCGTTCAACATGTTGTGTATCATGTCGCGCGTCAAATGTTGCCTAGTGGATGAAACTCAAGAGACGCAAATTAACGCTAGCTATGACCTTTAGGTATCAAAATTGATTACTTTCTGTTGCCCTGATTTCTATTGTTTCGTTATTAGTTCTGCCATTATTTTCTTACCCAACTAATATCTTTAACGTGTAGGCGTCACACAATTTTCTCTCGTTCTATTCTACCCACTTTCATTATAAAAACAAACAGGGTTCCGCAAATAGAGTCAGTTGTCTCTGCTAAAGTATATTGATTGCTGCATTTATAGACCATTGTATTAGAAACGTGGCTAAGGTAAGCAATTGTCACATTAATAGTCATTACTGATTTTATTGCAATTTATTTCAAAGCAGGTTTTACAGTCCGCCTATAGAATTTCTATTACCCTGAAGTTATCAGGCGATGCGTCATCGGTACATCACATCACACCCATATGCACCGAACGTTTTGTTAATACTTTTATAATGCTGTACTAAGGAGTGTAATACTCTGCCGGAGTCTGTATTTCCTGATAGCTACAACCTGGGAGTCTTTAAGTCAAGAGTGAATAGGTTTCTTCTAGGCAAGCGTGCTGCATCGTCGACCACGTCATTGCTTACCATCCATTGGTGAGATAGTGGTCAAGTGTGAAATATTAATAATAATAATAAAGAGGTGAGTCGGGGTATTACGTTGGTCTTAAACATAACTTTAGAGGACATAATGAACGTCACTGGCAGTGCTATTAGCGTGGCTGCCTACAGGTCCCAAAATATCTAAGAAATGTTCCGTCGACTCGAAAAGAAGAAGGACGTAACTGTCGAAATGTATAGGTGTATACTTCCGCCCAAACCTTTAGGGATTACAAACATCGCGGATAAATTTGAAAGAGAGTTACCTCGCGGTAACTCTCTTTCAAATTTCAAATCCGGCACAAACAACTGAAGGAACACGGGTGGGTTTAGTCAGTAACAGTCTGACACGCCAGCCCGCTGCACTCAGAGCAGTAGAAGTCATTGGATGATTTCCCACAACAACAAAAAAGAGAGATTACAAATGTGATGATATGTTTTACGGTTCTTTAAACATGTACCAAACTAAGCTCATCACCTGCCTTTTCCTGAATATGTTGGGCCGGCTTCCAGTCTAACCAGATTCTGTTCAATAGCAGTATTTTACATAAAGCGACTGTCTATCTGACCTCCGCAAACCAGTGTTCCTGGGTAACACGATTCCCTTAGCAACACTGACTGTCCGACATCAACTTAAGCTTTGGCTCATATGGTTTTGTATTTTGCTCCTCTTCTCCATCGTTTGTCAATCTATTTATCTCCTATTATTTTGGGATCGTTAAAATCTAGCAAATAAGTTGTACCTTTTGCCAGAATGGTTCTCAGATTTATAAGCCTGCGCTTAGGCTCATATAGCTTGGATGGATTTCCTCCTTTAGGTATCAATTGTTCGTCAATCTACTCATTCTCTATTATTGTGGGCTTGTTTAAATTGTTAAAAATTATTGCTTGTCCGAGAGGTTCTCCAGATATCGCGTCCTAGGTACCCATACATACACCCATACGGGCTTACAAATAATAGGTTGGGGGAAAAGTTTCTTCGCATTTTTTAAGAAAATTCAAATCATTTTTTAATATAGTTTATTTACATTTAACTAAAGTATGTAGGTACCATTTTTTTCGATAACTTTTTGCCCTCTTGTAGGTAGGGTCATGAGCCCATTGCTATAGAAATTTTGGGACTTCTGATTAAAATACCGCGACAAGTGGTTTTGGCAGTCCTCT
Organism: Orthosia cruda; assembly: GCA_964057195.1. Classification (NCBI taxonomy): domain Eukaryota; kingdom Metazoa; phylum Arthropoda; class Insecta; order Lepidoptera; family Noctuidae; genus Orthosia; species Orthosia cruda. The sequence continues at coordinate 6,444,642 of OZ059835.1, read as the reverse complement.
CGTGATGTTAACCTGACACTGCCTAAAGAATTCTGAAGAGACCGAAACAGGTGGAAATCTAAAGGTGCAAGGTCAGGACTATACGGCGGATGCAGTAACACCTCCCAGCCAAACTCTCTTAATTTTTGCTGAGTGGCTGAAGATGTGTGAGGTCTAGCGTTATCATGATGAAAAACCACACCCCTTCTGTTGATTAATTCCGGCCGCTTTCTCTCAACTTCTTGCTTTAATCTCATCAGTTGTTCGCAGTAGAGTTCAGAATCGATTGTCCTGCCTGGTGGTAACAGCTCATAATGAATAATGCCCTGCCAATCCCACCACACACACACAGCATCACCTTCTTGCGAGTTAACCCGGATTTCGCCACAGTCTGTGAAGCCTGACCGGCCTTTGACCACGACCTTTTTCGCATGTTCTTGTCGTACGTGATCCACTTTTCATCACCAGTTATCAGCTTCTTCAAAAATGGTTCGGTTTCATAACGTCGTAATAAAGAATCACAAATGAGTACGGTTCATTAGGTTTCTTTCAGTGAGCTCGTGAGGTACCCAAATATCGAGCTTTTTTGTTTACCCAGTTTTTTTCAAATGCGCCGAAACTGTTTTGTGGTCAATTCCCAGTTCTTCAGCTACGTCGTAACTACTGATATGCTGATCTTGCTCCACTTTTTCAAAAATGGCGTCCATTTTATCCGTAATAGGGTGACCAGAGCGACGTGCATCTTTGACATCAAAATTTCCGGATTGAAAACGCTTAAACCAAATTTGTGCTACTCTCACAGACACTGCACTAGGTCCATAAACATCGCAAATATTTTTCGCGGCTTGCGTTGCATTTTTACCTTTTTTGTAGTAAAAAATTTAAAATGTATCGAATTTCTTCATTAGATTCACTCATCTTGACGGTACGAAAAACAAATGAAAATCACACATTTTCCTAATTTGAATTTGAAATTATGTTCTTTTTAAATTTAAACTTTCAATGATACCAAAACCAGCCAGATACAAATAGTATAGCCAAAGAGATTTTATTACATGTTCATACATACTATAATGCGAAAAGACTTTTTCCCCAACCTAATATTTGGGTCGCAAAGGGCACTCGGAGTATTTCTAATACGCGAGTAATTTGTGAACGCATTTTTTATGTTTCTGGACGACTACTAAGCAAAACAAATTGTGAATAAAGCTCCTACATTACTTAAGGCTTTCAGTGACTGAAAACTTTAGTGTAAGGACAGATACCCAAAAAAATGTTCCTTTATAATAGACTAGCTGACACTCGCGGCTCCGCCCGCGTGGAATTAGTACCTACTTACATCCCCCAATATCTTTATAAATTATAGCCTATTTCTTATTGTGCGTTGTATTACTGTAAAGTTAATTCTAAATCCGTTTAATAGTTTTTTGGGTGAAAAGATATAAGGTACAAGTTGATAGCCGACTGCAGACAGCAGCAGCAGGCGACGTGTCGCCACGTTATGTCGCAGCGACACGTCGTAACGTCAGGTCGCTGCAGTCAGGATTCCAAACCCGACTGCAGACGGAAGCAGCGGACGGCAGCGCCGTAATTCCATTGGTTCTGAGTGTTCCGCGAGACAAAATGTCTACTGGTCACTACTGATCTGCGGTCGGGAGACACGTCGTCTGCGATCGTGCGACGTGCAGTCGTAGCTGCGGAATGTATTTCATAGAAATACATAAAACCCAGTAGTGATGCTACTGAAAGCAGTATCTGCGACATGTCGTCTGCTGCTGCTGCGTGTTTTCGGCTACCAACTTGTACCTTAAGCCTGTCTTATTCAGAGTTATATTAATGCAAAGTTTAATCTACATGCCTTTAGTAGTTTTTGCGAGCAAAAGTAGCAAGTTTTTGTGGATACACATTCACATTTATAATATTAAGACGACGACAGTCGCCAATGACCTTGAGGTAACAAAACGCGCACGCGATTCACACCCGCGCGACCCAAAGTTCAGTAGATTTTTGTACTTTCCTTATTATTCTATGACTTAAAAAAAGCCTCAGATAAAATGTAGATAATTAAATTGTCTTTGAGATGGTGACAAATTCATTAGAATACACCCGGCGGTTTTGGTGAGAGGTCATTTTTTTTAGGTAAGTTAATTACTTACACTATGTTTAAAACTCAAAATTTTCTTAGTTCAAATTATCAAGAAAGTGGTCTAATGTAACATATATTTTTCCAAAACATGACGACTAACCGTTTAGACGTGATTCTCATTTCAAAATCAGCTACTGAGGGGTACCTGCGCCTTAAGGTTACACTAGTCGAAAATTCTTCCATACAAACGTAGTCTGGCGACGATTACTCCATTGTTTGACGGTGTACGTTCAAAATAAAAAATGATTTCAATTTGTTTCATCATTATCTAGCCCTGCATGGAAACAGAAAAGTAACAAAATACAATATTAGAAAGTTATGAGCGTCGAAAGTTCCATATATCAACACTAATTTTAACGCATCTTTGGGCGGAAATAAATAAGAATACGGAAAATTGTAAAACGGCCTCCATACAGGGATAGATTAGTAATTAGTAGTTTTTTTATGATATCTAGACTCCCAAAGGTCTGTTCATAAAATTTCGCGGGCTCGTTTTAGTCCTAAATCATCATCCATTTCGCTACAAATTTGCAAAAGTGCTAATTCGTACGAGAACTAGCTTCTTACTGCTCATCACAGCATCAATCTCTTTCGCACGAGTTGTCGGATGAGACTGCATGCATTTTAACTCCGCGCACAAAATAGTTCGTGCCGTTGACTAGGATAACCTTGTAGCTAGTTTATTTGAAGCCGTGTGTTATCCACCAACCCGCACTGGATTGGATTAAGCCCAAACTCACACACTCACAGAGAGGAGTCTTGTGTCCCACCAGTGAGCACATTAAAGGTCTGATGATGAAGTAGGATTAGTAGGATAGTAAAGCAACTTAAAAGAAACTAGTGCTCAATCAGGTTTTCAAGTTACATAACCTAACAGTCAGGCCATTATCCACTGCTCTATTTGCATCGATCATTATAATCTACAGACATGCGCCATTGTCAGGGCTTAATTGTAGTAACCCGCTTATGATGCACTAGTCAGAAACACGTGACAAATGAATATAGTTCCTAGTACTTGTCGAATTTGACCTAGATTGTCATTGCCTAGTGAGCTCGTGGCTAGCCGGGTCGATCTTCAAGGTTAAGCAACGCTTGACGAGGTCGGTCCTTGGATGGGTGACCATTTTCAACATACCGAGTTTCCTCCGTGCCTCGGAAAGCACGTTAAGCCGTTGGTGCCGGCTGTCATTTGAAGATCTTTGGACAGTCGTTACGAGTAGTCAGAAACTTGAGATCTGACACTAGTCTAGCCAAGGGGTAATCAGCTGAATCCGGTTACACTGGAAGCCGACCCCAACATAGTTGGGCAAAGGCTAAGCAGATTGATTTTGTCATTGCCTATTCGTTCCTCTAATCAAATATTAATGAAGATGTGTACCTAATTGTACCTACGTTTTTTTTTTATAACGAGGGTGAGTTCTTCATGAAAGTGCATGGGCTTTTGGGGACAAGATCAGGAACTGTGAGACCTCACTAAAACCACCCCGGTGACCACATCATCACATCATCAGCCTATTAATGTTCCCACTGCTGGGACACAGGCCTCCTCTCTGTGAGAGGGGAAGGGCCATAATCCACCACGCGGGCCCAGTGCGGGTTGGTGGATGTCACATGTCTTCGAATTTTTGGTTCTAGGACATGCCGGTTTCCTCACGATGTTTTCCTTCACCGTTTTTGAGAGCAGTGGTGATGAAATAATTTACACAAAGTAAAGCGCCTGCCTGGGTTCGAACCCACGACCTACAACTTGTAAGTCGCAGCCGATACCACTGGGCCACTACTGCTCTTGCTCTGCTCTGCACTACTGGCCCCGGTGACCATCAGCACTTAAAAAGAGCACCGTGACCTCTGCGCTATGTTTGATGAAAATCGCTTCAGCCGTTCAAAAGTTATGGGCGTTTTACTGCTTGATTCAGGCTGTTTACGCAAGATATCATGTCATAATTACGTGTTCCATATAGATTGTCGATCGAAGCGTGTAAAACCACCACGGGATGATACAACTACGTACTGAGTTTTCATTATAATTCTAGATACGTTTACTATAGACTGAGCATCGTCATCACCCTTCTGTTCTTGTCTTAATTTACTTAGGGTCAGCACAGCATGACTTCTTCTGCCTTAAATCTTTAGATAGCCATCATCACCTCCGTCCTCACGTTTTGACCGTTAACATAAAGTTAAATATTCTCCACAGTTTCTATTTTCCTCTCTGCATATTTATTTAAACTGCTATGAATTTTTGATTTCTTAACATTTTTATGTATTTCCTGTTTCTAAAAGGAACTGTCGCCGTCTGTCATGTTCAGATCAGAGTACTATAAATAGACGCCACGTGTGACCTACGACAACCCCTCGGCTGTACTATCTATGTATATACATTTAAAAACCTCGCTACAAGTATTCCTAGCTCCTGAACACGTTATTGCTCTACCCAGAAATGTTTATACAGCCCACATCGGGTACCTAGTACCGCCCTATCGGTTCCAGCAAATAGACCAGGGACGTTGCTACCGCAGTATCAGCCGTATCAATGTTGCGGGCCCCCCGAGCTACAGGGGCCCCGACGAATGGAATCAAAATGTTATCCAGTCTAAAATTCTTTATCAAAGTCGAAGTGAAATTAATTATTTCAATAAGGCCACTAAGCGTGCCGCTTTTGAACGCCAAAAAATAAAATTTGCAAGTAATAATAATTGATTCTACAGTCCATTCGGAAAATTAGCATGTTATGGAGAAGAACGGACAAGAAACTCTACAATATCTGATAAGAGATTCGGCTTTTTTATTATTTTATTAAATATATTTATTTGTTATAATGACAGCATTTTATCCTATGCCTTCATAGCATCCTTATGCTCCAAATTAATAAACTGAAGCATGAAAACTTTCTCGAGTCACGGTTCTCTCATTTTTAACTCGTTCCATTCGTACTTCATCCTCTTCCCTTAAAACCGTTTAAGTTATTGGGTAAAGAATACAGTCTCCTATTTTATTTATTTTGTAAGAAACACTATCGTTTTGGTCATCTGCATTCCGGTAGAAAGGGCCCCAAACAATTTTGAAACAGGGACTAGTTACGCTACTGGAATAGACCAATATTTAACCTTCCATAGAACGAGGGCAAAAGCCCATAAGTCATTGGTAATAGCAACTCGAGTACTTACCTACTCCCAGTTATAGGTAATTCGAAGAAAGTAGTACCTACTGAAGATTTGTGGACGGTTCGGAAATTGAAGAAAGTTGGTAATGGGAGGGCTCAAAGGCACTAAGCAATTGGAGAGACTATTATGAGGGGAGCGCAGCCTTTGAGAAACATCGGTTTTCTCTTAAGTATTTATTGTTTTGTAGGCATCGTTAAATTCATCCTGAAAGGCTTCTGAAGACTGTCCTCTGAGGCTCTTCTTTTTTACCCGACTGCCGAAGGAGGGTAATGTGTTTATCAGTCTATGTATGTATGTATGTTTGTTCCTATGTGGCGTTCTAGAGACCAAACGCGTTGGCAGGTTTTGATGATTCTTACGTCAATCGATTCGTCTTAACCATGCGAATGTCACAGCCAGTCACAGGCTACATTAAAATTGGAAAATAGAAAAATGGCGTCTTTTGGGCGCCATTTTCTGGGGGCCCAATTATTTTTTTCTCCCAAATCCATCGTGTGGGGCATCTTAATAAAGGTTAAGGGTTAAGAGGTGATTTAAAAAATATATAACACATATATGTTTAATTGAAAATAATTCCCAAAAAAAAAGTTAACTAAAAAGTTAATTCCAAAAATCAAAAAACCCGACTGCTTAAGAAGACGTAAACTAGAAGAAAATCATGCTGTGCAGTCGGAGGATACATCTGGTTTTGGTCAGCCAGCTCGCGATTAAGTATCCTCCAGTGATCTTCAATTCGAAACCGCAAGTGTTTTATTTGCAGACTTTCTTAGTGGAAACGTCCAAGTTGTCCCAACTCTGCCGATATCTAGTCAAACTTAATTCGATCCACGTGGCGCGTTCGAGCGCTCGCAAGCGTCAGTCATGCTCATGAATTTGACAGCTGACAGACGGCATTTAATCAAGTTATGGATCGTTTGTTAGGCACATAACATCACCCCTGAATTCCCCGAAGGGTAAGGCAGTAGTGCACCTACAGTTCACCAACATTTCGCTAATTATATTTAAGTCCCATGTAATAGGGGCCGAGCCTATTGCCATCATCCGGCCGCAAAGCCAGATTTAGGTCTGCTACTGAGAAATTCCAGATGGAAAAAAAACAAAAAAAAACATTTTGCCCGAGCCGGGAACCGAACCTAGAATCTTATGCTCAGCAGTAGGATAACTCCTACTAGTATGATAAATGTGAAAGTCTGTTCTTAATCAATCCTACTTTAACTACTGAACGGGTTTCTACGATTTTAGGCACACTTTTATTTTATTTTTTTGTTTTTCATATACCATGGTAGACCATAACATGGATTAGGATTTATAAAAAAAAAAATACCGTACCCTTCGGGGACACCTTTTCCCAGCAGAGGGACAGCATAGGTTGATTTAAATAAATAAATAAGTCTTAAGTAAAACATATATTTTTAAACAAGCTTTTTGAACTGAAAGGTTCAAAATAATATTTTGTCAAAACTTATCCAATGAGCCCAAACTCGATGCTATATTCTTTGGTTGAGTTGCTATGGCCACCTTCCGGATCCATCATGAGACCATCTCATACTACCATATAATTTAAATGTTTCTAAAGTTACATAAGAACGCCAAGTTTCAGCTTAATCGGATGCCAAGAGAAGAGGCGCTTAAAAACTGTTTAGTAGTTGCCGAACACACATACGAAAGAAAGATAATATAAAGCTTGTAAAAAGTAATTTCTTGGGAAAAAGATGCTGATAGTTCTGCGGGCGAAGCCGCTAGTTGTAACTTGTTCTTAATATTTAAACAACAATGTAAGTTTTTTATATTAAAACGCTGAAGGAAAACATCGTGAGGAAACCCGCAGACGGAAATACACAACGCGTATTTCATCTCGCACGTGATTGGTCCATTGATGGGATCAAATCCTTCGCCTTGCCGAATTCACATACGCAATTAGGCTCTTGGATAGGTCCAAGAGCCTAATTATATATAGCTTGTGTAAGTCTGAAATACCCAAGTCAGAAGCGGCGGAATCAGGTTCCCAGAAGCGGCTTAATTAAATCTGACACTAGAGGTGGCTTAATTAACTCCGATACCAGAGGTGGCCACATCCTCACACGAAAAAGAAAGAATAAAAGCAAATACCGCTCCAAGCAATTTACGTACAGAAAATTCTGTGGTGACATTTAAAAAAAGTTGTGATAAGTTTTCGCTAACAGGCACGATAAACATTTAAAAAATTCTGTGAAGGTATGCGGGTATGTAGTTGTGTAGGTTTTTGTTTTGGCTTCTGAATTTCTCTGAGTATTCAACTATTCACGCTATTCGCTCTCGAGTCTCGCCGGTAAGGTCAACTTTTATGCTCGCAGCTATGTTTAGCTTAATGGTCTACATTTCTCATTAATTACTACAAGATCATGATTGAAGTTTATGGTGCCGTGAGTCTTTTGTTTTGGTATTTTAATGCGAGGTCGTTAGCGATTTACCTACATTTGTATACTTAGCACAGTACATAGAATTAAAGTCAGAAAATCTTTTGAAGAAATTAAACCGAGGATTCCGTATAAACTGCTACATTCACCAAAATAAATAGGTAACAAACATTATCTACTAACGTTCCTAAACAATGAAAGCACCGAACATTGCTCTAACGAAGGGACAAAATTTACTTTGCCGTTCGAAAACTTTTGTCCCGATACATCAACAAATTATACAAAATTTTTACTTTTCCAAGTACATTTTTGAAGTTCGTCGACTATTACTCGTAAACTTTTAAAGCCTACTTAGCTGTGATAGTTTGCCTTTTTATATATTCTACTGCCGTGAGTTTTTCACATATCCAAAAGAATGCAAATTCAGCTGACATTGGAGGGGGGACACTTGACTATAACAAAAACCATTTTTCGAATCAGGGATCGGAAAAATTAAGCTTTAAATTTTTCCGATCACTGATTCGAAAAATGGTTTTCACATACCCGTGATATTTTTGAATGGCATATCCAAAGATACCTCATACCATGGAATAGACGAGAAAAACACTTCCGCGCTGTACGTGTACAGGAGGGACACCTTTTTTTTTGTATCACTTTTTCGGTGAGTTTAATATGTATATCCATGCCATATTATATATTTCTAGTACTAAATCTCTGAGCTAAGCTGCGAACGGACGGACAGACGGACATAGCGAAACTATAAGGGTTCCTTGTTGACGATGGAACCTAAAACAGTTTTTTGATTCGACAGTATAAACCAATAAGAATAACAATAATCCTTCTAGTGTATCTTTCTTAGACAATAATGTGTATCATGATAAAGCTAAAGATAAGACAGTCGCTCCATGTAATAAACTGATATCCAATTGAATCCAGTTAGACCGCTGACGCAAGCCGATGCTAAGTTAAGGACCAACAAACTATTAACAATATCAAATAATGAAACCAACATTAAACTCCACCGCTAAGCTTCTTACTTAAAAGGAATTATGAAACGAAACTGGAACGGTAGGACTAGATCAGCGGTATTGTTGCTGGAGATAACTGAATCTCTTTGTGCTCTATGAAAGCTGTCGCGAAAGTTTGAATGAATAAAGCCTTTTGATACCATTTTGCATAGCAGCAAAATAATTTCTTTTGTCTATAATATAGCTGCTATGTTTGTTAACTATAGGCTCGCGTTCGACCGCTTCCTCACCTGATGGTAAGCGATCATGTGGTCGATGGTGAAGCACGCTTGCCTGGAGGTAACCTATTTACTCTTAAAGTCTTAACTTAAAGACCCCTAGGTTGTAGCTATCAGGAAACACAGACAGGGAATTTCTCTCCAAAGCTGTAACACAGGCACCCAACGAGAAGAATAATCAAAATTAGGTTCAAATAAATTTCACTAGATGGCGTGATAAGCTTCGCAAATCGAAGCTTTCTAATATGTTAAGATTTTCTAGAGACGATCATTTAAAATGTTTGTTCTTGTTTAATTAACTCTCCTAAGCACACAATTGAGGAATATTGGGCTCTTAATTCACAGCTTAAAGATTATTTAATCATTTAAAATTGATTCCAATAGATGGCGCGGTTTTAAATTTCTGAGGCATCCACTCGATTTTTAAATTTGTTTTGCAACACATTTTGGTACAATGAAATTAAAAACGTGCATAAAAGTACTACCTATACAACAAATTGTCGCAGGATTTAAAAAAATGGTATTCACGAACCGAGTAAATCCTTTTATTCCAGTTTAATCAGACGAAAAACGCTAGTTACGTCGGCATGGTTTCTTTGTATGGGATGAGGCATCTGTATGCTAGTATTCTATTATCTGTGGCTGTACGTACAATGACTGTATTCCAAAAACGCTTTGTGCGTATGGGTGGGATGACCACCGTGTCCCGATGGCGCATTACCGTACGTCCTGTAGTCCGATGATGGAAAGGGCTATGTGGAGTCAAATTGTGCAGTTCCAACGCACACTCAAAAAAAAAGACGGCAGCAAAATGTTATTATTATCTTTTCTTTTGTCTATAATATAGCTGCTGCTGAATAGCTGACCTATATACGCAAATAGACGCTTGAAAGACACTGTTTTATTCAGTACAAATGGATGGCTTCATGCCGCTTAAAAGTTTACGAAGCGCCGTTCCAATGAACTTTATGTCCGTCTCCCGGTAGTCAGTCATCTGTGTCGAGTAACCGAGCCCCGGTATATCAGAGAGGTATCTCAACTAATATTATAAAGAGAGAGCCCGAATTTTGTGACATTGTTCAGATGTGTAGGATAATCTCTGAAACCACTACAACTATTTCCTTGTTCTAGCATACACATTGCTCATCTATACCAATATTATAAGGAGATTTTTTTGTTTGTTTGTACCGAATAGGCTCCGAAACTACTGGACCGATTTAAAAAAATTCTTTCACCTATGGAATGCTACATTATTCCCGAGTTACATAGGCTATAATTTTAACGGGAGCGAGGGTCTGCTAGTCCCATACAAAGAAACCGTGCCGACGTAACTAGCGTTTTTCGTCTGATTAAAATGATTATTTTTGTAAGTACTTCGATCGCAGTCGGTTCCGTTCCACGGCCATAGATGGTGTTAGCAGCGACTTGCAACTAATAGGGATTTCTCGGTTCGTGCCAATGTGTTTCTTTAAATACAGTGACGATTTGTTTTATATTAATTTCTTGCATGTTTTTACAGTTTCATTGTGCCAAAATGTATAACAATACAAATAAAAAAAATCGAGTGGCATGCCACAGAAATTTAAAAATACGCCATCTATTGGTATACATTTTAAATGATCCGTTCAAATAATCTTTGAAATGTGAATTAAGAGCCCAATATTCCATAATTTTGTGCTTAGGAGAGTTGATTAAAAAAGAAATTTGTATGATAAATTCTAGAAAATGTTAATTTTACGCACAATTCAATAACAAATCGATTCTTGCGCTATCTAGTGACATTTATTTGAACCAAATTTGGGTCCCCTTGACCATTTGAAAGGTACATTATTCCAGATGGCTATAACTTATTTTGACTAAGGCTAAGCCAGGGCGGACATACTACATTATAATATGGTAGTGATTGTTTCAGGCATCTTGCAGGTTTACAAATTACCACCTATATACCAACATTTGATCGAAATTCACACAATCTCGACCAATAAATCTATGTAACTAAACCCAACGACTTATGTATCAATCAAATCGCTCATCCTATCGATCAATAGAATTCAATCAGTGCTTGTAACAGTTCACTTGATTGCTATTATGGAAACATGTCAAAATGGAGCGGAATTGCCCCAAAAAGCTTATTGGCCTACATTTGTAACGAAAAAATCTTTATGGTAAATCCCTAGATAGGGTTGGCGAAGATTTGATGCGGATTTTTCTACAATGAGAATTGAGAGTTCTTAGGCTTGGATTTCAACCTACCTGTACACTATCCATAGTAATATTATAAATGTGAAAGTAACTCTGTCTGTCTGTTACCTTTTCACGCTTAAACCGCTGAACGGATTAAGATGAAATTTGTTATCATATAAACTATCTCCAGTTTGAGACCCTGGAAAGGAAATACAATTTTTTATCCCGGAAATCATCCTATATGAGGCGGGCCAATCATTTTGTAAAATGTATTTGACAAAATGAGTTCTAGGTACTACTTAGTTTTAATTACCGCGCATTATTTGAAAAAAGTACTATACAAGCCATGGCCACAACTAGGCATTAATGGACTTACGTATTCGTCCATCAATGTCTCTTGCTGGCCGCTGCAGCAAATTCAATTAAGCCTTATATCATTTTAATTGACTGTCATTTGTAGATCCAGTCGTTAAGGGTGTTCAGAAGCCAGAAAATCTGTCACCAGTTTTGCTAAGGGATATCGTGTTACCCAGTCATTGGTTTGTGGATGTCCATGTGAAATACTGGGATTCAGATACATCTGGTTGGACTGGTGTACCAACGTAGTTTGGAAATGGTTAGGCACATTGATTTATTATTTGAATAGATTTTTTGATTTATCTAAGTTCGCAGTTCGGTCCTACGATTGCCAGAGTCCAGAATAACAGATCATCTGCCCCCTGGACACGAACTGCAGTGGCCAATATGAAAACCCTAAACCGATTGCAGACCCAGATTGTCCGCTGTAGAAACAACCTGGCCAAATTTATTTTTGGGACAGTCCCAGCACTATTCCCAAACCACTGCAACTCCTACCTAAGCTAGAATCAGCAGTGGCGACTACCAGAAAATCGCCGAGGCAATGAAGCTCGACTAAGTCCCAGAGAATGAATTTAACTGTCTTGTAACCCGCAACGAAATTAATCAGAAAGAAAAGAGAACAGAATAACGGAGGAATAGGAAAAATACAAATTTCTGCTTTCTTCCATATCAAGCAGGAGACAGAACAAACAAGTCCAATAGGCACAAAGGGTCGTTTACAAATGAAATTCCAAATAGAGTATCATAGACCCACCCAAAACACAGTGCCGGTTTGGCGGCCCCTTCGCAAGATATGGTTCACCTCCATGTGTGCCCTTCATGCCCGACCACCTGCACCTTTCAGGATTTGAACATAGCGAATGACAGAGCTGTCCGAGTAGCTACATACTGGTCAGACAAAATCTGAATGGTTGAGACTGAGTGTAGTTTGAGTTAATCGACACGAAAGAAGAAGAAGAATATATACCAAAACCTGTGCCACCCCTAAGCGTGTCTATTCGTTCGGGGCGACATCTGACTTTATGGGCGATTAAAAATGGTTGAATGAAACTTGTCGTAAAAATGCCATTTCCACATTTAACGCCGATTTAAGGTACTATTATTTCGTAATGTTTATTAAAACAAGCTTGTTTTTTGATTTTTTGTTTCTTGTTTTGTGGATCCAGTTACTAGAGAACTTGAATTAAGAGCATCTGAAATTCTACTTACATACAATATATACATATTGCCACGCCTTTTTCATCGGGGTAGGCAGAAATTACAGAACGTAACCTGCTACAATCCTTATATACTTCTTCGCTTTATTTAGTTGTCTGACAGACAACACAGCCTAAACCGCTAGATCCAGACGCATTAATTTGACATGTGTACCTGTGTTAGTATTATATTATCTTTGCCTGTGTGTTTATGTATATATATGTAGCTCCAAAATGGATGAACGGATATTGATTTCGTTTATTTTTGTTTAAATGGTGACTTTATAGAGTGTTTTAGTGAGCGAGCCATGTTTGATGAGAATCGGTTTAACCGTTCAAGAGTTATGGACGTTTTTACTGTTTGAATCAGGATGTTTTCGCGAGATATGGTGTCATAATTACGTGCTCAATTGATTGTCGATCGAAGCGTGTCTTCTAATAGATAAATTATAAACAATGAAATAAAAATGTGACGGGGGTATTTTTTTTTTAAATTTACTTGTTGCGCAAGAGTTATTTAAATGGAGTTCGTAGTGTCATGCAAATAAATTTTGTTTCAGCTTGAAAGCTCCATTACATTATCTGTCAAACGCATATCTCAAAACGTTTATCGCTTCAACAATCGCAATGTTCTAGTATCTTTGTAAATAGGAACCCCACTGACTGGGACAAATGTCATTTCTTAAGGTCCATTACACAGTTATTTCATGGTACATAATCGCCTATTTACTGCTTCGTTAGCCCCAATTGTTACAGGCTCGTTGTAATTTCATAATGGCTTAATAGGATTTGGTATTTTGTTAGGATTTTTTCTGATAGGGTTTTGAGATTGAATCTTGTGTTTTTGAACTTCGTAAGGATCTTAACGTAGTTTCAGGTTATTTTGGGTATTATTTGACTGCTTCGTTAGACTAGTGCAGGGGTCACCAAATGGCGGACCGTGGTCCGAATGCAGACCGCCGACCTATTTTGAGTGGCCCATAAGTAAACAGTACAGTTTAATTTTCTTGTGTTGAATTTGAAAACAGATTCCGTTTTTTTGTTTTTAAGAAGACGACTAACGCCAACGACCTTGAGGGAACAAAACGCGCACTCGTTTCACACCCGCGCGACCCAAAATTTTGTAGTTTTTTTGTACTTTCCTTATTATTCTATGACTTTAAATAAAAAGCTTCAGATCAAATTGAAGATAATTAAATTGTCTTTGAGATGGTGTCGATTTCATTAAAATACGCCCAGCGGTTTTGGTGCGATTGTCGTGTTTTTATCCGTTTTAGACATAACTTTACAAATTAATTACAATATGTTATACGAATAAAACTCAAAATTTTCTTAGATCAAATAATTAAGAAAATGGTCTAATGTAACATATATTTTTTCCAAAAAATTACGACTAGCTGTATAGACGTGATTCTCGTTTTAAAATCAGCTATTCAAGGGGATCGGCGCCTTAAGAAATTTGATTTTCCTAAGCAACATTTACTTTCTGTATCCTGATGGTGAATGGAGCAATGCATCTTCTAATGTTTTCGGTTATTATTCACATTAATATTTGAAAAGTATCTTGGTATTTACGTTAAAAGTAAATACACGTGTCGATGTTAAAGTGAGGGGGAAGGATAGGTGGCTTTGAAACTTACGGACCGCAACGGTCAAATTAACTTAAGGCCGTACCCTAACCAAAAAATCAGCGTGAGATATGAGCATTCCTATTGGCCTAGAGGCACTGGTGGCGCATGAATTACAGTAGTGAATACGCCCAGATTTTAGAATAAAATCTTCATAAAATCGAATATTGGTCTTTTGAAAAAAAAAAAAACTACCAAAATGTTCGTTGTCAAATTGTCTATCCATTAGTGTAAGTACAAAAAAATATTAATGAACACTTTACGAGGAGATGCATGCTATCAATCATTATTTCTCATTTTTATGGTTTTGTTGGAACGAGATTAATGAAACATATACTACATAAAAAAAAAAAGAAATTACTATTTTGGAATCAATAATATGTAGAAATTAAATGTATTTTTATTAGTTGATATTTCATTTTAAATAACGAGTAGATAGCTCCTAAAAACTTCACGAAAAACGGCTAGCGCGGCGTTTTGCTCGGGGTAGCGCCTTAAAGAACGGACCCCAAATGAAAATAATTAGTGATCCCTGGTCTAGTAGTTCCATGCGTCATGTTCGTGAACGGGCGCCATCATTTGGGATTGGTCATAACTTTGCTGCCTCGGCCTGTTATTGTACTTTTTTTAAATTCGTTGTTACTTTAGAAGCTTTTACGTGCACGTCTTTTTACATTCTTCTCACATATGTGTATTTTATCAACAATAATGATGTAACCAAAAAAATTGAATTAAAACTGATGGCAAAGAGTCTCCGTGAAGTTTCTTTTTTATTCTTCAGAATTTGCAAATCTTCTCCATTGAGACCTACTGATGCTTGCGAATTTGCAATTATTGTTTTTTGTTTGACAATTCAAAAGTACCTTGTTTTATCTATACCAATATAAAGAGGAACGATTTTTTTGTTTGTTTGTTTGTACCGAATAGGCTCCAAAACTACTGGACCGATTTAAAAAAATATTTCAGCGTTGGGAAGCTACTCTATCCCCGGGTGACATAGGTGACATACTTTTTATCCCTGTATTCCCACGGGAACGGGAACTACGCGGGTGAAACCGCGAGGCGTCCTCTAGTTTGAAATAAACTAATTGATTTTGATTGATTTTGACTGCTGAACATGAGCTCCTGGGTTAGGTTACCATGTCGAGAAGTGTTATTGGGTTTTTTCATCTGGAATTTCTCAGTAGCTGCTCGGCATTTGGACTTGTGCCCGGTTGAGGGTGCCTTTCCACCAGAGATGTGCTATGCTGCAAGAATGTGAAAGCTAAGCTACGAAACTATGTGACTGTTTCCACTGATACTAAGCTATGTCACAGTCTAAAAATCATACAGTCGTCCAACGAAGACGTCTAGACAGGGCAATCGTGCGGGGTGTGAGGGGCGAGACGCGGGTAAACCGATCCCGAACTGCGAACAAAACGATGTTAGCAGTTCGGGATATGTTATTCAGGGCTAACGCGTGTTTATTTTTTATTTGTTTATTTAAAATGGTGCATACGACGTGTGCTGTGAGTGATTGCAAGTCTTCATCTCACATAAATAAAGATCTGCGGTTTCATCAGCTTCCACGCACAGAAGAAAGGTAAATGAATCTGTTTTGTTATTGTAGAGTGCATAAATTATTTTATTTGTAATGTCGTGCCACGTTGATAACGCTAATAAAATGGTCGACCGGCGCACGGTAAAAAAAATGTAAAGGTTATCGCACAGGGCATCCATCTGTTTGGAAATCCTACTTATATTATAATTGTGAAAGTGTTTGCAAGTTTGTATGTTCCGTGTCAAGATGGTGGACTTTTTTATTATTTACTAAGGGTGAATTTCGAGATGGTGGACGTAATTTTTTATAATTTGATATGGGTGTCAATTTTGAGTTTAATTGGGGTGCTTGTTACGAAAAAGCCATCCTTTTTTAAATCCAAGATGGCAGACGTCATTTTTTTATAATTTGATATGGGTGTTAATTTTGAGTATAATTGGGGTGCTTGTTACGAAAAAGGCATCCTTTTTGAAATCCAAGATGGCGGATGTCATTTTTTTATAATCAGATATGGGTGTCAATTTTGAGTATAATTGGGGTGCTTGTTACGAAAAAGCCATCCTTTTTGGAATCCAAGATGGCGGACGACGTAATTTTTTTATAATTTGATATGGGTGTCCATTTTGAGTATAATTGGGGTGCTTGTTACGAAAAAGCCATCCTTTTTGAAATCCAAGATAGCGGACGTAATTTTTTTATAATATGATATGGGTGTCAATTTTGAGTTTAATTGGGGTGCTTGTTACGAAAAAGCCATCCTTTTTTAAATCCAAGAAGGCGGACGTAATTTTTTTATAATTTGATATGGGTGTTAATTTTGAGTATAATTGGGGTGCTTGTTACGAAAAAGGCATCCTTTTTGAAATCCAAGATGACGGATGTAATTTTTTTATAATCTGATATGGGTGTCAATTTTGAGTATAATTGGGGTGCTTGTTACGAAAAAGCCATCCTTTTTGGAATCCAAGATGGCGGACGACGTAATTTTTTTATAATTTGATATGGGTGTCCATTTTGAGTATAATTGGGGTGCTTGTTACGAAAAAGCCATCCTTTTTGAAATCCAAGATAGCGGACGTCATTTTTTTATAATTTGAAATGGGTGTCAATTTTGTGCTCAATTGGGGTGCTGGTTACGAAAATGCCATCTAAATAACTTAAACCTCTCTCGAGTTGGTACTGTAGTAAAAGTTGTTCAGTTTGGTGGTCTGTAGCAAATTCTTTCGTATGTGTATGTATGTATGTATGTTCCTTTTCGGTTAGAATATAATTATTAATTATTATTATTCAATAAATAAATAATTTTATAAATATTGTTTAGTTGTGACAACCCTGGCCGATGCGTTACTGTCTATACGAAGTCGGCATTTTGCACAAGATCAAAGGCGTCGTCTTACTGTATGATTTTTATACTGTGGCTATGTAGCAGGCTAGTAAGATGCGCTATGAAGATCCGCGAGGTAGCTGTGCGAGGAAGATGCGCAGCTCGAGCTATGCGATACGGCGCGGTTCAGGGGAGAGGCGACCATCCATAGCACTCCTCCAGAGCATGCATCCATCCATATAAAAACATAGCTTAACAGAACCCGTTTCCACCAGTGGTAAGCTATATGGACCAATGAATATGATTAGTGGATATCAAACGCATCCTTAGCAACGTAGCATAGCATATCTCTGGAGGAAAGGCACCCTTAGGCTCGTCACCTATAACATGGGACTTAAACATAACTCTGCGAAATGTGGGTGTACCATAGGAGCGACTCTGCCTGTATCATTGGGAATACGGGTGTAATGCATTGGTTCTTCTTGTTGAACAGTTAACATTTTGTTGTTGATCCAATACTTCGTCACTTCCTCGACCTCATCCTATAGGTCGCTTCTACTGGAGTCATTGTGGCACAGTTGTTGATCTCTTCAGCTTAAATAATGTCAGCTGCTCGGCATAAGTCTTACAAGGATAAGAAGCCAATTTCTTAAACCGGCCGTAATCCTTAAGCCAGCTCAGGAGAACGTCTTTGTGTAATAATCCCTCCTAAATATAGGCTAATCGACGAAGCTCGATCGAAGACGAGAACTAGTACTAGACCAACGTCTTTGGAAATAATACGTTCCAAAATCGATATAGACTCATCCACGAAGTAAACAGATTACCAAGAGCCTAACAATATTAACCTTAATAAGTTCACTAAACGACTTCATGCAAGAATAAATTGCATGCGATTTTTTTCGCCAAATGTTGGTGGCGGCGTATTTGCGAAAATCACCAGTTGGGATTGGTTTGCCCGCACTGTGCTGTCAAACGACCAGTGTACACGCGAACCGTGAATAAAACGGTTTAATAATATATTTACAGTGTAAAGAGCTGTTTTTATTTTTTCGTAACATACACATTTAGCGTTAATTCTCTTGGGTGATTTATGAGTGAAGCGTTTTTGCTTGCACCAAATTAGGGCTCCCAAATTTTTCAATTTTACTCTTCTTGTGCTATATCGATCAGTTGATCATCTTTTTCGCTTTCTTCTTCTTCTTCCAGTGACTCGTTTTGTTTGGATTTGAGGTTTAAAATGCTTTGGTCTTTCTGAAGAGAAAGACCGAAACATTTTAAACCCTTGATGTTGATGATTAGCTAATCATCTTTTTCCCTTTCTTGTCTCATTCTTCTTCCAGTGACGCGTTTTTGTTTGGATTAGGGGTTTAAAATGTTTCGGTCTTGCTCTTATTGTACAATTTTGATGATCAGCTAATAATATTTTTCGCTTTCTTGTATCATTCTTCTTCCAGTGACGCGTTTTTTGTTTGGATTAGGGGTTTAAAATGTTTCGGTCTTGCTATTATTGTACCATTTTGATGATCAGCTAATAATATTTTTCCTTGTCTCATTCTTCTTCCAGTGACGCGTTTTTGTTTGGATTAGGGATTTCAAATTTTTCGATCTTTCTCTTGTACATTGTTAATGATCAGCTAATCATCTTATTCGTTACCTTGTTTCATACTTCTTCTTCGTGTCAATGGTACTTAAAATTTGGTATCCCAATATTTGCCTCGGCACCGTTGGTAGGTCACTTCGTTTGCAGGTTAGGTTGAGCAGTTTAGACATGTATATGCAGTTCCACATCCGTACTCTTCAGCCGTTGCATCGAGATATCCCCACTTCACCAGATAAGCGTTACATAATCATCATCTTGTCTCATTGAATGGATCGTCTATGATCATTCTTGGTAACATAAGTTATTAAGAGATGTCATCCTCCTTTCTTAAACATCCGTACCGTACGACCATTCCTGTCCATGAAGTTGTTGGCAAGTTTATGTTCACCGGTAGACGTCGGGTTGACGAGGGACTCACAACAATGAATACTGCAGATGACATTATTATAATTGTAACATTATGGTATAATAATGTATTTATTCTTCTTGTTAGCGTGCCGATGGCAATTTAAATGGATTCGACGCAGAATTCGGCTACGAGTAAGTAATATTTGATGTTTTGATTAAACAGTTGCACAAAATTGGCTTAGCAGTGACGCTCAATCAAATGTTTTAGTTTAGTGAAAGCATATTTGTTCTTCCGGTAGCTCCGGATAATTATTTACACGCTGATTGCGCGAATGTTCTCGATAGGATGTTAGTTTCGAGTATTCTGTTTTAGGAAATCAATGAAGATAATCATTTCCAAGCAAATCTTTCTATACATATACAAATACGAATCTATTGTAATAGTAGATCATGGCGCATTATGACGTCTGTTGGAAATACTTTCATTATTAATACTTTATTTATGGATGTGTTATGTTGATCATATCATTCTAACTATATTATAAATTCGAATGTGAGTTTGTTTGTTACGCTTTCACGCTATAACGGCTGAAATGATTTGGATAAAACTTAGCATATGGATAGAGCAGAACCTGGATGAGGACACAGGATACCTCTCATCCCGGTATAATACAACAGTTAACTCTTGAAGAAGCTAGTAACTAATAAATAAATAAAGGTGCAAAACATACCTCCAACATACTTCAACGCAGACCACACGATGGTCAGCGTAACGACGTGATGGTAGATATGCAGGAACGAAGCCTGTCGGTCCTTCTTCCTCAATATGAAGAACGCCGTCTCGAACAGCTCCAGAAGCTTCACCATCACTGTCCACCAGAGGAACCGAAGCATCCTCAAAGCTTCAGGGTTCATGGAGTAGTCTGGTAGCATGCAGCCGAAGTGGTATGTTGTGGTCCATCCTGATGTCATTATCTGGAAGTTATGCATACATATATACACTCACGTCCTGTTTCCGTTGGGGTGGGCAGATAGTACAGAACGCCACCTGCTGCGATCCTTACGCAACTGACCTTTTTGAAGAACTGGAAGTTATAGAAGCCTTTAAAACTTAAAGGTCAAAACGATACCGTAAATATACCTGAAACTTGCCAAAAATAATATCAGACGGTCGTTTTGAATCCCCCGAACGCAAAGGTGGAGGACTGCCTAATAAATTGTCTGGAATTAGGTCCTAAAAAAGCCTAGTCTTCGCGAATTTTGATCACAGGAGAAATCAATTACGCTTTTTTTGCTGTATTAAGTCATGGATTTAATGTAGATTTCTATTCTTTAGGGACGTGATTGATCACCGTCGTAGTTATTTTTTTCGAGGACGAGGAACTTTATAAACCTTAGTATAATGGAAACTGAAATGGACGAACTAATTAAATAAAAATATTTATTTGTGACCCGCACAGGAGACACGAGATATGAAAAAAAAAATGTAAAAAGAAAACCCGTGCGAGACCAAAAAGGGCTACTAACTTAGCATGTGCAGCGATATCTAAAAACAAAATTAAGCAACGCTGGTATTCTGATAAGGCCCACTGTTGAATGTTAATGCCACGTAACACTCACGGAAACGGTACAAAATAAAAAAAAACTACTCAGTTTGCCTAGTGCCTAGTCTTTTTCCAAACTAGGGGTTGGATGCCAGTCTTCCAAGGCAAAGGAGCAAAAACCTTGATAAAAATGCGTGACTTAAGCCTATCACAGAGGCCGTGCTCCCCCGGCAGTACTGGCGTTATAACATCGGGGAATATATGTGCCTTAATATAGACCCGTGTGGCAGTTTTTACTTAGCTCAGACCTCAATAAGGCTCCGTATAAAGGAGACTAAAATAGATAACGATCTAACTCGACTAAAATAACCAGACCTTTGAATTTCAGATTTATTAATAGCTTCTTAGGACTGCTTGAATGATTAATGCGTATCCATTTAAACACATCAAGTGCGGGTTCTTTAATGAGGGTCGTCGCTGAGTTAACGTTAATACGGACCCCTACTTGACTAACTCTCTTACAGAATAATTTTCCCAAAATATATGGCTGCCAAAACCAGCCAGGTGGTCGAAAATGTAATGCCTACTGAAGCGTATGTATGTGAATATATTAGTAGATATGAGTGAAGTGCCAAGTTTGAGACTTATAAGTTTACTGAGCCAAGAAATATGTGTGTTTTGAAATTATGTGAGTCCCGAACTACCGATCCATGATGTATGTCTTCGTTTTCGTATCCAAAGTCTCTATGACAGAATATAATTATTTAATTCAACGCCAAATATATTTTGTTCATGGCCACAGATAATATAATACTAACAGAATATCAGCGCTGCGTTATTTCTTTTTTGGATATCGCTGCACATGCTGAGATAGGAGCCTTTTTGGTCTCGCACGGCGTTTTTTTTTAATTTTTATTATTGTTCAATTGTATGCTTATTTCTCGTGTTTCTTGTGCGGGTCATAAATAAATATTTTTCTTTCTTTTCTTTCTTTCTTTCATTCATTCAGATGCCTCATTCCATACAAAGAAACCGTGCCGACGTAACTAGCATTTTTCTTCTGATTAAGATGATTATTTTTATAAGTACTTGAATTGCGTTCGGTTCCGTTCCACGGCTATAGATGGTGTTAGCAGCGACTTGCAAGTAGAAGGGTTTCTCGGTTCGTGACTATTTTTATCTTTAAATACAGTGAGTTAGTTTTTACAGTTTCATTGTACCAAAATGTGTTACAATACAAATTAAAAAAATCGAGTGACATAAATCAGACATTTAATACCGCGCCATGTATTGTTATCAATTTGAAATGATCCGTTAAAATAATCTTTAAAATGTGAATTAAAGAGCCCAATATTCCATAATTTTGTGCTGAGAGGATTTGATTAAAAAAGAACCTACATTTTTATGATCAATTCTACATAATGTTAATTTTGAACATAATTACATAACGAATCGATGCATATCGCGCCATCTAGTGACGTTTATTTGAAACAAATTTTTCGTTGTTAGTGCTGGGACCCCGTGACATGGCTATGGAATAATATGTGAAATAAAAAATGTTGATGTTTGACAGTGTTTGTATAGAAAAACTGTCAAAAATTATTTGTCGGATAAAGATTCTGGCTTTTAAAAAATCTGCCCAAAACTGCATTTTTGACTTAACTACAATATAGTTTTTTTTTTTACTGTATCGGAATCTATCTAGAAAGGTTTCATGCTGGTTCCTAACCGAAGTCAAACCAAGCTAATGATCCACAAAAACGTCACTAATTTCTCAAATAAATGAATGTTACCTAACTGCCACTAATAGTTTCTCAAAGCTACGTTCCGACCCGTAATTAGTTTCTCTGCTATTTGTTCAAGTCAACCGCAGAAACTTGTCTCTTTGAGACAGTACAACCGTAAAGACATTGTTTAATCCCGAACGAAGATTCTTTCAAGGTATTACAGGACGTTTTAGTTTACAGTATAATTAATCTGCTGTTTACAGGATTATACTGGTTTTTTAATCAAGAATTTGAAGTTAAGTACTTGTAAAACCCTATTTTATCGTTGAAACTTGTTAAAATTCAAGAAGGGTTTGTCGCGTTCTTTATTTAAAACTAGCTGACCCGGCAAACTTTGTTATGCCATAAAAACACCAAACATTCACCTACCCTACCTACCCTACCTACCCTACCTACCCTACCTACCCTACCTACCCTACCTACCCTACCTACCCTACCTACCCTACCTACCCTACCTACCCTACCTACCCTACCTACCCTACCTACCCTACCTACCCTACCTACCCTACCTACCCTACCTACCCTACCTACCCTACCTACCCTACCTACCCTACCTACCCTACCTACCCTACCTACCCTACCTACCCTACCTACCCTACCTACCCTACCTACCCTACCTACCCTACCTACCCTACCTACCCTACCTACCCTACCTACCCTACCTACCCTACCTACCCTACCTACCCTACCTACCCTACCTACCCTACCTACCCTACCTACCCTACCTACCCTACCTACCCTACCTACCCTACCTACCCTACCTACCCTACCTACCCTACCTACCCTACCTACCCTACCTACCCTACCTACCCTACCTACCCTACCTACCTACCCTACCTACCCTACCTACCCTACCTACCCTACCTACCCTACCTACCCTACCTACCCTACCTACCCTACCTACCCTACCTACCCTACCTACCCTACCTACCCTACCTACCCTACCTACCCTACCTACCCTACCTACCCTACCTACCCTACCTACCCTACCTACCCTACCTACCCTACCTACCCTACCTACCCTACCTACCCTACCTACCCTACCTACCCAACCTACCCTACCCACCCTACCCACCCTACCTACCCTACCTACCACCTACCTTATATACCCTACATACCCTACCTACCCAACCCCTATTAATAGTATCCTATGTCCGTCTCCTGGCTCTAAGCTACCTCCTCACCAATTTTTCAGCCATATCGGTAAAGCCGTTCTTGAGTTATAAATAGTGTAACTAACACGACTTTCTTTTATATATATAGATTCACAATTCATAACCCGTTTATTAGTATTAGACCCGTTTGCACTATAAATCGAAATTGAACCATCTTTTTGTTTTTGTCAATCGTTTGAAGATGAAAGAGATTTATTTTGAATATGGTATTCAGCACTAAAGTCAAGTAACTTGTGGTGATAGGCCCACAAACTGTTATTCAGTCAATCGTTTTTATAAGACATTGATATGCTTGGCACTAAATGCTTTTAGTGATTTCATTTTGTACTAAATGTGTGTGCCTTATAATATTTGTATAACAGTACAGTTTGTCATTACTTTGACAATGTAGACAGTGAGAAGTTTTGAATAGTTTTGGGAGGGTAGTTTAATTAATTGCTATGCCTTTTGTTTCAGTTTAGCGTTGAAATGTTGATCGCGTCGACGATCTGGGTTGTGATAAAGCTAGCTATTAACGATTAGTCTTGTTTAAGTTTGTTTCTACTCTTTGAAAGTAATATAAGTTAAGAAGATCCTACTAAGGGTTCCGTAACACAATCGCGAAAACCGGCAAAAAAAAATCCGTATTTTGTATCGGAGCCCCACTCATATGTGTATTTTATACTGTTTTTTATTTGTTGTTATAGCGGCAACAAAAATACATCATCTGTGAATTTTTTTTTTTTTTTTTTTTTTTTTTTTTTTTATCCTATAGGCTCGCGCTTGACCACTATCTCACCTGATGGTAAGCGATGATGTGGTCGACGGTGAAACACGCTTGCCTAGAAATAACCTATTCACTCTTGACTTAAAGACCCCCAGATTGTAGCTGTCGGGAAACACAGACTCCGGCAGGGAATTCCACTCCTTAGCTGTACGCATAATAAAAGTGTTCTCAAAACGTTTTGTGCGTATGGGTGGAATGTCCACCATGTATCGATGGCGCATCGCCGTACGTCTGGTAGTCCGATGGTGAAACGGGCTCGGTGGAATTAGATCGTGCAATTCCATCGCACACTCCCCGAAATGTAACCGATAAAAAACTGACAGGCTGGCAACTCGGCGACGATGTTCAAGACTCTGGAGCTTTGACTTGACCAGCGCCTCGTCGCCGATGAGCCTCTTGGCCCGCTTTTCGATCGACTCTAGTGCATCAAGCTGGTATTTGGCAGATCCATCCCAGAGATGAGAACAGTACTCCATGCATGATCGAACTTGCGCTTGATACAAATTGAGGAGCTGCTTCGGCGTGAAGTACCTTCTCACCTTCGCAAGGATCCCCAGCTTTTTGACTGCCAGCTGAGCTTTTGCCTCAATGTATGGGCCAAAATTGAGAGTCGATGTCAACGTAACGCCAAGAAGCTCAAGATGGTCCGTTATTGGCACGGTCACATCTCGGAAAGTTGGAGCCGGTTGAAATTGGCTCTTTTTTGCGGAAAAAAGACACGCCTGGGTTTTAGCAGCGTTAAACCTGACCAGATTGGCATCGCCCCATTCGGAGACTGCCTGTAAAGGACAGGTTCAAACGCTCCACCATGGCCTCACGGAGAGACCGGATCTGCGGCCCGGTAGCCCGTGCGTTGGACAAGTATCTCTCAGCAACAGTGCTGTCGTCTGCATACCCAAAGGTGCCTGGTTTTAGCAGATCATTAATGTGCAGCAAGAATAATGTTGCTGAGAGTACCGACCCCTGAGGGACCCCGGCATTAATATCCAATTGGTCCGATGAGCAGCCATCGATAACCACTCGAATGGACTGATCTCTCAGGAAGTCCGCAATCCAGTCACATAGACCACCGGGCAGACCGAACGAAGGAAGCTTACCAATAAGGCTTTCATGCCAGACCCTATCAAAAGCCTTCGAGATGTCGAGGGAAACAGCAAGTGCTTCCCCGTGGCTCTCGATGGCCTCACTCCATATGTGAATGGCATACGCTAGAAGATCCCCAGTAGACCGATTTCGGCGGAAACCGTATTGACGGTCACTAAGGATTTCGTTAGTTTCTAGGTATGCCAGGAGCTTCGTGTTAAGTACACGCTCCATACTCTTACAGAGTATGGACGTTACAGAGATGGGTCTGTAGTTGGCCGGGTCAGCTCGACTACCCTTCTTGGGCACGGGTTGTACGTTAGCTAGCTTCCAAGCATTCGGCACTTTTCCAATCTCGTACGAAAGGCGGAATAGGCGTGTCAAGATCGGAGACAGTTCAGGCGCACAGGTTCTGTGAACTATCGCTGGTATTCCGTCAGGGCCGCTAGCCTTGTTCACGTCGAGGTTGCGCAATACCCTACGGACGTCCTTTTGATGGATGCGAATGTCCGACATACTCGTCTCGCATCCATCAGGATAAGGTGGGGGCTGCGCGTCACCAGGATTTAGACGTCAAGATTCCGCAAAAAGAGAGGCAAATAAATTTGCTTTTTCCTCAGCGGAGTGGGCCAGCGACCCGTCAGGTTTCAGCAGTGGTGGTAGTGAGGGACGGCTGAAGTTCGACTCGACCGACTTAGCCAGGGACCAAAACGCTTTACTACCTGCTGGGTAAGAAGCAAGTTTGGTCCCTATTCGACTAATGTGGTCGAACCGAGCCCTTCTTAACACCTTCTTGCAGGACTTGGCAGCCCTATTGAAGGCTTTCTTCTTTTGACCAACATCACTCGCCTTGCGCGATCGAGCGTCGACCCATGCCAGGTACGCCTCATGTTTAAGCACGTCGGCGCGATAGCATTCGGCGCCAAACCATGGCCGGTCAACACTGGACATTGTTACGTCAGAGAACGGAATATAGTACTCCATTCCCCGACGCAACACATCCGTCACGGCGTCCGCGCAAGCCGAAGGATCCTCCGAAGAAAAAAAATTCAACTCTCTAGCTATCACGGTTCATGAGATACAGCCTGGTGACAGACGGACAGACGGACCGCGGAGTCTTAGTAATAGCCGTATATATCGGTCAAGCCGTTTTTAGGAATCCGTACCCAAAGCCAATCGCCTTGACCGATATCAATAATATTTTTGCTTTGTTTGACAGAATACAGGGAAAGTTTAAAAACAAAAATAAAAATAGGATGGTAGAGTAGGATAGATAATAGTCAGTTGATTGGAGCGAAGCCGCGGGCACAGCTTGTAATTTTATAAAGATATAAGTAAAGCACTAATTCCATGCCTCGCCACGGGAGGCAGCAAGTTGTAAACTGGATTGAAAAGTGATTCCCAAGAGGACCCCTAAGAAGAAAGCGTTCTGTAGTAATGCTTCTATGAGAAAAGTCGTGAGTTTACGTATGCGTATGTTGATTAAAAAACTAACAAAATAAGTTATTTACAAGCCGCTTGAAAACCGCCATTTCTACAGAGATTAATTCGAAAAATTATTTTATCTACTTCGGTTTCGTTATATTCGAATTACAAAATTGACAGCGGTTTCATTATGATACCCATAACGACATCGGGTTGCATTATGCGAATCGTCATAAATTCTAAAACACAAGCAAAGACATTCTGAACATACAGCCAGGTACCTATAATATTACTTCGAAATCGAGACAGTGTAAATGATGTTTTTAAAAATGGAACAAGTTTAGAACAAAAGTATCGTATACTATTTGGCTGTTGCGGCTACAAGATCTTTGCCTTATACCTAATAAAGACTAAATTAAAAAAAGGTGGACGCGGGAAAAAATTCTGAGTGAAATTTTATTCCAAATTTTATTAAAATGTCTTCAACATCAAGTGATATTGAAAATACTCCACCAGATATAATAAATAGAGCAGTTGCGGCTACAAATAATTTACTACCGGAAAAATCAAGACATTTATATGAGAAATGTTATGAAGATTTCGTGATATGGCGGGGACATAACTCGTGCCCACCTATTTCGGTACGCGCTACGCTTGTACCGAAAAATGGCACTCGTATTAAAAGACCGTCCATAACGTAACAGTTGCATAAATAGCTATAATAATTCAACAATAGCTCTATCCAAAAACTATTCCATTTTCACCTTAATATCCTTATCTGTCCATGGTGTAAATGCCCAATTAGGCCATAAACGCGGTCACTAAGGGTGCCATTTATATAAACGGATGGACATTGGTATCCGCCTTCAAAACCGCTCGCTCAATGACTCATGGTAATGACTAATCTATTGATGGTCGAGTGCGATTGTGG
Organism: Orthosia cruda; assembly: GCA_964057195.1. NCBI lineage: Eukaryota > Metazoa > Arthropoda > Insecta > Lepidoptera > Noctuidae > Orthosia > Orthosia cruda. Next base: position 6,416,817 of record OZ059835.1, on the reverse strand, counting down.
GCTAGGAAAACAGCGGTTTTGATACGCGTAAGTGTTTTCTAACCTCGAAAGTTGAGAGTGGGGTACAAAACTGTAGTGTCAAAAAATCTTGTCTTCTGTAGTGTCAAAATAAATAAAACATCTTGATCCCTGAGATTTTTTCAGTTCCGTAAAGGTAAAATATAAGAAAATAATTTTACGCAAAGTAAATGGAGTAAATTTTCTTGTTTTAATTCTCATGATCATCAGCCTTTTCTAATGGTCCCACTGCTGGGACATAGGCCTCCTCTCTGTGAGAGGGAATGGGTCGTAATCCACCACGCGTGCCCAATGCGGGTTGGTGGTTGTCACATGTATTCGAATTATTGTTTCTAGGACTTGCCAGTTTCCTCACGATGTTTTCCTTCACCGTTTTGAGAGCAATGGTGGTGAAATAATTTACACAAAGTAAAGCGCCTGCCTGGGCTTAAACCCACGACCTACAACTTATAAGTCGCGGCCGATATCATTAGGCCATCACTGCACTCAGTCGCGGCCCATATCACTAGGCCTAATTTCTCTACCTACATGTATTTTTTTCTAAGGGAATATAATTATGTTTCATGAAATTAGAAACGAACTACAAATATTTTTAGATGTGCCTCATACCAAAAATGTTTTATGAAGTGTTCTGTCATCAAACACTTTACCTTATTAAACCGTCACTGCAATCATGACAATTTATAATTAAATTGCAATTTCTAGAGTGTTCTTACTCCGCTGTCTCTACCGCTGTTTTAGTAGCCACCAACATTCTGTTGAATGAAAGTACGGGTGTGGCCATGGCCATAACACGTTTCGTCTCATAAGTCGTAACTCATAAGATTTTGAGTTCATTTCTTTGGAATTTCTAGTGTCACGCAATGTTAAATTCAACGGGCAATAAGTACGATTAATTGTACGTTTATGTATTCTCAAGAAAGTTGTCGATTCGTTTGGACAAGTGAAATATTTTTAGTTCTTCATCATGGGCAGGACAATTCTTTGGACCATTATTTGTTCCGATTCATCCAAATATTTGATAATAACATAAACTATAGTGTATTTATTTAATGTACGTATTTTTATTGGAATTTCAAAAAAGTAGGCGGTTCTATTTCGACTGTATATTTTTTTGTGGAAATTTTAAGGAGAATGCCCAAAATCAGTATCGCTTTATAATAAAACAGAATAGCCACAAAACAATACTCATAAATTATACAATATTTAAGTTTTTTTACTTAACTTGATCGAAATCGTATGTGGGGTTAATATTTTGTGTTTATTTAGTTTTTTATTCGATTTTATTGTTAGTGAAAGCAGTGTTGCCATTTTATGAACCTCCCCATAATCGGTGTAACTGATAGTGTAAGGGCAGACGCTGAGTTTTAAAAATAACTTCAAGTATGACATTTCCCGCTTTATTAATATTTTTAATTTTATATAACATTATTAAAATGAGATTCCTTTATTCATTAAAAATCTTTCTCTAATCAACAAATCACTTATGGTCAGGGTGAATTAGATTAACTGTTGGTAACACTACCACACGGGCGATGTAAATGAAAGGTGAACTGTCAAAAATGTCACTGTCAGTGTCAAGTCAAAAAAAGGCGCGGCAGCGAACTTTTGTTTTTGCGTTGATGGTTGTTGAGTTTGTTGTGCTAATTAATAAACTTATCATTGCGTTGAGTTTGTTTTCAGTAGTGGATTCAAAACTGAAAACGAAACAGAACAATAAAAAATTTAAAACTGAAAAAACCTCAAACTGAACAGAAAATCAAAAAATAAATAGATATTTTTTATTTCCTTTGAAAGTAAATAAAAATTACTAACTAAAATAGCTTTTCTCTCCCCTCTTTTATATCCAATTTATGCTATCAAACAAATTTTTTATGCGCAACTGCGGTCCATAGAAGAATGGGCAATCTCCTTTATTTCCTTTATTTTCATTTTTAACCGACTTTCCAAAAAGGAGGAGGTTCTATGTTCGACATTATGTTTGTTCTTTTTTTTTTGTGTATTTTCACCGATATCTCCGTCAATTATGGACCGATTTTGAAAATTCTTTTTTTGTTAGAAAAGGTATGTTCCAAAATTGGTCCCATTTTAATTTGGTGAAGATCTGTTGAAGAACTTCGGAGATATACAACAGAACTTCAATAAATAACGGCAAATCTCTCGGGATTGCTACAATCGCATGTCTGTTTATTGTTTATACCATTTCATATTATAACATCACGCCACGCCATCACGCTCTTAAGGGGTACGCAGATCTATCATTTTACCGGTTATGTTCAAGTTTCATGAAATCTATTCGTTGCGTTCGCTTATTCATGGCGTTATAGTTACCTTACTAGCTTGCCTATTAGGTAGGTACAACTAAAAAGTGAAAAATAAAAAAACTTTATTGCAAAAAAATACTACCGACTTCCAAATACAAAACTACAAAGTGAAAAATAACTTTATTTTTTGAAGTCGGTGTCCATAACGCAAAATAATTAGTACCCACGAAAGACACCGACTTCAAAAATTTTTGTTATTTTTCACTTTGTAGTTTTGTATTTGGAAGTCGGTAGTATTTTTTTGCAAAAAAGTTTTTTGTGTTGCCTTTGATTTTACTAAATCCTTTTTTCAACTTCTTCATACTAACTTCGCATGGGACTCATTTAAAGGACCTAGGGTTCATTTTTCACAATAACAAGTTTTTTTTTGTTTTTTCGAACCCTCATCTCTTGTAGCATACAATATGCATGGAGTGTTGGGGTGACAAAGGTCAAAGGTTGGGAGGTACAGCATTGATTGGCGGTCAGGCCTCCGGAAGTTCCAATCCCGTAACTTTCGAGCTACAGGGCAGAGGCCTCTTCCAAATAAGTGCTGTGAATAAGATAGATTCAAACTAATATGCGGTAAAAATAACACGCAATTTTGTTGTTTATACGAGGGGATATCCAAAAGATCGTGGATAATTTTACTTAAAATACATCTACTTTTTAGGGTTCCATACCCAAAGGGTAAAAAGGAGACCCTATTACTAAGACTCCGCGGTCCGTCTGTCTGTCTGTCTGTCTGTCCGTCTGTCACCAGACTGTATCTTATTAACCGTGATAGCTAGACAGTTGAAATTTTCACAGATGATGTATTTCTGTTGCCGCTGTAACAACAAATACTGAAAATATTATAAAATAATTTTTTGAATGGGGCTCCCATACCACAAACGTAATTTTTTTGCCGTTGTTTGCGATAATGGTACGGAACCCTTTGTGCGTGAGTCCCGACTCTAATGAAAATATTTCGCAAACTTTTGGACATTCCTGTGTATGTTTGTAAAATGTATCTGACAGGAGATACATATCATAGGGTGGAGGATGTACTCTTTCTAAATTAATTACTCAATACCGAAAACATTTAAAGGAAATGTGTCATACTCTTTAATGTAGTTGTTCCCTTTGCCCTGCCAACCTCACTTACGCAATTATGCTGCATGTGTGTTGTTATGTTATGATGTTTTTGGGATAAGCCACTGAAAAGCGAAGCCGCGGATAAAGCCTATGTTGTTCTATTTGAAACTTATTAAAACTCTTTGCCTGCCAGAAGTTTGTAAAAAAAGTAAACAATTTTGTAACAGTTTGTTTATTGTTAGATCTAGAAATAGCAAACAGAAAATTTATGAGCTTCGCAAATTGTTTACTGCTGTTAGGAAAATAAACTGAGTTGTGATGTCAGTAGATGTCAGTAATGTAAGCTATGTTTTTTGATGGCACTAAAAGTTTATATAAAAATATATATAACTAGCCTCTGCCAGCGGCTTCGCCCGCGTGAGAAGTGTTTTATCATCCCAAGGGACCATTATACCGGGATAAAAACAGCTTTTGTGCTATGCCAGATTAAAATCCATCTCTGTGCCAAATTTCATCGAGATCCGATTATCCGTTCTGGCCTGATTGAGTAACAAACCACCATACACACCTCCATCCATCCAAACTTTCACAGTTATAATTTTAGTAAGACGTAATTTCTTACATATTCAAAGAATTTTATTTTAAATAAAGTTTTACAAAAATGCACTTACCCTAAGACAAAGACAACACTTTATGAGGCTCCAGTCGCCTTTCAAGTTTATCACAATTTGAATTGAATGAGCTGATAACATCTTGAACTTTTAACGAGAATAACATGTAGAAAGTATGATATTATTATATATATATAAAGTAAGATTTTCTTATCTTGCTTTGGGTGAGGGCTGTTTCGACGTGTTGCGGAAAAATAGTTCCGGGAGGGACTTGGGGAAGCTTATTATATGCCCAGCAAAGGGACAGTGTAGGACTCTTGGCTAAACGAAATATATCTATTTGCGGCCGTCTTTGAGTAAAAGTTTGTGATTTTCCGATACCAAATGCGGATTGTATTGGCACGGGAAAACAATAAAACTTTTTATGTCACCTGCGCCAGGTGCCAAAAAAATATCAATTTGGTTTCAGTATGTATGCAGTAAAAACGTTTCGAACACGTGGGAATACTGAAGTTTCTGTGTCGCTTGCGCTTTTTTTGTTTTTAATATAGATATTTGACACAAAAATCTTTATACAAAAAAATACTACCAACTTCCACATAACTGCAAAGTGAAAGATAACTGTTCTTTCTTTTTGGAAGTCGGTGTCTTTGTTAGGTACCATTTTTTTACGTTATGGATTTTTATTTTTACCTAAGAGGCAAATTTTTTAATAAGGTACCTATAATGCCAGAACAAATTACCCGAATATCATGAAACTTGAACATAACCGGTGAAATGAGAAGGTGAACTGTACCCATCTGCAACCCCTTTAGATCGTACTGGCGTGATGTTATGTTATGAAATGGTATAAACAATAAACAGACATGCGATTGCAGCTATCCCGAGTGATTTGCCGTCATTTATTGAAGAGTTCTGTTGTACATCCCCGAAGATCTTCAACAGATCTTGATCAAAATATTAAAAAAAAAACCTCCATTTTGGAAATTCTATTAAAAATCGGAAGTGATAGATATGTTAGAACAAAAATGTGCAAGTCATGGTCTGTCTGTATGTAAAGTAGTCGAGTAATTAAACAATATTACAAAAATATATAGTGAATATTGATCTATAACATCTGAGTCATTGCACTGCGCGCTAAAAACGATAAAAACATGTGCGGTGTAATCCTGAATGTTTGAAAATGAACAGCTTGCATGCTTGGGGCATACCTCCGATTGTTCTAATGACGGATTGTTGATAGCTTTCTTTATCAATATTATCATAGGTGAGTTAAAAACGATCTGTGACTTTGCAAAAACGGCACAATACAATATGGATGCAAAGGTCTTTCTGCTATTGCAACTGTAGCTTGGATAATAACCTGCAGGTTTTGAGTTAGGCTGACTTTGGACACAAATTGGGAACAGCAAGGAAAACCTGCTCTGATGGAGATTTGAAAACTTTCAAAGACACACAGTGATAATGTAGCCATTGTAATAATGTCAGAATGTGGTTAGCTGTCATTATCACAGTTGAGCTGAAAACGACCTGTGACTTTGCAAAAACGACTATAAATTATTAAAATCTTCTCTTCTTCTTTGTCCAAACAAAGAAGATTTTAATAATTCCCAGTTCAGCTGGGGTCGGGTCTCCTTGTACGTCTGCGCCAGAGAGCTCTGTTCTGGGTTACTACAAATTATAAAAATAAGAATAAAAAAAATTGCCCCCACAATATAGCGCCCAAAATCCGCTATTTTTCTATTTTAATGTAGCCAGTTACACTCGCAAGCTTAAGACGAACCGATTGACTTAAGAATCATTAAAATCAGCCAAGGCATTTGGTCTCTAGAACGCCACAAAGGAACAAACATGCATACATACATAGCCAGATAAACACATTACCCTCCTTCGGCAGTGGGGTAAACAAAAAACAAATAAGAAACAAAAAACCTACTTTCTCGAAAAGTTCAGAAGATCCCCTGAATTAACCACAGCCCAAGATCATACATAATATAATAAAAACAATATAAACATAACTGTCCCGCATGACGGGAACCTCGTGAAAGCCGAGAAAGATAAGCAAATCAAGTATCTTGACTTGGCTCGCGAGGTTGTCGACATGTGGGATGTGGACACAGCGATCATTGTACCGATAGTCGTGTCAGCCCATGGCTTAATAGCCACGAGCCTCGACCAACACCTTAGGAGGCTCTCGTTAGGCGGCCGGGTCAAGGGCCTGATCCAGAAAGCAGTACTGCTGGACACGACTCGTATTGTTAGGAGGTTCCTCTCTCTGGAGCCCTGACCGCCGGTAGCTTGGACCCTATTCCCGATACCGGTGGGCCTCTATTTTTTTATATTTTTAAAAGTTTTCTTTTTTGTGTGTTTTGTAAAAATATTTAAAAATGTAAGCAATAAGAAAGAAGTTGAATAAAAGACAATATAAAACAATCACTCAAAATATAAAAAACTTTTTGCAAAAAAATACTACCGACTTCCAAATACAAAACGACAAAGTGAAAAATAACTTAATTTTTTGAAGTCGGTGTCTTTCGTAGGTACCATTTTTTTGCGTTATGGACACCGACTTCAAAAAATTAAGTTATTTTTCACTTTGTAGTTTTGTATTTGGAAGTCGGTAATATTTTTTTGCAAAAAAGTTTTTTTTATTTTTCACTTTTTAGTTGTATCTACGTAATAGGCAAGTTAGTAAGGTAACTATAACGCCAGAATAGATTTCATGAAACTTGAACATAACCGGTGAAATGAGAGATCTGCTTACCCCTTAAGAGCGAACTGGCGTGATGTTATGTTATGAAATGTTATAAACAACAAACAGACATGCGATTGCAGCAATCTCGAGAGATTTGCCGTTATTTATTGAAGAGTTCTGTTGTATATCTCCGAAGTTCTTCATCAGATCTTCACCAAATTAAAATGGGACCAATTTCGGAACATACTTTTTCAAACAAAAAAGAATTTTCAAAATCGGTCCACAATTGACGGAGTAATCGGTGAACATACAAAACAAACATGATATCGAACATAGAACCTCCTCCTTTTTGGGAAGTCGGTTAAAAACTAGCATGTCACGAAACAATAAACTAGAATGATATAAACATGTTAGCGCAGATGATAAACGTCGGGGACTCGTAATAGTATTGTATCATACCATCATTATCTATCATTGCTTTGTGATTGTGCTGACAACACAGTAGTGTGCGCATGCGTTTTGAAGACGTGGGATGTTGCTCAGATAAATTGTTCGTTGACGATGAATCAGATAGATTTGTTTTGTTGTGTGTTGGTTTCTTACTCTGTAAGTGAAAGATAAAGTGGCTATAGGCTTTCTTTTAAAGGACTTATTATGATCAACTGTTGTGCTCTAAGATGTAGTGTTGGTCTTATGATTCCCAAATAATAATCTATACTAATATTATAAAGAGGTAAAGTTTGTGTGTTTGTGAGGGGTAATCTCTGGATCTATTGAACCGATTTTGAAAATTCTTTCACCAGTAGAAAGCTACATTATTCCTGAGTGTCATAGGCTATAATATATTCTCAAAAACATTAGAGATCCTTATGAAAATTGCAATAATGTAACCCAAGGTAGCATAATTTTTGCCTATAAAATTCATTCTGTGGCGTGCGCTGAGAAAACTATTGATAATAGATAAAAAATAGTAGGTAGGTCGGCATTAGGTAGGTAGCCAGTTGACGGGAGCGAAGACCCAGGGGTCAGCTAGTGATATATATAATATGTATATGGAGAACAGTGACAACTTGTAAGTTGTAGGTTCGAACACAGTCAGGCGCTTTTCTATGTGTAAATTTGAAAGAGTGTTGCCGCGGCCATGGCACAAGCATCCGTAGGAACACGAGTCCGTTTTAGTCAGTAAAAGTCTGACACGCCCTCCCGCTTCACCCAGAGCGAGAGAAGTCATTGGATGACTTCCCAACGCAAAAAAGGCAGGCACTTTAATTTGTGTAAATTATTTAATTACCGCTGCTCTCAAAACGGTGAAGGAAAACTTTGTGAGGAAACCGGCATGTCCTAAAACCAAAAATTTGAAGACGTGTGACATCCACCAACCCGAACTGGGCCCGCGTGGTGGATTACGGCCCATTCCCTCTCACGGAGAGGAGGCCTATATCCCAGCAGTGGGCAAATTAAAAGGCTGTTGATGATGATGATGATGATGATTATGAATGATATCTATATAATAGGGATGTTTCCTGGGTAGGAAAATTATAATTCTTAAATAATATTGGTTCCGTATTTCTTGCTTTATCAAATGTTAAAAATTGACAAAGATAAGGCGCATCAAAGTTCAGGAGTGGGGGCGTGTGACGTCACTTTGTCAGTATAAAGTGTAGCACACCGTGACGTGTCACGATATTTTCAACGCACTGTATCGTCGTAATTTTTTGTTTACATTGCAAAAGAAAAAATACGTGTCCAATATCTTTATGTTGTCTAAATGACGGACTAAATAGGTATTTTTTGTCAACTATATCATCATTTTATTGCCCTTTTCCCTATTAATTTTGGGTTGTCATTACTTGCCTCTTTCTATATTGCTCTATTAGTCATTTCAGTATTCACTACGAGTACCTTTCTAACATCTTTCAGCTTCGTCCATCGTTTCATTGATATTCTCCTTATTTCATAACCATATACATTCGTAATATATACCACTCGATAGTGGTACCTAACCAATACAAGTGGAACTGGTATGCGAACATTCGCAAAATAAATGAAACAACAAAATAAAATTATCTCTTTCATCCGAAACCAAACGTTATCAAACACAAAAAGAGAAAAACAAAATCAATTTGCTTACGAATTGTACAAATAAAAATAAATAAATCAACATTCAGGACTTTTGAGCAATAAATCGAATTGACTCAGCTCTTACAAACAAATTATATTGATATCAGCCAGTTACCCCCGGTTTCTCAAAACTCGATTATCGGGCTGTTAACGTAATCGACGAAAAATCGCCGGTTATCTTTATTAGCTGTTGAAAATTCGTTCAACCATTCACAGCAGATAAGGCGTGCTTGACAATTTGTCACAATAATTTTGTGATAATTTAGCGTTGAGAAACCCGGCTTTAAACGTCTGATTGACACATAATAGAAACCCTTTTCATCGCCGGGAAAATGGGAGGTGAGTAAACAATAGAAGAATATATAATCGCTTGGAAATATATATATACATCCAATATGTATATACATAATATACATGGCCAATGTGGGCAGTTCTAAAACTATTCAATGAATATTTGAAGTGATATTTCTTAGGTAGCGTCGTCTATTCCAAAGATTTGCGGAAAAAGGCATGTGCGTAGTATTCTTAACTGGTGTATAACTAGATGTATGAATGAAAACAAATCAAAAGGAGTATGTAAGGATCGTAGCAGGTGGCATTCTGTGAGTCTTTCGCCAACTGGATCCACTCGAAATGGACCCGCGCGATCACTCAACCCAATCACATTTTGAATAAGTCGACTGGACTGTGAGTCTTTAGTCAACTGGAATCACTCGAAATGGACCCGCGGGATCACTCAACCCAATCACATTTTGAATAGGTCGACTGGACTGTGAGTCTGTGGTCAACTGGACCCACTCGAAATAGACCTGCGGGATCTCTCAATCCAATCACATTTTGAATAGGACGTCTGGACTGTGAGTCTTTGTTCAACTGGACCCGCCCAAATGGACCCGCGGGATCACTCAACCCAATCACATTTTGACTAGGTCCACTGGACTCACTGCATACTCCAATGGCAAACGGAGTGATATTATGTTAACTTTCCGGTTAACCGTATAACCTATTTCTGCTGTTACACCAATAAATTAGCGTTCCACACAGTAAAGGAAAATAACGAGATTCGATTTTCATTTCATGTTTAAATAAGCTTTTCAAAATTAATTGAAAGCATTTTTTTTCCGTAGAACAAAGCCTGTTCAAACGTTACAGTATTTTTCAATACAGACATTTATAAAATCACCCAGTATGGACACCCTACACGCACTGGGCGGTATGAAATTGAATCAAATTGACACTGCGTGACCTGCACATAGCACGGACGGTAAGGGAACATCCGGTGTGACACACAGATGTACAATTAAATTATTGTATAAGTGTATACGTAGTTGTATGTCTGCAGCTAGTAGTTACTTTCACACGTTGAATTTATCAAATTGCGATGATTTGGAGTCAATGAACTTACATGATTGTTTTGGATCTTCTGAAGCGCTATTCTGTAAATTAAAACTTAGGTGAAGTGGTCATGAAGTAGGCTATCAATCAAGGTGGATTGCACGTAAGTTTTCATCATCATCATCATATCAGCCGAAAGACGTCTACTGCTGGACATAGGCCTCCCCCAAGCGTCGCCACATTGACCGGTCCCGTGCGTCCCGCATCCAGCGATACCCGCAACCTTCAGCAGGTCATCGGTCCACCTGGTGGGAGGCCTTCCAACGCAACGTCTTCCGGTTCGCGATCGCCACTCCAGAAATTTTCTGCCCCATCGGCCATCCGTTCTGCGAGCAATGTGCCCTGCCCACTGCCACTTAAGTTTCTCAATTCTTCGGGCTATTTCGGTAACCCTGGTTTTAACGTAAGTTTTTCACGATTAGATATTTACAGAATAGACCGGCTGTTTCCTAAATTTTGTTGAGTTATGCGGTTTTATCAGCGTTGATCTCACAATCCATACTTACATTATAAATTCGAAAGTAACTTTGTTTGTCTGTCTGTTGCCTTTTCACGCCTAAGCCACTGAATGGATTTCAAAAGGCAAGGAGATAGGCGGCATCCTGGGGAAGGACATAGGCAACATTGTCTAAAAAAAACAACCCAGGGTACCTACCTGGTAGTTAGGGTAGGGGAGGCAAGTAGGTAGGATAGGGTAGGGTAGATAGGCAGGTAGCCAGTTGAAGGGAGCGAAGCCGCGGGGTACAGCTAGTATGTCTATATATCCATGATTAAGGACTTTCATTCCCTGAAAGATTGGCAATGGACTTAGTCATCTATTATTTAGATTACCTGTAGACATGGTAATAAATAAAACACTGGATTTTACTGTTTTATTTATTACCCCACACCAGTTATTAATTCCCCTGCATCATTCGGAAATCAATCGTTCGAAGCTGCCACTGCGCCAACCGTACTGTCAACATTTACTTTAAATATTTTAACATTTGCATAGTGCCTACAACATCCATAATTCGATACCTACTAATATTATAAATACGAAAGTAACTCTGTTTGTTTGTTACCTATTCACGACTAATCAATTTATTATATACATTTTTAGGGGTTTAACTTGTCAACCGCAAGTTATATGCTGTCTTTTACGGCTAAGAAACCATAGAATTTACGTCAAAAACGGCTGACCTAAAGCTATTATCTTCTTACGTCAGTACTATATCTATTCTGTGGTCCGGATAGCTTATTCTGCGGTTGAATTTAATATCGTCTTAAATACTACACTTCCATCTTGAACCGCTAACTTCCAAACTATCTGGCAACTGCCCAAGATCGTGTCTTATGGTACTGCATAGCTTAAGGTCCTAACGTACGGACTAAACTTCTAAAGGTGCTTATAGACTTAAAGTTACACTCGTTGATCATTCTTCCATACAAACGTAGTCTGGCGACTTCACTGTTTGACGATGTACGTTCAAAATAAATAATGAAATCTATTTGTCTCATCATTATTTAGCCCTGTATGGAAACAAAAAAGTAAAAATAATAATATTTAAAAGTTATGAGCGTCGAAAGTTCCATATTTCAAAACTAATTTTAACTCATCTTTGGGCGGAAATAAATAGCATAAGAAGAAGGAAAATTACAAAACGGCCTCCATACAGTGATTGATTAGTAATTCAACAGCGCAAATAATTTTATTTTGAAAATATACATTTAGTCGTTTTTTCTTCTCTCCCATAGGTCTGTTTATAAAATTTCACGCACTCCTTTTCGTCCTAAATCATCATTCGTTTCGTTATAAACTGGCAAAAGTGCTTATTCGTACGCGAACTTGCTTCTTACTGCTCATCACAGCATCAATTTCTTTCGCACGTGTTGTCGGATGAGATAGCATGCATTTAAACCCCGCGCACAAAATGGCTCGTGCCATCTACCTACTAGGGCATTCACTTGTAACAGAACATCGAGCATTCGCCGACATGAAATTTGACGAACTGAACAACGAACAGAGCCAAGCATAGAGCCAAACATTGCTACGAACATTTACACGATCATTCTAGCGAACGCTCTAGTAAATGTATTTTCCACGAAAATGTTAGACTTGACAGTTATTTGCTCGGCTCGGCAAAAAACTTAAAGCAAATTTACTCTAGTTTCGCTAGAATGCTCGTTAAATCGCTCCTGTTTATTTTAACATTCGAAAGAACGCTCATTACAAGCATAGAAGCGGCTTTAACGATGTTAATGATTTTTATAGACAGCTATGGAGCCTCGAGCGATCAAGTCGTTTCGCTACAAATCGCGAGTTTCATTCCGATGAACGCTCGACGCTGCGGTATGCGGCACATAATCGTATTAAAAACCTCTAGAATGGTATTTTGTACCGTCTCAGTATGCGTCAGCGGTGAGGTGTACTATTTGTCCGTCACTGCAAGCTTTACCTATGCGGCTTTTTAAGGCTTATAAGAGTTATCCACTTACCCCCCAAGTCACAACAGCATTAGCAACGATCTGCACAACATTGTACCATTTGATGAGACTCCTCAGTTCATACGGCCTTCTGTCCTTCATGTAAGAAGGCAGAACCAGCTTGATGATGACCAGGTATGTGACTATGATGGCGGCCAGTGGCTTCGGTGACGTCATTAGAACCCAGTCTTTGACGCGTTGGTCTGAAAGGAATTAATGTTTAGCATGAAGTTAGGAGAAAATATGGGCAGAGAGCGCCGACTGAATTTCCTAATTTAAAAGTCATAATTCGAGGTTTGGCTCACGTCTGTTTTCTCCTCCAATATTGGACTAATTTAAAATAGGGACATAGCATATATCTTTCATTTTCATTTTATGGAATATCTTTTAAATTGGTCCAATATTGGTGGTGAAAATAGACGTGAGCCAAACCTCGCATTATGACTTTTTACTAAGCAGTCGGCGCTCTCTCTCTGCCCATATTTCCTCTTAAGGTTTTCAGCGAGATTTATGATCGTTGACTGGGTATGAATGGAAAAATATACGTGCTGCCCTAATCTTGAGTCATTTTAGGATTATGGCATTACAATGATAATGTCTAGAGAGCATTGTAATCAATTCAAAATTAGATCAATCTATCTTCGCACCAGGTAACAGCTAGGTGAGACTTGCCGAGAAATTAGTTAAATATCATGCGATTGGAGAGGTCATCTTATTAGCAGTGAACTGCTGTAGATTGATGATGTTAACGATATAGATACGACCCTTATCAGTTTTAAGACATTAAACTTAAGTAAAGGAATACGTTTTTATTACATTTGTATTTTAATTAGACTTTCAAACATTGCTTCGTAATAACTTGTTCATAATTTTCCACTTTTCCTTTAGTTTTAAAATATTCCTAGCGAAGTTGAAAATAAACTATTCTAAAAGTAGTTTTCCCACGCAGTTCTACCTCGTGTAAATAGTGTTCACTTATCTATTTTTAGCTTCCTGTCCTTCGTCACGAAGGCTCTAGATAAAATTCTCAGGCTTCAGGTAATAACATAATGGAACTCGCTCATCTAAATGAGGAATTATGATTAAATTATGATATTATATTTTTGTATCTGTGACTTCTGGTTTGGTTCTGTTTGCTGAAATTAGTTATTTGACAAAGACCATGTGCTTACTTTTTTAAATGGATTTGTGATTGGCAAAGCCTTTTAGATTAATTATGGCAAGCCTGATCCGTCGTCTCTTAAAACCCTTTATTTTAGATACCCCACACGATAGATTTTATAAACTTTGATAGGATTTCAGATTTCAAATCTATCAAAGTATTGAAAAGCATCCGTAATTTGCTTGAACAAAACAAAATTCCAGTTCAGCAATACACATTCCAGATTGTTGAAATTACCCGTAACATAAAGAAAGAAGCGTAATACCTAACAATTTAATCTGTGAAACAGATCAGCAACAATATGAAGAAGTATTTCACTTTTTAACCGAACGAGATGGCTTCAGTCAGTCTGACCTAGATGTCGTAATGCTTCAAATTGCAGCTTTATTAATATCAAGTGCTAAGTGCAACTGAGGGTTCCGTAGTTTATTAAAGAGATTTTGTTAGCATTTTTTTTTAATTATTACGGTATTGCCACGCCCGTCATTCGCAAGCACTATTTGAGAAGATGTATCTGTCATTGAGGGACGAGGGAAGAATAACCTACGAGCCGATTGGCTGAAGATCAGTTTCTATAACTTCATTCTTGAGGCCATTCGATATAAATGTAGATGGATGGAAAGGGCGAGACAGAGCAAAGAAAGCATGCATGGATTGTGTGTGCAGTGATATGAAAGAAACGGGAACAGCGTGACGGTTGACAGGATAGAATGGAAGAAAAAACCGTGTTAGACAAACCTTCAAGTCAAATGGGAGAAAGATGATGATGAATCTTTGGGCCATTGATTCTGGTTTTCCGAAAACGGGCATCCGGCTTTAATCACTGAATAATTCCACTAGCCATTTTTATGTCCGTAAAACAGATAATATAATACTAGCATACAGATGCCTCATCCCATACAAAGAAACCGTGCCGACGTAACTAGCGTTTTTCGTCTGAATATACCGATTTTTTTTTTGTAAATCGATCGCTTTCGGTTCCGTTCCACGGCGATAGATAGAACACCATCTGTATCCGTGCATGCACGGAACCGAACGCGATTGATGTACAAAAAATAATCAGTATAATCAGTACAGTAAACCGGCACGGTTTCTTTGTATGGGATGAGATACCACTGGTCTGTAACAACTTGAGAAACCGCTTATTTCAAATCTGGAAACACCCTTGAGGTACAGACAATATCCGACGTCCAATCACTACCGTTTTCGCAAAACCTCACGGAACCCCATTACAGTCAATGCGCGAACGCACGATTTACTCCCGTTACTATTAGTATCGGCATAAATTAATCTCCGCTGTCCGTTATCGTTGCATCAGGCACAACAAAGAAATATTAAATCATATTCTTCGTGATTTTGCAACACTTCGGTGAAAGGATTTTTAAATGATATAATGCGTCCGTTCGTCATGTCTTTGTTAGTGAGGTCTAATTTAGTATTGTTATCTGCTGCTTCGTGATTGAGAGGACCTAGAAATAGAATGATTGGGGTTTTATTTAATTTTGGAGGTCTTAATTAAATGTGGTAGTGATTAGAGGCTAATGGAGTAGCGTTAAGAATAGCTAGGGTAACCTGACGTCTCACATGACCTCCGTACGTCTCAATTTGCAAGGAATGAGGATGGAGAGGGAGAGGAAGGCCAAAGAAAAGATGTATGGACTGTGTGAGGAGTGATATAAAAGAAAAGGGAGTCAGTGACAGCGTGACAGGGGACAGGACGTTATGGATCAAGAAAATGTGTGGCGTTGACTCCAAGTAACATGGGATAAGGGCAGGAAGATGAGGGGTACCGGTCATTAAGGAGACACTTGGGGGAGGTCTTTGTTCAGCAGTGGATGTGAAATTAGAATTTCTCAATATCAGCCCGTTAACTAGAAATGCGGGTGTACTAATTAGGTGTACCTCTGCCCAACTCTGTTGAATACAGGCGTGATGTATGTATATGTTTAGCAGTTAATACCTATCGGCTGAAATGAGAATCAAGATTTCAACCTGTTGGACCCATTTTAAGTCGTGTATAATATTCACAGTGGATCTTAGTGTCTTTGAAGTTAGTTCTGTCAACTATTGCGCAAGAAACAGTTTAACTGCATAGAGTAAGCAAGATATGATGATGCGACAAACGTAAGCGAGTGAAAGAGACAGTTATACAATGCTATCTTCACTTTCAATATTGCCAGAAAAATAGCTACTGCGCAGGCTCTTGCAGCCAATTCAGAGACACAAAGATCCGATGTGAGTATTATATTAAGATGTCTGTAATTTAATAAAACAAAACATACAGAATTAAGCAAATGCAACTAACACACACGTGATTGCACATTTCCTAGTTTCAGCAACTCACTGCACAACACATGTTCCATTTACTTAATATTATGCCATCTTAAAATCGTGACTAATTTTATCTTACATGGTAGTCTTGTAGAGCCCCATGAAACAGATAGCAGAAGATCAATTTCTGACTTATTTAAATACTAATATTATAAAGAGGTAAAGTTTGTATTCCGTCGGGATGATAAAACACTTTTTACGCGGGCGAAGCCGCGGGCAGAAGCCAGATTAAATAATAAATCTCACGAATCAACGCACGCGCACACATCAAAAGTGGCCAACGCAGTTGCGCCAGAACACATCCCCGAGATTTTGGCGATTATTGCTTGCTAGCCCGGCAGGCTTATCACGTATCCCTTGCAAGAGCAAAACGATAGCGATTTTTGCGCAATATTTGCTCTTCAATACAAAAGTTTTAAAGTTGTCGGGGGTATTTTTTTTTTTAAATTTGTGTATTTCACAAACAGCAAGCAATTAGCAAAAGACCGACGGCATGTCGGCATTACCTACACTGCAGGTAATGCCGACTTTTATGACATAAAGCGTTCGGTCGCTATCGTTTTGCTCTTGCAAAAGACACGTAATAAACCTGCCTACGCTGATATATTCGAGCAGTTTGATAACTCTTGTTGTAATGTGTTGGATAGCTGAAAGTCTTATCATACTGTTCTAAGTCGGCGCTTTCTGGGCTCCAGAGCTGGTTTGAGTACGTCAGAAATACTCTTCGCACTCTATGACCTTGATCAGGATATAGTTGAACAAGGACATATGAAATGTATACGAACATTGTTTTTCTTGATTCTGATAGGACTCTGCCCAGATGGCCCGGTGCCCACAAAGCCTTGAACTTGATATAAGCTGACAGATTCATAGCCTTGGGTGCATTCACGTAGACAGCCGGCAGCTGGCGCCGGTTTGAATGTTCTCGTAAGCCCCGACCTGCGCAGTTTGTCAGTGCAGACAGGAGTCTTCTCTCGCAAGTTCCTTTTGCGGAAACGGTATGAAGCATCACCAAAAAGCTTCGGTATATGCCGGTAGGCGTCGGTTCGTCTTGGTTCGCTTATAGACTAGCTACCTGCTTTCCTCACGAATGTGCCCTTTCTGCTAGAAATGTCATAAAAACTTCTATCAAGCTCGATGGGCTCTTTTTGATAATACCGCCAATGTGAACTTTCGTTGCCTAAGTGTAAAGTAGTTCTTCTGTCGCCATTCTGCAGTAGTTTCCATGGTAAAAGCTATATCGTCTGATGTATACCAGATAAACGATCGTGTTGTCGTGATTGTGGGTAGACACGGAAAAGTTTCAGGCTATTATGCTCCGTTATTGTAGGTCCCCACTACCTATAGAGCAACGAAATATCTCTGTGGCCAGTGCTAAAGACACTGTAAAAACACTGCTTACAAAACTAGCATGTCACTGAGTGTCACCTTAAACAGGAGTCACCAATTACTTTTATTTGGGGTCTGTTTTTTTTAATAATATGACCGTCGCGGTCCCGTTAGGTTAAAGCCACTTACTAAGTGCGGGATAAATGATTAAATTACGTACTCAAGTAAATTGTATTGTACTGTTTACTTAGGGTCCACACAAAATAGGTTGGCAGTCCGGATCCGGACCGCGGTCCGCCATTTGGTAACCCCTGGTCTAGAGGTTGCAACCGCTACTTCTGGGCATGAGTTCCTTGGTTTGATTCCCAGGTCGGGCAGTGTTTATAGGGTTATAGACTCGGCCCCTATTACAAATATGGAAAGAAAGATAAAATTATTATTTGCGCCAGGCACGACGCATACTATAAAAAGAAAAAGATACTTAAATACAATCATTACAAAGTATGCGTCACAACTATGCAAAACGGTCATAGCTCAGCATAATGCTGGGACTCGTGTGCGAGACAGAGCCACAGCGCTGGTTTTTAGCGATCGCCGTGTCGATTGTAATATGGGACTTAAAAATAACAGATTAAATGTGGGTGTACCTTCTATAAGTGCATCTCTGCCAACCCTTCAGGAATACAGGAGTGATGTTATGTTTATTGACGGCTGTGACATTTCTGACCATATTTGAAACCTGTGATCAGAGCTATTGCGCTGCCACGAATATATGCAATGGCGTCTATGGTCGCTGCCGGCACGGTGTTCCGAACACTGTGTGGGTCTCAATAACTCGAACTTTAGTTGTCTATGTAGTTGGTAGTGGGTTCTAGGCATTTGTGCTTACCAGTCAAAGGTCTATGGAGTTGTGACAGTTTGTTCGGGTTTAAAAAGGGTAATTTAAAATTATGTAAAAGCTCTGTCTGCCTAATCAGGATGTTTGCAGAGTTAATAATTATACGCCTCAAAGCAATACATAGAGAACCTTGTCCTTTTAAAAGGGGGGACATTTCCAAAGGAGCCTTTACTGTTTGGGGCAAAACCAATGTATGTGGGCATTTTACCTCACTTAAATTGCCCCAGTGACCGGTGATCAACATCAGCACGTACAAGGGTCCCGTCCTGGTGATCTCTTAAAAGATCGCCCTAAGACCCTCTCTGTGCAATGCCTATTAGGGGTTTTCCCTGAGGAGACTGAAAAACCGCCTCCTCTGAGTCTACCTAGCATCTCAAATACATAACTATACTTGTGTTAAATATTTACAAAAAAATCATTATCATATTTTATTTCTGTTCTATTCATTCTGAATCTGAGTCGTTTTCTTTTGGATTCAATATGTAAACCATTTGCGTTTTACGCACACTCAAAACGAACTTGTTGCATATCCTCAAGAAAACGGACGATTATTACACCACTACATAAAAGAGGTCAGCAGTTTTGGAAGTCGTTTAAAAACGTTTATATTGCTGGCATTTATAAAAATGTCGGGCCATTTGGCGAAATGACAGATTTCCCCGGCAATAATGTCGCGTTTTCGGTTATTACTCGATAATAATGACCCGAAAAGAGGGTTATGACGCTGTAACTGCTTCGAATAAGTCATATTATGAATACCATCATCTTCTTATTCAATTTAGTGAATTATTTTTTACGCATCCGTAATACATCGTACGGTGTTGACGATTTCCGATGGTCGGGTCGTCTCCATTTGGACCATAAGGACTAAAACTAATCAGTCCTAACTCATTATGGTCCAAACTGAATATTGATGTATGAAATCGAATAAAACAAGTGTGTAGCGGTCAATGCTCGCGTTTTCGCTGTATGAAAAGATTAGTTTGCACTGCATTCAATTTGACGCTGATGTTATTCAGTACTAGCTTATGCCATTTATCCAAAAGAAAGAAAAACTATATATTTGTGACCCCTTATAGGTGACATGAGAGATAAAACAAAATATTAAACAATAATTTAAAAAGACCCCGTGCTAGACCGGTCCGGGAACTCAGAAATATAGGTTTTTATTTATTTTATTTATGTTATTCTATTCCTAACCCAGGCCGTGGCCCGTGCCAAATGTTATCCAAATACTTTCAACAGTAATTCGTAATAATCAAACATACAGACATTCACAGTTATAATATTATTATCGATTTATACATGAAGTCTTGCTACACGGAACCTAGCCCGACAGAACGAGAATATGATATCTCAACGCATCTCAGATCGCGCCTTCCACCTCACTGACCATTTGCACTTAAATTTTGCATCACAGCACTCCAGCAGAATTTTATTACATTACATACTATCATGCAACACTTAATAATGTTTATTTTTAACCGACTCAACAATAATAGGTGGTTCTCCATTCGTCTGAATGTTTTTACAAGCTTTATATTGCCTTGCTTTTGTATGTATGTCTGGCGACTAGTTAAGAGGAAATGCGGTCGCAGATATCCGACTGAATTTCCTTAGTAAAAAGTCATAATCCAAGGTTTGGCTCTCTCCTATTTCCTCCTCCAATATTGGACCAATTTAAAATATATTCCATAAACTGAAAAATAATAGTACATTGTGTATTAAGGGCGGTAAGTAAGGAATTACGATCGAGGCTCTAGTAGAAGCCCGAAGTCGAAGACTGAGGGTCGTCGAAGTCGAAGTCGAAGACTGCCCGTGATACATACAATGTTTTTCATCACATTTGCGAGTAATAATTTTGAATTATAGCTTTAATACACAAGTCAGCTCAGCTGTTATTACGAAATACGTGAACTTTTTTTAAGCGGTAGTCGAATTTTTGCCCACACCACAGATACAAGTGTTTCGTTCAGAAACTACTTACGTAGGTATACAGCCATGACGGAGTGTAAAA
This sequence comes from Orthosia cruda, assembly GCA_964057195.1. Taxonomy (NCBI): domain Eukaryota; kingdom Metazoa; phylum Arthropoda; class Insecta; order Lepidoptera; family Noctuidae; genus Orthosia; species Orthosia cruda. Next base: position 6,396,394 of record OZ059835.1, on the reverse strand, counting down.
ATAATTAAATAATTTCGACGTTTTCATACTATAACTATTAAAATCTATTATTAAGAACATTAGTTGAGTATTTATTATATTTAAGTAACATGTAGTGAGATTGCAAAGAAATTCCTGTTTAGATAACATTTTAAGACAATTTTTCAATGGCGTGTAAACTCCTTGCTTGAACTTGCATGACCTGTGTGCTGTGCCATAAATTAAAAAAATATTGGTTACCGCCCTAGGGTTTCATGACAAAAAGAAAGCCCGAGGGTTTTATATGGGGCATTACGGCCAAGTTAACCTGTATGTTTAGATACTTTTTACGTGCAAGTGTGATGAAAAGATATTTACTGTGCCTGGGACTGTGTCCCTATGTTTTCCTTTTTTTGTTTAATTTATAATTGTCAAATTTGTAAACTAGGCCTCTGTTAACAGCGCAATATTGAGCATCTTTTGAGGGTTCTAGTGCTTCTAAAGATAATGTATCATAAAAAAGGAAAAAATAGGGCTACTAAATATCTTTATTTTTTAGTTCATGGCATATCTTATAAATTGGTTCAATATTGGAGGAAATAGACGAGAGCCAAACCTCGAATTATGACTTTTTACTTAGAAAATTCAGTCTGCGTCCACATTTTCTCTTAAGTGTGGATTTTTCAAGCAGTTCATGGCCTCCGATTAAGCTGTAATTTGGCGTAGATACATAAGTAGCTTTGAAAACATTAAAATAATATGATACTATGGAGCTGGTCATGATGGACTCGGAAGCTGACCATACCAAGTCCTCGTCCAGACTAGATATCACCTTCGTTTTTGGGCTCATTGGATATGTATCGTTTTGAAAACCGATATTACATTGCGTAATTTTTAGTCCATTAAAAGCTTTTTACTTTTTACAATACTATAACACACTCACACACAACTCCTCTTGCACACTTCCCACGAGTTTTCTAATATTAGATATGTTTTGTTGCAATTTTAATTGTAAAGTTAATAAATTGTTAGTCCGTAATTGGCTGTAATACTAGTACAATAAGTATGTTAAAGTATTTTTAAGAGCTGTGGATTTTGTGATTAATAAATAAATAAACCGACTTCCCAAAATCGAGGCGGTTTCTCAATTTAACCGTATTTTTTTTTAATGTGTGTTCGCGGTTAACTTCGTCGTTAATGAACCGATTTTGATAATTATTTTTTGTTGGAAAGGAGATATCCTAAGGGTGGTACCATGATAAGGAAACCAGGGTCTGATGATGGGATCCTAAATAAATCGAGGGAACTCCTCAAATATTATAGGCATACATATAGCGATTTTGGTATTTTTATCAATAATGCAATCATTTGCACTCAAAATGTATCATTTGTTGAAGTGGAACTGATGAAGAAGACCACAATGGCCACTGGAAATCCGAAATAAAACAATGTATCCTTGTCGTGTTTGGGCGTATTGGAATCATCATAAGATGTACTTTGGCTATAAATAATTTTCATGTTAACTGGAGGTGCCTACCAAAACTTAAAAGAGGAAAATAAAAAACTTTTTAACAAAAAATCAAACCGACTTCCAAAACAAAACACTTCAAAGCGAAAAATAACTTTCTTTTCCGAAGTCGGTGTCGAATAACGGAAAACAATGGGTACAAAAGACACCGACTTCGGAAAAGAAAGTTATTTTTCGCTTTGAAGTGTTTTGTTTTGTAAGTCGGTTTGGTTTTTTGTTAAAAACTTTATTAATTTTATTACCTGCTCTTTCGTAAAACACTATATTGTAGGCTTTTTGAATCGTATCCATGTTTAAAACAGTTTGTGACACCTCTTCACTGTGTAACAATCACTACTGTAAAGGAGTTTGGACCTGCGTTGGAAGTTGATTAAATTCATTATGTTATGTTAAATACAAGGACTTTGTTTTGTTTCATGTTTATGTAACAGTATGTTTTATCCTACTAATATTTTAAATGCGAAAGATGTTTGTTACTCAATTACGCTAGAAGGGCTAAACGGATCTGGATGAAATTTGGCACAGAGATAGTTTAAGTATAATCTGGAATAGCATATAGACTACATTTTTTACTGGAAGTATGTCCCCGTGAGATAATTCGCGAATACCATGCGGGTGACGACGCTGGCAAAAGATGCTGTTTTATATTAGATCGAAGAGATTTTTTTTCCAGCTTATTATCAATTTTCTTGCATTGTCAATGCGGGTCAAATCTTATTTTATTTTATTAATCTTAAATACAAACGAATGCAAATTTCCATGTCTATTAATTATTAGATTTATCGTGTATAATAATTTTAATTCAGAACTAAGTACTTTATTGTTGTTTTGTTTTGATTTCCGTGTGAAATATATAGAGCTTTTAAATAGCAGCTTTAGCAGTTCACCTCCCATTTTTAAAATGAATTACATTATGCTAAAAGAGTATTAACAACTCTATATACTTCCTAGTTCATTGAGAGCGCCCGGTCTGCACCAAATGCAAAGGGCAACTGATAGAAAGCCGACGACTGACGAAACACGAAGTTTGCCGAGGGATATTAAGAAAATAGATGTACTGTACAGTCATCTTTAATTTTTTTCATTTTATTGTAGATTTTAATTGTTTGACCCCTGTATATTTTAATAAAACTAGAACTTGTTAGCAAGGACATACTTACATTGTATATTGTTTTTTCTTAATACTTGCGTAATTAAATCCACGGTTTTGCATACTAAACACATCAACACGGTCTAGGGATATTTTTAAAAAAGCGAATTACTATCAATGTGTTAATTATTTATATGACATAGGTATATATATTTAAAAGATACGTTATTTAATATTCTACCATTTTTTAATAATGGTTAAGGTACTTCGATTAAAATTTCAGGATTTTATGGAAAAAAATGAAGCATAGACGGAAACCGTATATGAATTAACTTTTAATTTATGAGTAAAAACTGAAAAAAAATAGAAAAATCATTTAATTTGTGTTTATAAACTTGAAGTTAGTAGTCTGAGAAAGCGTCCATGATGTTCATAACACATCGGCAACGATTCGGCATGCTCAGAACAAGGTTGTCAATGTCTTGCTGCGGAATATTGTCGCATGCGCTTCTGAGGTGCGCAAAAAGTTGATCTTCTGTAGCCAGATTTTCAGGAACTTCCTTCAGAGCTCTTCTTTGCAGCATATCCCACGCATGCTCAATGGGATTTAGATCTGGCGATTGAGCAGGCCAGTCGTAAGGCCCTAACATTGTGTGTATGTAGCCAAGCTGCTACCGTTCTCGCCGTGTGTGCCCGGGCATTGTCGTGCATGAGCAGGAAATCTTGCCCCATTTGTGTTCTGTGGGGCAAGATTACGGGCCCCAGCCACCTGTTGGACGTATCGTTCTGCCGTCATATTGCCCCGCACCCAAACGAGATCCGTCCGTCCTCCAAGACGAATTCCTGCCCAAACCATAATTGTTCCTCCTTGGTATGGGTGAACTTCCTGAGGGTTCTGAAGACAGCTCCATCGTCCAGGAACTCGCCAAACACGCGTCCTTCGTGAATCTGGATGGAAGCCGAACCTGGATTCATCCGTGAACAGCACATTTGACCATTGCTCACGGCCCCAGTCCACGTGGTTCCGAACCCATTCTAATCGTCGTCCACGATTGCCTCTCCGTAAAGGTGGGACCCGGAGTGGTCTACGAGAGCGTAGATTGCTTTCATGCAGTCGCCCTTCTTACAGTTTGGTCACTCACAAGCACTTGGTGTTCCACTCGCAGCCTTTGGACCAATTGAGTCGCCGTTGCATTTGGTTGAGCTCGCACAGTAATTTGCAAAAATCGGTCTTGTCTGGGGGTAGTGATGCGACTTGGCCTCGGTGCCTCTCCGCTACTTCACCTGTGGCACGATAGCGTGTCCACAATCTTGAAATTACATTTTGGTGGGTCCCTATGGCCTCAGCAACATTACGCTGAACAGACCCAGCTTCCAGCATTCCCACAGCTCGTAACATCTCCGCCCTCGTCAAATGTTGGCGTTGCATGGCTACAATACCTCAATTTTAACTTTATCTTTCGTTTATAGATGAAAAAAAACTGTAACTAAACGTAATTCGTATTGTTTTCTAAATTTCGCACAAATGAAAATTCCCTCTCCTACACATCAAGACATTTTTATGCCACCGAAACAAAAGAATTTTCAAAAATTTGAATTTGGAATTAGTCTGAGATAAATTACAAACAAATCGGTGTATAAAATATTCCAATGCGGCCAGTACTTTTCGAGTTATTTAATTGAGTATGAAATATCCCTAGACCGTGTTGATGTGTGTATATACACATATATACGAGTAATTTGTTTGGCAGATCCAACCTACCATAATACGGTCAGCATAATAAACCCCACACTAATAAACCGATTCAAGGCGTTTTTATTTATTTATTATATACTTCATTGTGTGGTGTATGCTTAATAATTACAGGACATACATTTATAAAGAAGCAATAATATACAATGTACAATGGGCGGTCTTATCGCACAATGCAATCTCATACAGACAACCTTTGGATGGACTGAACGAGATATTTATAGATATACATAGGGCTGTCAGTGTTCAAAAACATAAACATATTTTTTTTTTATAAATATCAAATATATAAGGATTGCCGTGACCGCAATAGACCGGCAGAAGTGGAAGAAGGAAAGGGAGAACATAGACTGATAATAATAATAATAACAGACAAAGCAAAAGATTATTTACAGTGAAAGGAAGATTATTTCCAGGTTGCCTGGAAGAGATCGCGGTATGCGATAAGGCCGTCCTTTGTTTGTATTTTAGTTTTAAGTTGCCTTTTCTATGATTTAACTTGGTGTACATACAATAAAGCATATATAAATAAATAAAGGAAATGCTGCTGCACCACATAAATAAAAATAAAAAATTGTGTATCTATCCATCCATTCCAATGACGTCAAAGGAATTCAATTCGGCTGGAAATAGACCTCAAGATTTCAGAATTTTGTTAGTTATTTTATCAAAAAATGTTTTCCCACTTTAACTATAAATTAAATTTCTTATTCCAGTCTAAGGAGAAGATGACGCGTGGTGTTCGAAGAGGCTGCGTGCGATTGAGGGCAGCTGTCATAGGCATCGATGATGAAGACGATTCCACCTTCACCATCACTGTCGACCACAAGACTTTCCACTTCCAGGTAAAATAAAACAGGCTAAATTGAACTTTGTTCCGTAGTGTGAAGTTTCAAATCTCAAATCAAGAATAGATGCATCGTAGGTACATAAGACAGCTATCAAAATGCTCGCCCAACACGAAGTGAAGAAGGGGGTAGTTGAAACTAACAGAAAACCAAACCACTCGCTGGAAGGCCGTTTTTTTTACCTTGGATAAAGGCTTATGCATACTGCGCTACCACGGGGAGATAGTGCAATTATGTAGGACTCCAACCCACTAAAACTACACGGTGTCCTCCTGTGCCACTTATGGCGGGCACGCGTTAGCACTAACCGCGAACCCACCGCGGATATCCGACACTAGACACGCCTCTGGGGAGTACCCCACATCACCCCCCCAGAACACACAGTACGCCGTGACCATCCCAGGGACCAAATGGCTGGATGCCCTGGTGCTGTGGTTTTCTATTTGCTTCTACTATCTCATTTTTGTTTGATGCTATTCATGCTATGCCTTGGGCTACTTATGTGAGTGGCAGCGTTTAGCCGCTCACTAATTACAAACTCCTAATTTAATAGAACTTAATCGTAGAGGTAATAAGAACGCCCTAACAAAGAGCTTTCGTGCTGGACCATCGAACTGAATGAACCCTAAATACAGATAGTGTGTTAAAAAACATTATTTCATACTTCGCTCTAGAAGAAATTGTTACAGGTATTTGGAGATACCAACTGTTCTTATTTGAAAAAAAATCAGTACTTAACCCTTATTCGTCATATTTTCAGGCCCGAGACGGCTCCGAACGGGAACGTTGGGTGCGAGCTCTAGAAGACACCATATCCCGGCACGGCAGACGAGAGCGATGGTCGCGCAGTATGCCGGCACCGCGCCATAGGCACGGCGACCTGGAGCGCAGGATATCTGAGGCCGACGCCTACCTGCAGATCATGATAGAGCTGGTTTCCGTAAGTCATTTCCCATCTACTGAAAGCATAAGCGTATGTATTCCGGAATGTCCATACACCTGAACCTCTCGACTCTCTGAATTACGCATCCAACGCTGCAATAAAGGCAATCTACTGGGGAAAATCTAACCTATCCGAGACCAGTTGCAAAAATTTTCGAGCTCGCTTTGATAGCTCTTGTTTATCTCAATTATCTGATTTCTGAAGCTTTCCATTATAAGCTGATATCGTAATCTATGGGAACTCGCCCTCTCTAAAATATTTATTTTTGCTTTTGGAAATTCCTATATAAAATTGAAAATTTCCTATCGGACCGCGTACATATTTTGATCGGGGCGAACGTATCTTTAAATATACCACTATAGTGATTAAAAACAATTGGATTGATTTATGTAGCTTGGTTCACTAGTAGTCTTTCTGGCAAATTTACACCGCTGACTCACCAGGCTCTGCAAGACGGTGAAGGTCTTGTAGCTCGTTCATCAGTTAGTTTTCACCTATAGGCATTGCACACATATACTATCATTCACTGTACCTATGTGTCGTTCGTTTACTTGTGTGTGCCCTGGCAGTTGAGTCTTTCATTCTCTCCCAAATGTCTTTGATTGTGGCACATGTGTTGGATCTTTCGGTTCCCTTCATGATGGTTGAGCTGAGTGGTGCCAATCCAAGCGTCATGTTCGACGAACTTGAACGAGTGCCATCAGTTGGGATGGGTCATAACTTGGTTGCCTCGGCCTGTTTTGTTTTTAATTAATTATTGTATTTTGAGGTAGTTTATTTTACTCTAGACGCTTTTACGTGCACGTCTTTTGACATCGTTCTCACATTTATGTTTAATTTTCTAACAACAATGATGTAATCAAATACTTGTAATTGAAACTTATTGATGGAAAAGAGTGTCCGTGAAGTTTCTTGCACTTTCTTCTCTATAGAGACCTACTGACGCTTGCAAATGTGCAACTAGATACATGTTTTTTTTTTGACATTTCATTTGTACCTATCAGGTTTATTTGAAATAAACTATTTGATTTTGATTTCTTGGAAAACAGAGTAACCTATTTTGACTGCAAAGTATTTGAGCTATATTAGAGATATATCTCGTTGTTCTTTTCTCTTGTTATTTATTTTCGTGAACATGATTTGCTAAGAATTTCTTTATGCAATATTTTTTTATTACATCTCTTAGCATCCCTTATTATAATAATAATAACATTTATTTATTTTCTTCTATTTGTTTCAGAAAATGAGCATTCGTGTGTCTGAATTAGCTGACCCACTCGAGAAGAGCAAAGGACAAGTTATATTAGACCATTCCAACGTAAGTAGTATATTTACTTATCCTTATTAAATTACCTTCTGGTATGCCTGGACAAGAGTAATATAGCTCTTTTTGAAAGACCTCACAGAAATAAGTATGGTACTTATTTCTGCCGTTAATCAGTGTTCGTGGTCCAGGTTTAACCTCTTGACTGCCGGAAACACGGATCCACGCGAGACACAATGGCTTTTATAACAGTTTCGGTAATTAGGGCATTCAACCTGTCAAGGTGCCACAACACGAAATGCCTGTTGTGGCCGTTTGTAAGAAGCTACAACGCGTTCTGAGCAATTTTTGCGCTCAATGAGTGTCTTAGATCTTTGAGTCTTTTTTTTTGTGAAAATCATCCAATAACTTCTCCCGCTCTGTGTGGACTGGCAGGGCGTGTCAGTCTTTTACTGACTAAAACCCACCCATGTTCCTTCAGTAGCTTCAGACAGGGCCATGATAACTCTTTATCAAATTTATCCGTGACCTCAATCTTTGAGCCTAACATGGATACTGGGGTGATCACAGAAACATCATTCCATTACAATTTCAGTCTTGTCCCTTAGGTTGCAAAGCAGTTACGATATCTGTGGTCTTGCAGACGCCATAGATGACTTTATCTCACTAATCGTGTCGCCGTTATGCAATCTAGAATCAATCTGCCCAGCGTCTTCCCAACTATATTGGTGTCGGCTTCCATCCTAACTGGATGCAGTTGAGAACCAGTACTTTACAAAGAGCAAATGCGTATCTGTCCTCCACGACCCAGTAACTGAGTACCACGATACTTCTTTGCAAGACATGTGCCAGATTTTCAGCTTTGTACTATCCGAGGAGAATAAGGAATTTATATTATGACTAGCTGACCCCCGCGGCTTCGCTCCCGTCAACTGGCTACCTACCTACCCATCTACCTTACCTACCTATCAATCAACTCATCAACCTACTCACCTGCCCTACATACCCTATCATCACCACCTACCTACCTACCCATCTACCTTACCTACCTATCAATCAACTCATCAACCTACTCACCTGCCCTACATACCCTATCATCACCACCTACCTACCTACCCATCTACCTTACCTACCTATCAGTCAACTCATCAACCTACTCACCTGCCCTACATACCCTATCATCACTACCTACCCATCTACCTATCCTACCCTATGTACCTAAATACCAATTTGTTAAACTATTTATTGGAATAAACCAATTTGTTAATCTATTTATTTGAATAACAATTAATACTACAATACGAATGTAACGAACTTTTGTTTCTACCGGCGATCTAATTAAATTTTAGAACACAAAAGCTGCTATTGTGACTTAACTATGATAGTTAGATATATTCTCTCGCAGTCTTTTCAGTGGATAATAAGGAGTACTTTAATCATGTAGTACATATATTTTATTTATGATCAATAGTTTTCTAAGCGCACGCCAAATAATTTATTTTTCTCAAACATGCTTGGAAATTTGAGCCTTATTTTGACAATCTTCTTCGAGATAAATCGAAATTGCAGTACAGGCCAAATACATGCGAGCAGCGGCCGGCAAAAGTTGTATGAAAATCCACATCTGTCGTTTGTAGCGGCCAAATAAATTACATAGTAAATTCATATCTGTCGTGTAATTTAAAAATGGAACAATCTTTTAATCCGAAATATGGCAACCAACGAGGTAACTTATCAAAGGTTTTAATTAAATTTCGAACTGGCTTGCAAATAGAAAGCTGTTTATTGAAAAAAAACAAATGAACACTTTAAGGCACGCACTGCGATTTTTATTTGCGCGATTTTTTGTAGTATTATTTCCGCGTGATTTTTTTACCGCAATGCGTGCAGCTTTCACGCACACTTTTTTTAACAATTCCATAGGCCGTAGAATGGTCTAAAAAATCGCGCGACTAAAAATCGCATTGCGTGCTAAGCCTAACGCGGGAATAATTATTGTTGTTCGTCATTGATTTTAAAAAGTATTTGTATTTGACAAAATGAGTTCTAGGTACTACTTAGTTTTAATTTCCGCGCATTATTTGAGAAAAGCACTATACAAGCCTTGGGCACAATTAGGCATTGATGGACTTACGTATGTGTGCCTCGGCTTCGCCTCGGCCCACATTTACACGTTCGTCCATCAATGCCTCTTTTGCTGGCCGCTGCAGTAATGTACTATTATAGGCAAGATTTTGCTTCTTTGGATTACATTATTGCAATTTACGTAAGGATCATTTTTTTTAAATAAATTATAGCCTATGTTACTTCGGAATAATGTAGCTTTCCATCGGTATTTTTTTTTTGTAAAATCTGTCCAGTATTATCGGAGCCTATTCGGTGCAAACAAACAATTAAAGAAATATGTCCGCTTTATAATATTATTATATATTATTTTATATATAAGTATAGACATAATTCAGAATATACAATAAGTATGTGGTGAAGAATACTTTTCTAACATGTATTATTGTTTTACAGGTCATGTTGGACCATATCAAACATTCCATTGTGCTGCTGCAAATAGCTAAGGTAAGCATACTTCACAAATATGGGCCGATTTCACTTATGCAAATACAGCGTTCTGATTGGTTGAGACCGCTGAGGAACTACTAGGCTCGCGCTTGACCACTATCTCACCTGATGGTAAGCGATTAAGCTAGATTGTAGCAGTTGGGAAACACAGAATCCGGCAGGGTATGCCACTCCTTAGCTGTACGCACAATAAAAGAATATTATTATTATTTATAGTATTTGAATAAACTAATCGCGATTAGTTTCATTGGTGAAATCGGCCCTAAATGTGTGTTAACTAAAGTAAGATCATTGTAATCAAAATTCATCAATTTAAAAATTACTTACATTCAAGTTAAAGATTCACACTGATATCCTCGAAAGTTTCCAAAAATGGAGGCTTTCCAAACACACTACATTTACGTTATTCATATTTTATTTTAAATTAAGTATTTTTTTCTTACAGAACACAGTTAATCCAGTAAACGGAGTATATCAGGGACCTACAAATCCTTCACAAACACATATCAAACAAGGTATTTGAGATCTTTTTAAAATATTCAATGTTCACCAAGCAGAAACAATGAATCAAATATGATACATGGGACAGGGAATAAGTTTACATTAAATTCACAAAAGCATTTGTTGAAAGATGACTGATTGATTGACTGGTAGAGAAGGCCCAAGGCCATGCAAAGCCGACATTGTACCTTTGTGCATGAAGTTTTAAATAGATATCATTACACAAATTTCATACTAATATCAAACATACGCTAACATCTAATTTCCGTACGCAAAATACGCGCTTAGACGTGGAGTTGTGGACACCAGCCCGTCTTTATCTAATCTACGCTAACATCAATCTTAGGGCAAAAATACGCAAGTCTGTAAGGTGCATTAAAATGTGCAAGCAGTTTACATATCAGTGTGTCATTTACCAATCAAAAGTTATTTGGGAACAATGGCATACAAGCTTTTTGCCCATTAAGATGTAAATGTTTTTCGCACTAAGTTGCACATGCAAACAGTTTAAATTGATTAAGACTCACTTGCGCCGAAGAATTAACTCTAGAGTTAGCTGCTAACACGAGGTTTAATAACTTTCTTTTTCTTGTGAGGATGTGATCACCTCTGGTGTCGAGAGTTGAATAAGCTGCCTCTGGAAACAGGTCTCTGACTTGGCTATTTCAGACTTCATCATCATCATTTCATTCGAAAGACGTCCACTGCTGGACATAGGCCTCCCCCAGGCGTCGCCACATTGACCGATCCCGTGCGTCTCGCATCCAGCGCCTTCCCACAACCAGGTCATAGGTCCACATAGTGGGAGGCCTTTCAACGTATCGTCTTCCTGTTCGCGGTCGCCATTCAAGAACTTTTCGGCCCCATCGACCATCCGTTCTGCGAGCTATGTGCCCTGCCCACTGCCACTTAAGTTTGGCAATTCTTCGGGCTATGTCAGCAACTTTGGTTCTCCTGCGGATATCATCATTTCTGACGTGATCACGCAAGAAAATTCCGAACATAGCCCTCTCCATTGCCCTTTGGGTGACTTTGAGCTTTCTGATGAGGCCCATTGTGAGCGACCACGTCTCGGTCCCATAAGTGATCACTGGCAACACACACTGGTCATAGACTTTTGTCTTGAGACACTGCGGTAAATTGGACGAGAAGATACCATGCAACTTCCCGAACGCTGCCCAACCGAGTCGAATTCGACGGTTGACTTCTTTCTCGAAATTGGACCTACCCAACTGGACTTTTTGTCCCAGGTAGACATATTCGTCTTTAACTTCGAGTGTAGAGTCTCCGACCTTGATAGGAGTAGGTGCAACATGGGCATTGACCATGACCTCGGTTTTGTCCATGTTCATTTTAAGACCCACTCTTTCGGAAGCTCTACTGAAGTCATCGAGCATTTTACTGAGGCTGTCCATAATCTCAGCCATGACCACTATGTCATCGGCAAACCGAAGGTGAGTGATGTACTCGCTCCAGTCCAGAACCTTGAAGACATCTTCCAGCGCAGCAGTGAACAGTTTCGGAGAAATGACGTCTCCCTGTCTCACGCCGCACCGGAGAAGGATTGGTTCTGAGGTCTGATCCTGAAGACGGACTGACATGGTGGCGTTTTTATTCAAACATTTCAACACCTCAATGTACCGGTAGTCGATCTGGCACCGTTGGAGAGATTGCAGTACAGCCCAAGTCTCGATCGAATCGAAGGCTTTCTCGTAGTCCGCAAACGCTAAACAGAGAGGCAGGTTATACTCTTCGGTCTTCTATATAACCTGCCGCAGCGTATGTATGTGGTCTACAGTGCTAAAGCCTTTTCGGAATCCGGGTTGTTCGGGGGGCTAGAAATCGTCAAACCTGCGCGCGAGACGATTCGTGATGACTCTTGAAAACAACTTGTAGACATGGCTAAGAATGAGATGGGCCTAAAGTTCTTCAGCCGGGTATTGTCGCTCTTCTTAAAGAAGAGTACCACCACACCCCTGCACCATGCCTGTGGCGTTTTGCCCTCGAGTATGACGGAATCAAATAGCTTCTGAAGGGCCCTAAGGGCCGGTTTTCCACCCGCCTTCAGGAGTTCGGCCTTAATTCCGTCATCACCCGGCGCCTTGTTGTTTTAAGCTGTTTCAGAGCCATCCTAATCTCGTACAGGCTGACGTCCGGGATATCTTTGGTATAGTATCGGGTCAATCTGGCTCTTGGGTCGTTTGCTAGATTGGCAACGGGCTTGCAGATTGATGTGTACAACTGCCCATAGAATGTCTCGATCTCCCTCAGAAGCTCCGGTTTGGCGGATACGATCCTGCCATCGTCGGTCTTCAGTTTCGTGAGTTGGCTCTGCCCAATAGTCAGATCCCTTGAAAAAACTTTGGGAGCCTTTATTTCGCTTGATCGCGTCTTTAATACGCTCGGTATTAAAGCAGCGGAGGTCTCTATTCAAGGATTTAGAGATTAGTCTATTGTGCTGCCGGTATTTGCACGCCTCATCTGAAGACTTCAAGATCATCTCACGCCTCTCCTACATAAGCTTGAGTGTAGGATCAAAGAGCTTTTTGTTTCTATTTGTACGACGGGTCTTGAAAAACCTAGACCCGACCGTATGGACAGCTTCCAAGAACCCGTTGCTGTATTAATCCACGGAGTTCCCTAGGCACTCGAAACAATTCTGGAGTTCGAGCTGAAATCTCTCGAGGTTTTGGACCTGGATCTGTGCTGGCCGGAGCGTGGACTTCATCAGTCGAGACCTTTCAAGCTTAATATTAATGTCCAATGTGCCTCTTACCATGCGGTGATCGCTCCCGGTTTTTACCGAATTGATCACAGAGACATCATTGAACATTTGCTTCTTGGTTGACATGATGAAGTCGATCTAATTTTTTGTTGCACCATCGGGGCTCTGCCAGGTCCACTTCCTGTGTTCACGCTTTTTGAAGAAGGATTTCATCATATAGAGGCCCTCCTTCTCCATAAAACGCCAGTAGGTGACCCCGGTGGTTCCGTCGTCCAACTCCAAATTGCCCCACTTGCAGCTCATTATCGTCTCGTTAACGGTGAAGAGAGTTTTGAAACCATGCATGGCTCTGGAGATATCCTAATACATGGTCTCTACCTCATCGTCGGGGTGTGCCGAGGTTGGGGCGTAGACCTGTATGACCTTCAGCGAATATCTTGAGGATATTCTGAGTATAAGGTACGCCACCCTGATCGACACACTCTCAATCTCCACCACGTTGCTCACAAGGGACTTATGGACTATAAATCCGACACCACCCTGGGACTGCCGGTCACCCTCTCGGAAATAGAGCAGGTTACCGGATTTGAGGATTATCGAGTCCTCCCCCTCTCTTCGGACTTCAGATAACCCTATAATACTCCATCGCAACCTGCTCAATTCCTCTTCGAGTTCAGTGACCTTCTCGTCGGTCCGAAGTATGCGCGTGTTGTACGTTGCCAGGTCCAGTCGCCGGTGATTGTTGGGGTAGCCGGAACTCGTCCAGAGATTCTTAGTACTCCTTGCCATGCCGTAGCCTCGACCGCTACCGTAGTCGAGGGTAGGCAAGCTGCCGGGTACTAGGGGCAATTTTTTATTTGTGCCATTCATTGGGGGGGCTTTGCCATAATCGCCACGCTTGGCAAGAGGGTTGGCGATCGCAGTATGGTTGTTATAGAAGCACAGAGAACGCTGCTGCCCATTCTCTGGTTTGTCCCTTAGTCGCCTCTTACGACACCCACGGGAAGACAAGGGATGGTGAAATTCTTAACGTCCGGCACCATACGGAACTTTCGTTTCAAAATTACATTCGTAATCAAAATTTCAGACTTACATTATATATATATATAGCTATATAAGTCCTGCAGCCTTATTATTATACATTATACAAAGGTCAAATTTCTGTCTTTGATTGGTCGATTTTTCATATTATTTGCTCTTTGCCTTGCCGAATTCATTACGCAATAAGGCTGCAGATTTCCCTACGCTGTTTTCATTCGCCATTAAATATGAATTTGTAATGTTAAATTGGTATATGCCCGAATTTGAACCCATGACCTCCACCATGAGAGACTAGGTCTTAGCCACTGGGTCACCACGACACAAATTTAATAACTAATATGTCATACATTACTGGCTGGGTTAGCTATTAACTCTGAGTCAGTAAGATAATCCAAGATGGCGCAAGCGGGTCTAAATAAATGAGTTGGCAACTCATGGGTCGTGAAAATGGCGAATGAACATTTGCTAAAACCTTATCACATGCACCGCTGACTAATCGAGTCAATCTATATATTTGATTCGACTGCCGGGCACATTTTACGCAGTGCTGGTCATCAAAATTTATATTTGTATGCATCATCGCTTACCATTAGGTGAGATGGTGGTCAAGCGCAAGCCAATATAATAAAGTAGTCATGCACGTGCAAGAAAAGTAAAAATAGTAGAGAGAAACACCAGCATTAAATTGCACCTATACACAATTCGTTGCTGTAAAAATTCCAAAATCGACTTGAATACATCGATAAATTTTGTTCGTTACAATGCCGTGGAGGGTGGATTCCTATACATGAAACAGTATAAATTTGTAAAGATGTGTGATGAAAAATAATTTTCATCACACTTGCACGTAAAAAGTATCTAAACATACAGGTTAACTTGGCCGTAATGCCCCATATAAAACCCTCGGGCTTTCTTTTTGTCATGAAACCCTAGGGCGGTAAGTAATATTTTTTTTAATTTCTGGCACAGCACACAGGTCATGTAAGTTCGAGCAAGGAGTTTACACGCAATTGAAAAATTGTCTTAAAATGTTATCTAAACAGGAATTTCCCTGCAATCTCGCTACATGTTACTTAAATACTCTACTAATGTTCTTAATAATCGATTTTAATAGTTATAGTATGAAAACGTCGAAATTATTTAATTCTTTTTACACTCCGTAATGGCTGTATACCTACGTAAGTATTTGCCCTTAAAGTTTCTAAACGAAACACTGTATAATCTGTGGTGTGGGCAAAAATTCGCCAACCGCTTAAAAAAAAGTTCACTTATTTCGTAATAACAAATGAAATGAAATGAAATCGTTTATTTGCTAAATGTAGGTGTACAGATAAGATGTTCTTTTTATAGATAGTCCCTATACATTTTGCCTTACGGCATGCAAATTGTTATTCTTCTTTAATTCAATTACAGAAACACCAATATTTTTATAAAATTAAATTATCATTATTTCAAAGCAATAGCCAGTCCAAACATCAAAATTATAAACGGCTTGAAACAGGAAATTAAAAATTGTTTAGGTTAGTATTAGCGAAACATTATTTGAAGACATAACAGCTGTGCTGATTTGAGTATTAAAGCTATAATTCATAATTATTACTCGCAAATGTGATGAAAAACATTGTGTGTATCACGGGCGGTACGGGAATTACGAACCTCGACTCAGAAAGCCCTCAGTCTTCGACTTCGGGCTTCTACTAGAGCTTCGATCGTAATTCCTTACATAACGCCCTTAATACACAATGTACTATTAAAAAACAAACAAAAACATAATCTGACAACCAAAGCAAAACACTAAATATGTTATTTATTTAGTTTCAGTCACAGTAGTCCATAATATTGCATTCATACGCATTAGATTTAAAAAACTGAAACCATTTAAATTTAATCCATCCAAGTTAAAATTAAATTTGTCAGCAACACTATCATTATAATATTAAACATGTCAGGAGACAGAACAAACAAGGCTAATAGGCACAAAGGGTCGTTTACAACTGGGATAAGCCCAGTTGCCTAGCACCACGGATAAAAAATTGCATTAATATTAATGGCTCCTAACATTGTGAGCTGATATTTGATTCCAAAAATAGGTATGTCAGCAAAAATGTGCAAAAATAACTTTCGTTTGGGCATTCGGTGTTGCAAAATGTTAAAACAAGAGGTGCCAAATATTTCCGAAATCTTTCATGTACCGGAACGATCCTCCACGGGATTGTAACGACATAAATTTAACAGAGTATAAGTCGGCATTAAGCAAGTAGGTCGGCGCAACACGTTTTCTTCTTCCTTTCCGTCAGTGCTATCACTGACACTCATTTCTTTCATGTCACTCCTCAGACAGTCTTTCCATATTTTCTTTGGCCTTCACCTCCCACTTCATCTAACCACATTGATGTACATAAATCTTTTATAATTTTACTCAACTCATTTACAGTGTGTAACGGCAATTTGCGATTATATTTTAAAAACTGCTTCTGCCACACATGAGCACACACTTTCTTTAAGGGAGTCATGGCCAATTCACAAAAAAGAAATTGTCTCTCCCATACAAATTTTGATCAGCTGCTGACAAAAGTAATATGGAGAATCACAGAAAAAAAAACAAGTTGTATGGTATCAGCTTTCTTATAGGCCACATAATTCGGGACATCTTTAGATTGACTGAAAGGTAAGATAAAGATCACGGTGTTTTCAGTCGAGATCGAAAAAATGAAACTTGTAGAACACGCCTTAATCTTGCCTTGGTACTGAGCCTTTTAGTGATTAATACGACCGTTACATGTGGAATTCGAAAGAACCAAGGTTACCGACATAGCCTCAACAATTGCAAAACTTAAGTGGTAGTGGCAATCATATTCAAATAAACAGATACGTTATACACTCACAAAACAATTGAAAAAAGTGTTCCGCACACACACTTTTCATTCATCTGACATTTCACTACAAGTCGAAAGGGATGGCTTGATAAAACCAACAAGAAAAAAAGAGACAGCTAGTGTTTGTCACTTGCGTGTGAATGTAAACAAACATTATTCTGACCACCAATGTTGTTATCTTTTTCTAACCTCCAAATATCAGAATATTAGAAAAAAAATGAAATAAATTAGTAAATTGAGGCGTATTGCGTACTTACATATGGTATGAGATCCCTTCTGTTTTATGTACTTTGGTATCATAATTGGTACAATTTCTAAATACACACGATGGCATTTTTTTATTTTGTTTTTGTTTCAACAAAGCCGAATGTAAACAAACAATATTCTGACCACCAATGTTGTTATCTTTTTCTAACCTCCAAATATCAGAATATTAGAAAAAAATGAAATAAATTAGTAAATTGAGGCGTATTGCGTACTTACATATGGTATGAGATCCCTTCTGTTTTATGTACTTTGGTATCATAATTGGTACAATTTCTAAATACACACGATGGCATTTTTTTATTTTGTTTTTGTTTCAACAAAGCCTGTTGCTCTTCGCCATGCGTGACAAAAACTAAAGACTAAAGGTCACAATTGTGACCTATTCGAGTCTTCACAATGCGCGCGCTCATAACATATCTGTTTATTTGAATATCATTGGGTAGTGGACAGGGCACATTGCTTGCAGAACGGATGGCCGATGTTACTGAAAAGTTCTGTAGTGGCGACCGCGAACCGGAAGACGTTGCGTTGGAAGGCTTCCCACAAGGTGAACCGATGACTTAGTGAAGGTTGCGGGCATGCGAGACGCACGGGACCTGTCAGTTTGGTAACAAATGGGGGAGGCCTATGGCCAACAGTGGATGTCTTTCAAATCCCAAAACAAAAAAAAAGATCTTCTAAACAAAGTTGTCGATATCGCTGAACAAATTTTCGTTGCAGACATGGTTATAAACATTATATTTCTCTCTCAGACGCAGAGCTGTCTCCTCGCGTGGAGATGGGCGCGGAGTGTCGCGAACTCACCACGCCGACGCATCCGTTTCCTTCGCTGAAACATCTCGGCGCACCTCGTAAGTATGAACAGTATAGTCTCTCAGACGTCGAAGGATAGAAGAATTTTATTACTTCCTCGACACGCCTAGTACTGTCCCTGTCGGTTGTAGGTTTTTTGACACATAGAACTAATGGTCCAGGATCCCGGAGATCCCAGACGTTTCTGAATTATTTCCATCCAAAATGGGTGGGATTAAAGTAGTACCCCTAGTACAGTCTGTATAGCTGTTACCTGACCCATCCTGCCGTTAGCTGACCTACTAATAGTTAGACGATTTTGAACCTTCTGCAATAGTAGATAAGTGTTATTCGATATGTATGAGCTTATCAAACTAGAACGACTTGTTCAAGATAGGCAAATATTATAGAATACAGTTATGCCAATTTGATATTCAACACGTAACGTTAGGGTATACTACATAAATACGAAAAACTTTATTCTGTCTCACTCAAATACGAATTTCAAAATACCGATTTTCATAATGCCGAATGGTTCAAAATTCCGAATTTAATAACTCCGACTTATCATTACTCCTATTTTTATAATTCCTAAATTGTAATAGTCCTAACATTTATAATTACTATTCTTAAAATACAGAGTTTCAATTGAAATAATAACAAAAAGTCCGACTTTTTGTTTAATTCGAAACATCAAAAATACGAATTCTTAAATCGAAATATTAAAATACCGATTAATACAATTCCGAAATAATACCCTGGTCCTGGTCACAATTCTAACCGAACCTAACCCAAATGGTTCACCAACAATAGAGTGGATCTGGTACTCGGCGGCCGCTGCCGTGGCTCGCTCGCTTAGCTTGCTCGCCTTCGCGCTTTAATAGTCACATTTCTAACCCAACCGAAGCCCAACAGGGGATTTGCAGCATGCAAGCAAGCACGCAGCATGCAAGCAGTCACGAAGCATGCAACATGCAAGCAGGTATGCAACATGCAGTAAGCATTGTTTCTGTCACGGCTGCGGCGCTGCGGGGTTTTGGCGGCCACACGCGAGCTTATCGTTGCAGATGGTTTTAACGCTCACCACCACAGCTTCGGCTTGCTGGCCGGCATAGCCACGGCGGCGGGCCTTCAAACCACCTGCTCCTTAGCTCGCGGGTCGCCCCACCCCTCCGCGCCTACGCGGGCTTAAATTAACGTTTCTGTCACTAAATTTTGTAGCACAACATGTTGACTTTTAGTTTATTCGAAGTGTTAAAATCTGGAATGTCGTTTTTCGGACCGAGAACCCTTCGAGCATTTGATTCTTCGAACCTATGAAAATCGCAATACTAACAAATCGCATTTACGACTTTCGGTAAAATTCTTAGGTATTATGAAAATCGGTCTTTTGAAAATCGGAACATCAAAATTCGGAATAAAATATTTATGTAACGTTAGGGTTGGTAAGCATTTGAATATTGTTTTGTCACCATGATGGAGTTGTTAATTTCAACAATATTTGTTAGGTCGATTTAGTCTAGTAGTTGCATGAGTGAACTTATGTCAACATGGTTGCGACTTCAAATGTCGAAGTGGAAGATTAGCCACTTGTTGCTTTATGTTTATAATATTCAATTATGTTTTCTGAATTCAAAATATTATTTATATTTAATAGAAATGAAAAACAATAATGATTATTTTAACGATTTTATCAATATAAATATTAAATAATTACTTACTTGCAAAAATAATTACTTGTCATATATTTAAAGCCAAAACATATAAAAGATGACTGCTCTCTTCAAAACCTTGAAATGCGGTTTACTAAAAGACCACAAAATAGATAATGCATATACACAATATTATTTATAATTATTTTTTACATCGTAGGTATGTTTGCTATATGTAAATACATGAGTTTGCTTTCCGGCATAACATACTCGTATAATCCTAAGCGTTTCTGTTTTTAACCCCCTCCGGAAAAGGAGGTGTGTTATAAGTTTGACGTGCGTTGCTTTGTATCTGTGTGTCTGTCTGTGGCATCATAGCGCCTAAACGGAAGAACGGATTTCGATTTAGTTTTTTTTTTGTTTGAAAGCGGATTTTGTCCTAAGTGTTCTTAGCTATGTTTGAATAAAATCGGTTCAGCCGTTCGAAAGTCATCATCGTACTCTTTGAAACGGGGTGTTTTCGCAAGATATTGTGTCATAATTACGTGTTCAATAGATTGCCGATCGAAGCGTATATACTATGTATTAAATAAATTATGTAGCATGAAATAAAAATGTGTCGGAGGTTTTCTAAATTTTGAAATTTTACTTGCTGTACTAATAATAAATAATATTTAAGTGTGTGTTTTCCCACTATCATATTGTGCTATTGGGCTTTGCAGTCAAGTTTGGCAGTCGCCCTACGTAAAATACTGGGTATTGGGTGAATTCGAATTGTCGAGGCGCAGTATGGGCAAAGCGACGCTGCGTCTCGTAATGCCGGATGTGTTTCCTTTCTCCTACTTAAATGTGTACTTTTTCGTACAATAAATAAAGTTATATATTAAACAGGGCGGTCAACTTTGCGTCTCGGTGTCAGGTGACCCTTAAGCCGACTCCGACTTAGGCGCCTTCTCCACCGGGTCGGTGCATTTTCGTTTCTGTACAGATGTATGCGCTTGGTAAAGAATCTGTACCGAAACGACTCAGTTCGGAAGCCGCCTGGGGCATTTTAGTACAGATTCTTTACCGAGCTCATACCCGTACAGCTGTAGCCAAGTTGACAATCTACAATTGATAACGCTAGTAGAAAACGAGCCAATTTATGGCCATGACACATCTGAACGTTAAGTCACGTGGTCAGACCATACAAATAGAAGGCGTTAACGATTGTAGAAAGAGATTCCATACGAAACGTTTGTAAATTGGCTAGGGGGTCTGTACAGATTCGGTACAGTAACGAAAACGCACCGACCCGGTGAAGAAGTCGCCATTGTTGAGAGAAGGCTACGCAGATTGTTTGCCTATAGTCCATGAATTGACAACATGTTTTTCTTACATGACAAGCGATGTCCCTGCTGGTGCCGGATACGTCGTACTCGTCGTCGGAGGGAGAGGATGACTTCTATGATGCAGACGACGAGCCTGTGGACATGATGCCGGGACCCAGGTTAGTGACTATTATAAGTTACCTGGTTAAGTGAGAGTTTAGAAAGATTGTCGTACCGTGAGACAGTGTATACTAGTGCGAATCAGACTCATACAACTAAACATACCTTTGTTAATTGTTATATGCACTAACAATGGTATCATGTAAGTTTGGTTGTATTATTATTTTTGTCAATAAAGTCAAAAGTTGTAAGTTACATACTCACAAGTAGTCAAATTCGCGTTTAGTGCCTTGCTTCAGCCAACAACAGGTTGGCAAACGAACGAAGGTTTTCTGAAAGCCACAAAATTTGCTGAAAATCTGATCCGGTGATTGGCTGACTGAAAAATCAATATGAAATCGCTAGACATGAGTTTGAGTCTGTTAGGAAGTTCTTGTCTGCAATTTTTGTGTAGATTCGCTTTGAAAAAACCGGGACTACAAAAGGTCTAAAACTCGAAAGTTTTGCTAGCCCCTTAATCCAAATCGAAGCACAGATGCTTGAAGCCAGACTATGTTTTAGCTCGTCTCGATGCTACATGATTTCTGAGATTATTGTTTAAAAGGTATTTATGAATTGTTTGAAATATTTATGAAGGCAACGAAAGTTATTTACAAGGCAGACGTGAATGGAAATGCCGGTAGGAGACACCCTAGAAAGACTTACATATACCTTATTGATGATGTTCTTCAG
This sequence comes from Orthosia cruda, assembly GCA_964057195.1. NCBI lineage: Eukaryota > Metazoa > Arthropoda > Insecta > Lepidoptera > Noctuidae > Orthosia > Orthosia cruda. Next base: position 6,374,420 of record OZ059835.1, on the reverse strand, counting down.
AAAGGCCAGTTGCGCAGTACTCATAACCAGCGTGTGTATATGACTAGATGTTTGAATGTCAGTGAAGCAAAAGAAGTATGTAAGGATCGTAGCATGTGGCGTTCTGTCGTTTCTGCCTACCCCCATGGGAAAAAGGCGTGAGTTTATGTATGTATGAAATATTTATCTGTCGATTGTGTTCAATTATTGAAATTCTACACCCTACTCGACCAAGAAGAGCTCGGATCAATGCAATTCGGAGTATCCTGAATAAGAAATACTTAAAAGTGTTCAAAAGTGGCTTGAACCTGAAGACCTGGAGAGCTGCCGATGTTTTGAAAACATTTTGTGTGTGTGATTTTGTCATCCCTGTTGAATTTTTACAAAGGAAAGGTATAAAGTTAAGTCAACAATTCATCAAAACATCTTTTTGGACTCCATAGACGACTAAACATCACAACCCATCACAGGTAAGTGTTAACATATCCTCTGTTAAGACGAAGTAGCTACGAGTGAATAAGGTCTCTCACTATTGATCCGAGCTAAGTTTGGGCACAGTTCGCGCCTAAAATATGCAGAGTCAGCGCGGCTTTTATGGACTTTAGCTAAACTATGTCCATTGTCCATTACAATGAAGCTTTGTTTTGGTACTCAAGCATTGGTTTAACCAAATTCTTGTTTGGTTTGTACAGCTAGATGTTTGAATTACGGGTAACTAAAAAATATGTTATGTGTACGCGTGTTAAATGGTCTCCTTGGACACGGATGAACCAATTTAATTTGCTTTAGTTGAAAGGAACGGAAGTCGAAAGGCCTTTAAGAAATTTCCGATATTAAATGATTCACTTTTATGTTTACGCAATTTAATTTGGCTATTTTAAATTTAAAGGCACTTTACGGATATAAAGAAAGAAAAACCGGCCAAGTGCGAGTCGGACTCGCGCACGAAGGGTTTTGTACCATTAAATCACGTTATACCAAAAAATCACGTTTGTTGTATGGGAGCCCCATTTACATTCTGTTTTTAGTATTTGTTGTTATAGCGGCAACAGAAATCTTTGAAAATTTCAACTATCTTGTTATCACGGTTCATGAGATACAGCTTGGTGACAAACAGACGGACAGTGGAGTCTTAGTACTAGGGTCGTTTTTACCCTTTGGGTACGGAACCCTGAAAATATATTTATTTGTGATCCGCACAGTAGATACGAGATATAAGCAAAAATTAAACAAAATCCCCGTGCGAGACCAAAAGGCGCCTATCTCAGCCACATGCTGCATTTATATCTAAAAATAAAATAAATCTGCTCTGGATTACAAATATTAATGCCAATATAAAACGATGCGGAAAGAGGTAGTTGATCCATTTAAGTAGTACTAGCTTTGCCAGCGGCTTCGCTCGCGTGAATAGAGTTTTATCATCCCAAGGGAACTTTATACCGGATAGAAAAGTAGACTATGTGCTATTCAAGACTATAATCTATGTCTGTGCCAAATTTCATCCAAGTCCGTCCAGCCGTTTGAGCGTGAAGACATACTACAACAAACATACAATAAGATTAAGTGTGATAGTAGATTTGAGTGTTCACCAAACTTTTAATTGGTTCCTAATTAATTTGGGTTCGCCGTAACATGACTTCTTCTATGCGTCTCCTTTTGCTTTTCAGTTAGCTATCTGAAATTTACAAAACAACAACGGTAATACCAAATTCCAATAGGTACCCCGTTCTAATACCAGTAACTACCCTTTTCCGTGACCAAACCAGTTCATAACTTGCAAACGACATAACTTAGATAATATTAATACCGAACTTGTAAATAGCTCTATTGAGACTGAGTTTAAGTTGAAATTGCTAAATAGATCTTTATCATACACCAGGGTAGCATTATTATTCGATTTAAAAACTTTTATTGTAACATTATTAATGTTATCAGTTTATAAATGTTAGTTTAGTTAGGCAGTCGCATCTTGTACAAGTAAAATATCAAAATTAAAAAAAACCCCCGACACATTCTTATTTCATGTTACATACGCTTCGTACGACAATATATTGAACACGTAATTATAACTCGATATCTTGCGAAAACACTCCGATTCAAACAGTAAAACGCCCATAACTTTTGAACGACTGAACCGAGAAAAACTTTTATTCAAACATAGCTGAGAACACTCTCGACAATATCACCTTTCAAACAAACAAAAAACTAAATCAAAATCGGTTCATGCGTTTAGACGCTATGATGCCACAGACAGACACAGATACACAGCAACACACGTCAAACTTATAACACCCCTCTTTTTCCGGCGGGGGTTAAAAATACTTGTACTTAGCTGTTCGGTTAGACTGGAAGCCGACCCAAACATAGTTGTAAAAAGGTCACTCAGATTGATTGTTATTATCAGTCTATAAATCTTAGTTTCAGGTTGATTTTATCGGTCAACGAACCTATGATCGCGTCTTACTCGTTTTAACCCGAGTAGAACAGAAAGCGGCGTCGTTATTTCTATGCTCACAAAACAATTATTCTTAGTTATCTCAGACAGAGACGGAGAAGGAGGACAGGTTGGGTGGATTGTGAAACCCCCGACACATTTTTATTTCATGCTACATAATTTATCTAGTACTCTAAACACGCTTCGATCGACAATCTATTGGACACGTAATTATGACACGATGTCTTGTGAAAACACCCCGATTCAAACAGAAAAAAGCTCATATCTTTACGATTTTCATTAAACATAGATAAGAACCCTCTCGATAATGTCACCTTAAACTCGGTTCATCCGTTTAGAGCTATGATGCCACAGACAGATACACACGTCAAACTTATAACACCCCTCTTTTTCCGTCGGGAGTTAAAAAAGGAATGATAGAGTGATAATTGACAGAGGAGGATGGAAAAAGAAAACGTGTGACGCCATCCTCACATAACAAGGACAGGAGACGATGTTGATGTTTAATAACAAAAGTGTCTACAAACAGAATAGAATATTCAAGCAGATTTTCAAGGTCTGCTAACTGCCAATATCCGGGCCAGTTTTAGATCCCGTATTGATATTTCCTTCACTATAGGCCAATGGATTATTTTCTTCTTTCGACTTTGATATGTCCCAGGTTTCCATGCCAACCACAATAAAAGCCCCAACAATTTAAATTCTTAATAAATTCTCGTCAAGTTTCACTTGCATTACGCAAAGTTCACGACCCAAGGGTGGTAGAGGCGTGTCGTCGACCCGCGACCCAATTCCGACGTGTAGTGTATGCATAGTGTATGCAGTCGCATGCATACTAATGTGCTAAGTAACGAGAATTTTTTTGATAGACAGTATTGATTTGTGGGCCTTATTTTAATCGAGGTTTTGATGCGAAAATCACTGGTATGTGCTAGCCATCATCAACATATCAGCCAAAGCACGTCCACTGCTGGATATAGGCCTCCTAACAGCGTCGCCACGTTGCCCGGTCCCGCGGATCCCAGCAACCTTCACCAGGTCGACGCTCACCAGGGGAGGTGACGCAACGTCTTCCGGTTCGCGGTCGCCACTCCAGAACTTCACTGCCCCATCGGCCATCCGTTCTGCGAGCAATGTGCCCTGCCCACGTCCATTTAAGTTTGGCTATGTCGGTAACCCTGGTTCTCTTGCGGATCTTACATTTCTGATTCGATCACGCAAGGAAACTCCAACATAGCCCTCTCCATTGCCCTTTGGGTAACTGTAAGCTTTCTGATGAGGCCCATTGTGAGTGACCACGTCTCAGAGCCATAGATTATCACTGGCAACACACACTGGTCGAGCATTCACTTTCGAGTTGGCTTTTAGTGCGTTAATAGGAATCTCTATTTATTTTCAATTCAAATAATATATACAATTGAATATGCCTAATCTTATGACTAATAACAAAAAAAAAAGCTTATTGCGCATTGTGCGTTAATTGATTATTTAGTTAATATGACTAGAGAATGTAACTTTTTTTTTTTTCAGTTTCTTTATTTTTGACACGTCTTAAACAAAATCACTATATCTCTTTCTATATCCATCTCTGATTTTCACTACAATCTTATCATTGCCATCAATTTTTAACCCCCGACGGAAAAAGAGGGGTGTTATAAGTTTGAGGTGTGTTGCTGTGTATCTGTGTGTCTGTCTGTGGCATCATAGCGCCTCAACGGATGAACCGATTTTGATTTAGTTTTTTTTGTTTGAAAGGTGATTGTATCGAGAGTGTTCTTAGTTAAGTTTGAATATAATCGGTTCAGCCGTTCAAAAGTTATGCGCGTTTTACTGTTTAGATCGTGATGTTTTCGCAAGATAAATGTGTCGGGGGTTTTTTAAATTGTGAAATTTTACTTGTTACCGTAATATCATGTTATGTGCTATCTTCCACCTTACTTCCTTTAATCTAGCAATCCATTTAACCATATCTTTACCTTTGCGGACAACCAATGGGGGCTTAACGCGTATGGTCTGGCGGTATTTCTCCGAAATGTCAAATTTCAGAGTCTTTTGGCTGTTAGCGGGCGTTTATTTAATTTTTGTTTATGGTTGCGATTATTTTCTTGGGAGTTTATTTACTTTAATAGAGTATAATATTCACAGCGGATCTTTGTGTCTCTGAAGTTAGTTCTGTGAACTATTGCGCAAGAAACAGTTTAACTGCATAGAGTAAGCGCGATAGGATGATGCGACAAACGTAAGCGAGTGAAAGAGGCAGTTATACAATGCTATCTTCAATTTCAATATTGACACAAAAATAGCTACTGCGCAGGCTCTTGCAGCCAATTCAGAGACACAAAGATCCGATGTGAGTATTATACTTGTTTCGGAAAATGTTATTCTCCTTTTTTTTTCGAAATAAAAGGGACCGCGCAAAACTGATTTTATTTTATTTCATCGCATTTCTACGGCATTAGAAATGATTTTAATTCAAATTTTCCTTCTGTGCGCGTTATAACAAAGTTCAACAACTATATTTATGGACCTTGTACCTCAAGTTTAAAGTGTAGTTAATTAGCTCATCCTCATTGAGAATCAATTTTCGATTCTTATTGGTTGTTTGCTCGCAAATATCAAACAGGTTGAAATCTATACTAATATTATAAAGAGTTAAAGTTTGTGAGTTTGTTACGTTGTAAGGAGTAATCTCTGGATCTACTGAACCGATTTTGAAAATTCTTTCACCAGTATAAAGCTACATTATTCCTGAGTGTTAAAGGCTATAATTTATTTTCAAAAAAAAATGAGATACTTATGAAAATTGCAATTATGTAACCCAAGGTAGCAAAATGTTGCCTATATAATTCACTCTTTGGCGTGCGCTGAGAAAACTATTGATGATAGATAAAAAATAGTAGGTAGGTAGGTGGGGTAGGCAGGTAGGTAGCCAGTTGACGGAAGCGAAGCCCCGGGGCTCAGCTAGTATCTTTATATCTTAGGAAATAGAACACAATTCTTTCTCCTAACTATAACCAACCATTACATTACGAACCCGTATTCGGGTTACGGGGTAAGTTCGACATGCATTGCCGTTTCCAGGTCAATTGTCAGCGACTACTCGTGAAATAATCGGTCGATGAAATGCCTACTGTGTCGTTTCGCATGGAAGCGTTATTGTATTAGATTCGTAGACCTAGTTTCAGGTTAAAATACTTGTATAGTGGACATTGTACCTTTATTTTATAGGTAACTATTTATTTAGAAATGTAGTTAAAGATGTGAAATTTTACTTAAATAAAATATGGCTAGATATTTAATGGATCTGATATTTGAGTAAATTATTAAAAAAAATATAATACAAGAAAAATTTCAAAATTTTAAAAGTCCCGCGACACATTTTTCTTGCGAAAACATCCCGATTCAAACAGTAAAACGCCCATAACTTTTGAACGGCTGAACCGATTTTATTCAAACATAGCTAAGAACACTCGACACAATCACCTTTCAAACAAAAAAAAAACTAAATCGATATCGGTTCATCCGTTGAGGCGCTATGATGCCACAGACAGACACACAGATACACAGCAACACACGTCAAACTTATAACACTTCTCTTTTTCCGTCGGCGGTTCAAAATCAAATCTCTAGTGATAGATGTACGATGAAAAACGTTTTTATTTTTCAGTTTTGTTATGGTACTGAGTAATGAGCAAGTTCAGTAGTAAGGTACCTTTAATGCCCAAAGTTGTGCCTGAATAGATTACCGGAATAACATAAAACTAACATGACCGGTGAAAAGAGAATGTACCAAGGTGAACTGTATCTGATCTGCGTACCCCTTTAGAGCGTATCGGCGTGATGTTATGTTATGAAATGGCTTAAACAATAAGCAGACTTGCGATTACAGCAATCCCGAGAGATTTGCCGTTGTTTATTGCAGAGCTATGTTGTAAATCTACGAAATTCTTTCAGCTTTCAAATTAAAAAAAAAACCGGCCAAGTGCGAGCCGGACTCGCGCACGTAGGGTTCCGTACCATTATCGCAAAAAAACGGCACGAAAATCACGTTTGTTGTATGGGAGCCCTACTTAAATATTAATTTTATTCTGTTTTTAGTATTTGTTGTTATAGCGGCAACAGAAATACATCATCTGTGAAAATTTCAACTGTCTAGCTATCACGGTTCATGAGATACAGCCTGGTGACATTCAAACAGACAGACAGACGGACCGCGGAGTCTCAGTAATAGGGTCCCGTTTTTACCCTTTGGGTACGGAACCCTAAAAAAGAATCATCAGAATCGGTTCACCAATTAAAAAGTTTTGAGGTGATACATTAAAAAAATACAGTTGAATTGATAACCTCCTCCTTTTTGGGCAATTGGTTAAAAAAAAAAACATAACCAGATAAGTACATGATTATATCGTGAATGGCGTTTAAATTACCGCTTTGTGCTTGGTTTTCGCGCCCGAAGAGAAGGACGTCCGTCAAAGCGCCCAACAACAAAAACGAAGCGATATAGGACAGCCTCAGATCACACCATTGTTGTGATCATCATGCTCATAGTTCTCATAATAACAGCTCAGACGTTGCTTTTTGGTTATCACAATACAATTTTCAAATGTATAACCAAACCGCTAGATAAATATTAATAGACATTCTTCTAAGAGATACATCTGATTACTATTCCCTCCACGGCCCTGTGTGAAATACGGCTCTAGGTCAGACCCTTTGAATAATTCGCGACTATAATAAATAATTTTATATCGAACATTGAGGTAGCCTCGCTTTGTTATTTAAATGTTACAATATTTTTCTGTTGGAATATAAAACAAAATAATTGAGATAAATATTTCGGATAACAAGTAAAATTTTTAAAAACCCCGGCACAAATACCTTTTTATTTCCTACAAAATTTATCTATACTCCATTTGAAATAACATTAGAAATTTTTACAACCCCTTTTTACAGTCCGTTCAACCGATTTTGAGTTCTATTCCGTAAATATAAGGATGGCATAAATAGCATAAACCTGTTACCAAAAACTTAATACAGCTGCCATTTTTCATAATAATATTACCAACGCAATAGAATGCAAACTCGGTTGAACGGGATGTAAAATGGGTTTATTTAAATGTCTAATGTTATCTCAAATGGAGTATAATAGTGAACACGCTTCGATCGACAATCCATCGAAACACTTAAGTATAACACGTTATCTTGCGAAATTATGCCGATTCCAAGAAAAAATGCCCATAACTTTTAAATAATAAAATCTGATATTAGATGCGCCTTATTTTCCTGATTTCAAATAAATATTTACCTTAATAACTCTAAATTTTGCCTAAAAGAGCAGATGCATTTTGATTAGATCCTTATCATAATAACAAGTAGAATTTAAAATATCCCGATTCAAACAGTAAAACGTCCATATCTTTGAACGGCTTAACCGATTTACATCAAACATAGCTAATAACACTCGATCAAGTCACCTTTCACTAAATAAAAATCGGTACATCCGTTTAGGAGCTATGATGGCATAGACAAGTACAGCACAACAACCAACCGTCAAACTTATATAACTCTCCCATTTTTCTGTCGGCGAAACTGGAATGTATTAGAGAGTATTTTGGTGAAGCTTGTGTCAAAAACTTTTCCCCGCCCGACCAATTTTAAGGAGTCACCACCGAAAAATTTTAAGGAGTTAAAATATTTTTGCCTCATTGACCAAAACAAGATCAAAGCAAAATTTTAATTGTTAAATTCATTATTATCCAAAAATATCAGTAGCAATGAGAGGATTGTAGCTTGTGGCGTTCTGTAGTTTCTGCGTATCCCTGTGGAAAAAGGCGTAAGTTTATGTATGTATGTAACATCAGTAGCTAAGACATTACTGGATCCGCGTGGTGGGTCACGGCCCATTCCTTCTCTCTCTGTCCCAGCAGCGGGAACATTAAAATGCTGATGATGATGAAGACATAAGTTTCCGAAAACGGTCTCGTTGTATATGTTTATTTCGTCTAGCATCACATCTTGATACATACAACTTTTTGGTAGGCTCGCATTTGACCACTTTCTCACCTGATGTTAAGATAGTGGTACTTATCAACATTTCGATAAACTCCGTATAATCTTTAACAAATCTTAAAAGTTAGTGGGTGGAACAACGCCCACACTTAAGACAACACAGAAATGATCCTACCTTTTTGTTACCGCCGGCTCCGCAGTGCTCGAGAGAAAGATAATTTTCTTCTTATCCTACAAACACACGGTACAAAATATCCCATAACAATAATACTCTCATTATTCTTAATGGTTCCGCAAAGGAAATGAACTGGAATAATACTCATAAGTACTATGAAACATAATATGTCTGTACCCCCCGAAGGGATTCAATTGAACACACGCATTTCACAAGTTAAGTTGGAACCACCATCTTCCATGGCCCACCTAAATATCTATAAACCGCCTCCAAAGCCAATTGGATCGCTGCATGTACAAATTAGTTAGATTGGGGTACTCCAATGACCCGCAATGCGATTGCGGAGCTACGTCCCAAACAATGCCCTTATATCGTGTTCTCTGTGCAACAACACCTACACCCTGAAGAACCTATGTGAGGCAAATGAATACGCTGTTGCCGTGGCTGAATTCTGATCAAACGTATATTTGAGGAATAATCCATACGACGAAGAAGAATAAGATAAAACTTCCATGTAATAATGGGCAAGTCTGTAGCGACGTCTTTAACGCTACATGTGAACTAAAAAACACAAAAATCTGCATCTCGCAAGCATAAGTTTCGGCGCAATTTGAACATATACAACACTCCGACAACAACCGTGCTCGGGCAGTTGCCCGGATCAGACACGACACCTAATTGATCGTAGGATCCCTTTTTAATGGAGCCTAGAGGTTGGGGATCTTCATGATTCGCAGACCTCCATAGTATAAGGCAATTATTTCCTTTACCTAGGCAAAAGATTTTCAGCCACAATGCACTAAAAACGTTCGGAGTTGAGAACAAAGGATACACTTTTTATACCACTTTGTGACTTTTCAACAAACTAACGGCACCGTTAAAAGAAACCTAGCTCCAAGGTTCCTTGTGATTGTGATGTGGTTTCTGATTAATTTTCTATTCAATACAGCTTTCAATTCAGCCAGTACTACAATAGTTTACTGTCAATAGATTGTTAAGCAAAAAAAAACAGTATTCTGTACAAGAAGTTTCAAACAGTAAACGGTGTAAAATTGAGTCATTCTCGATGGGGGGCCATAGCCCAGCAGAAGGCGAAAATAGGCTAGATAGATTCTCTACATGTAGTTTAATACATACGATACGTGTATATACATCAACTCACCCTTTCCGTGGACCCCCTTGCCAGCCAAACAGAACGATACCTGTTAGGATCCTTTCATACTACTTTTGATTCGTTTACGTTTATACATCTCGCTCGTCATACACGCGCGCCGGATATGAGGTCTTTTAATGACTACATTTCAAACTCTAAAAGTACGAAATAATCACTGAACTGATCGACGCCCTAAATCGCTTCGCATATTCGATAACCAATCAACTACGCGTATCCCAGTCCATAGTCGACATAGACTCCACAACTACTCCTATTCAGCTATCTGTAAACTAGATCTAGAGCCATTCTCAACTGTGTTGATTTATGGCTAGTTTTAGCCAAATATTTAGCAACGAACCTAAGCTAGACTAAATGGGAACGGTCACGGCAGAAACAGCATGGTTCGTAGGTACCTACAGTACCTCGCGTAAATATGCCACGTAGAGCTTCAGCTATGCTGTAAGGACAGAGACAAGGCAATGCCGAAAATTGCTAAAGAGGATCTAAACTGTCATTTTCACTATAGGTGGCGCATCGTCATTATGGCCATTGAAAGCTGTCAATTCCATACATTTTGTAACCTCATTCAGTAAATTAAATTTTTCTCGAAATATGCCTCTATGTGTTGTACCAGGATTGTCCAGGATGTACTCATCGCCGGTGTTAATTTATTTTCCAAAGATACAACGCTAATAAAAGTGGGAAATGGATATATATATTTATAGGTTATGTTATTTGTACTTGTCAAAGTAACTTTGATTGGGTTGCTTGGATATCCCTTCGGCAATATGGTGGGGCTATTAGTGTTTTGGTAAAGTTCTACAGCAGGAATGACATTTGTTTGGCTTTCAGAAGCTTAAGGGCTTTGATTGACGAAAATAAAATAAAACTTCTTACGTAAAGAATACCAACAATAAAAATAAAACATTAAAGTAATGTTCTCTCATGTTTCATAAATTTTCCTACCATGAGTCAAGTAAGAATGAACACGTTGCAACTAAAAAAATATCCAAATCTAGAGCATATCACTGATGAAAAATATTTTATATTATAAAAGTCTACCTCTCAATAAGATCTGTTTTCTTTGCAGTTATTTAACACAAAAGCATCAAAAAAATCTGATGTAAATAAAGCGAAAACGATTTGACAGCAGCCATTGCGCCGCTTGCGACATCTGCGCTGAGCTTTGCGCTTACATTCCCGTTGAACATAGGCTTGCCCGCAATGGACCTCTTTTGGCTTAAACGATGATGATGGTGAAACGAATAGTTCAAAGTGTGAAAGCATTTTCTCTTGAATATAAACAGTTTTTACTATGCGATCAACTCGAAAATATGGAAAACTAGCTTCTGCCAGCGGTTTCGCCCGCGGGAATGTCGAAAATTATCCCAAGGGAACATATTCCCGGCATAAAAATTATCCTATGTGTTATTCCTGACTAATCTGTCTCTGTGCCAATTTCATCCAGATCCGTCCAGCCGTTTGTGCGTGAAGAAGTAACAATCATACAAACACACACACTCACAAACTTTCGCCTTTATAATATTTGTATGATAAACTAGCTGTTCCTTACTTGACAAAATGTTATTTTCAGGATTAGTCCCGAGTAAGTTTTTCATAAAATGGTGTTTTCAGGAGTGTTTTACCCCACCTTTTATATCAATAGGTAGGCTCGCGTTTGACCACTATCTCACGATGGTAAGCGGTGAGGTGTGCGACGGTGAAGCATGCTTGCCTAGAAGTAACCTATTCACTCTAACTTCACTTACTTAACCTATACAATCGGCCTGATATATCTCTCTCTTGATTATCTGAATATTGGAAATACGGACTCCGGCAGGGTCCAAGGGAATTCCACTCCATAGCTGTAGGCACAATTAAAGTTTGTATTGGAAAAACGACCCTGAAAAATCCCAATAAATTAAAAGTAATTCTGTATAGTGTCATGTTTACAGTCTAGTATGAAACAGGCACATCAACCTATGATTCGCCGAAAATCGCGTGACCGCTCGAATTTACGCCTGAACGGGCTGACCGCTGAAATTCGTGTCGCTGCTGAAAAAGTCTAGAAATTTCTACAAATCAGCAATATAAACAAAATTGTTGAAGGTTTTATACTAATGATTTTGTTTTTAACCGACTTCCTAAAAAGGAGGAGGTTTCTCAATTCGACCTTATTTTTTTTTATCACACATAACTTTATCGCGGATAACTTCGTCATTTATAAATCGATTTTGATGATTCTTTTTTTGTTGGAAAGGAGATATCTCAAGGGTGGTACCATGATAAAGACACCAGGATCTGTTGATGGGATCTTAGATAAATCGAGGGAACTCCTCAAATATTATAGGCATACATATAGCCATTTTTGTATTTTCATCAATAATGCAATCATTTGCATTCAGAAAGTATCATTTCGTGAAGTGGAACTGATAAAGAAGACCACAATGGCCACTGGAACTCCGAAATAAAACAATGTATCCTAGTCGTGTTTGTGCTTATTGGTATCTTCATGAGATGTACTTTGGCTATAAATGATTTTCATGTTAATTGGAGCTATCTACAAAAACTAAAAAGAAGAAAATATATTTTTTTTTTAACAAAATACCAAACCGACTTCAAAAACAAAACACTACAAAGCGAAAAATAACTTTCTTTGCCGAAGTCGGTGTCGAACCGATTTAAAAGGTGCGTAAAAGTGGTGTGATAAAGGTTTAAGAGCATTTATAATATTAGTATGTACGTAGGTATATTGTCCCCCACTTAGAGACGCCAACAATGTAAAAGTTATTTTTGCTTAACGTTGTGTGAAGATATCCACACACAAGTTATATTGTTAGATATCCCTCAAATGTCTCGCATCTGAATCACCACGTAAATATCACTAACGCTGTCTCGTTTCCCAGTGCCAAGATTTCTAACAATTAATACTGACTCACACTATAACTACTTATACTGCAGGTATATCATGTGCGTGCATGCAATTAACATTTTAAAATATAAGAGATATTTTTGTAGGGACTGAAACATTTTATTTTTTATTTTATTGTACCACTTTGGCGCCGTGATTAATATGTATATCCATGCCAAATTATAGCTTTCTAGTACTTAGAGTCTCTGAGCTATGCTGCGGACTGACGGACGGACATGACGAAACTATAAGGGTTCTTTGTTGACTACGAAACCTTAAAAGGTCGGTATTCTTGACTACAATATCAGTTTCTACGTGAAAGGAAATTATTATCATTCATTGGCTCGAAATCTTTCAAGCTAGAACAGCTACACGGATCTGGATGAAATTTGGCACAGGGATAGATTATAGTCATAGTTTGTAGGTCGTAGGTTCGAACCTAGGCGCCTGCCTGCTTTACTTCGTGAAAATTATTTCATCACCACTGTTCTCAAAACGGTAAAGGAAAACATCGTGAGGAAACCGGCATGTCATAGAACCAAAAATTCGATGTCAAACATCCATCAACATGCAGTGGGCCCGCGTGGTGGATTACGGCTTATTCCCCCTCACAGAGGGAGGCCTGCACGCACAACGGACCAAATGCGAATCTAAGTGCGAAAAAGGGGTCCATCTATCCTATCCTATCATAGGCTACTTTTATCTTGGTATAATGTCTCCCTGGGATGATAAAACACTTTTCACGCGGGCGAAGCCGCTGGCAGAAGCTAATAGCTAATAATTCTTGGATATACTAAATTAATCTATTCAATACGAAAACTTTTTTTATAGATCCATGTGGTTATCGGGACAATGAAAGCCGTACCTTCGGTATCCTGTAAAGTAATGATAGATTTTATCAGAAATATTGAATCAGTTTCAACTAAATTAATGACTATAATGGTAGGTAGACATACATCATCTTTCCCCCTAATATGACAGTGAAGTCTTACTTATTCTGTGGTCTAGTAATTATGGATTTTTATTTTATTTTGAAACACTACGGTACTAATATTTTAACATTCACATCCCGTCTTCGTTAATAATAAATTCGCGTCCGAATAGTATCTATTTTAATCTTCCAATGTCGCCGTATTGATCAGTCTAAATCCGATCTGATAAAGGCCGAATTCAAGATTTTAAAGATTCAATATTCTACACTAATTTAGCAAATTTAGTAGTCTAGGTCTAGGCCAAGACGAGTATCTAGGTAACGGCACAGGCGCGGTATCTTCTTGTCCAACTTACCACAGAGTCTGAAGACGAAAAACTATGACCAGTGTGTGTTGCCAGCGATTACTTACGGGACAGAGAGGTGGTCGCTCACAATGGGCCACATCAGAAGCCTTAAAGTCGTCCAAAGGGCAATGGAGAGGGCTATGCTCGGAAATGAAGACATCCGCAAGAGAACTAATGTTACCGACATAGCCCGATGAATTGCCAAACTTAAATGGCAGTGGTCAAGGCTGCAGGAGTCCTTTGGATGCGAAACGCACAGGATCGATCAGTGTGGTGACGCTTGGGGGAGGCCTATGTCCAGCAATGGACGTCTTTCGGCTGAAATTATGATGATGTGGTCTAGGCCCAAGTTAGGTGTCTCAATATATTTTAACTTTAATAATTGTGTTGAATTACATTTATACCAAAGGCAAGTTGTAATATCAAGTTTAGTCCAATTGCAGCCTTGTTTACTTTCCCAAAAAGACTTAGTCTATCCCTGTCACTTGCCCACAGCGTTTTCATTAATTCAGTAATTTCACATTGAAAATTTTTCTTCGTTTTTTGTCTGTGTGTACTTTTGTCTATAGCTAGGTATATCTTTTACCAGCTTCTGCTAGCATTCTCGCCGGCGTTAACTTTGCCAAGGGAACATACTCAACGTACCATACTCCCGGGATAAAAAGTATTATATGTCCCAATTCAGGTCTATCCGTGTTCCAAGTTTCATCCAAATCCTTTTAGCCGTTAAAACGTGAAATGGTAACAGACAGAGTTACTTTCGCATTCATAATATTAATATCCTTCGTCACATTTTCGAAGATAATATCTGATATATACTCGTAGTTCTACACAATAAATCCTTTGAATAAAAGTATTTGTATTAGGTGTGCGAATGTCATGAAGTAACCGGTTCATTGAACCTAACATTCAAGGCTTTTTGGGCCCATTTCGGTCGGCTGGATATGGGTAGGGCTGCTATTGTGGCCGTAAAAGCAACGCTCTGTTTGGACAGACTGACGCACTTTCAGTATTTGTGTTTACATTGAAAAGTTTATTATTTATACACCAATGCTTTTCTACTGAATTATGGGTATGGATGTTCTATTGAAAGGGCATGCCTGTAACTTATATAAAAGTATGCAAGCAGCTTGCGTGCTATTTTGCAATAATAACTGATTAGTGAATGTCACAATACCGTCCATTTTACAGGCATGTGTATTTTCGCCGTAAAGCCTGAAAGGTGTGTTAAAGTTGCGATTCTCATCATTACTTTTCAATAGTTGATAATGCCTTTATATAGAAACCTTTTAACTTCATTTGACCCTCCGAGCACAACGATCTCCTATGGAATAACTTTGTCGGTAAACTCTTGATAGAACGGTCGCAGTTGTTAAGAGATATCCCGTCGTGTGACCCGTTTATTTATGCGGCGCCATACTTCTCTGACTGCTGTTTACTCTTTGAATTCGTATACGGCATTCTTGATAGCAGCTTTGATACGATTAGTCTGTGGAACATGCTAATAACAATTTTCATATTTCTATCTTCAATGATTTAGTCTTTGTGTTGTCAGTAAGCCATGAAATAATTTATTAACGTATGTTAGTCTAAAGCAGTGGTGGCCCAGTGGGTTAACACTTTAACTAATTGGTAGGTGGGTAGGTTAGATAGGTAGGTAACTAGTCTCTCAACTATGATAGTGAGATGTATTCTCTTGCAGACTTTTTTATTTAGGTAATAATGAGTACTTTAATCATGTAGATATTTTTTATGTATCCTCAATAGTTTTCGCAGCGCACGCCAAAGAATGAATGTTATAGGCAAAATTTTGCTGCTTTGGGTACATTATTGCAATTTGCATGAGGAACTCTAATTTTTTGATAATAGATAATAGCATGTGTCACTCAGTAATAATGTAGCTTTCTACTGGTGAAAGAATTTTCAAAATCGGTTCAGTAGATCCAGAGATTACCCCCTACAACCTCACAAACTCACAAAATTTACCTCTTTATAATATTAGTATATATATGTGTATAGAATATAGTTAGTCTGCAAATCTAATCCACAGACACGGACTAGACATAGACAAAGTCTCACAGTCTATTTGTGTCGCGAATATGTTTATCACGCTTTCCCGCGGCCACGGTCGGTGAGTACCTACGTCAGTATATAATTCAATTTTGTTGTCTTCCTATCTGCCAAAATCCTAGATATTATGATCGTTAGTAAAACTTGCTGAATTTATCTAGGTGTCTTCTATTTTCGGAATTAGTGAAAATGTAATCATTGTCGAGTTTGTTGTGTCATTCAGTGTTTGATTAGGTTTTCTTTATTTATTTTTTATCGTTTGTTTTTACAAAGATCTGGACAGAATGCTAGTGGCTAATTTAATTCATATTTTTATTTATGTATTAAAGTTTTTTTCTCATCTTTTATATGATGTGGTGTAGAGGTTTTTGTTCATATGTGATGACGAGTTTAAAATATTTAATAAGGATTGTATGACACCTCATATCTACAACCCATTTTCATCATCATCATCACCATCATCATCAGCCTATTAATGTTCCCACTGCTGGGACACAGGCTTCCTCTCTGTGAGAGAGTGAATGGGCCATAATCCACCACGCGGGCCCAGTGCGGGTTGGTGAATGTCACATGTCTTCGAATTTTTGGTTTTAGGATATGCCGATTTCCTCACGATGTTTTCCTTCACCGTTTTGAGAGCAGTGGTGATGAAATAATTTACACAAAGTAAAGCGCCCGCCTGGGCTCGAATCCACGACCTACAACTTGTAAGTCGCGGCTGATACCACTTCCACAAACCATCTTACTAATATTATAAAGGTGCAAGATGGATGTGTGTGTGGATGAATGTTTGTTACTCAATCACGGCAGAATGGCTGAACGGATCTGGATGAAATTTGACACAGAGATAGATTATAGTCAGAAAAGAACATACCCTTTTTTTTCCTGTATGTTCCCTTGGGATAATAAAACACTTTGCACATGGGCAAAGCCGCTGGCTGAAGCTAGTATTAAATATTTTAAACTTTATTATTTTATGTCAACGATAGTGTGTTTTCGAAATCGAACTGGCCCTCATCTGCCCGCATGTTGCATGTCGTTATGAAGATAACCAACAATGTTACAAACGCGAATAAATTGTTCCTTGTGTTATGTTGCTTCTGAGTCCAGCTACACGAGCATATCTCATGCCATAATGATAAGATAAGCTAGTCAGTATTGTTGGTAGTATAGGCTTGCTTCCCAGAATCACTTTGGATGGCGTTGAAAGCACAACAGCAGCCTTTTTGCGTAAGTGAATTCGTTTACACAAATGGTTTGACCCCATGAAAGAGTATTGACAAACAGCCTCTTTTTAGTTAAATGCCTTGCCTGACCAGCCACGGCAAGACCCTCCGCTGACACAGTCATAAGGTCCTCAGGTGAACTTAGTTGAAAGGTAGGCCCTGGTCTGCACGCTGCATAAAGTCTGAAGCCTACTTAAATTGTACTCCCACCCAATCATGGTAATGTTCCCTCAAAACGTTTGTTTATCGTTCTTTCAGCGATTAAAATTATGACATCGTGAATTGAGTTATCCGTTCGGAGGACTAAGCTATATAATACTCGTAATTTGACATGAAATGTCCGTAAACCGTTTACTTGAACAATAAGAGTTGTGCTCCAGGCGTTACGAGAACATTAAAGGAGCAAAACAACATTAATTTAATTGTAGCCTTTGAAATGACTCGGGTAATGAAACAATGCGGTTGGTGTAAGTTGGTGAAGGCGGATGGTTTTGTGAAGTTGTGAATATGGTTTTCTAGTACATGATGTATTATGATTTCATGTAAAATAGAAAAGTTAAGGTAATCCATATATTTTGGATGCATTATGTCCGTTTTCACAAAAAAAAATAAGACATTTAAATTAATTTCGCGCCGAAAAAATCGGAATGCAGGTACTCGTAATCTAGAATAACCCGTGTTTAGTTGAGTGTCTTCTAAAGTCAGGGCAAACAAATGAGCATTATCTTCGAAAGAAACTTATCAAAAATAAACTACCGACTTCCAAATAAAAAAACTACAAAGTGAAAAATAATTTTAATTTTTCTCTTTCTAGATGTACCTACCTAATAGACAAGTGGTTTAGTATGGTAACTATAATGCAAGTATAGATTACCCGAATATCATGAAACTTAACGGGTCAAATAAGAGTGTACTAAGGTGAACTGTACACATCTGCATACCACTTTAGAGCGTACTGGCGTGATGAAATGGTATAAACAATAAACAGACATGCGATTGCAGCAATCCCGAGAGATTAGCCGTTATTTATTGAAGAGTACTGTTGTATATCTTCGAAGTTCTTCATCAGATCTTTACCAATTTCGAAACATACTCTTTAAAACAATAAAGAAGAATTTTAAAAATCGGTTCACAATTGACGAAGATATCGCTGAACATAGAAAAAATCTAACAAAGTCGAACATAGAATCGCCTCCTTTTCTGAAAGTCAGTTAAAAATAGTTAGCACTCTAATTACATATTTAGAGTCTAATACTTAAAGGAGGACAAAAAAGGTATAAACGTAAGTTTACAGTTTTATTTTTCCTTCTACGATTTAACCGCATATAGTATCGTTTACCTGTCGGTTACACCTCGTAGCCAGTAAGTAGGCACTAAAACACATTAGTTTCTGTTACGCACCATTAATTGCAATCCTCCATTTCCAACGAAGTAAACACCATTCGGCCTGGCAGAACATTAATCAATTTCGATTCGCATTAAGCTTGCTCGAAGACTGCTCCCACTCACGCTTTTCTTCGCATCTTTTAATTTTACGAATGGTAAAATCGGGGGAAAATGTTGACTTTGAAACCAGAGCTAAAAAGTTTCGGGCTTAAAAGAGGTCGAAAGTCGTCATTATTATGCTTATTGATGATGGCTTTCAGGAAGGCCTGGTAAGTATTACTCATAACTGGCGTGTGATCCAGATGTCGAAACAACAACAAAGCAGAAGAAGTTTGTAAGGATCGAAGCAGGTGGCGTTCTGTAGTTTCTGCCTACGTCCGCGCATCCAAGGAAAAAATTCGTGAGTTTATGTATATAAAATAGACAATCTTCCATTGGTACAATGCCACCGCACTATTCCCAAACCACAGCAACTCCTGAAAGCCAAAATCAACAGTGGCGACCACCAGAAAAGCGCCGAGGCAATAAAGCTCAACGAAGTCCCGGAGAATGAATTTAACTGTCTTGGATCCCGCAACGAAATTAATCAGAAGGAGATAACGGAGGAGTAGGAAAAATACAAATTCCCACTTCCCTCCATACCAAGCAGGAGACGGAACAAACAAGGCCAATAGGCACAAAGGGTCATTTACAACTGGGATAAGCCCAGTTGCCTAGCACCACGGATAAAAATTAGCATAAATATTGATGGCAATCTGTATTACCTGTATAATTAAGCAATATGCTTTGTCCAAAAATGCCAGCCCTTTTGCGTAATGTAATGCTAATTAAGTCTAAACTAGTCCCCAGTTCATACTGAGGACTAGTCATCCAGGCATATCTAGTAACTTATCTCTCTTTTTGTTTGTAAAATAAGGTTATACTCAAATCATGCCAAGATCTTTCTGTGCCTCAAGCCATTGGTCTCGATTGTCATTTGTAGATCGCCGGTGTTATGGGTCCTGGGGTGAGTGGGAGGGCAGACAAATCTGACAATCAATATTTCCAAAGGGTAACATTTTAACTAGTTACCTGATAGTTTTTAGAGGACAGGTAAATATAAGCTGTAGGTAAAATACATTTATCATCAGCGTCTGGTTACATTGGAAGCCGATCCAAGCATAGATTGGAAAAAACACGGTAGATTGATTGAATCATATCCAATGCAGCAGATAATGCCCTGCCTTAAATAAAAGCATATCTATAAATATTGATTTAATCGATTTTCCACCTAATGAGAGTAGCAATTAAGTTAATTTTTATTAAATCAATCAGTATAGTCGCAGACACAAGTGTTTTGTTGTAAATGCTTGCGCACATAGCCGTTTATTTATAAACAGAATAGGGATGTGTCTTGGGTAGAAAAATGGCAATTATATTTAGTCCGTCAGTGAGATTATTAAATAATATTGGACCCATATTTTCTGCTTTATCAAATAAATAAAAAATTACAAAGAAAAAGCGCATCAGAGTTCAGGAGTGGGGGCTTGTGACGTCACTTTGTCAGTATAAAGTATAGCATGACGTCACACGATATTTCAACGCACTGTGTCGTCGTCATTTTATGTTTACGTATCAAAATAAAAATACCTGTCCAATATTTTTTATTAATCTACCTGACTGACAGAAAACTACTTTTCAGTCAACTACCCTATTGGGATGCGTCCGTGCGTTGCCGTCGATCGCCGCAGCGATGCGCCGACGCGATACGGTCAGCGGGTTACAGCGGCCAAAGAGTAGATAGACTGTGTATTAGATGTAGGTATAATATCCGCAGTAATTATTTTGAGTGACTGCTTCGTGTTTCCAGATTAGATTGCCGAATAGGACCTAGACTTATTGGGTTTTTCAGGTGTGGTCCAGAGTGATTAGATATATGCACAGTTGGTGGCAATAAGCTTGCTCCCAATTTCATGGCATATTTGATGACCATAAGCTGTCTACTACGTGAGACTTCAATATTCTCGCAAAATTTGTATGTATTCAAGAAAAACCTCTGTCAAAGCCTTCTGGGAAAACAGGCATTAAGTTTTTACTCATTCAGATTTTTTTTAAACTGAATTGTTTCGCGGTAAGAAATAAAACAACAGGAAAATCAGGTTTGACTTTATGGTGTATCCAGTTTAGTTAATAAAACAAACATTTAATAAACTCGTTTATAACCAAATTTGTCGTTCGAACATGATTAACATCACGTTAGAAGGAAAATTACCCAATTTATATCAAGTTTGTGGCTAAATCAATAAACAAGGAAAAGTCAACACTAACACTGTTTATTATTTGTGTCATTTGGATATCGTTGCTGTCTATTTACCTATTTGTTTATTCGACCAGTGACTAATGAATTATATTGGTTTTACAATCGGTCAAATGTTTTGAAATGCGTTAACGCCTAAACCCGTTGTGTCATTCATCATCGAACCAGTTCTGCGTTTTATTATAGGCTAATTTTGCCTTCCAAATTTTCAGCTTTCTTTTCAGTTCTTTACTTTCCAAAAAAAAATCGTTTTACACACTTACGACATATAAAAAACCTCATGCAAAATTTCAAGCTTGTAGACCCAACTGTTTCGGCTTGCGTTGACAGATCAGTCAGTCAGCCAGTTTTGCCTGTTATTTTATTCTAGAAAAAATCGATCGACCCTTCTGAATAGCCTCAACTATGCTGAACTCTATGCAAACTTGAACTCCTACCTGACCCATTTCTTTGCCTATTAATACCACAGTCTTTACTCAGTCAAAAGACTTCCGAAACAAACAAGCCTGCGTCCACATAATTCCGGTTGGCCCCTCTGTTCTATTTTGGTCTACGTTCATCTCGAGCGGTCGTACTTCAGTGGCCGACGGTACGCGCCGGGCGGCACACCTCTGCGACTCGGCTCCGCAGTGACGCTCGATCGATACAAGCAACACACGCTACACGACGACTGTTCGCGACTGTACCGCTCGTCGCAATAAACGGCAAAATTACGTACGTCGCACAATTACATATAATCGCGAGTTTTCACCTCATCACCCATTTGGATCGCATGTTCTGTGTTTGTGTGTGCTGTGTTCTTTTTCACTTATAAATTAAATGTTTACGTTCGAAAAGTCCAATATTTTCTATTATAGATTTTGGTAACGTAA